>CAMAPE010000005.1:42402500-43002500 GCA_945859875.1 Cuscuta europaea | reverse complement strand
GAGGGGTCCAAGACCGCCTCGGGGGGAAGGCGTTCCAGAGGCCTCAGGAAAGTGGCGGGTCCGTCTCCAGGGCCAATGAAAGGCGTCCCCCTCAGGACAAAGGCAAGGCACCTCTCCATGCCGACGACGCACGCCACCAAATCAACCAGGCCCATTCAGCCCGGGTCCATTCGCAGGGGGCGGAGGCACTCCCGAAGGACCCCCGGGGTGAAATCATTGCGGCCCTCCAGCGCCGGCTTGACGAGATGGAGGCCACCAAAGCCCACGCCACCACTTCTGCCCCTCATACAGACCTCAAGTATGAGGCGATGTTGGCCAAAATGGAAGAAATGCAGAGGAAGATAGCTGAGGGCTCCGGGGAACCCACCATACAGCTCCGGACCCGGACGCCATTTACCCCAAGGGTATTGGCGGCCCGGATCCCGGAAAAATACCGAGGGCAGCTCATCAAGCCCTACGACGAGAAGACTGACCCCCAAGAGCACTACAGCAGGTATCAAAACAGCATGATGATGGTGGGGGCATCGGATGAATATTTGTGTCGATGGTTCCTCTCCACCTTAGAGGGGCCGGCTTACGAATGGTTCAATCGATTGCCCGAGGGCTGCATTGACTCATGGCAAGAACTCGCCCAGCGGTTCTTGACGCAATTTGCGGGAAGGCGTCGCACAAGAAAACACTTCTCCCACTTGCTAACAGTGAGGCAGAGGAAGGAAAAGACCCTTCGGGACTTCCTGGAGCGCTGGAGAACAGAGACTGATAAAGTGGATGGCGCTGACGATGGGACCCTCCTGGCCCTCCTACAAACAGTACTCCGCCCTGGGAACTTCTCAAGGAGCCTCATCATCGAGCCTCCCCGCGATTACATAAGGGCCCTACAGCGGGGGGACCGGTACGCTGAAGCCGAGGAGGTGGAGAAATGCCATCACGTCCCGGATCAGCAGCGCCCTCGGCCAGACGACAGAGATAACCGGGGGCCGGGGGCTCCCCGCAATCACCCTAAGGATTCTACCCCCTCCGGTGATCGCCCCCGGCATGGCCAAACCAAGCCCGGGGGAGGCTACAAGGGGAACCCGAGGGCTTGGGCACAGTCTGTCCTCCTGGAACACCCTCGGACACCTTTGACGCACCCCGTCAGCGTTATTCTTGATTTTGCTGAGGAAAGGGGCCTAGTGGAGCGAGATTCACGCGCGCCCTCCGAAGTATTTGCCATCAATCCAAACTACCCCTACTGTCGTTTCCACCGACACCAGGGGCACAGGACTGATGATTGCCATCAGCTAAAAACGGCCATCGAGAAATTGATACAAGCGGGCCATCTGTTCCAGTTTGTCCAGGGCCCTCAGCAACAGGGGCCCCCTCACCAAGGGCCTACCCGAGGGCAGACGGTGAGAGCAAATGCGTGGGTCAATCCCAACACCACCCCCCTCGACAAAAAGAGGGAAATTGGGAACCTGGAAGAAGAGGAGGAGGAGTACCCCCGGTACCAAGAAAAGAAGCGCCACATCCTCATGATCACCGGGGGCAATACCGGGGGTGATTCTACGAGTCAACGAAAGAAGTGGGCTCAATCGCTTTACGTGGGGGAAGTCAATCATATGCCCCTAGTAAAACGGCTGAGGGAGGAACCCATTATCTTCACCAACGCTGATCTCCCCCCGGTGTCCTCCCCACACAGGGACGCCCTCGTCATCCGCACAGAGATCAATGACACTATTATTCACCGAACTTACGTTGACACGGGCAGCTCCGTCAATGTAATGTACCTCAGTACCTTCAGAGAGCTGCATCTGGAGAGGGGGTCCCTTCGGCCCATCAAGACCCCTCTTGCCGGCTTCACCGGCGACACCATTGATTCCGAGGGGGTTATAACCCTCCCGGTACTCTTCGGCACGGGCTCCATAGAGCCAAGCTCGAAGTGGAGTTCGTCGTCGACTGCGCCCACAACATCATCCTAGGCAGGCCAGCCCTCGAGGATCTCGAAGCCGTCATCTCCATGAGGCACCTCTGCCTCAAATTCCCAGCCAAGGGGGGAATCGGTTACTCAAGGGGGAACCAAAAGCTTGCCCGCGCTTGCTACCTTCAAGTTACAAAGAAGGTTAGCAAGACGGAGTTCCACGTTGACACCATCACCGGAACTGTGGAAGCGGAGGAAAGGAGGCCGAGGGCTGAACCAGCCGAGGAGGTAGAAGACTTCGCGCTCGATCCGGCCAAGCCGGAGAGAGTCGTGAAGATTGGAGCCAAGCTCCCCGAAGACCTGAAGACCGACATCATCAGCGCCCTCCGCGCCTACTCCATGTAATATTCATAATGATATTTCTTATCATTATTATTACATTGTCAATGTTGTTTTTATTTTATGTCAAATTCAACTAATATTTTTATTTTCGAATAATTATTAAAGAATTAATGAATGAGGTAAAATTGGAGAGTTTTAAATATAAAATCAAAAATTATGAAAAAGCTACACAAAGCGCTTTTTCATTTTTGACTTTTTCGCATCAATCAGTCAAATAACAAAACAGTTTACAAACACCAAAAATAGTTGTTTGACACAACCAAATAGCCAAATTAAATTCAATCCAAGAAGTCAAAACATGGTTAATATATGTTGTTTATTAGACACAGCAAATTATACCGTGCAACCGGCGCACCATGAGGATGGTGCGCCCGGTTGCAAAACGACGCATCATGCCTGTTTTTTTTTTTGCTTTTGTTGTTAAAAAATGATAATAACTTTTTTATTTTTGATCCGATTTTTATAAAATTTATATCAACATTTTTTATTTTTCATGATCTTTTAAATGAGACAAATATTGCTTATGTAATTTTAAGAAATTATCGAACTATTATATTAATGAGTATTGGATTATAAGGAAAATCGAATCTGTTTGGGAGATGATAGGTTTATCAAATAGAAGATCGAATCTGTTTGGGAGTGGATCAGTGGCCTCAGTTACATTTGATAATACATTGAGTTACATCTTTTTGTGAGCGAGTTACATCTTTTTATAAGCAAGTTACATCTTTTTATAAGCGAGTTACATATATATACACACGAGTTGCATTTGACATGCCTGAACGCGAGTTACATATATTTACACGTAAAGTTACATATTTTTACACGTAAAGTTACATATTTATACACGCGAGTTACATATTTATACACACGAGTTGCATTTGACATGTCTGAACGTGAGTTACATATTTTTTTACGTAAAGTTACATATTGTTACACGTAGAGATACATATTTATACACACGAGTTACATTTGGCCTGACTGAACGTGAGTTACATATTTTAACACGTAAAGTTACATATTTTACACGCAAATGTTAATATGTTAAAATTACATAGGCAATATTGATCTCATTTGAAATATCATGAAAAATAAAAAATGTTGATATAAATTTTATAAAAATCGGATCAAAAATAAAAAAATAATTATCATTTTAAAAAAAAGAGAAAATAATATCCAATGAGTGCATGGTGCTCACCATGCACTGTTGCACGGTATACGCACTCATTAAACACCCCCAAAATATATCTTTTATATTTGGATGGGTTTCCGTCAGGCCATGTCAAATTAAATCTGAGTTAAATAGACTACACCAGAACTAACTTGTCAAGAATCATATACGGAGTAATAACGTAATACACATGAATACTAATGCATATCATATCCTCGATAGATCAAATCTAAGCTGACCAAATCGATCTATAATATATATAAATGTTTAGCGGTATACCATTAGTATAATCTCGAATACATAATGCGTGTAGATATTTCATGTACTTTCATCATTTTCAACTTTTCCATTACTGATTCTTCAATGTTGTATCCATTGTAATTAAAATCCTAATTTGAATTATCAGTTATTACCGATTAATACTTCTGAAGAGTCTTGATATCAAACTAAGGGGTATTTGGATCTGATTCTTAAAACTGCTCCTGCTTTTTCATAGAGAAGAAGCAGAAGTTGGAGTGTTAGGGTGAAAGTGAAAAAGTACTTCTGGTGCTCTAATTTACTCCAAGAATCGGTTTTTTTAGAAGCTTGGGGAGACCGGCTTCTGAAAACTAAGTCTGATTCTGCTTTAAAAAAGGAGAAGCAGAATCAGTTTCAAATCCCCTCTAAATTTAAAATATGGATATTGTACGTCTCATTCACTTGATTGGGTCAAATCATTATATTATTTTTAATTTATATTTAAATAATTCAATTATAATGTTATGATTGATATATGTAGACAAATGTATGGTACCTCGATGATACCATGGAATCTTCCTTTGTTATAATTGGTGATGATATTTAGTGTGGTTGTGTTACCGATCCACACAACCTACGGCATCATTTGACCAACCAAAAAAAGTAAATCAACGAAGTGAACCGTGATGAAATATTTTGTGATTTGATGATATTGATGTGATATTTTCAATGAGAATGTCACAAGTTCAAATCTCATTCCAAATTAATAGAAAGAATTTTTCAAATAGGAGTAAAACATAAGCAAAATGTAAAAATAGGAGTATCATGTTTTGAATAAGAGTGACTTTAGTGTTTGGATAAGTATACCCCTACCCAAGCCTCAAGCCTCAACAATTTTCATTAATAATTAAAATATAAAACAAATACAGATTAATTAATTCATAAAAAAAATTGTATAAAAACACAAAAAATATCAAATAAAATATACTCTGTATTAAATAAAATAAAAAATTATTAAAATAATAAATAAGAAATAAAAAAATATGAAAATATAAAAAAAATGAAAAAAATATGTAGGCGTCTGATGCCGCCTCAACAACCTCCCATCACCACCAGCTCTGATCACCGGAAAAAATGCCAACATTTTCCTGAAATGCCATCAAGATGGCAAATTTTGAGAAAATTTGTCATTTTCAAAGAGTAAAACTGCCATCTTTATGGCATTTTCAAAGAAATGACAGTTTTTACATAAAATGACATTTTTTCGCCGATCGGAGGTCACATTATTGGGTGATGACCGAGGCTGCGGGAAAGGCTTGCATAATTTTTTTATATTTTTTAATACAGTTTATCTATTTTTTTATTTTTAAAGTTTTTTATTTTTACAAAAATAACCTTTTTAATATATATTTTAATATTGTTGGGATGAACTTAGATTATTATTTAAATTAAATGGCCTGCATAAATGTATCGCTTCCAATGAATGAACTTAGATTTTTTTAATAGGATCAAATAAATGATATTTTAGAATTAACTAGATTAGGGATATTAAGGGTACAAAATTAATGTTTACTCCTATTGAAGGAAGTTTTATGTTTTACTCATATTTGTGCAATTATGTTTATGTTTACTCCTATATTGGGCAATTTCTAAATTTAATAACGTTGACTTCAACATACAACGGATATATTAGAATACCTTAAAAAACTCAGTAAAAGAAATTGAGTGAAAGATGACACAAATATTACATTTATCCGTCCATTCGCTCCAAATTTACATGTTGAATTTTGTGATTGATTATTTCGTTATCCTCGACATTATTTGGCATGTCACCTGACCAGCAAAAAATAAAAATAACTAGCTATAAGATAACACAAATATGAACTCTAATTCTCATCAATTTACCCTAGATTTGCTCGTCCAATTAAATTTGTGAGCGGTTGTATATTTATTCTCCACGGGTTCATACTCAACAACTTAAATTCATACACATTTAATATATCCATTGGAGTTCCATCATTCTGTTCCCCAAATCCAGTCCACTATCATAAATACTTTAATTTATCGTTTGTGATTTGATTTGCCCTCTTTTATTGGGAAAAGAGATAGAGGAACTTGCTTTTTACCAACTGGAGTGTAATCAGTGTATGAAAGCGGCATTGAGGATATGTATTCCTACAAGTCGCCAAAGAAGAAGAAGATATTGTAGATGGTCAGATGGATATGGACATGAAGTCAAAGTCCAATTGCTGCCTTTTATTCTTTTAATATGAACGTATTGCCCCCTACCTCAGCTAACGCTTCATCCACCCATGATTTAGTGTGTGAACTATAATTTTCATTTCCTCGTTTCATTCTTCCAAAAGGTTAAATAGCCAACCCCAAGGACCCCACGCCCCGACCTGACACAACCTTTTGGGAGGTTATAAGTCACGTTTCATAAATTTATTAAATGTAGATATAAGAAATTAAGGCATTAAATTTGTAGAGCTTTAAATGCTCTAAACTAGAGAATATAGTGAGTAGAATGTAGTGTTAATCTATTAGCAAGAGCTTCAGAGTCCATTTAAAATCATAAATCTTTAGTCAATTAGTCCTATGTTCATACATCATGCATTCATGCTTTATCTTATACGAAGTATTTTTATTGACAAATACTCTCTCCGTTCCTAAATAAACTTTCAACTTTCCTATTTCATCCGTTCCAATTAAAACTTCCACTTTCCCTTTTTGGTAAAGAATTTGTGATTCACAACATTTCTTACACATTTCTCTCTGCTCTGCACAACTCTCCACCACACAATATCCACTATCTTAAACTTTGTGCCAAAAGCATTTGGAAGTTAAAATGGGAACGGAGGTAGTAGTATTGAACCCGTGTGATGCACCGGGTAATGTTGTTGATGTTATGCGTGCATGACATGGGATAGGTCCCTTAATAGTTTCGGCTGAATGCCGAAACTGAAAAAAAAATGCAGAACCAAAGGGATCTCCGTTAAAAAGAGTTCTTGAGCTAAATTGACAGCTTTAATAGTACAAAATGACAACCAACTTCAATATAAAATAGTAAAACTGAGATGGCCAACTTCACAATAGTCTACATAACCCCTAGTGTTTGGCCTATTTTATTTCTACAAAATCATTAAGCAGGTTACATCACATTCCACTGCTCAGTAATTTTCCAGAGCCCTGAGATGAAGAATGTGAGAAAAACATATCTTATACTGATACAGAATGCTCTTGCTTCTAGTGTTAATGGTATCTTACTCCATCTTCTTCAACTACCTCACCAATACGGAAAGCATTGCATGAGTCATCCTCTAAAATTTTAAGAGCCATGTCTGGGGTCACAACCAGGACCATCCCGATTCCCATGTTAAAAGTCCTCCTCATTTCAGCATCTTCAATTTTACCCACCTTGACATCATAGATATTTATAAATGCAGGATCAGATATTATATACACGGTCCTGTTCATTTGGCCGCTTTATGTATATTTTATTTTATTATCATTTCATTGGGCAGATCTGCTTTCCTTAAGTCTGGCCTGTGAAATATGTTCAAGTGAACTAGTCCTAGCAGCGCAAAAAGATTCAAACCGAACAGGTATAAAAAAAAAACTCACCTCTTGAATCCATTTGAATACAGGAGGAACTACCCAGGAATCATTATAGATAACAGCTCCCAAACCTTTAGGAAATATACGAGGTATATTATCTGTAAAACCACCTCCTGTGATGTGAGCTATCCCTTTAACTCCGCCTTTATTGATAATCTCAAGTACCTTGAGCAACATTATAAGGAAAATAAAAACTATTATCACCTTATCTCAAAATAAAGCATAATTACATACGCAGTTCAGTTATGATTATCACTAAGTGGTGCACTTTGAAAACATTAATGCAGCAGCTGGTAAATTATAGTTTTACCTGCTTAACATAAATGACAGTTGGGGCCATTAAAGCTTCACCTAATGTAGTAGAGCTGCCGGGAAGTTGGTCGTTCAAAGAAAGGTCACTTTGCTTGAGCACTCTGGAAGCATATTTCATTTTCTTAGCGTAAGGCCTGTTTGGTTCAGGGATTTTGGAGCGGAGAGAAGGGGAAGATCCATATTTATTTTTAAAATAAATGTGATAAAAAAGTATTTGGATATATATGATTTAAGTAGTCATACAATTATATGTGGTCTAAAACTAGAGATAAATCGGTAAATTAAAGTCAATCCTCACGTCCCCTTCCATCCATTCAAAACAGAGCACTGCAGCAAGATGCATAACAGCATAACTAGAGAAAAAAATAGCTAGCTCTAACCTTCTGACAAGGGAAAATCCATTTGAATGAACTCCACTAGATGGAAGACCAATGAGGACATCTCCAGTAACAATATTCCTCCCATCAATAACATCATTCTTTTTCACAATACCAACTGCAAAACCACTAAGGTCATACTCCCCATTTGCATAGAAATCTGGCATTTCTGCGGTCTGAATCAATAATTTGATGCATTCAACACAACATGAAGTCAGAGTTAATATATATTAATTCCACCACAACATGCAAATAGAAGTCATTGTGAACATTAATTTATATGTGGTACTTTAAAGCTAAGACATTAATATGATATTGTACTTAAAAATGTGACACACATACGTATATATTTGTTTTGAGAGTTTAATGGCTACCTCTCCCCCCAAAAGGGCACAATCAGACTGCTTGCAACCATCTACAATACCTTTTATCACCTAATGATAATAAAAAAAGTAAAGAGCAAATGAGCACATAATATAATATACAAAATTCCAAGACCACTTAATACGTGAATTGTACAAATATACCTTTTCTGCCATATTAACATCAAGGCGACTTGTTGCGAAGTAATCAAGAAAAAATAAAGGTTTAGCTCCAGATGTGACAATATCATTAACACTCATTGCAACCTGATTCAAAAATGCCTCTTTAACTTTGGAGTGACACAAGGTTATGACTTGCATCAAAAGTAACAATATGTGATGTACAGCAAAGAGAAAACTTACCAGATCAATTCCTATAGTGTCATGGACTCCAGTTTCAAAAGCAAGTTTTAATTTCGTTCCCACTCCATCAGTACCAGCCACAAGGTAGGAATCACCTGATAAAGTAATAAGTAATTATATTGTTAAACAACATGGAATATAAATACATCAATAATCAGGTAATATTAGAATATATTTTTTAAAAGGACCATTGCACCGCATAAAATATACTCGTATTAAATAAAACAAGTCAAGTTAAAAATATTGATCGGGTCAGGATCATAGTAGCATGCATGAATTAAACATCAAATAGGATCAGGGAAGTTTAAACTATTAAGCCTTGAGGTCTTTTTCAAACAAAAAGAACACGAGGTGCACGTCGCAATTTTAACAACATTGAATCCAGTAAAACACATCACCAGCAAAACTCTCACTTTACATCGTTATAAATTGTCAAGCATGTAGAGCTTGAACTAGTACACATCCATAAGAACAAAAGTTGATGCCATAAGATTCTACTCAGTTTGACAAAGATTTTAAATCTGCTTATGTTGTTTACTGTTGATATTTTAAACTTTGGCCTCGACAATGTAAATTTTCAAAGCTCGGCCCCCTTAATCATAGATTTCTGGCTCCGCCGGTGTGTGTAAGACCTCCACGTATTCTTTTCATATTTAGCAATAGCATATGTAGAATACTGGTATATAAACTCATTTAAATAGACCAATGAGTTCAAACCGCTCAAAGAAAAATACCTAAAGGAAAAAGGCCTCCAAAACCGCCAATTCCAGGTGCCATTTTGGCAATCCTCCTGACAAGTTCTGAGCCTGCATCAATGTCAACTCCAGCATCTTTATATGTAAGACTGCTAACCTTATTCTCTGTACTGCTAATGTGGCTGCTTCTATCGGGAGTTGTGGACATGATGTTGGTTTTCATCTTGCTTTGAGGATGGTGCTTTAGAGATGTTTGTGAACCAGCAACTAAAGAGCATGGAGATTTATGTACACATAAATTAGAGCCCCAAGTATGTAATTTTTGGCATGAGATGGTTGTTTTCATACTACACCCAGTTAACTCCAGATTAGCTAGATAAGATGTGGTCATTGGAAGAGGAAAATCCAAAGCTTAGGAGATCTCTATCTTCAACACTGCAGGTAAGTCTGCAAGTAAAGAAACAAATCATTATTACTTCCTCTGTACATTATAAAAATCAAAACAAAATTAACTCTTACCATTTATTCATTTAATGTTTGAATGTCATTCTAACCACTCATAATCTTACAAACATTTGGCCACTTTTCACTATATTAAATTCTTTGAATCTTTGTTTCTTTTTTAAATGTCCTTGAGTTTTGAGTCTACCATAATCAATTATTAAATTAAGTTAATTGATAGGTCAATGAATGATGATTAATCCCTATATTAAGTTAAAACAATATACTCGTATTTATGTAAGCAATAAAAGCGATAAATGAATTTAGAAGATAATTTAATTAACAATATTTATATTTATTCAACATTACAAACTTTCAAAAAAAAATAACATTAGTAAATGATCAAGTACCAACAAAATAAGAAAATTGAGTCTTCAATGGTCCAGTAATTCAAAACTAAATTTATCTAATTAATTTACTCACCAACATCTAAAACAACCCGAGAGTCCATGTTTTCAATTTAAGATACCTCATATTGGGGAGAACTGCGTTTAACGTTTGTTTTAGAATACCTATTTGATAAGATTGAAAGTAAGCAGGGCTATTCATGTCTTTTACACGGCCTCGGAGCAATACTCTATAATGAGATTATTCTAATAACTACAAATGGTAGCCCATTGATATATTACAGAAAAAAATCATATAATCTTCCTGACTAATGAGCTCCACATGAATAAAATCAATAAATAGAAATAAATATACATAATACATATTAGGTAGAGAAAGAAAATAACAAAAAATATAAATAACAGTGTAAATAAAGCCCTACTCGAATCACTCGATGTGATTACAAGCAGCTGGTATGAGCACAGTCCAGAGCAGTACAACAAATTACCAAAACCCGTACCATGAGGTTTCAAACTGCGGTTCGGTATGGTCTGGTTTTGCGGTTGGAATAGTTTGGTACCATACCCGTTTGGTTTGGTTCGGTACGGCAATACCATACCAATACTAATAAATTTGGAAAACAGTTCTTCGATCTCGACATATTCTCGTAGTTCTAATCACTAATCAATGCAGTGTGTGTTTTTTATTTTCCGGTCTATTCTTCATCCATGTGCCAAGATATGAAATCATAAACTTCCCTACATAGTAGCCAAGCTTTGCCAGAGCACCACTATGAAGAACACTTGAAGTTTAAAAGTCTTACAAAACAACGCACAAAAACAACTACTACAAAGTCTATGCCATAAACACACCCTTATATGATTTTTAAAATCAAAAAATAAAAAATCCTAAAAAAATAGAATTATTAGCTTATTATATCCCAATTCCCAAACTATCATCAAATTCACAAATTTATCCTATTCTTTAATTTTTATCAAAAAAAGACTCAAACTTTTTCAGCAATTATGCTTTTCTGTTTTTTTTTTCAAAATTACACATTTTTATCAATTTCAATACTTTTTATAGATTAGTATTAAACTTCAAGACTTTTGCAACTGTTCTATGTGGGTTGATATTGTTTGATAATGACATAATTGTCAATTTTCTTCATTACCTTTATTGGAAATAAGACTAGTTACTACACTAACACTAAATCTTAATAATAATTACTTTATTCAAGTACCTTTTGACATGACGGAATCACTGTGACACTCCCAAGGAAGAGGTCACAGGTTCGAGATACTATAATAGGTTAGGAAGCTTTGCAAAAAAAAATAGATTAATAATTACAAATCACAAGTAAATTCATACTACTATAAATGATGATTACAAGTTTATAAATAACAATCAAATTCATACTAAACAAGGCTGTAAATTAGTCTTTAAATTGAATTAAAAACACAATAAAACCAAAACTTAAAATTAAACAACGCTGTAATACTAAATTCTAAACAAGGCTTCAATTAAAATTAAAAAACTTAATAAGCTAAAGTAGCTTACCCGTTAGGTAGTTCCACAAGCCGCAGCTCCAGAGTCCCAGTTTACCGCCGAAGAGCAGAATTGCAGAAAGCCAGAAACTAAGCAGTGAAACAGTCCAGCTGTTAAACCGCCTTGCGCCGTCCAACTGTCCAAGTGCTGAGCTTAGGTCGGGATTTGGGGTTTCGCCTAAACGGAACGCCGGAGTGCGGACTCTATTGCGGCCTGCTAGTCTGCTGCCGTGCTGCCTTCTCCTGCGCGGTGCATTATTTGGGATATTAAGATTTTGGGCCATGGTCTAATTGTGGGCTTGGCTGGAGTAATGGACTTGAACTACTATAATACTTCATCCGTCCCATTAGAACGCACTCACTATTTATATGATTAACTTAAATCATTTTTAATCTTTTTCTTTAAATATCAAATTTTTATCACAGTTACATTTTTTTATCAGGCTTTGTAGCGGTTTTAATGTAGTTTCTGAATATGTAAATTTTATTTACTAAGAAAAATCAGAGTATGAATAGAGATTAAGTTGATTTATCGTCAGTCAAGCATCGTAAACCATTACGGGAATACTTGATCAAATATAAGTATTGCACCAATTCCACAATTCGTCCTCGTCTTTCATGTTATCCATTTTTGGTACCTGACTATTGTTTTCTTGACAATATATAGTCCTTTTTCGATAGTAAAAATGCTCAGAAATGGACCACAAATGGTCAAAAAACAATAGTCAGGTACCAAAAATGGATAAAGTGAAAGACAAAGACTAAATATGGAAATGACACAAAACTCGGAGGACCTAAAATACTCTGAATTTACAGAGTAAAGAAGAAATCCCACTTATGGTCCTTCGAGTTTTGCACCAATTCCACAATTCGTCCTCGTCTTTCATGTTATCCATTTTTGGTACCTGACTATTGTTTTCTTGACCATATATAGTCCTTTTCTGATAGTAAAAATGCTCAGAAATGGACTACAAATAGTCAAGAAAACAATAGTCAGGTACCAAAAATGGATAAAGTGAAAGACGATGACTAAATATAGAAATGACACAAAACTCGGAGGACCTAAAATGGAATTAATTCTAAAACATATACTCTGTATGTATCAAATCTTTACTAGACTAATACAGTAGTCTATACTAGATTTAAACAAATTGGAATACTTGGTTTTCTTTGGAATTATTTGAACCTATTATCTTTTGTCTTTTGAATTTTTTTTTTGAAAGAAGTCTTTTGAAAAATTAGAAATTAGATTTTGATCATGTTGCAAAAAAATATTTTGATCATGTTGCAAAAAAACTATTTTGATCATTTTTAATACATATATGGCGTGTTTATGGCTAATCAAAAGACGATTATACACTTAAACTCATTATACTCATACATCAAATATAATCTTATTCCAAATAAAAATAAATTAATCTTATGATCAACAATCATCATAAATCGCATGAAAATCTTTATACAAGGAGGGAGTATTTTAGTATCCGAATATGTTCACTTATTTTACACTAGACGAAATACTTGTGCGGTACACATGATAAATCAAGAGTAAAACTAAATTGTCTTAGAGTTTTATTGTGTTATCATGATCATTTGTATACGTAGATCAATGGAATCTACGTAGTACTATCTTAATTAGTTTAAAATAAGTGCAATAGTCCACTTTTTACGTTAGCCAATGCATAACTATGATCATTAGTATATTTAGTTCTCTATTAGTAAAAAATTTAAAAGTTCGGATTTTGAGAATTTACGATGAGACAAATTTAAAAGTTTATTTTGTAAAAAATAATGAATCAATACATTCATAGATAAAACATAATCAAAGCAGAATATATGAATAGGGTAAAATTCTACATGTTGCACTTATTTAAGAAAGAAGATAATATGAAGAAATCATAGACCATGATATTATTTAGGGAAATTCACAAAATAAGAGTAAAGATAGTGTAAATTTCAAAGTATAATACAATGTTTTGCTTTCCTATATAGGATGAATATGGTAATGTCATCCTAAAAATTTATTTTCATATTTTGACATTATCAGACTTTAAATATAGCACTATACTATCATAGTTGACAATATTATTCATGCATGAGAGTAATTACTCTTATTAGGTAATAAAAACATACTGTTATTATTTTAGAGTTTCAAAACATTTTGACTTCAACCGTTTCTTTATTATTTATGGAAAGCTAGTATGTATGACAAATGAAAATGTAGAATTTTTTAGTCATTACATATATAATTTTTCAGTGATTGCGTTATGTCCTTTTTACCATTATTTGGCCAAAACAACAAAACTGATACAGATTTGGCTCAGATTTTCCAAAACTCATAGGGTATTTGACACAGATTTTGCACGGATACGTCAAAGCCGTGCTAAATTCCGTGTCAATGTCATTTCTAGCTCAATCAATTTGTGTCAAATGTGTGCAATATCTTAATTTATTTATTTTGAGAAAAAAAATGATAATTAATAGTTTTTATGTGTATTATGCATGTAAAAAACGACAACCTAGCTACTTTCTACGTATTATCTATCCATACAAATGTAACATTTCCTTTTCAATAAAGTTGATTTTCCCTTATATATTCAATTTAATCACATAGAATATGTTTTAGAATTATATAATGGACGAATACAACTTTAGTGTGTGTGCTGTTTTTTCTATAAAGATTGTTTTTTCAGAAAAAGTAATAATCGATTTATAAAAAATATGAAGTGCTAAATGAAGTATTGTTTTATTTCTAAATACAGGTAAGGAATATTTTTTACATGGAAACCTAATTTCATTTTGGAGTCAAAAATTGTAGCAATTTTACTACTTTATATTAATAAAATAAACATACAAATAAAAGTAAAGATATAAATATGATTGAGATCATTATCATCATCATCATATTGTTATTAATATTGTATTGTTGTAGTAGTAATAATTATTCATTTATTTTCCATAATGTATCTATAACATTATTTTAGGAATTGGTAAAATGTAAGCACATTACCTATTTATAATTTTAAATATGGCAAGTACTTTCTTTGCCCTTAATATATATCTTTAGTTTCCATTTTGTTTATTACACAATTCAGCGAGTAAAATCAAAAGTTGCGTGTTTGATAAAAAAGTTATCTGGTAAGGCCGATTAGCCGAAAAACATGGCCATCAAATCACCCTTAAAATGTTTGAAATATATGAACTTCCATGAATTGTTTATAGTTTATAGAAACAATACTTGCCTATTGTGTGGAATGAGTACAGTGAAGAACACTTGTTCATCACTTCATTGTCATTATTTCCTTGAATAAATACTTCCTCTATTTTTTTAGTTGCAACACTTTCATTTTCACGTTTGCTAACACACAATTTTGATTATTAATATGTTTAATTTCCTAATTGTGAAATTTTATTTAAAATCAAATCTTGAAAATTTAAGATGCGAATAGTGTAAAAATTCTAAACGGAGGTAATATATCATTGTCACATTAATTGTTGAGCGAGTGTTTGCAGAGGCTTATAAATAAATTACTTATTTTAATTACTAATAATCACTTTTTCATATAATTTATAAATAAGTTACTTATTTAAAATTAGAAGCAATCACAAACACTTCTTAAATAAAATTAGTTTTTTAATTGACATTGACATCAATTTCCTAGTTACCTATGGTTAATATGAATATTGTTCACTCCTTTTTCACTATTTGAAAAATGATCTTTTCTATATTTATTTCTAAATAAAATATCTTTTCTTTATTGATACAAATAATAATATTGTATTTGCAACCTGTAGTATTTTGCAACACTCCACTTTAAAGTTAAAATTGCCAACTTCCTTAAGAAAATACCTAGGCAGGAGGTAACATTTTTAGGTAACATTTTGAGCAGCAAAAATGATTGTTACACTGTTACTTTATACTCCCTCCGTCCCTAAATGTTTGTCACACTTTCCCTAAACGGATGTCCCAAAATATTTGTCATACTTTTTCAACTTCCTTATTTGGTAAACAAATCTATACCAAACAATGTCAAACAGTGCAAAACAGTGCTAAACAGTGCCGCTAGATTGTGAAACAGTGTCGCTACAGTGTAAAATCAAATTCATCTCCTTAAAACTTGTGAAGTCAAAGTGTGACAAACATTTAGAGATGGAGGGAGTATTATATAAAGATGTCATTATTCTTTCTACTTATGAAAATATAAAATAAAATAAAAGACAAGTGTTTCATCTCGTTAAAATAGTAGTGTTTTCCACAAGTCCGTATATTCTAAAGTTGATTATAATTATGACAAGAGCAGTGAACTAGGCATGGACTCGGACCTGGTCCGGTCTCGATTCTGGTTCAAGACTGGCTGGTCTCGATTTTGAATATGGAGGACCGGAGCCGACCCCGGTTACTATGGATCCGGTTCCGATTCAGTCTACCTGGCCGGTCCGGTCCGGTCCTATTTTCCACAATTTCCAATTTTGCCCTTTATTAGGTAACATTTTGAGCGGCAAAAATGATTGCCACAGTGTTATTTTATACTCCATCTGTCCCGTTAAGATTGTCCCATTTTACTTTTTCGGGAAGTCCCACTAAGATTGTCTCATACCAAATTTGGTAAAGATTGTGTGGCTCTAAACTATTATTACTTTATTCTTATTTTATCAATTTAATATCAATCACTTTTCTTAATAATCGTGCCACCTTCTCTCGTCTCAATCTTAGTGGGACGGAGGTAGTATGATATAAAAATGTCATTATTCTTTCTACTTGTGAAAATATAAAATAAAATAAGAGACGAGTGTTTCATATGGTTAAAATAGTCTTGTTTTCCACAAGTCCGTTGATTATAATTATGACTAGGGTTGGACTCGGGTCAGGTCTAGGCCCGAACGGGCCGGCGGGTTTGAATAGGTGAACCCAGGACCGGCCAGGGTAGCCACCGAGTCCGGTCCGGGTAGCCACCGGGTCCGGTCCGGACCAGGCAGGGCCTCGGGTAAGGGTTTGGTTATTTTTTTTACTTACCTACCTATCCCTGATCCCCCACTCACCCCCACCCCCCAAACCCCTTCTAAACATCAAGCCCAACCCGAGTGGAGCCCAAACAAATGAAAAAAACAAAAAAAAAATCAATTTTGACCCGAACCGGGCCAGGCCGGGCCAAGCCTTGTTTTGGGTGACCCGAACCCAGACCGGAAACCCCTCGGGTCGGGCCAATCCGGAGCGGTCACTGATCAGGCCACCGGCTAAGGCCGAGCCGAAACAGTGCCGGTTCCGGGTCGGGCCACTCGGCCCAAGTCCAACTCTAATTATGATAAGAGCAGTGAAGTATTGAACTGCCAAAGATAAATCTTAGTAGAGTAAAGTTTTGAGTATTGCCAAAGAACTATAATTTCAATTGCATAATAATTTAATAGAATACAGAATCAAATATCATCAAAACATCGGGTACAAAGATAAATTTCCTCAAAAGAAAAAAATTGCTGCAAATTGTATCCAGGCACAAGGTCGCATTAGACATGAACTAGGCCAGTTCAGCCCGGCCTGGTACCCGGCCCGGCCTGCTACTATGAAGGACCGGCTCGACCCGAGCCACCGAGACTGGGAAAGGGAGTGGGGGCCCCGAACCAGTGGTATTATGGGTGGGCTACGGGAGAGGGGAAAGGGGGACCGGTCTGGCCGGTCCAGGTCCGATTTGGGCCTTTTTTTCCATTTTAAACAAATCTTTAAAAAAATACCCTGACCTGACCCAGGCCGTTACCAAGCCTTCATCCCAAAACCCAATCCGGCCCCAGTCCCAGCCCGGGGCCCGACCCAGGCCCGGTCCACCCCTAGGCCGCATACCATAAATTTGAACTAAAAACAAAATCAGAGAAATATTAAAAAAGCCGAAAAATAAATAGACTGAATAGACAAGGCAATGAAATCGACCAAAAGTAAAGCATGTTAGACAGCATACACCAATGTATGATTTGATTTACAAGTACACTCTGCATGTCTAATGATAAACAATGGCCCACAATGTTATTTATGTAGTTAATTAACAATAATAATAATAATACTCCGTAATACGTAGTATATAATAACATAATTTCAAAAAGGTTCATAGATCCTTCCAACATCTGTCACCAAATAGGCAGGACCGGTTTAACTTCTGAAATGTTGCATTTCCTCCCCTGTCCAAACATATAAAGAGAGAACAAACCGAACCCCATCTCCTAACATGCACTTAGCATACATATTAGAAAGAACTTTGGGCTAATGCCCATGAAATACTATCCCTATATTTTGAAAAAATAAATGAGTTTCGACTGATTTATTTACGAGCCAGACGATATGGTGGACCTAAAATGTTCTCCCTAATTTCCGAAAAATGCACGCTCAAATGACTTTTTGTGAAAAAAGTTCTATTTTATTAAATAGAACTACTTTTTGGTGGAATTCTAAAAAACGAACAAATTTTTAGTTGTTTCTCTTGTTATCTAAGGAACGGTATATTTTTTAGAAGGAGAAGTATGCCAACAAGGCAACAACAGAGCATGGGGCACTGCATCTTTTGTAAGTATAAACTATTACCTACTAGCTTTTACACTATTTAAAGTCTCTAAAAACACACATATTCAAGAGCTTTTCTTTTTAAACTCAAGATCTTTCAATAGCTTCCTTGAAGAAAATATGTAGCTTTTGGTATTGATTACACATGTTATACCCAACAGAACTAAAGCAAACAGTCAACTTTTATCAACCATCCAAAATATTTTTAAAATCTTTTCGGTCACTAAAAACTCATAAAATATCTTTTTAGGTAGTTGTGCTAAACACCCTTAACATAAGAGAATAAAACACTAGAGAAACTAGTCACCGATTCTCAAATGCCATATATAACAAGTCCAAACGGTGAGGACCTTGCTCACATTCTATGTACACACTATTTGGCTTGTGTTTGGAATTACTTTACGTTCAGAAACTTAACATCATGTTTGTTATGACTTATGAGCATTTGAAATATTCCATGTGGTTTTAATGTAAAAAGAGAAGTGAAAAATGAAAAACTTGACTCAAAATATGCTGTGAGGAATTAACATATAAACCTCAATGCTTCGTACATTAATAAATAGATACAACTCCAGACCAGAAAAAGTTGACAAAACAAAAATAAACAAAAAAGGACCAAAATGCTTAAAAAGACTTCAACTTAAACAAAAGTAAAGGGAGCTCGCACAATAAAATAAAATAAAAAAATACAAAGTTGGCCGAAGGGTTATCACATTACATGGTTACAACTTACAAGAGATTCCAAGTAACAATCATATACGAGATAGACTTTCAAATTTCAATAGGTCAACCGCTTCTCCTAAAGCAAACCCTATTACTCGGGGGACATCAAAATTATGTTATTCAATGTGTGTTACGTTATTAGATATCTAGGCGCAAAAGGAATTATTAAAAGAAAAAGTGAAGTTTCAAACTCGGGATGTAAGCGAGATAAGGAGAGTTTCTCAGCCAATGGATCACTACGTCTGGCTAAAAGGGCTTTTGATATTCAAGAATTCTAAATAATTTATACTGTTCAGACCACACGTTTAGGGGCTACGCCTTATATACATGTGTGTGAATGAACATGTGTACTTGTACTACGGATTCCCCAGAAAAGACTGACAGCCACCCCCAGATCACCCGGTGTGTGTATACATACATGATACATAC
This sequence comes from Cuscuta europaea, assembly GCA_945859875.1. NCBI lineage: Eukaryota > Viridiplantae > Streptophyta > Magnoliopsida > Solanales > Convolvulaceae > Cuscuta > Cuscuta europaea. The sequence goes on along the minus strand of CAMAPE010000005.1, from coordinate 42,982,995 downwards.
ATATATATATATATATATATATATATATATATATATATATATATATATATATATATATATATATATATATATATATATATATATATATATATATATATATATATATATATATATATATATATATATATATATATATATGTGCGTCATGTGTGTGTGGAAGTATTTTGGCATATTAAATTGAGAAAATTGTCATGGCTAAGACAAAAACATAGGCTTTTTCACAAAATAGGACTCAATATTTGGTTTTCCCTAAATAGTACTAACCATTCCATTTTTACCCCTAATTGAATTAATTAACTAATTAACTCAATTAATTACCCACCCCCCTAGTTTTTGAACAACCAAGGCAGTCCGTCGGTGGCAGGGCAGTCCGGTGGTGACAGCAGTGGTGGCGGCAGCTTAGCGGCAGTGGCAGCGGATTCCGGCAACGGCGGCGGCGGCAAGAAAATAACAGACATTAAATAGACAATAAATAGACAATAAGTAAACAATAAATTCGGATAAACACCATTGCCGCAATCCCAGAACCATGACCCCACCCTACCACAGGCCCGCTAGATCTGAAAATGTTGAGGCGACCATCAAGGTGGCATGGAGGAGGAGTTGCGACCTCATAAAGACAAGATGCTGGCAGATCTGGGTGGAGATTAAAGACGGGGGACGAGGCTTGAAGATGGAGGCGGCTTGGCTGGCGGATTTGGGTGGAGCGTGAAGACAGATTGAAGACAGGGACTGATGCAGAAGGTTTCATAGCTAGTGCAAATCAATCGGGCGGTGGCGGCGGCGGTGTGTGGCGGCAGCAGAATCTGTCAGTCTGCCAGATTTTTTATTTTGGAATTTTCCGGCGACGGCGACGGCGGCAGGCAGCCGGCTGCTGTGGCCGTAGGTCTGGCGGCAGGCAGCCGGCTGCGGTGGCCGTAGGTCTGGCGGCAGGCGGCTGGCAGCAGGCAGCAGTCCATGGGCAGCAGGGGGGGTATTTTGGTCCAATCACACATAAAAAGTCATATTTAAGAATGTTTAAAGTAATTGGTCCTATTTTGGGGGAAAAGCCATGTTTTGGTACTATTAAGGTAAATCTCCCAATTAAAATCCTCATATAAAACTCACACAGTAAATAGTATAAGAAGCATGTCATAATTGGCGAGGTGAAAAGAAGACATGATTCAACGAATCAACAATGGAACCTGACTACTAACCGTTATTCACAAGCAATGTCTGCCACCATTGAAGAGATGCTACTAAGGGTTTGTAAGACTCTAAGAAACTAGGTCCCCGGTGAACACTTTTACACCGAAAATGAAAGAGGACATGTTCAATTGCAAGACTTCCTAAAGGTATGTTTCAAATAAGGAAATTTGTATCCTGCTTTTATTAAAACACTGGTGATTGGTGAAGTAACTGAATTTGTTAGACAAGATAGAACTCCACCTGTTATTCATGATAATCTGAGGAACTACAGATTGAGCACAAAACCAGTAAATGACTTGAGACAATTTATGTGCATCATCCAGCAAGGTATAGCTAATGACACGCTTTCACTTAATTTAAAAAAACATCCAAATACGATTACTGCCTAAGCTAAAACGCAAATGAAATCAACCTTACGGTGTCCACCTAAGGAATAAAGTGAAACAGCTGTCTTGTCCAGTGCACCTCATGGGCAGAAAACAAGGTCACAACATTTTAAATACAAATATTAGTTCCTTGAATAACAAGTTTTCCACCGAATTTATAGCTCGTATGACCTAATGTAAGCGCCGCAACATATCGCATAAGAAACCCCGCAACGCTGGCATAACGTCTCTCGTTACCGTACTATCGCAATTCGAGTGGGTCCTACACATAAGTGTCCTTCGACATTTTAGATTTCACCATGAATTGTGAACTAGGACCCAATTCCCATAGAAAAATAAAAGTGTTCAAGTGTCCGAGAGAGTGTAGCTTATATCACCTGCACAAATGCACATACATTCAACGTCTTCCACGTGGTCCGCCACCTGGGCGTGCACCAGGATGGCGAGCAAATTGCAGCCTTAGAGTAACCGAATCACGCTCGAGCTCGTCAAACAAATAACCTGCAAGATAGATTTTATACGATTTTTACAAGTGACGTTTTAATGCCTGGTTCGAGGAAAGCACACTCGCGCGTGCAGTTACGGCTTTGAGAAAAACCCGAATATGTAGTAAACATCAACTTCCACGGTTAGTCATCCTGCAATCAACTTTCCAACAGAAAGTTCACCCAGCCTGGGTTAACTCAATGTCATGTGCAGAGAAATTTTCCTGAATTCTTTTAGGAATTTAGGCATATCACACTGATATGAAAATGATACTCCCTTTGTATTCTATTGTTTGCTACAATAGGGGTTGACACAATATTTAAGGAAAAAGTAATAGGGGTATTGGATATTGTAGAAAAAGTAGGAGAGATGGTGAAAAAGTATGAAAGAAAAGATGAATAAGTACAATAAGTAAGGATAATTGAGTATTTTTAAAGGGAAAACTTACCAAAAAGGGAAAGTGTAGCAAAAATTACTACACATCCCAAAAAAGAAAGTGTAGCAAACAAAGGAATACAGAGGGTGTATTTTATTGATAGGACTAGTATGGAGACTCAAACAACCCTAGAGCTGAAGCAGAATGAGTCGATTTTTGTAGAGGAAAATGAACTCCATTTCTACTTCTCAATATGGATAATTAGAAAATTATGTTCATAATACCTTGGATCATTAATTATAAACTTGTAATTATTTTTCATCTAATACACACAATGGTGTATCATATAAAATATGAACATGAGGGAGACAGCGGCAATGATGCCTTTTGGTTCTTCATGTTGATCAACCGGTGCAGCTTGAGCAATGCAGGGAGCTGAAAACATTTGCAGATAGAGCAGTACAATGTGATGGGTGGATGTGAAGCCATGGAAATGGTGACTCTTGGCAGTAGTGGAAAAGGTATGTGGAATCGATGATTTTGCATAGTGGGCATCAATAAGGTGCTGCTTGTTGTTGTCATGGTGGTTCATGGTTGTTGTTCTATTACAATATATAGGGGGACGCGTTTCGTGGTCACTGGAAACTTAGAAATATGAAGCAAACTACCTTACTTCGAAAGTTCGAATGAGGAAAAATTTGCAAGACATATTCTTATTTTCTAATTCCAAAACATCGTTTCATTTGAATATTTTAAACTATTTTTCCATTAACCAATAAGGCATACAAATTTTACCATGTACTTTCCTCACAATCTGAAACTCTCCACTTACAACGTCGATCCACAACTTGCACTTAAGTCAGAGGGATCAAAAAACAAAAGGCATGCTGTAGAAGTATAGAACATTGAGTCCTTTAAGATGCAAAGCTCAGAAATGAATAATCGAAGATTTTAACTTGATTATTTCTTTTATGCAGAATGCAAAAATGCATTAAATGTGCCTAAATGTCCACAGAGAGGAACTAGCTTCCCTCATCTAAATCTTTTACAGTTTTACTAATATGTCATGCACTTTTAAAAGTTCCCATATACGGAAGAGTTTGCAAGCTGGCATTATAATACTATTTACTACTCTTTAAAAAAAAGTTCCAAAACTGAATGTGTCAGTTCTAATATTTTTGTATATTTGTATCGCACAATAAGATGTAGGAAAAATGATAAAGTCACCTTGTAGAGCTTCCATTGCAGTAGCAGCATGAGCTGGGCTTGCAAAGTCAACAAAGCAAAAGACCAATGGATCACCATCAGGCTGCACATGTTGATTAGAAACTTATTTATTAGAACTGGAGTTAGCGACTGAATAAATAAATCACAATTAGGTGTATACTTACCCGTCTAGAATCTTTTGTTACTAGTCTTACTTCTTTATAGCCCACAAATGGGCGGAATATGTCTGTGACAAGTGAAGGAAAGGGAAAAAATCCAAGAACAGAGATATTGACACATTAAACTAGGGCTGGCATTTTGAACCGAAAAACCGAAAACCGAACCGAAAAAAACCGAACCGCTTTGGAAAAAAACCGAACCGAACCGAACCGATATAATTTGGGACCCGAAAATTGGGACCCGATAAAAAAACGGTTCGGAATCGGTTTATAGTGCCAATATATAACACGCAGTCCAAAAGAACAAACAAAGCTCTCCAGTGCGATGGTTGCCAAGCGAATTCAGGGACACGGACGTCCCGTGTTCAAAACCTCAGTGCGTTTGATTTTGTCTCTGGGGCGTTTATTTTAAACTCAATGCTTCTTTCAATTTTGTTTCCACAAAACTTTTTCCCACACCGGAGAAATGAGAGAACTTCCTCCTCAAAAGCAACTATATAGTGATGTTTTCTCTTGGAACAATTCCTCAAAGTCCTACACTATCCGTGAGATTAATGGGCAAAGTGAATTTGGGCTTGCACTTTGAAAGCTTGGGCTGAAATTGGGCTTGCACTTTTGAAAGTTTTGGCCTAGTGTATTGAAAAGTTCAAATATTTTGTTTAAAAATTGAAAGTCGGTTTTTGATTCGGGTCTTGGTAAACCGACCCGAATTATCGGAAACCGATAATTTGGTACCCGTCTCTGAACGGTTCGGTTTCGGTTATGGTTTTTTGGAAAACCGAAATGTCGGTTCGGTTTCGGGTTAACCCTAATCGGTTCGGGTACCGAACCGAACCCAGCCCTACATTAAACAATGGGATGGATAGAAAATAAATAGGATACGAGACACTTCACGTCGAGTACAATTAGCAGGTAAGCCCTCCACATAAAGTGTACTTGAAGCATCTGAAGGGAGAGGAATTTCATTCCTCCCACCACCTCCTACTGCACCAATTGCCCTGCCTTTTGCAGCCATAGGGTCTGGCCCCATAATGCCCAAGGCACGTGGATCGTCACTAGGATGTGCACCTATTATTCCACCACCCAGGGATCTTGCAGGTTCACCACCACCATATGTGGAAATTTTCTGAAACATTGCCTTATGAATTCCAGTCACTAATAAATAGAAGAGAGTATTTATAAGTGCCACCTAACACACATAAAAATAGTTCTTTACCGCGCTTTGCAAATAACGGTCATAGGATGCTCCCATAGGATCAGTATCTTGAATCACCCGATGAACTCCCCTTCCATCATTGCCAACATAATACCCATGCAAGTCATGGCCACTTGTAGGATCTGTGTATTATAAAAAGAATAAATGCAAATGAATAATCGCACCTATAAACATTTTTCAATATAAAGAATATAAATCGCAGGTATTCATAAATCATGTGTAACGTGAATTTAATAGTTATAATCTTCTCAAAATTATCTCAAGTGACTAGGAAATTGGTTCACAAGGGAAAAGATGAGAAAAAGGGTTCATCTTCTCCACGATAACAAAAATGCCTCCAAATTCAGCTTCACTACTGGCTGCTGGGTTCTAAATCCATATCACAAACTGGCTTTCCCTCACAATCCACCCATATTCCTACCGCTGCCAAATAAAATTTATCACCTAAACAATCTTCAAAAATCTATACCAAGTCCCAACATTCACCATCCCAGAGTTCGCTACTCTATACTGTTAGATGGTTCAAATCAAGGTTTAAATAGTCACAACAGAGCCTTGAGTCATTTTTTAGCCTCACGAGGCACTCAAGATGTATTGAGGCATAAGCCTCACTTTCTCTGTAGATATTCTAGATGTAGTCCTAGATAATACTACATATATGATAGTGCATGCTAAAAAGGATAGCTATCGCATAACAATGTTTTAGAATTCATCAAAGCTATTGATATTCAATACTTTAGTAAATGCAAGCAAACTCAAAAACATAAAGCCCTTTTCTGTTTACCATGATTCGCGTTGAATAATTCAAAATTTCAAAGACAAGAAGAAAGAAGAGGGGTCACGGAGGAAAGGGTGGAAAAAGGAGGAAGTGTCAGGTAGGTTACGGGGGCTGGGCTGCGCACAAAAGCGGAATAGTCAACCGAGGATTTCCTTAAACATAAAATATTGGATTAAGTTGTATTGGTTCGAAAATTAGGCTTTGAACTGTGCATGTAAGATGTTTAATTAACTAAAGGCAGCCCTAAATTATAATCATGGGCTGGGATCTGTTAAACAAGAAAATCTCTTTCCAGAAAAGAAAAAGCATTGCATCTCGGACCCCTCATCAGACTGTTTGGAACTCAAGCCTCAAGCACTCATGGCGTGTGATTTTCCCCATAGCAGAGAGGCTTAAGCCTCAAGGAAATTTTTTAATTTTTCACAAATAAGGAGTGAAAATATCAATGGTCAAAATTAATTTTTTAATAAAGGAATATTACGTAGCAAAATGAAATACAATTCTAGCAACACATTGAGCTATAAAATATCACAATTAGGCCAAGTTTCTATGATGAAATCTCATTAAGAATTCATTGAAAGTTTCATAAAAAATGAAAACTTGAAGTTTCTAAAGTGCTAATTACTTATGGAGATGGGTTTCTGGTTTCCTGAGTCTTTTTAATAATAGAAACAGCCCCACCCTGGAATTTTATGTTTTTACTTGCTTACTTGTGTGCACGCTCAGAGTTTCCAAAACATCAAAACGCGTGTTGTGGGAAGTTTGTGTACTTCTAAGACTAATCATTCTAGGTAAAAGAAAAAGGAATTAGCAAATTTAATGTTGTTTTATACTTGCTGCAAGCCTGCAACATTGGCGATGGCTGCAAATAAGAGAAGAAAAGAAGCCTAGGGAAGAAAAGGAAGACTGCTAGAGAAGGGAAAAAGGAAACAAAGGAATAAAGAAAAAATAAATGAAAATAACATAGGAATAGAAAATATTATGGAGGCCAATAACAACAGACCACATGGTACTATGGTAGCATGACCTATACTGGCTTATCCAAATCACCTTTTAACCTTTCAAAATCCCACATACTAATATACTATTGAGATTTACGATTATATATTATAATGGCATTTATACGTATTTGGGATTAATATGAAAGAGCCCTTCCTATAAATTTATCCTTGAAAAGATTACAAAGAGTCTAATTGTGTCACCATTGTTTGATTCAAGCAGAAGAAGAGAGACAATCATAAGCAATTTATAACTTCGTAACATAAACAAAAGAATGAGACATTTTTACTACTCATGGGATTCAAGTAAATGAGCTATAGTTAACATGTAGCTACTAGCTACTCAAAAGATAGTAGAATGCACCTTCAAGACTCAAACTTTACTCCCATCCTCGGGTTAAAAAACCAAATATCAATTACTTCGCGCATGACGATAAAAAATTCCCCAAAACCCTAGCTGTCTCCCCAATCCGAGAAAAGTATAATATCGAACGAACAGACAGGTGGTGTTGAAAAAGGAGCGATTATGTGACACTTGAATATAAAAATGCGAAAGAACTCATATACCATATTCAGATCGAGGGCGTTTAGCGAGGAGGGGCGGGAGAGCTTGCGGCGGCGGCCTAACATCATTGTATCGCCAGTAAGCGTCTGCCATTTCAAAGCGGAAATTGAACCCTAATCGAGGAATAGGCGGCCGATTCCGATTATAACCAGCACCAGATGCCGGAAGAAAGACTGGGAAAGAGCAGATTGCAGAGTGAGGAGATAGAATTTGTGTTTATGTAGACCTTTAGTATCAACGTATAAGTTTTGATTAAAGCTATGTTTTGTGTTTGCCCGTGTTTACGAAGGATCTTTTCTTTTTTAAATCAAATCTACAGGTCTGGTTTGATCTGAATTAGTCTGATCTGATAAAATTTTTAGTCTCTGTGTATTGTATACGAGTAAAATCAGTTCAAATGAAAAACATTCCAAATGTGATTTATTTAATAGGTTTTAGAAAAAGTGGTTTATAATAAAAGTAAACAGTGTTTTAAAATATAAGTGATTTTAATTAAAAGACAAAAACTGAAATGATTGATAAAAAATGATTGTAATGTACGTGGTATTATGTTTGGATATGTACAAACACATGAACCATTTTGATAAAAAATAAAACACATGACCCGTGACCATTTACAAGTACATTTTACGTGTCTTTCCCTATCTTTTTTTTACAAAAAAAGACAAAAAGTGTTTTCTAAAAGCAATTGCAAGCATAGCCTGATCGAAACTTAATATCACCAAGTCTTTTTGTACTAAAATTTTAAACGATTAAATAAAGATTATTTCAAAGTACCGAAGTAGACAAAATTACAAAAAACAAATCAACATATAGAAATAATAAAGCAACAAGCTTATCAGCTAAAACTTGCAAGTGAACAAGTGTCAATGTAAAAATACCGAGTCGAACACAAGGAAACGTTGTTTATATGATTCAAAGTCGAGAAGAGTTTTTGTACTACCTCCGTCCCTTAAAACTTTGCCAAAGTTGACCGGCACAGAGAATAACAAAGTAAAAAGTGTGTAGTTGAGGTTTGTGGAGAGGAGAGAGAAATAACAGAAACCACAAAATAATTGATTAAAAGGGAAAGTGGTAAAGTTTTTTGGTAAATTTAAGGGACGTAGGGAGTATTAAATTTAGTAAGAGAGTAGAGATTTTTTATTTTCAAGAGATAATAAAGGCAACCAAAGTTTCGGGGTTACTCCTAAACGACTCCTAGCGATGAATATACGTTCTTTCACCAATTCTTATGGGTGGAATGTCACTAAAGTTATCTAACTCATGTTAGAGTAACGAGATTGTGATTAACTCTACGTGTGAATCCCGTCACAGTTCACATTATCTAAAATTAACTTCATTGAAGATTAGGACATTATAAAAACCACCATATTCAATTGAGGTATATTTCTATCCACAATTAGAATATGTCTAACCTTTAAGTGCACGGGTTATAACTCAACGTTAATTGCTCAAATAAACCCTACGATATTGTTGGGGAATATTATCCCGGCCTACTACTGTTCAGAGGCCCAAGTCATCACCCGGTATGAAGCCCGGTCAGCAAGGCCCATTTAGACCTACCCGGCCCGTTTCGGCCTAACCGGCCCGAATATGGATTGTTTAGGCCCAATAAGGCCTTTTCGGCCCATTAGTGTGGGAGGGCTTTTCCCTCCTTCCTATAAATAGGAGGAGGACTTTTCCTTAAAGAGGATCTTTTTTCCCAGTTCGTATACCGTGGGATCATCCCACGGTGAGCATGGTGCTCCACTCCCAAAACGACGCAGCTTTACCCAAATTTTTTTAAAAAAATTCGCGTGAACAGTACACGCGTGAACAGTACACGCGTCCTATTTTTTTCCTTTTGTCCCAGTAGCATGAATGATGTAACTCGCGTGTAAAGATATGTAACTCACGTTATTGATCAATGTAACTCCCGTCCGTTCGAAATGTAACTTGTCAAAATACATAGTATAAAAAATAAAATATTGATTTCAATGTAAATAATGAAAAGAAGAAGTCTAATTGCCCAATTATTTTACATAAATATTGTATATGTTTTGTTTTTAATATTAGATCTATAAAAATGTATTTTATGAAAATAATTTTTTTTATAACAGAGCTTATTGTGTTGTGTAACTCGCAATGTATTGTGATGTAACTCGCATTATGAAAAATGTAAATTACATGTAAGCGAGATGTAACTTGATGAAGAAAGTTGACATGTAACTTACGCTAATACATATGTAACTTTAGGCAAATACCAGTGTAACTTGAGTGTGAGTAAGATGTAAGAAGGTGAGTCTTCATCATTAGAATCTAAACTTTCATATTAAAAACATTATTACTATTATACATATAGATTAAAACAAAAAATTAGCTTGAAGTCATTATATTGGCCCACGCATACGGACTCCAGATCCAAAATACACACGTGCACTTCAGAAATAAGGGATAGCCCCATATCGCCGATGTTTACTTCAATCCGCAGAAGGATGACGTTGAGATGCTCATAGCGCCTGCACTAGCAATAGACCTAATCTTTACATCGGTGCAACCAATTTCAGGGAAGGCCGTGGGGCGACGGCGAAACCTCTAATCCCACATGCGGCGGAGTTCCATGGTGAGATGAAACAATGAAGGAGATGAAGGGGATCCGGCGATTTGCTCTTTTTTTAATAGGAAGCATAAAACTGTACCGTTTTGGGATCAGCACACCATGCTCATGGTGGGCCGATCCCACGGTATAATTTGCGCTTTTTTCCTCTGGCTCCCGGGACAATGTTTCCTCCCCCACCCCTTTAGTGTAGTTTGTTGAAGACTACATTGATGGAGGTTTTACAATTGTACGATGTAAATATGGTGAGGAGAACATATTAATGAAAAAGAGCTGGCTTGGACGTTAGCCTAAAAAGTCTTGTGGTTTTCTTCCTTTCCGGGTTTCCACGTAAAAATAGCTAGTTTATACACTTTTATATTTATTATTCACTTTTATACGGAATTCATGCTCCTTAATATCCGAAGTTATGTTGGGCTTTCGGATCTACGGGACTAAAACTCAACAGATATAATCATACGTTGTACACCGTAGTCATACACATTAAAATATAAAGGAAATATCATAATAATTTGGTTGTGAACATACATCAAACACCTGGAGTGCGTAAAGATTCATCCTTAATCTTGGCTAAGGAAAATCAGCTAGAACAGTTCATAATAAAATTGTAAGTATTGAAATGATAAAATACAATGAAATAGAGAAATCGAAGTTGTTTGTGAACAGTAAATAAAATTTTCGTTAGTATTTATGTGTTTGCTGCCATGGTGAGTTGTGGATTCGAAGATAGGGTTGCACACTATTTATAGGGAAATCGAAGTTGTTTGTGACTTGCAATCTTGACCAAATACCAAGTGTGTAATAAGATTAAACCTTCAACCACCTTCATTAATGTTCAATCACCTCAATAAATGTTCAACTACCCACATTGAATTCGTTTGACCACAAAGGCTATTATGAATAAGATTGAAATTTAGCATTTATTGAGGTGGTTGAGTATTAATGAAGGTGGTTGAGGATTTAATCTAATTACACACCGGGTATTTGGTCCAGATTGCAAGTGACAAACAACTTCGATTTCTCTATAAATAGTGTGCAATCCTCTCTTCGAATCCATAGCTCACCATGGCAGCAAACACAGAAAATACTAATGAAAATACCAGAGGGAATTTGTACTTTGTGTTAAAGGAGGTTGGCCACACCAAATCAACACGGGCCTTGAAAGTACGGGTTGTAAGGGTTTTTGAGATGCCTCCACAATCAAAAGGTGATCAACGAATGACAGTTGTTTTTCATGATGAGGAGGTAGTTTATCTTTTCGATTCTCCACTCACTTTAAGTTTAAGCCGGTTTTATTACATGTTATGTTTAACAAGCATTAATTTTTTGGCAATGTAGGGCGACAAAATACATGCAGTGATTAAGAGGCCGTTCATGCCCCTTTACAAATCTAGACTGGTGGAGAACATATGCTACAGGATCAAGAATTTCTTAGTACTGGACAACTACTACACTTATAAAACCGGCCACTCCCCACCCTTATATTTTGGAATCCTATATACCTAAATGGAGAATCCTCTCCCAATAATGTTTTCCCTCCCATTTTTACATTAAATACATTTATAAGTTACAAAATCAATTTATGTATCATAAATACATCCATAAATTACTTTAAAAAAAAATACATCCACAATTTCATACTCAAGTACCAATCATGAGACTCTCTATCGTCATTTTTATATATTATTTTTCTTTTTCACTATTGTAATTTGTGTAGCGTTCTTCATTAATCTATCCTTTCAAGCAAATCAAAGGTGCACTTTAAGTTATATAATAAGAACTCAGGGTCACGATTGTCTGAAAATATAATTAAATTGTAAATGATATCAAGCAAACGTTCACATAATTTTTTATTTTAATTTATTAGTTTCGTATAATATAATGCCATTTTAAACTTTGCATTTCTTTGAAAAATTAAAACTAAACAACTTATTTTGGAATTGTGACTCATAGATGATATGAGTAGGTCTGATCAAGTCATTATCTTGATATATTTACTTTTCTAAATGTTAATTTATTTCTTCTCTTGATTGTTATGTTTTTTTGTATCAAAATCGTTAGGCCACGAATTAATGTTTGTTAGTTTTGACAAAAAGATTTTTCTGATTTTTATTTATGTGATTTATTGGTCATTAATATTTCATGTTTAGGAATTTTTCCAAAATAGGAGTAAAGAAATTGTAATGTAAGAGTACAATATTTCCCCCTAATTAAATAGGAGCAAGTTACCATCGCTTTGAAATCATATTGTCATCTTTTGGCACGATCAATCACAAATATTACAATATTACTATCATGACTATTAGTTTTTTAAGCATATAACTGTTGAAATAAAGTTTAATTAGTCATCTTCTAACTATTAATGCTTAGGAACACATTATCATCATTGTTAATATAAATAAGAAATCATAATTATGATTTCTAGATGGTAATTGTATGGCTCACAATTAGCCCCTAATCTAGACAAGATTATATTTCCCCCTATAAATAGGAGTATTCTCCTTCATTGTAAAGAGACCATTAGAACATCTCTAATACACCTCTGTCATTAAGTGTTCATACTATATTTTCTCTCCCTGATCTTCTGCTTATTTCCTTCCATTTTATAACACGTTATCAGCACGAATTTGCTCCAAATCCCTGAAATCATCATCTTCCCAGCAGGTATATATTTTTCAGGAATTTATCAATTTTTCTGGAAAAAAAAATCAGAGGTTGAGAAGTATAAACACGCATAGATATATTCAAAACTGTAAGAAGTATGCTCTATGGTTGCCCAACCATTGTGATCCTACATATCAGAAGATTATAGCTATATTTTCTCTAAAAATTGAAGAAGATAGAAGAAAGACATACCTTTATATATAGAAACAGAATCTGTTCTTGAAAGTTGAGTTGAATTACTCTATATTATAGATAATATTACGTACGAAGTATATCTTACTTGCATATATGTGAATACCCAAAGCCTGACAAAAGGTAGAGAGTCGAATAGAGCTTGAACTCTTAAAATAAAACTCTCTACATGATATATGTATATACATAAGAAAGATATGTCACCAGGATTGAAGACAAATGGTCTAGATATTAAAGACCTATGGAATACATATGAATAAAAATAAACTCTATTGTAGATAAACTATCTCACTGGTGCTTCTTGATTTTTCATATCCTTATATCATGAAAAGTGTAAAACTCGTAAAGCTTTTACGGAGGAAAAGTAATACTCACGGGAATCTAACGTATGGCCCATATTCTCAAACATATCGGTATGAATTATCTTGATTCATTCAAATTCATAAACCAACAAAATTGAATGACATCTGATAATAAATGCGGCAAGAGTACTAGCCGATCTCCTGCACATCAATTTGGCATTATTCAATGATGCATGCATCTAATTTTGAAAACTTCAGTATATTATATTAATATATAAAAGCTCCTACGTACCAAGTGGGTAAGTGAACAATTGAGATATGTACAGATGCATTTAATACATAAGAAGTCACGGACCACCTAAAATTTGTTTATGCACATACGAGTATATATCACCATATTCACGGTTCACACATATCAAGATATGTACAGACGCTTAAAAATAAAAATAAAAATAAAAATAAAATAATAAGTGGATATCATACAGATTTTTCAGATGATAGTAAATTACGGACCATACAAATAGATAAAAGCATTTGTTTTTCATGTCTACCTTTGTGAAAAGACAATTTTCACCTATTTCAGTACTAATATACGTACATGCCTATATTAGTAGTTATTAATGAAATAGATTCAATACTGAGTATATATTACTACATCTACTCATATGAACTACGTAATAAAAGTGATGCATATAATTATTGTTATTGTACAATAACATAAACATAAACATAAATAGTGTTATTAATAGTGTTTATTAATAAACATATTATGTATATCTAATCGTATTATTTATACAAACCATTAACTGATTAATTTTAAATTAATTATGGTGTAGTTCATCCATGGCTAATATTAGCAAAAGAGAGTTCGAAGTTCTTGATTTATCTGGTCAAAAGTACTTGGAATGGAAAGTTGATGTTTTGACACATTTAAAAGCAAATGCCCTCGAAAACACAATTGTCGAAAATAATTCAGCCACTCCCCAAAATAAGGCAAAAGCCATTATCTTTCTTCGTCACCATCTTCACGAAAGTTTGAAGTCTAAGTATTATTGGTAGATGACCCTAAAGAATCATGGGATAATCTCCAAGAAAGGTATGGCCATCAACAAAAGGTCCTTTTACCAAAAGCTCAGTATGACTAGATCAATTTACGATTCCAGGATTACAAATCTGTAAGTGACTACAATTCTGTTTTGTTCCAAATAACATCAAAACTGAAGTTATGCGGACAAAAAGTCATTGATGCTGAAATGTTGGAAAAAACTTTGTCCATTATGCATCTTTCAAATATGCTTTTACAAGAGCAATATAGACAAAAGCACTTTCAAAAGTATTCTGATTTAATATCAGTATTACTACTTGCTGAGACGAATAATGACATTTTGATGAGAAACCACAATATGAGACCCACGGGTTGTAGCCCTTTTAGTTTTGGTCCACAAAATCATGGTTCAAAACATGAATCAAATGCAACCCATAGTGGTGCTCGTGGACATTTCAAACGTGGTCGTGGTATTGGTCGTTATAATGGACCTAGCCGGGGAAACAAACAGAGTAGTAGCTCTTACAAAAGCAAGGGAAAGCAAAACCCCCCATCAAACAAGAGGCCCGACGAAATCTTCAGAAAAGGCCAAAGTCACTTGTTTTAAATGTGGCACATCGGGACATTGGGCAAATAAGTGTCTCACACCTACACATTTGGTTGACTTATATAAACCATCTCTAAAAGGAAAGAATGTGGAAACTAATTACGTCAACGAAAACGTTCCACCAATGCCCACATTTAATATGTCTGATTTCTATATGGATAATAATGAGATGAACACTGACATCGTCATGGGTGAAAAATAATAATAATAAAAATGAAATTATTCTGTTATGTAATATATTCTACAATAAAAGTTTGTTGTATTGTAATTTTTATTTGGTGTGCTTGTTTCGGTTGTAAAAGTTATGAACATTTTAATGAATAAATTTTTGTTTAAATTGCAATATTGAACTAATATTTGTTCATTTTTATCTTTTTAAAGATATGGAGTTAACTGAAATTTCTCCAAATGGCTTTGAACAATGTTTAATAGACAGTGCCACAACGCACACCATTTTGAGACATAGAGATTATTTTTCTCATATGACATTAGTTGATGCTAATGTCAATACAATCTCAGGTGTTGCTACAATCATTGAAGGTTCTGGAATAGCCTGTGTAATTCTCCCAAAAGGGACAAAATTAATAATTAAAGACGCTTTATACTCTAGTAAATCACGGAGAAATCTTTTGAGTTTCAAAGATATGTGTCTAAATGGTTTTCACATTGAAACCATGTCTGAAAATCAAAAGGAATATTTATGTCTAACAACAAATAGATCTGGCAATAAATACATTTCAGAAAAAATGCTAGTATATTCCTCCGGACTATATTATACATATATCAGTCCAATTGAGATAAATGTGGTATCTAAAATTAATGACCACAATTCCCTTATCTTGTGGCATGACCGTTTAGGTCATCCAGGCAACACTATGATGCACAAAATTATTCAAAATTCTCTTGGACATTCATTAAGTAATGTCAAAATTCCACAATCAAGTGATTTCTCATGCACTGCATATTCTCTTGGCAAATTAATTATCAGGCCATCTTTATACAAAATTGGAGTTCAATCTCCTGCATTTTTAGAAAGAATTCAAGAAGATATTTGTGGGCCAATTGCCCCTCTGTGTGGACCCTTTTGATACTTTATGGTGCTCATTGATGCATCAACACGTTGGTCACACGTCAGTCTTTTAGCGACTAGAAATTTTGCATTTGCAAATCTCCTTGCTCAAATTATTCGTTTGAGATCACAATTTCCGGATTATTCAATAAAGAAAATCTGACTTGATAATGCAGGGGAATTTACATCCCAATCTTTTAATGACTATTGCATGTCAATTGGGATTGATGCGGAACATCCAGATCCACATGTGCATACACAAAATGGTCTTGCTGAATCCTTAATTAAGCGATTACAATTAATTGCTAGATCATTATTGATGAAATCCAGATTACCATCATCTGCATGGGGATATGCTATAATGCATGTTGCAAATTTAATTCGGCTGAGGCCAACTGCATATCATAAATTTTCCCCATTGCAATTAATATCTGGTAAAGAACCAAATATATCACACATAAAAATATTTGGTTGTTCTGTGTATGTACCAATTGCTCCACCTTATCGTACTAAAATGGGTCCTCAAAGAAGGCTGGGAATTTATGTTGGTTTTAAATCTCCATCAATTATTAATTATCTAGACCCTATGACTGGTGACTTATTCACCGCACGGTTCGATGACTGTCATTTTGATGAAACAATATTCCTAGCCTTAGGGGGAGATAATAAAGAAATGGACCCACGTACGAAAGATATTACTAGGAATGCAACAAATTTATTTTTTCTTGATTCTCGCACAAATGCTTGTGAACAAGAAATTCAAAAGATCATTCATTTACAAAGTGTTGCAAACCAATTGCGTGATGCTTTCACAGACTCAAAGAAAGTGACAAAGTCACATATTCCAGCTATGAATACTCCTTCTCGAATAGAAATTCCTGCGGAGATTAGCGAAAGAACTCTTGCTAATGAATCTATGATACGTAAAAAACGTGGTAGACCACTTGGTTCAAAAGATTTGAAACCAAGAAAATTTAAAAAGCAAGACGTAGTTTGTGATGCCAAAGAAGTTCAAACTTCTCAAGAAGAAAATGAACATTTTGAAAATATCGGCTTTGAAGATAACATCAATAATAATGATACCTCAAAAGAGGATCCAATCACCTTTGAAGAGGTAAATATTCCAGATAAAGATTGAAACGTTGATAATTTCGAAATTTCAATCAATTACGTTTCTAATGGAATACAATGGAATAGAAAAGATATTGATGTTAATGATATATTTTCACATGTCATCTCCACAAATATAATGAATGAACATGGTGACAATGAGCCTAAATCTATTGACGAATGTCGTCGTAGAAACGATTGACCAATATGAAATGAATCGATTCAGGTAGAACTAAAATCGCTAGAAAAGCGTAATGTTTTTGGACCAATTGTCCACACGCCAAAAGGCGTAAAACCTGTAGGGTTTAAATGGGTGTTTGTGCGTAAACGCAATGAGAAAAATGAAATCGTTAGATATAAAGCCTGACTTGTTGCCCAAGGTTTTTCTCAAATGCCAAGAATCGATTATGATGAGACGTATTCTCCAGTAGTTGATGCTACTACTTTACGATTTTTAATTGGCATGTCTGTTTTTGAAAGGCTGCAAATGCGGCTAATGGATGTAATGACTGCATATTTATATGCTTCACTCGATACAGACATATATATGAGAATTCCTGGAGGCTTTAAAATATCTGATGCTTATAGCTCGAAATCTCGAGATTTATTTTTCATAAAATTGCAAAAGTCATTATATGGATTAAAACAATCTGGACGCATGTGGTTTAACCGTCTAAGTGAATATTTGATCAAAGAAGGATACAAAAATGAATATAATTGCAGTATATGTTGATGATTTGAATATAATCGGAACTCCCAATGAAATCGAAAACACTGCTAAATATCTCATGAAAGAATTTGAAATGAAAGACCTTGGGAGAACAAAATTTTGTCTCGGCATTCAAATTGAACATTTAGGAAATGGTATTTTTATCCACCAATCAAATTATACCGAGAAATTTTTGAAGCGGCTTGACATGAAAAAAGCTCACCCACTCAATTCCCCGATGGTGGTTCGATCTCTCAATGTGCATGATGATCCTTTTCGACCTTGTGAAGATGATGAAGAATCCTTGGTCCCGAAATACCATATTTGAGTGCTATTGAAGCGTTAATGTATTTGGCTAATAATACACGACCAGATATTGCTTTTCCTGTAAATTTATTAGCTAGGTACAGTTCTTCTCCGACAAGAAGACATTGGAATGGCGTCTAACATATATTCCGCTATCTCAATGGTACAATCGATCTTGGATTGTATTTCAAGAATGTTGCAAATGCCACCTTTATTGGCTATGCCGATGCATGATACTTGTCTGATCCACAAAAGGCAAAATCACAAACAGGATATGTATTCACCTATGGTGATACCGCTATCTCATGGAGATCGATGAAGCAAACATTAACTGCCACATCATCAAATCATGCAGAATTAATTGCTCTTTATGAAGCAGGTCGAGAATGTGTCTGGTTGAGATCAATGATCCAGCACATACAAAATGAATGCGGTATAAAATCTTTTACTTGTAATCCTACTGTGATTTATGAAGATAACACAACATGTATAGCTCAGATCAAAGGAGGTTACATCAAAGGGGATAGAACAAAGCATATAGCAACAAAACTTTTCTCCACACATGATCTTGAGAAAGAAGGAATTGTTGATGTCAAACAAATCAAGTCCTGCGACAACCCTGCTGATTTATTCACAAAGTCATTGGCACCGAAAAAATTTGAAGAACTGGTCCACAAAATTGGAATGTGTCGTCTTCGTGATATATGTTAAATTTAGGGGGAGTAATATAATGCACTGCACTCTTTTTCTCTTCGTCGGGTTTTTATCCCACTGGGTTTTTCCTGAAAAAGGTTTTTAACGAGACAGTACATTATAATACTATGATACTAATACCCCAGAATAATTAGAAGATGACCATTCAAGGGGGAGTGTTGAAATAAAGTTGAATTAGTCATCTTCTAACTATTCATGATTAGGAACACATTATCATCATTGTTAATATAAATAAGAAATTATAATTATGATTTATAGATGGTAATTGTATGGCTCACAATTAGCCCCTAATCTAGACAATATTATATTTTCCCCTATAAATAGGAGTATTCTCCTTCATTGTAAAGAGACCATTAGAATATCTATAATACACCTCTATCACTAAGTGTTCATACTATATTTTCTCTCCCTAATCTTCTGCTTATTTCCTTCCATTTTATAACAATAACTAACTATTCCAACTTATGAAAAAATATAGTACTTCTATTTTGAAATATCACACTAGTATTACTCTAATTTAAATAATTATTCATTCTCATGATATATTGTTTCTGCAATATTTACATCATTTTGTGATATGTAACCATTATTATATGCTCTTATAAAGTTATCTAATATGACCAAGGAAATAAACTCCCGTGCAACGCACGGGTAAAATAACTAGTTTATAAAAAAAAACCACAGTGTTTGACCTCCCATCTGAAACCTTTCCAGATGCACGCATGAGATATGTAGACAATTCTAGACAATTCTAAATTGAAAAATAAAAATCAAAATCAAATATCGAGACATGTACGCATCACAAATGCATGGATCTAGACAAATCTAAACGCAACAAATGATACATGTCATATATTTATACATGTTTAAACAAAAAATTGATGGATCTACACAGATCTAGAGCTATCAATACATGCACGCATCACAAATGCATAAATCTAGACAGATCTTAACGCAACAAATGCTACATATATGATATTATAACATGGACGGACCACAATTTGATCTAGACAAATCTAAATGCAAAAAAAAGAATGAAATCACATATCAAGACATGTACGCATCACAAATGCATGGATCTAGACAGATCTAAACGCAACAAACGATACATGTCTGATATTTATACATGTTCGAACAAAAAACTGATGGATCTAAACAGATCTAGAGCTATCAAGACATATACGCATCACAGATGCATAAATCTAGACAGATCTAAATGCAACAAATGACACATGTCTCATATATTTACATGTTCGAACCGAAAATTTATAGATCTAAACAGATCTAAATGCAGAAAAATGATCAATGTTTAATATTAAAACATGCATGAACCACAAATTCAAAGATCTAGATAGATCTATTCAAAACAAGAATAACACTCTAAAAACATTTGAAAGCGACACGTTCAAGTTTAGTAATAGTCTAAACATTCAATATGAGAGGGTTTAGATAACGTTAATCGAATAAGAAACATACTAAAAATCGAATAGAGTACAATCGTTCGATTCCCTCACATGTGAAAGAACACATGCATCGATCATCGGATAAATCGTTGAGAATGTTTGGCAGATGATGGAGGGAGGTAAAACATATGATGGTGGAAGAAAGATGTGGTGAGTTCGGCGAATGAGAGTAGAGTAGAGAGGGAATCGTTTTGTTCTTTGGCTATTAGGGGAAGTGGGCGTATAAGGGGCTTTAGTGGGAGATGAGTTTATATATTAGGGTTTTGTACGTAGGTATTTAATACTCTGTATATACTGTAGTTACGGTAGGTGGGTAAGTTGGGTTTGGCTGGGTTTTTTCCGTAAATGGGTTGGATTTGGTTCAAAAAATCTATACTTTATTATCTATTTTAATTAATTTGGTGGTTGGTTGAAATGGGATTGATGGAGTATATGGCCCAGGAACCCCCGGCCCATAGACTCCTGCTATTCTGACGGAGGCCCAATAGGCCCAGGGAGCACAGCAAGCCCAAAACACAGCGCTCCAAGTGCTAAACAACCCATGTGGCACGCTGGGGACGCCTTCGCCCCCCTGGCCGAAGGCTCCAATTCTCACAGGACGACCAGCTCAAGCAAACAAAGTTACTGGGAGAAAACGGCGAAAATCAGTAGCCTTCGGCACCTAGATCCCTCGGCACTAAGGGGGTCCCCGGTACTCAGAGCCCTCGGCTAATCACCTACAGCCGAGAGCACCTTTCTCGACATAATATCCACTCCACATGCGCCTGAATCACCGTACCAAGTACGACGTCACATCCAACAGCCGCATTAAATGCGGCCACATGCGATTGCCAGTGCCAACCAGTTGATGTGACCCCTCGGCCAATGGATGTTTGACACGTGTCCCTATCTGGCATTTATTGCTACTATAAATAGCACCCCATTTCCCCATTTGTAACCCAGGCAAAAAACACGCTGAATACACATCAAATACACACTCGCTTTTACTTATTTGCTCTGACTTCTCTCTAGTTATTCCCCGCAATAACCCCTCGGATACATACCCCCGGGTAGACTATCCATCATTTGGTGCTCTCGTTGAGAGGTCGAATAATCAAGTAAGAAACCCTCCCCCTCGCCAAACACAAAACACCTAGCTAAAATGGTGAGAACAACTCGTGCCAACTCCAAGAATGTTGAGGACAGGAACCTGGCCCTCGACGAAGTCAACGTCCCCGAAGCCTCTAACAGGGCTCCCGGGGCGGCGTCATCGCCAGGTTGGACCAGACGGCTGTCGACCTACGCCATCAGATTCAACAGAATGCCCCCGATGCCCGCTTCGGCATCGAGGCCAAGAAGAAGGACCAGAGCGAGAACCAAGTTAGCCCTCTGGTCATCACTATCGACGTACAATCGGCGTTTTCCGCCTTCATCCAGAATCTCACCCAGAACCCGGGTGCCTTCGGCACTTTAGTTCCCCTCCAACCTCAGGTCGGGGAGAATATCATGCCTCCCCCTCATCCACACCCCCTCGGGAACCCAGTCCTCCGGATTGGGAACGTCGAGGGGGTCGTGGCCCAAGATACGGCCTCCCAGGAAGTCCAGTCCCGAGACCGCCACAACGTGAACAAAGAACAACCCCGGACCTCCGCCCTCGAGAGACTCGGAGGGGCGCAAGACCGCCGAGGGGTCCAAGACCGCCTCGGGGGGGAGGTGTTCTAGAGGCCTCAGGAAAGTGGCGGATCCATCTCCAGGGCTAATGAAAGACGTCCCCCTCAGGACAAGGGCAAGGCACCTCTCCATGCCAACGACGCCCGTCACCAAATCAACCAGGCCCACTCGGCCCGTGTCAATTCGCAGGGGGCGGAGGCCCTCCTGAAGGACCCCCGAGACGAAATCATTGCGGCCCTCCAGTGCCGGCTTGACAAGATGGAGGCCACCAAAGCCCACGCCACCACTTCTGCCCCCCATGCAGACCTGAAGTATGAGGCCATGTTGGCAAAGATGGAGGAAATGCAGAGGAAGATAACCGAGGGCTCCGGGGAACCCACCATACAACTCCGGACCCGGACGCCATTTACCCCAAGGGTATTGGCGGCCTGGATCCCGGAAAAATACCGAGGGCAGATCATCAAGCCCTACGACGGAAAAACTGACCCCCCGGAGCACTACAGCAGGTACCAAAACAGTATGATGATGGTGGGGGCATCGGATGAGTATTTGTGCCGCTGGTTCCTCTCCACCTTAGAGGGGCCGACTTACGAATGGTTCAATCGATTGCCCGAGGGCTGCATTGACTCATGGCAAGAACTCGCCCAGCGATTCTTGACGCAATTTGCGGGAAGGCGCCACACAGGAAAACACTTCTCCCACTTGCTGACAGTGAGGCAGAGGAAGAAGGAGACCCTTCAGGACTTCTTGGAGCGCTGGAGAACGGAGGCTGATAAAGTTGATGGCGTTGACGACGGGACCCTCATGGCCCTCCTCCAAACAGTAGTCCGCCCCGGGAACTTCTCAAGGAGCCTCATCATCGACCCCCCCCCCCCCCCGCGTGATTATATAAGGGCCCTACAGCGGGGGACAGGTATGCCGAAGCCGAGGAGGTGGAGAAATGCCATCACCACCCCGATCAGCAACGCCCTCGGCCAGACGACAAAGGAAACCGGGGGCAGGGGGCTCCCCGTAATCAACCCAAGGATTCGGCACCCTCCGGTGATCGCCCCCGGCACGACCAAGCCAAGCCCGGGGGAGGTTACAAGGGGAACCCGAGGGCTTGGGCACAGCCTGTTCTCCTGGAGCACCCTCGGACACCTTTAACGCACCCCGTCAGCGTCATCCTCGACTTCGCTGAGGAGAGGGGCCAGGTGGAGCGAGATTCACGCGCACCCCTGGAAGTGTATGCCATCAATCCGAACTACCCCTACCGTCGCTTTCACTGGCATCAGGGACACAAAACCGATGACTGCCATCAGCTGAAAACGGCCATCGAAAGGTTGATACAGGCGGGCCATCTGTCCCAGTTTGTCCAGGACCCTCAGCAACAGGGCCCCCCTCACCAATGGCCACCTCGAGGGCACTCTGCGAGAGCAAACGCATGGGTAAACCCCAACACCATCCCCCTCTGCAGGAAGAGGGAGATTGGGAACCTGGAAGAAGAGGAGGAAGAGTACCCTCGGTACCAAGAAAAGAAGCGACACGTCCTCATGATCACCGGGGGCAATACCGGGGGTGACTCTACAAGTCAACGAAAGAAGTGGGCTCAATCACTTTACGTGGGGGAAGTCACTCATATGCCCCCAGTAAAGCGGCTGAGGGAGGAACCCATCACCTTCACTAACGCTGTTCTCCCCCAGTGTCCTCTCCATACAGGGATGCCCTCGTCATCCGCACAGAGATCAATGACACTATCATTCACCGAACTTACATTGACACGGGCAGCTCCGTCAATGTAATGTACCTCAGTACCTTCAGAGAGCTACATCTGGAGAGGGGGTCCCTTCGGCCCATCAAGACCCCTCTTGTTGGCTTCACCGGCGACACCATTGATTCTGAGGGGGTCATAACCCTCCCGGAACTCTTCGGCAACGGGCTCCATAGAGCCAAGCTCGAAGTGGAGTTCGTCGTCGTTAACCTCGACTACGCCCACAACATCATCCTCGGCCGACCAGCCCTCGAGGATCTCGAAGCCGTCATCTCCATGAGGCACCTCTGCCTCAAGTTCCCAACCGAGGGAGGCCTCGGTTACTCAAGGGGGAATCAAAAACTTGCCCAGCTTGCTACCTTAAAGTGACGAAGAAGGTTAGCAAAACGGAGCTCTGCGTTGACACCATCACCGGGACTGTGGAAGCGGAAGAAAGGAGACCGAGGGTTGAACCAGCCGAGGAGGTAGAAGACTTCGCGCTCGATCCGGCCAAGCCGGAGAGAGTCGTGAAGATTGGAGCCAAGATCCCCAAAGACTTGAAGACCGGCATCATCAGCGCCCTCCGTGCCTACTCCATTGTTTTTGCATGGGGGCCAGAGGACATGCCGTGGATCAGCCGAAGGGTCATCACCCACCGCCTCTCGGTGGACCCTTCAGCTAAACCAGTACAACAACGGAGGAGGCCTATCTCGGCCGAGAGGAGGGAATTTGTGAAGAAGGAAGTCGCTATGCTCCTCTCTATCAAGCACATCAAGGAGGTAAAATACCCCTCATGGCTGGCAAACGTAGTCCTCGCACAAAAACCGCCCTCATTCCGCATGTGCGTGGACTACACGGATCTCAACAAGACGTGTCCCATGGACCCCTTTCCTTTGCCAAATATTGATCAACTTATAGATGAAACCGCGGGGTGTGAAATCATATCATTTCTCGACGCATTCCGCGGGTATCATCAAATCTTTATGCATGAGGAAGACGCTGAAAAAACAGCCTTCATGATTCCCGAGGGCATCTTCTGCTACCTTGTCATGGCCTTAAGCCTAAAGAACTCAGGCGCCACCTACACCTGGATGGTGGCCAGGGTCTTTCAAGCTGTCATAGGGCGCACCATGGAGGCATACGTTGACGACATGATCGTCAAAAGCAAGCAATCAGCAAGCCATGCTGACGACCTAAGGGAAATCTTCGCCATCATGCAGAAATTTCACCTTCGGCTAAACCCAAAGAAGTGCACCTTCGGCGTACAAGGGGGCAAATTCTTGGGCTACATGGTGAGCCGAAGGGGTATCAAGGCCAACCCCGAGAAGATCCAGGCCATCATCAACATGGAGTCCCCACGCAACGTAAAGGAGGTCCAACGATTGACGGGCCGCCTGGCATCCCTCAATCGCTTCTTATCAAAATCGGCGGAGAAGTCCTTACCCTTCTTCCAGGTCATGAGGAAGACCGCCGGTTTCCAGTGGACTTCAGAGTGTCAGGGGGCCTTCGAGGAACTGAAACGGTACTTATCTTCACCCCCTGTGCTCTCTAAACCCAAGGTGGGGGAGACCCTATACCTTTACCTGGGTGTTAGCCCGGCAGCCATCAACACAGTACTCATCCGGGAAGAGGATGGCGTCCAACATGCCATCTTCTATGTTAGCAAGACCCTCAGGGAAGCAGAACTCCGGTATTCCCCTGTGGAAAAAATGGTGTTGGCCATCGTGTGGACTGTCAAGAAGTTGGGCCATTACTTCCAAGCTCACTCGGTCCAGGTCCTCACTCACCAACCCCTCGGTGCTTTGATGAGGAGCCCCACCAGCTCCTCTCGAATGGTAAAATGGGCTATCTTCCTGAGTCAATACAACATCGACATCCGTCCTAGGCCCGCCATCAAGGGCCAAGCCCTAGCGGACTTTGTGATGGAATGTACAGCAAGATCGGCCGCGGACGAGGAACCCTCGGCCCCCTCGGGCGATTGGTGGACCCTCTACACCGACGGCTCCTCCGTCGTCAAGGCATGTGGAGGAGGGGTGGTTCTCATCTCACCTGAAGGCTTCCGGGCCTATTACGCAGTCCGCTTCTCTTTCAAAGTCTCTAACAATGAAGCCGAATACGAGGCCCTCCTCTGTGGCCTTCGGCTGGCAGCTTACATGAAGGCCCGACAGATTCACGTCAAGTGCGACTCCAAGTTAGTCGTAGGACAAATCTCCGGGGAGTACGAAGCCAAGGAAGGAAGAATGAAGCAGTACAAAGAAGCGGCCAAGGAGTTGCTTAAGGTATTTGAGGCACACTCTCTTACTCAAATACCGAGGGCTCAAAACTCCGAGGCCGACATTTTATCAAAGCTCTCGACCGAATCCCCTGAGCATATCTCAAAGATTGCCAAGATCGAGGAGCTCGGCCTCTCCAGCATACATGCTAGCCCCATCATGCACATACAACAAAGGCAAGAAGACTGGATCTCAGACATTGTCGCCTTCATCACCGCAGGGCAACTGCCCGAGGATGAGGCCCGTGCCAAGCTAGCAAAGCTGAGGGCTCCCAGCTACACTATCAAAGACGGAAGGCTTTACAAAAGATCGTACAACGGGACGTTACTTCGGTGCCTTCATCAAGATGAAGCCGAAGTTGCGATGGAGGAAGTGCACAGTGGCACTTGTTCAGCTCACCATGGACCCTTCTCCATGTCCCAAAGGCTAATAATACAGGGCTACTTTTGGCCTACGATGGCCCAGGGTTGTGTAGATCTCGCCCGAAGGTGGTACCGCATGCCAGCACTTCCAGAAAGCCCCCGACAAGCCAGCGGTCAACTATGCCCCCATCAGCACATCCATACCCTTCGCTCGATGGGACATAGACCTTGTGGGCCCTCTGCCGAGGGGTACCTCCAATAACAGGTACATCATCGTCGCCGTCGACTACTTCACCAAATGGGTGGAAGCTAGGCCCCTCGCCAGCATTACTGAGGCCAGGTGCCGTCATTTTGTTCTCAAGAACATCCTCACAAGTTTTGGCGTCCCCCAGCAAATCATCTCCGCCAATGGGACTCGGTTTGAGGCAGCCCCCTTCTGTGCCCTCCTAGAGGCATGGGGCATCAAACACACCTTCTCATCCGTTGCCTACCCTCAAGGCAACGGTCAAGTGGAGAACGCCAACACGACCTTGCTCGAAGGCCTAAAGAAGAAATTGGAGGCCGAAGGGGGTGGTTGGGTAGAAGAGCTCCACAACATCTTATGGGCCTACCGTACCACCCCTCGGCGAGCAACAGGCGAGACACCCTTCTCCCTTTGCTACGGATTTGAAGCTAAGGCCCCCACTGAGGTAACTCTTCCGACCCGAAGGGTCACACAGTATGACCCCGAGGTCAACGACGCCAATATGGCCCTCGACCTTCACCTTATTTCAGAACGCCGAGAGCAAGCCTTCATACGCGCGGAAAACTATCGAAGGCAAGTGAAGAGTTACATTGACACCAAAGTCCGCTCCCGGGAATTCCAAGTGGGGGATTATGTCCTCCGAAGAAGGGAAGCAAGCCAACCAACCGAGGGAGGAAAGATGGCACCAAAGTTCGAGGGCCCCTACATCGTGGCGGCCATCATCAAACCAGGAACTTACAAACTAAAACGCCCCAATGGGACCGAGGTCCCTAGACACTGGAATGTACATCACTTAGTTAAATTTTATCAATAACATTAGAGCGGCCAAGCCCTCATACGTAGTGAATGTATTATTTCACGGCCCAAGGCCTCTAATTTTTGAAGAATGAAGGCATATTGAAGACACCAAGAACATGGAACGAGACTCTTATGAGCGGCCAAGCCCTCATATCAACCCCTAGCCCCTCGGCACCCAATGCTGAGGGTAGACTATACTGCCACCCATAACGTGGAAGAGAACACCAAGTGTTTCTACAGAAGACCCCTTGGCACCCAATGCCGGGGGGATACACTACTATCAACTTTCAACATACGGAAGAAAAACACAAAGTGTTTCCTTTGAAGACCCTCCGGTACCAAGTGCCGAGGATATACACCTCAATCACCTACGACAAATAAGTAAAAACACCAAATGTTTTTTATAGAAGACCCCTCGGTACCGAGTACCGGGGGCCGTATACCGAGACAAACACCAAGTGTTGTTTCTAAAGCCGTACCCCTCGAGGACGCATATACCGAAGGCGCCACCTATCGGTGCCGGTAGCACGTAGTGCCCCCGGCCATTTGCAACCAGTGTGCAAATGAAAACCCTTCCATGAAACGCTTTTCGCGTCACTACCCCAAGGGTATGACAGGCAAGTTATATGCCTAGGATTCGACTTTAAAAAACGGAACGCTTTCCGCGCCATTTCCCCAAGGGATTGGCAGGCATCTAATATGCCCAGGATTCGACTTCCAAATCGAAATGCTCCCCGCACCACTACCCCAAGGGTGTGACAGGCCACAGACTATGTCCGGCACCGAGGAGACGACTTTCAAAACTGAGGCGCTTTCCGTGCCATCTCCCAAGGGGAGGCAGGCTACAGACCATGTCTTGTACCCAGGAAACGACCCTCGATCTCCTCGGAACTCGGAAGGTTAACCCGAGGGGGGAGCTAATGGTGTATTCTGTTACCTCCCGATAGGCCAAGCCTTGCCAAGAAACCAAGTTTCTTGAAGCCTTCCCTTCACTACCAAAAAAAACGAGGGAGTGAAGGGGAGTAGACTCAGCGACAAATCAATGAGTACACCACTCCAACAAATTCATGGGAACATACCGAGGGCTCCCCACGGGAACACCTTCGGCACCTGGAAGCTCCTAATTACCAAGGATACTATTCAACAAGTATCGTCAACAAATGGCTAAGTCCACTTTTTGATTGCCCCCAGATACATAAAAAACCGAAGGTTCAAATCATACAGAACTTGATAGGTTCACTCAACAACATTTCAAATAAGGCCGAAGATACCTACATCCCCACGGCACTTTCGGAGCATGATAAGGGCCGAAGGCTCTTCTGATCAACAAAGATCGAAGGCAACTTCTACTCACCGAGGGATCTCTTACTCAGGATACTACAAATCGAAGGGTCTATTCACCATGAAATATGGAAAATGTCCTAAACCCTAGATGGTTGGCCCTCAACCAACCCATCATGCAATGAAGGCCAAGCTATTCAATACTACTAAGAGAAGGCGTAGGCCGAAGGGCAGGTGACAAGCAACACTTGGAGAAATTTTCTAAGTCCTAAATATCCTGGCCCTCGGCCAAGTCCTCAGACAGCCGAAGGGGCTACGCAGCCGAAGACTCAGTAAAACAACACTTTGAAAAATTTTCGCTAAGTTCTACATACTTGGCTTTCGAAGGCTTGGTACTGAACAACACTTAGGGAAATTTTTCCTAAGTCCTGAATGCTTTGCCCCCCGTCAAGCCACCGGTCAACCGAAGGCACTCCTACGACAAGACTCTCACATTCACCCAAAGGCTCCTATCTCATACAACCACACTTAGAAATATTTTCTAAGTCCTAAATGTTTTGACCCTCGGTCAAATCTCCACGCAGCCAGAGGGGCCACACGGTTGAAGGCTTGGTGAAACTACACTTAGAAATATTTTCTAAGTCCTAAATATGTTGGGCCCTCGGTTATATACCCATGCAGCGAAGGGTGCCCACGTACCGAAGGTCAGACGGTATTCAAACACTTAGAAAAAAAAAATTAAGTGTCCTAAGCGCCTTGCCTCCGGTTATCTCATGAAGGCTACACAGAACCAGATGGAAGGAATTAGCCGGGGGCCAACAGATGAATAACACTTAGAAAAGATTTCTATGTCCTGAACGTTGGGCCCTCGGTGAAATATTCAGATGACTAAACGGGCCTAGTAGCCGAGGGCTACGGGAGGCACTATACTTAGAGAGATGTTTTCTAAGTCCTAAAAGTTGGCCCCTCAGCCAGAATACTGCACAAACATACATTCATCCACAAAGAAAAACGAAGGCATAGATTCAAAAAAACGAGGGCATACATTCAAAGAAAAACATTCAAAGGAAAATGAATAAGGTACAAAAGCCCGAAGGCAGACATTCATTCATCAAGGGAAAGAGGAGTTAAGATGTCTATTACAGAGGGGCTGATGCCGAAAGCATACATATATTCATTACAAAAAATGTGTTTAAAAATCCGCCAAGTACAAATTTCACTCAGCCTTCGGCTCCTCAGCAGGCTTCGAGGTGACCTCTACTCCAGCCTCCTCATCGTCGCCCTCGACCTCCTTCATCAGCTCTGTGTCCGAGATCTGGCCTTTGGACATCCGGAGGGAGGGGAACACGAACATCCGGCTGAAGGGGAGGGAGGCCATACACTGCTGGGTCGAAGTCCTTCAGGTCAATTTTCAGATGACGGGCCATCCTCCGGTAGATGAGGGCCTGAGTAAAGAACTCACCCCCATCATAATATTCCTGGCCCTTCCGGGAAACCCACTCTACACCAGGCCCGTCGCACCACTCATCAACGAAGGACTCCACAACCGAGAACAACCATGGCTTGTGCCCCTCGGCTTTCCAACCCTCTGCCAAGAATCCGTAGATGGCCTCCTCTCGCGCCTTCGCAACGGCCTCCGCCTTGGCGGCCTCAGCATCCTTGGCGGCCTTCTCGAGGGCTTCAGCTGCGGACCTCTCAGCATCGGCCTTGCCCCGGTCATCGGCCTCCGCCCGCAGCGTCATCTACCGAAGGCTCTCCTCCAGCGCAGCCATCTGCCTGATGGCATCAAAGTTCTGGCGGACGAGTTCCTTCATCTTCGCGTCCTGCTCAGCTTTGTGCAGGCGCCACTCCTCCAGCCTCCGGGCCTGTTCGCCGAGGGCAATGCAAGCCTGTAAGGTACAAAGGAGTTAGGAAAGCCGTGCAGTATATCCTAACACAAGGTAGAACGGTAACAAGGAAGAAACTTACAGTGAGGGAAGACCTGAGGATCTTGTCCTCGAGGGCCAAGTCATCATCAGCCCCGAGGGCGGCTCTGTCAATCTCAAGGGTCATGCCCCTCAAAAGCACCCTCGGGTCCACCGTGCAGTTCATCACGACTGTTCCCCTTGGGAGAGAAACCTGCAAAACCTCGGAGGGTGGCTCCCCAACACCCACCGGAACTTCAGCCGTCGGCATCTCCACATGCGTCCCGGAAGCGGAGCGCTCATCTATGATCACCACGGGAGGATCCCTCTTCCCGGTATCTCCCTTTTTGGGCTTCTTCCCCTCGGGAGCCTTGCCCGTGGCCTTCCTCTTCGCGGCGGCGACAGCATCAGCAACAGGGACCGTCGACGGGCCCTCGAACTTCTTAAAAAAGTCACCGGCGGGCTTCTGGGTGCCCACATCCATCCCCTTCGGAATCCTGGAGGACTTCTTCTTGAGGTCAGCAAGCCCCCTAACGTTCACCTTGGAGACCGGGATACCTGCAAAACAATAAAGGGTTAGGTCGACAGGTCATCAATAAATGGCATAAAAGTACAAAAAGGGAACGAAACTGTATGCTAAGTATGAAAATGAAGGTGCCCTCGGCTGCTACCTCCTAAACCCCCGGAGGCTCCATCAAACGCCAGGTACTTTTCATCTGTTTCCCCCAAGAAGCGATACCGCCGGAACCCGAGGGTATAGAGATCCTCCTCCATAGTGCACTCCTTGATGGTTATATTCTTGTTTCGACCCTCCAGGATCTTGGACAGAATCCTACCATCCTTCTCGAGGGCGGCGCTCCTCACCTTCTCATGCCGCCTAAACCGGTCGCGCAGCTCCCTCGGGAAGTGGCTCTCAGCTAGCCTGACGTAGCACCATCGCTCCTTCCAACCTTTGTTCGAGGAAGGCGCCTCAGTGAAAAGCTTGAACGAGGCCACCTGCTGAAAGTTCGCGAAGCCCTCGGCATTCGCGTGACCCCCCCAGCAGAGGTTGAAACTCTGGAAGAACAAATCCAGGCTGGGGGTCACCCCTCGGGACCGGCAAAGGTTCAGAAAGCCCGCCACGTATGAGTGGATGTTGGGCGTCAGTTGGCAGGGGACCAAACCCACGTACCTGAGGTACTCCCGAAGGAATGGGTGCAGGGGGAACCGGAGACCCATTGAAACTGATAGGATGTGGACGACGATGCAACCCTCGGGAGCCCGAGAGAGCACATCATCAGGACCTGGTGCCACCACTACGGCCGAAGGCCCCACATGCAACTGAGTGACGTAGAAATCCGCCTCATCAGCCTTCGACCTTATCTCGAGGGCGGCGGTATTCAGGTAGGAGTACCCATCGGGCATGTCGACGGGCTTCCCTTGGTCTGCAACACTGCCTTTTTTCTTGGAAGCGGCACCCTTCGTCTTCTTCTTCCCGGGGGCCACCCGGAGAGGGACCGCGTTCAATGGCCGAGAGGTGCTGGTCTCACCAGCGTCGCGAGGGGGAAGAACAACGACGATGACCCTCACGCTCTCTCTCTACGCCTCTTCCTCGGCCACTTGCCAGGCGAGGGCCAACTCTTCATTCTCGCATTCTTGTTCGAAGCCCTCGGCTTCCACCTCGGCGACGAGGGCTCTCTGCAGCTCCATCGCTATGGCGGCATCATGTCCCAATGAGGGCTGTTCACTTGTGGACTCCACGTCAGAGACAGTTTCCTCCTCCATCGAGGGCTCCCTCGAGATATCTTGAGAATCGCTTTGTGAGGACATTGTTATACTAAATCGAGGTACTAAGGGCTCTAAGCTACAACTCCTGATCTAAGGCGAAAAACTACAGCTAGCTAAGAGGGGTGAGGAACGAATGGGAGACTGACCTTGGAACGAGAATCGGATCGAGGGCAGGAGTTTCTCTCTCTAGAAAATTTGGCAGAGCTCCGCTAACAAACAATGATCGCACAAGGGGGAGTCCTCTGGCCTTGGGTATTTATAGGCACCACAAATCCGGGCTTGGGCCGGTAACCGGGCCTCCGGTTGAAAAGCCATCATTACGAACCGTCGAATTGCCCAATTGGTGACACCCGCCCACAGGCAGCCAACGAACGCACACCACGTGGAGCCCCCCAACGGCTATATCTCTGACGTTAGGTATTCCAACGGCTCTATTTACAACGACTATATTCTGGGAGCTCCCGACTATATTCGGCAGACCACTCCTTCATCAGCCAAGAAACTAGCCCCCGAGCTTTCTCCTTCACTCCACTTCATCAAGAGGAGCTCACGGGTACACTTACCCAGAGATGCTCCCGGCTTAGGCCCCTCATACTGCATCACGAATGTCTTCGGGCTCACTCCTCCAAAAGCCCACGGCTTCACAACGGGCACACCCCTCGGGAACCCTCGGCCCTCAAACACACTGAGGGCCACGTAACCCTGGCCACGCAACAAGGAACCCCTCGGGGCACCACAGCACCCCACTTGTAAATAAACAAGGGACCCCTCGGCAACACCGGAAATATCATTCACATTCATCGCGCCCTCATTCTCATAATTTGAGGGCTCCCCCTTCGGCATCTCTCAGGATAACAACAGTAAACCTTCGGCAAATCAACACATGCGCCTTCAGACAGAGATAGCCTTCGGCAAAAAATATTGCCACCCATTCCAAGCCAGGATTTCACCTTTTCGACTTATCATTGGGGGAATTCGGTGCACTCTTTTTCCCTCATTGGAATTTTTTCCCACAGGGTTTTTCCAACGAGGTTTTTAACGAGGCATCCCCCCAAAATGAAACGAAAAGCGTCACCCCTCGACTCTATATTGCAAGCAGACACTACTCTACTCCCTTTCACCACTTTGCAAGTGCCTCAAGGAGTGGGGGACTGGAGGACCCTTCGGGAAAATCTCAAAATACAAAAAATGTCACAAAACTCCCACAACAACGAGCATGATCCCTCAAGTCCCGGAATGTGGGTAACTGAGGGACTGCCCTCGGCTGAAACATGCACACAACAAACTACTCACAAACTTTACAGACTACAACGAAACAACACCAAAAGGGCAAACACATATTACTCATTTTCCCTCAAGTACCTTTCGGCAAAAGGAGTGAGGGACTCCTGATGGAGTATATGGCCCAGGAACCCCCGACCCATAGACTCCTGCTATTCTGACGGAGGCCCGATAGGCCCAGGGAGCACAGCAGGCCCAAAACACAGCGCCCCAAGTGCTAAACAACCCACGTGGCACGCTGGGAACGCCTTCGCCCCCTGGCCGAAGGCTCCAATTCTCACAGGACGGCCAGCTCAAGCAAACAAAGTTACTGGAAGAAAACGGCGAAAATCAGTAGCCTTCGGCACCTAGAGCCCTCGACACTAAGGGGGTCCCCGGTACTCAGAGCCCTCGGCTAATCACCTACAGCCGAGGGCACCTTTCTCGACATAATATCCACTCCACATGCGCCTGAATCACCGTACCAAGTACGACGTCACATCCAACAGCCGCATTAAATGCGGCCACATGCGATTGCAGCGCCAACCACTTGATGTGACCCCTCGGCCAATGGATGCGTGACATGTGTCCCTATCTGGCATTTATTGCTACTATAAATAGCACCCCATTTCCCCATTTGTAACCCAGGCAAAAAATACGTTGAATACACATCAAATACACACTCTCTCTTTTACTTATTTGCTCCGACTTCTCTCTAGTTATTCCCTGCAATAACCCTCGGATACATACCCCCGGGTAGACTATCCATCAGGGATGAACATAACAAATTGATCTGGATTTTATCTAAATTTGAAGGGGCTGAATTTTTGGGTTAATTATATTTGTAATTTACAAAAGGTATAATTTATGTTAGGTATAATGATAATAAACAAATGAATAAATTCATATACTATATTTAACTTAATAAATGTGATATTTACTACATTATCAAAATAATGTGATTAAAATATCAGCAAAAAAATTAATCCTATTACAAACGGAATAAAAACACCACCTTTGTATAGTCTTATATAAAAATTATCTATTGTATTGGAAAAATTGACAACATCTTTGTGTTTAATTGCATTTGTGGAATACATGACATCTCTCAATGTTCAGGAAGAGTCTAGGACATATTTGAGTTCTGACTTCTGATAGCATCTGCAAGTCAGACTCAAATTTTGATTTCTTGGGTGATTTGCACACTGCAGAATTCCTCAATAAAGTCCGTACATCAGGAGTTCCGAACCATGACCCAATCCTTGAAGTCGGTACTCCAATAATGCTTCTGAGGAATATTGATCCTTCTATGGGGCTTTGTAATGGAACAAGGTTGATTGTTATAGGCCTTGTGAATCACATTCTGGGAGCAAAAATTATAGGGGGAATATGCTGGACTTGTAGTTGTCATTCCAAGGTTAAGTTTGACTCCATGTGATTCAAGAATACCATTCAAGTTTTAAATAAGACAATTTCCTATCACGACCTCTTATCCGATGACAATAAATAAAAATTAAGGTCAATAGTTTTCAAATGTTGGCCTTTTATTAAAAAATTCTGTGTCTACACATGGTCAACGGTATATATGTTGCATCAACGAGGCTGACAAATCGTAAGAGTTTGAAGATACTCATATGCGGTGAAAATGTGGAACCGCTCGACCGTACTACCAATGTTGTCTAAAAAGAAGTATTTTGAAATGCGTAGAGTACAAATTTCTTATTGTAATGTTTATTTTTGGGAAGAGGTGCAAATAAGCCCTCGAACTAACCAAAAAATGCAAATCACCTCTTTAATAGGAGGCTCTGTCTGGCCGTCGCCATTTGGGGCGGTTACCGGTGGAATTTTTGATGAATTTTTTTGAGCATATTCTTCATTAAATCTAGTTTGCTCATACCAAATTTCAGGTAAAAATCCATCCGGGAAGGCAGTCAAATGATTTTTTGAAATATAATGCACTATTTAACTGCGCAGTTATCTCAAACATTTAATGAAGAAAATGCTCAAAAAAGTTCATAAAAAATTCCATCAGGAACCGCCTCAAATGCCAACGGCCGGACAGAGCATACTATAAAGGGGATGATTCGCACTTTTTCGATTAGTTCGAGGGCTTATTTTCCCCTTTTTCCCTTTATTTTTCCTTACTCTCCCAAAATATTATTCGTACCAATTAGGAGTCATATATATACTTTCCTTAATTATAATTATTTATGTGTATTACATATATATATATATATATATATATATATATATATATATATATATATATATATATATATACTCTTTGAGTTCATTTGCACATTAAATCTATATTAACAACTATATTAATGTGAAGTAACTCTTACTAATGTGAAGTAACTCTTTGAGTTCATTTGCACATTAAGGATGTTTTTACTTGGACTGTAATTTGCTGGTCTGGTCTGGTCTGATCTGATCTGATTTCTTTGTATTTTTATAACTATACAAGTTTGATCTGGTCTGAACTGGTGTGCTCTGTTCTATATATACGATAGTATTACGTATCACGGAGTATTATTAAATGTATGTCTGGTCATTGCACGAGTGATAATTGATTGAATAATTAGCTTATGGTCGGAGGCGTGGAGATGCTCTGACAAACCTTCAATAGAAACCTTCAATGGAAAGACTAAATTATGTGGAGTAATCTGGTTAATTAGGTTTTCACCCAAGTTCGGCAAATTTCTGAACTCGAATTGTCCATCAGAGCGTTATTATTTACATGTTCAGGGCTAATCCCCCATCAAGAAACATATTTCACTGTCATTGAAAACAAACGAACAAGAAAGATATACGTATCTCAAATTTTCAGAACACTAGCTGATAAATTCTTTAGCGATCTATTACCCTTGCGGTTTCGCCAACCGGACGATCGATTTTTTTTCAGGTTGAGTGGTTCTTTAATCGACGGAGGAAGGGACGGTAGGGATTGTAGCGGCAGAGCTATGAATGGGGTGAGGACCGCCGTGAGCAGAGGATTCATTGGCCTCCTCCTCTTCCTCCTCATCGTCGTCGGTGTCGTAGGTTGCGAGGTTGACGCACGAGAACCGCTCAAGCGACGAGAAGAAGGCCGCCGCTACGCTCGAACCGAACCACCGCGCCAGGCCGTCCAGCTTATCGTAAGGTACTACGCTCGTATTCTCCGTATCTTAGAACGGGAATGTAATTCGGTTGTTTATTTCAGGGAATTGATGAATTCTACAGAGTAACTGCCAAGCGGCGAAAATGGCGGGTTAGGGATTTTAATACCCTTTTTTTTTAAATTTGTGAATATTTTCCACGTCAGTAACGGATGGATAAGGAGAGGGACAAAACCAACGGCAACGAGCGAGTGAATGTGAATCAAAAGAATGGCATTCCTTTCTCCTTCTCCCTCTCCTACGCAAAAATTTCAGTCTCAATCTTTTCTTCATGGCTCAAAGAGATTTTCTCTCTGTAATCCTCTACATCTCCGCTCGCCTTCACAAATAAGATGCTCAGGTAAAGGGTTTCCTTTCAATCTCTAATTTAATTATTACTCTGTACTATCACCTTTTTGCACCAAAAGTAAATGGGGAGTATGCTTCTTTGGTGACCTATGGAAATAGCTTTGGGGGAGAATTCACATCCCAAGGAAAAAATGTCTGAGGAACTGAGAAAGGTGTCTTGTAGCATTCTTGCTGCTTGGGTAGTTGGTGCTGTTTCCCCTGTTATAGCTGCTAGCGAGGTAATGATTAAGTACTGATTTTTTCTTCAATACTACTACGCACTTCATTCTGAAATTGAAGTTGCAGTTCTAAGAATGTCTTTATTTAAAAAACAATTTTGAAATGTATTTCTGATTATTGCAACATGTAAGTGCTCTTCAGAATTACAAGTGTTAGATATTGGATGTTAAAAGTGAAAATGAAACTTTAGGCTTTTTTTCCTCCATTTTTGTGTGGAGGAGAGCTATTATTAATCCCGAATGATCAAATATAGAATTCTCTGGTACGAGTCTAAGAAACTTCCATGGAATGATGGAACTGGAGTTATCACCGGCTAGACTTAATCTAAATGCACAAGAGATAGGATGGAAATTAGGAAAATTAATTTGAAGATTTCATCCATTGTCCTTTAACCAGAATCCCAACTTGTGCATCCCTCTTCAACCAGTTTAACGCCACATGCTTTTTCAAGGTAGTTCATAACATCCAACAGCGGTTGGCCACATCCATCCATGTTGTCTCTAATTTCACCCAGTAGTCAACGGGATATTGGTCTCTTTGTTCCACTTGACGAATCTGTCAACGCCAGTGGCAGTTCAGGAAGGAGATGATTCATTGGCAAACTGTCTCCCCACTCAGGAAAGGGCCAGAGCTGAAGCCTCCTTCTCCTCAAGCGCCATGCATCCATACAATGCTACTACTATCCAACTTGTTTGACTTACCTTTCTCTGTAGACATTCAATTCTCTTACAATTTACATAAAACTATGAATGGTCTCTCAAGGCTAATTTTTGACTCATTTAGGTTTGATGTTAATCTTACTACTTGGTGCTTTGTGATCATGCATATTGTATTGGGGACATAGCAACACTTGCACAAAACACTCGTATTAATAAAAGTTACACAAAGTGAAAGGTTAGGGTTTTAGGGAAACAATTGGCGAATGATATGGAATTGACTAAGACACCATTTTCGTAGTATCCTCTAATGTTCATAAACCGACTCGTAAAGGGTATTTTAGTGAATCAAATAGTACCGACACGTAAAGGGTATTTTAGTGAATCACCGACACGATACGCACAATCGATTAGAATTGGAAAAATCTTGTCCCCATTGTTACAAACATACGATTCATGTATAAATTAAAAAATAAATGGGTATAATATAATGAGATCCCCATTCATTATTCCTTCCAGGTCACTTAAATAAAGAATAAAGTCCTTCGGATGAAAGAACAAAAATCATTTTCTAATAGTATTTTCCACCACAGGAAGCGTATTTGCTTTCATAATATAAAGGCATAGTGCATTTGTGTTATTTTTTGAGTTGGATTTCATCCAAACCAAATACATGATCTCACCGAATTTTCAGAGGTTGCCACCTTTGTCAACGGACCCAAACAGATGTGAGAGGGCATTTATTGGTAACACGATAGGTCAAGCAAATGGTGTTTATGACAAACCACTTGATCTGCGTTTCTGTGACTACTCAAATGACAAAACCAACCTTAAGGGGAAGTCTCTTTCGGCA
Organism: Cuscuta europaea; assembly: GCA_945859875.1. NCBI lineage: Eukaryota > Viridiplantae > Streptophyta > Magnoliopsida > Solanales > Convolvulaceae > Cuscuta > Cuscuta europaea. The sequence continues at coordinate 42,944,338 of CAMAPE010000005.1, read as the reverse complement.
GCGCTGATGTCAGATGCCAAGTTTGATGGTGCAGACATGTCCGAAGTTGTAATGTCAAAGGCTTATGCAGTTGGAGCTAGTTTTAAGGGTAAATAAATACTCTGTATCTTACTATTGTCATTTATTCCACCCGTGCATGCCGCCACCACCCCAAATAACAGATTATAAATAAAAAACATTTGTTTCTTTAGGTTCATCATAAAAAGTTTTTTTAAAACATAAGTTAGTTTTTTTTATCAATGTAGAAAAGAAATGGAGCAAGTTAAATATGATGAATTTGAAGAATTAAAGTAGCTTCGAGAAGAATTAAATATGGTCCATTTTTTGAAGATTGAATAACAAAAGCTCTGTTCTACAGGCACTGACTTTACAAATGCTGTTCTTGATCGTGTCAACTTTGAGAAGGCCGACCTCCAAGGAGCTTCCTTTAAGAATACGGTTCTGTCTGGTTCTACTTTTAGTAATGCTCATCTCGAAGGTGTTGACTTTGAGGATACCATTATTGGCTACATTGATCTTCAGAAGCTATGCACAAATAAGACCATCAACGAAGAAGGAAGAGCTAACTTGGGATGTCGATAGGCCCTTTTAATATTCATTATTACCTTAATTTTTTGTTGTAAAAACCTTTTGATTTGTTTTTGTGGACACAAAAGGAAGACTTTATATAGCATGAAGTTCAATTTACTTGTCTATATGTTACTGCCCGTTGTTGTAAATAATAATTCTGCAATTAAATGGGTTAGGCCCATTAAGCTTGAATTAGTTTTAGCCTTTTATGTCTGCATACGGTTTCCATATATACTACCAGTCTGGTAGTTAGTTGTAACCATCCTCTTCAATAATAAGCTCCTCTCTTTCTTTCATGATATACAGTTTCATTCTCTTTCAACTCCAAGAACTGGTATCAGAGCCACGATAATGGCGAACAGTAGCAACTCTAATCTGCTTGGAAACCTTTCGGTGTTGAATAGTAAAGATCTAGATGCTTACGATCGGTGGTGTGTTAAGATGAAGACGATTTTTGGTTTTCAAGAAGTTCTTGACATTGTGTTGCAAGGATATGCAGAATTGTCCGGAAATGCTACTGAGGCTCAACGAGCCGCATATAGAGAGTCGAAGAAGAAGGATTACAAAGCTCTATTTTACATACAACAGTGTGTTGACGATACCAATTTTGAGAAAATATCTTCTGCAAAAAGCGCAAAGGAGGCCTGGGACGCGCTTGAGAGGAGTTATGCCGGAGTTGAAAGATTGAAGGCTGTTCGTCTCCAGACGTTGCGGCGGCAATACGAATTATTGAAGATGGAGCCCCAAGAAACAATTGATACTTACTTTGCCAGAATTCAAGTAGTTACCAATTCCATGAAATCCTGCGGTGACATCTTGAAGGAACGCACAATCATGGAGAAGATTTTGCGCACTCTGACTCCTAAATATGAAATTATTGCAGTCACAATTGAAGAAAACAGAGATCTCGATACAACTCGCCTGGACGAAATGTTGGGATCTTTACGAGCTCATGAACAAAGGTTTATTGAGCGAGATTCCTCAACGATCACGACTGATCAAGCCTTATTGACACAGACGTCAAAGGCCAACGATTCTGAGCCAGAACGAAATCAAGGAAGGGGCCGTGGTCGAGGATTCCGTGGAAGAGGATTTCGTGGTAGAGGAGGTCGTGGTACTAACAATCAAGGCATAGGAAATGACACGAATCAGTCCAGAGGACGAGGAGGTGGTATTTACAGAGGAGGCAATTCTGGGAGAGGTAATGACAATTCTTGGAGAGGCAATAATCAAACATGGAGAGGAAAGCCTAATCGAGGAAGGGGACGTGGTTACTTTGACAAAGGAAATATTCAATGCTACAATTGTGAGAAGTATGGACATTATTCAAATGAATGTTGGGGCAGACCAGCTAGACAAGATCAACATGAAGCAAACATTGCTCAGAAGGAGGATTCAGATGATGATAATGTGCTTTTGATGGTAACCACTGTCTCTAATTATGTAAATGATACTGTAAACTCATGGTATTTAGATACTGGTTGTTCGAATCACATGAGTTGCAGGAGAGACTGGTTTGTGGAATTGAATGATAAGGTTAAAAATAAAGTGAAATTTGCTGACCATAGTACTGTAATGTCTGAAGGAAAAGGAAAATTGGGATTCGGAGGAAGGATGGTAAGATATCTTACATCTCAGATGTCTTGTTTGTTCCCAAAATGAAACATAATCTCCTAAGTGTTGGTCAACTGGTAGAAAAGGGTTTCTCTGTAAACCTGAAGGACAATATGATGAGTGTATACAGTCTTAATAATCAGATCTTACTCAAAGCGCCACTCCAGAATAACAGGACCTTTCAGATTGAAATCCTACCTGTAGATGCAATGTGTCTTTCAACTGCAGTAGAAGATGTGAACCGGCTCTGGCATCTCAGGTTAGGGCACTTGAATTTCAGGAGTATGTGTCAACTTTCTGAAAGGGAGATGGTACATGGACTACCAGTGTTGAAGACCACAAAACAAATATGTGACAGTTGTATGGTTGGGAAACAATCCAGAAATCCATTCAAAACAAACTTGCCTACAAGATCTGGAGAGGTACTGGAAGTTGTTTACTCAGATGTGTGTGGTCCATTTGAAGAAATGTCATTGGGAGGTAACAAATTTTTTGTGTCCTTCATTGATGATTATAGTAAGAAGATGTGGATATATTTGATAGAAAGGAAATCACAGGTGTTTGACATGTTTATTAAATTCAAAAACATGGTTGAAAGACAAACTGGGAAATATTTGAAAGTTTTTAGAACTGATGGAGGAGGTGAGTATGTGAATAGAGAATTCTCAGAGTTCTGTGAAAAGGAGGGTATTGTGCATGAACTTACTCCACCATACACACCTCAGCACAATGGCATAGCAGAAAGGAGGAATAGATCAGTTCTAAATATGGCTCGAAGTATGATGAAGTGTAAGCAGTTGCCTCATTGTTTTTGGGGAGAAGCAGTAACTACTGCATGATACATTCTGAATAGGTGTCCAACTAAAAGGCTGAAGAATATTACACCAGAACAAGCGTGGACAGGAAGGAAGCCCAGTGTGAAACACCTAAAGGTGTTTGGTTCAATTGGTTATAGACATATCCCAGATGAGAAAAGAAGAAAGCTGAGTGACAAAAGTGAAAAGCTGATCCCGGTTGGTTATCACTCAACTGGAGCCTACAAACTGTATGATTCTGTCTCACAGAAGATTGTGATTAGTAGAGATGTGGTTATTGATGAAGGCCAGAGTTGGAATTGGGAAAATGAATCTCAGAAAAGGGAGAAATCTACTCATACAAAAGTTGATTCTGATCTGGAATTTGAGATGTCAGCAGGAAGTGACAATGATGAAGAAGTGAGGTATGATTCAAATATAAACAATGGAAGACCAACACGAAACATGACACAATCAGTAAGGTTGAATGATTATCAAATGACCAGAGATGACGAAGTTAATAATGATGGAGATCTAGTGCACTTTGCCCTATTTGTGGATACTGAACCTTTGACTGTAGAGGAAGCACTGGAGGATGACAGGTGGAAGAAAGCAATGGAAGAAGAACTTCATTCTATTTACAAGAATGACAGTTGGGAGCTGTGTAATTTACCAGTGAACAAAAAACCTATAACTGTGAAATGGATATTCAAAACAAAGTTGAGACCAGATGGGACTGTTTCTAAGCATAAAGCCAGATTAGTGGCAAAAGGTTTTTTGCAAAAGAAGGGAATTGACTATGAGGAAGTCTATGCTCCTGTTGCAAGGCTTGAAACAATTAGAACTGTGGTAGCCTATGCATGCTTGAATAACTGGTCACTACAACAAATGGATGTGAAGTCTGCGTTTTTGAATGGGCCTTTGGAAGAAGAGGTGTATGTTACACAGCCTCCTGGGTTTGAAATAAAAGGGAATGAAGAAAAGGTCTTCAGGCTAAAGAAGGCATTATATGGTTTAAAGCAGGCACCCCGAGCCTGGAATAAGAGAATTGACAAATTTCTGGTGCAACAAGGATTCTCAAAGTGCAAAGTTGAATATGGTGTTTATTCAAAGAAGTTTGACGAAGATGTACTTATCATTTGCCTCTATGTGGATGATCTCCTAATCACCAGCAGTAGCAGTAAGATCATCTCAGTTTTCAAAGAAGAAATGAAAATAGAATTTGAAATGAGTGACTTAGGAGATCTTTCCTATTTCCTTGGTATAGAGTTTTCATATACTGATAATGGAGTCATACTTCATCAAAGGAAGTATGCTGAGGATGTGTTGAGAAGATTCAAGATGGAGAAATGCAATGCTGTGATTACACCCGCTGAAACAAATTTGAAGATTGGAAAAAATGAAAGTGAGAAGAGGGTTGATGCTACTCTATACAAACAAATAATTGGTTGTTTGAGATTCCTATGCTATAGCAGACCTGATATATGCTATAGTGTAGGGTTTTTGAGCAGATTTATGGATAGTCCAAGAATATCCCATTTTACTGCAGTAAAAAGAGTTCTGCGATATGTGAGGGGAACTGCAGACTTTGGTATTTTGTTGCCTAACAGAAATCAGTTGAAAGGAGAATTGCTTGTTGGATATTCTGATTCGGACTGGAATGGAGATATTGACAAAAGGAGTACTTATGGATATGTATTTACAGTTGGGCATGCACCAGTGTCTTGGTGTTCCAAAAGACACAATTCAGTTTGTCTTTCAACCTGTGAAGCAGAATACATCGCTGCTTGTTATGCAGCTTGTCAAGCATTGTGGCTCAGATCACTGTTAAGTGAGATTAAGATCAGGGGACGGTTACCAGTAGACCTAATGATTGATAACAAGTCTGCCATAAGTCTTGCTAAGAATCCTGTTGCACATGGGAGGAGTAAGCATATTGATACAAGATTTCATTTCCTAAGAGAGAAAGTAAATAAAGGGAAGATAAAGGTTTGGCATTGCAGAACTGAGGAGCAGAATGCAGACATATTGACAAAACCTCTATCAATTCAGAGATTCACGGAGCTAAGGAAAAGACTGAACATGTTCTCTGTTGTTGAAGTTAAGGGAGCATAGATATTATGTGTGAATTGCAGAATTAAGGGAGCATGTTGTAAATAATAATTCTGCAATTAAATGGGTTAGGCCCATTAAGCTTGAATTAGTTTTAGCCTTTTATGTCTGCATACGGTTTCCATATATACTACCAGTCTGGTAGTTAGTTGTAACCATCCTCTTCAATAATAAGCTCCTCTCTTTCTTTCATGATATACAGTTTCATTCTCTTTCAACTCCAAGACCCGTTTGGAGCCCATAATCAGTAACATCTCGTCCATCCATCCCTTCTCTATAGGCAATTCTCATCTTTTTGTCACCACGCAATGCCTCTAGCATTCCTTCCTCTTCCTCGAGCATTTCATCAAATTAGGAAATTATCTCTATGACGTCTGTCATCCAACCACATGAGTGGAAGGAGATGACTTCTCATAATGCTGCAGCTCTTATTCTATCTTATATCATATGCTAAATAATAAAAATTTACATAATAAAAACGAGTTCTCAAAATTTAGTTTTAAGGAGATTCATTTGTTAAATGATTACTTAAGATTGACTTTAACTGAGATGGATTTTTACCTCAACACTCATTGTGCTAAGCTTCTGTCAAGAATCCTTGGTAGTATTAGTAGCTTATTGTGTGTTTCGTCTTTATGATTGATCGCAACTATGGTTCAAATAGTGGAAATGATCTTTCCTTTTCCAAGGTAAGTATGAATATACCCCTTCTCATGCTAACTTTGGACGCTTACTTCTCATTCTTTCTAATTCTTCTTCTTAAGTTCCATGTTGAGTTTCTGGATTTAAGTTTTCTAATTATTTTATTCTTCGTTTATTTTACATTTTTTTTTATCAAAAGTAATTATTGTAGAGGCAGCTTATAATCATTCTCGAAAGGTAGTTTTTTCTAAAGAGACTAAAGAAGTTTCTAACGAATCTTTTCATAGGCTAAGGAGCTTATGTTTTTTCCAAAGAAATGATACCCCTATTTATAGTACTGTTTGTAGGGGTCAAAGAATTTCTGTTTTCTGATTCTTTGAATTGATATATCATTGCTAAAGTTATTTGAGAGGCAGTTTGCTAAAGTTATTTGAGAGGCAGTTTAGAAATATTATAAACTAAAGAATCAGTTTTTACTAAAACAGCAATTTTAAAAAATATAGTTTAGTTTAGTTGTGTTTATATACATTGTTTTTTTATGAATGATGGAAAGTTGGGCGAGGATATGATTAAAAAATAAGATTGAATCACGTCTAAGTTATTTAGTTTTTAGATAACTAAATTGTGATGGGCAAGATATGAATATGATTAAATTGAATGTGATTAAACTTTCTCTTTATATCAATTACTTTAAAATGAGAAAAAGTGGTGAATGCATGGTTATAAAATAAAATAAAAATATACGGGGTATTTCACATTGAATGTGATTAAACTGCAAGGCTCTCTATATATCAATGTTATAGAAGCAAATTTAAAAAAAAAGTAGTTTAGTTCATTAAAGTATGGGATTGTCTAGACTCTAGAAACACAACATGGTTTTAATCTTCACTGGAAATAGATTGATAAGGCTCTCCGATATTCAATTTCATTTTTTTAAATGCTTGGCATTATATAGTTTTTTAAACCAACGATAATATATACTCCATCCATCCCAAAAACAACTTCCCACTTTCCTTAAATGGATGTCCCAAAATTAACTTCACACTTCTTCCCACTTCCTTATTTGGCAAATTATTTACATCAAAACAGTGCCAAACAGTACCAAACAGTGTCCAAACAATGTCCAAACAGTAAAATTTACCCCTCAATAAGTTTATTTCCTTAATATGTGTGCTAGTCAAACTATGAAGTTGTTTTTGGGACGGAGGGAGTATGTTGGTAGTGGAAAAAAATGTAAGTGGTTTTTCATTATCTCTTATATAGCATTCCGTACGACTTGTATGACTTTACCCGTTCTTGTATGACTTTCTTCTTCGGCAGTCCCGCAACGCCTATATGAAGGAGATCGTGAATAAGGCGAAAGTAGGCGGGTTGCGATTAGATGGAGATGAGGTAGACCCCTGCTCAAGATAGTTTGAAAAAGTTGATCGGGTAGTGCAACAATTTGGATATATGGACTGAAGATGACGAACTGGTGCTCGATGAGGAGAACGTTGTGGACCACATGGAGCATACGTTTTCAGGGATTGTTCCCCTCCTGAGCCGCCGCCATGGAGTACAAGAGAGTTTAGGGCTTGTCTTCCAACTCTCTGACTCCTCCCTTCTCCATCGGCTTCAATCTGCATCATTTTCTCCTTCCTTTGGTCTTCATCCGATCCTTCTCACGAGAGCCTTCCGGTGACATATTCGGTCCCCGACTATTGTGTCACTGACATATTTAGCCCCCCGACTATTGTGTCAGTGACATATTCAGTCCCCCAAATATTGTGTCAGTGACATATTCGGTACTCGACTTTCAATGTTTTCATTTTTACTACTCGACTATTGTGGGAAAGACACTTTTAGTCTTCAACTTCAATGTTTTCCACAGTTAGTCGTCTGAGTATTATCAAATTGATATTTTTAATCCTTCCACTATGATTTAACACAATAAGTGGAGGACAAAAAATGTCACTATTATACCATTTGAAGAACTAAAAGTGTCACTTTTATGAATGTCGAATGACTAATATGGAAATCTTGAAAGATGGTACCGAAATTGTCTTTTGCACAATAGTTGAATGACTAAAAGTGAGAAAAATTAAAGTCGAGTACCACAAGTGTCGGTGACATAATAGTCGAAAGACTAAAAGCGATAAAAACTACTTTGTACTACGTATAAAAGTTTTGATGAAGAGAAAAATTGATGCAAATGTTGATGATATTAAATGAGCATTAGTTTGAATTCACTTGAAATTATTGTTATGATCACTCTCCATAAAATTACTTTGTCTAAAAGAATCCAGAAAAATATGGATAATGTTGTAAAATCCTGAGAATGACAAGTGTGAATTGTTCATCCTTGTCATCAGGACACTAATCCAATTTCCATCCTTGTAATAGACATATGGCTAGGTTTAATGTTTCCAGCAGATTATGTAGAATAATTCTTTGATGATTCATCTCCTAGCCAACTAGTATAAATGTGGTGATCAACCCTTTGTAAATGTACTTAGAAATTCAGAAATTCTCAGATATTAAGAAGAAGATATTTAGAGGTTTTATTAGTATATCTATCTCTCAAGTTTAGTCTTCATCTTCTTCATTTTACAACACGTAATCAGCACGAATCGGCTCAAAAATCTTCAGCAATCCTCATCTCCTGCATGTATTAACATCAATATCTATTATCCTCTTTTCGTATTCTGAAAATTATTCTCTGTTTAAAAAAAAACTATCATATACGGAAAGAAAATATAGAAACCGTAACATATCTTTGAACAATCGATTTTGATAAAGCTCCAGTAGGAAAAGAAGAAATTGACTTCCGAAAAAGAAGTCATAATAGTCCATGATAAAACGCTCAAGGATATAGAAGTTGAAAATAAAAAATATAAGTAATTGTTTATAAGGAGTACGTGAAAGAAGCTAATAAAATACGTAGTAACACACTTGTATATTAATATATGAAGTATATGAGTCAGATGGCATGCATAAACAAACAAAGAAAATTAATGACAACAGTAGTCACGAGAGAAACATAGCAACTAGATTAGGCTAGCTGGATAGTTCACGGGTCTTTGATATGTAGCATATACCTGACAAAATTATTTACACTCTATCAGCTTATTTTATCCGCTTTCAATTTAAATTTTTTAAAAATAAAAATCCTTCAGTGTTTTGTATGTTAGCACCAAAGACAGTTTTGAAATAGCGGTAGAGGAGTAAATGACCACAACTAATTATCTTGATCTATGCGAACATTGGTATATACTAGATTGCGTAAATAAATGGTTTAGTATCAGTAATGTAAGCATAAACTCAAGCTTGCATCTATGTTGCTCTTAAATGAAGCGGAACAGTAGAGAGCTATGTATATGTGTGTGAATAAAACTAACATACTTTTAACACCTAGTAATTTTGATCCAAATGAATGCATAAAATTGATTAAAAGCTAAGGGTAATACTTCGTAGACTAATAGTACGTACATGATTGTTTAATTTACATATGTAGTATTTGTGGAGTATATGATTACAAATGCATGCATGCCTTTATCTTACATATTTAAACAAATAGATCTGAATTAAAACATGATTCAATTTAATTGGTATGAATTCAAATATGATTACAAATGCCTTTATTAACTTTTACGGAACAATTACTGTTCTTATTTATAATTTTACTAATTAATTTTAAAAACAAATAATTTTTGTAGTATTATGGCAAACATAAGCAAAAGAGAATTTGACGTTCTTGATCTATCCGATCAAAAATATCTGGAATGGAAAGTTGATGTTTTAGCACATTTGAAGGCTAATGGTCTCGAAGACACTATTGAGGCTATTAATCAATCATCTTCCCAGGATAAAGCGAAAGCTATAATTTTTCTCCGTCAGCATCTCCATGAAAGTCTCAAATCTGAATATCTTTTGGTTGATGACCCAAAAGAATTATGGGACAATTTACATGAGAGGTATGGCCATCAACAAAAGGTACTTTTGCCTAAAGTTCAATATGACTGGATCAATTTAAGATTCCAGGATTTTAAATCAATCAGTGACTATAATTCTGTTATGTTTCAAATAACATCCAAATTAAAGTTATGTGGACAAAAAGTCGCTGATGCTGATATGTTGGAGAAAACCTTTTCTACCATGCATATTTCTAATATGCTGCTACAGCAGCAATATAGAGAAAAGGGTTTTAAAAAATACTCCGACTTAATATCAGTTTTACTAGTCGCTGAGCAAAATAATGACCTTTTGATGAAAAACCACAATTTGAGACCCACCGGTTCTAGTCTTTCGATTTATGGTCCATCTGGTCATAATGTTGCCACTGAATCAAACGCAACACACAGTGGCACTCGAAGGCATTTTAAACGTGGGCATTATAGTTGTCATAATAACAAGTCCCACCGAGAATATAAACGAGTCAATAGACCAAATTATAAGGGCAAGGGCAAACAAAAGGCCCATCAAATAAATCGCCCTCCAAAAACCTCGGTAAAGACGATTTGTTATAAATATGGCATGACGGGGCATTGGGCTAACAAATGCCGTACTGCGAAACATCTGGTGGAATTATTTCAAGCTTCCATGAATTTGAACAAAAATAAAAATATGGAAGCTAATTATGTCAATGACACAACTCCACATTTGCCAAAATTTGACTTGTCCGACTTTTTCGCGGATGATGTCATTATGGACGATGCTTTTGCCATAAACCAAAGTGTTAAAAAATAAAATAGTGGACTCCTTATGTTGTATGATACTACTTTTTCTTTCTTCCCCTTTTATTTTGTTTTTAAATAAATGTGTGTAATGTATGGATTGTTATGATCAATAATATGCATAATTTATGATCAAGCTTATGTTTATTTATATATATTGAAGATATGGATCACTCAAATGATAAAGAGCTATGTCTGATAGACAGCGCTACAACGCACACCATTTTGAGAAATAAAATATATTTTTCTCAAATGACTTTAGTTGAAGCTAAAGTCAATACAATATCAGGTGTTGCGAAGCTCATTGAAGGCTATGAGAAAGCATGTGTGATGCTCCCTAATGGGACAAAAATTATTATAAAAGACGCTTTATACTCCAGCAAATCGCGGAGAAATTTATTGAGCTTTAAAGATATACGTCAAAATGGTTATCACATAGAAATCATGAATGAAAATCAAAAGGAATATATTTGTCTTACGACAACTAAATCTGGCACTAAATATATTTGTGAAAAAATGTCAGCATATTCCTCAGGACTATATTTCACATATATAAGTCCATTCGAAATAAATTTGGTTTCTAACACAAAGTTAGATGATCAGAAAACATTCATGTTGTGGCATGATCGTTTAGGTCACCCAGGCCAGGTAATGATGCATAAAATCATTAAGACTTCACTTGGACATCCATTAAAGAATATGAGGATTCCATTGTCAAGTGATTTTCCTTGTAAGGCCTGTTCTCTTGGCAAATTGATCACCAGGCCTTCTATGAACAAAATTGCAACTGAATCACCTGCATTTTTTGAAAGGATTCAAGGAGATATTTGTGGGCCGATTGCCCCACCATGTGGACCATTTCGATATTTTATGGTGTTGATTGATGCTTCAACACGTTGGTCACATGTTAGTCTATTATCGACTAGAAATTTAGCATTTGCTAAACTCTTTGCTCAAATCATAAGATTAAGACCTCATTTTTCGGATCATTCTATAAAGAGAATCCGACTTGATAATGCAGGAGAATTTACATCACAATCATTTAACACCTATTGTATGTCGATTGGGATTGATGTGGAGCACCCTGTTGCTCATGTCCATACACAAAATGGTCTTGCTGAATCTTTGATTAAACGATTACAATTAATCGCTAGACCATTATTAATGAAGTGTAATTCACCTTCATTAACTTGGGGACATGCTATTTTACATGTAGCAAATTTAATTCGGCTTAGACCGACTGCATATCATGAATATTCCTCAATGCAATTAGTTACTGGACAAGAGCCAAACTTAGCACACATAAAAATATTTGGTTGTGTTGTTTATGCTCCGATTACTCCACCTTATCGTACAAAAATGGGTCCTCAAAGAAGGTTGGGAATTTATGTTGGATTTGAATCTCCCTCAATATTAAAATATCTTGAACCGATGACTAGTGACTTATTCACTGCACGGTTTGCAAACTTTCATTTCGATGAGTCAGTGTTCCCGACCTTAGGGGGAGAAAATAATAAATTAGACCCGAGTACAAAAGAAATTACATGGAATACAACAGGATTATCACATCTTTACTCGAGAACAAATATATGTGAGCAAGAAGTTCAAAAGATAATCCATTTACAAAATATTGCAAATCAGTTGCGTGATGCATTCACAGATACAAAGAAAGTGACAAAGTCACATATTCCTGCTATGAATGCCCCTGCCAGAATCGAAATCCCAACAGAGAATTCTGAAAAATCTCTCTCAAATGATTCTTCTATACGCAAAAAGCGTGGCAGGCCACTTGGATCAAAAGACATAAAACAAAGAAAAACTAAAAATGCAGGAATTGATCTGTGATGCCAAATATGTTCATTCTTCTGAACAAGAAAATGATCAATTTGAAAATACTAGCATAGAAAATGATATTGACAAAACAAACATCTAAAATGATGATCCAACTTTCTTAAACGAGGAAGATATTCCAGATAATGATAGAAACGTTGATAATTATGAAATTTCAATAAACTATGTTTCTACTGGAATGCAATGGAATCGAAAAGATGTTGATATTAATGAAATATTTGTCTATGTCGTTGCCACAAATGTTATGAATGAAAACAATGACAATGAGCCAACATCAATTGAAGAATGTCGGAAACGACACGATTGGCCAAAATGGAATAAAGCTATTCAGGCTGAATTAAAATCACTTGAAAAATGTGATGTTTTTGGACCAATAGTCCATATGCCAAAAAGCGTAAAACCAGTGGGCTTTAAATGGGTATTTGTGCGTAAACGCAATGAGAAAAATGAAATCGTAAGATATAAAGCCCAACTTGTTGCCCAAGGGTTTTCTCAAATGCCGGGAATTGATTATGAAGAAACCTATTCTCCAGTAGTTGATGCAACTACATTAAGGTTTCTCATTGGCATGTCTGTTTTTGAAAGGATGCAAATGCGCCTAATGGATGTAGTGACTACATATTTATACGGTTCACTCGATACAGACATTTATATGAAAGTTCCCGGTGAATTTAAATGCCTAAAGCTTATAGCTCGAAACGTCGAGAAATGTTTTCCATTAAATTACAGAAGTCATTGTATGGACTAAAACAATCTAGACGAATGTGGTATAATCATCTCAGTGAATATCTTTTAAAAGAAGGATATAAGAATGATCCAATTAGTCCATGTGTTTTCATTCGGCGATCAAATTCGGGATTCGTCATAATTGCAGTATATGTTGATGACTTAAACATTGTTGGAACTCTCGATGAAATTGAAAATACTGCAAAATATCTTATGAAAGAATTTGAAATGAAAGATCTCGGAAAACCCAAATTTTGTCTCGGACTTCAAATTGAGCATTTGAAGAATGGAATTTTCATCCATCAATCCAATTACATCGAGAAAGTTTTGAAGAGATTCTATATGGACAAAGCTCATCCGTTGACTTCACCAATGGTGATTAGATCTCTCAACATACACGATGATCCATTCCGTCCCCGAGAAGACAACGAAGAAATACTTGGTCCCGAAGTACCATATCTGAGTGCCATTGGAGCGTTGATGTATTTAGCTAATAATACTAGACCAGATATTGCATTTTCTGTAAATTTATTAGCTAGGTACAGCTCATGTCCAACAAGGCGTCATTGGAATGGGATCAAACACATATTCCGTTATCTTCGCGGTACAGCCGATCTCGGCATATTCTACCACAAAGATGAAAAAGCCGCTTTAATCGGATATGCAGACGCTGGATATTTATCAGATCCTCAAAAGGCCAAATCACAAACCGGGTACGTATTTACTTATGGTAATACCGCAATCTCATGGAGATCTATGAAGCAGACATTGACAGCTACATCATCAAATCATTCTGAGTTAATTGCACTATATGAAACCGGAAGAGAATGTGTGTGGCTGCGATCTATGATTCAACACATCCAAAACAAATGTGGTATGAAGCCTCTTACTTGTCATCCTACTGTGATCTACGAAGACAACACTGCGTTCATAGCTCAGATTAAAGAAGGTTACATCAAAGACGACAGAACAAAACACATATCACCAAAGTTCTTCACTACTCACGATCTTGAGAAAGAAGGGATGATCAACATTCAACAAATCAGATCCAGTGAAAATCCGACCGATCTCTTCACCAAATCTTTACCCCCTAAGAAGTTCATAGAACTTGCGCAGAAAATCGGCATGCGCCGCCTTCATAATTTATGTTAACTTCAGGGGGAATATTTGAATGCACTGCACTCTTTTTTCCTTCATCATGTTTTTATCCCACTGGGTTTTTCCTGATAAGGTTTTTAACGAGACAGTACATCCAAATACAACGACATTATAAGCCGTAATCTTTACCCCTTAATTTTCACAATAAATTTTTAAAATAATAAACATCTATTCAAGGATGAACATTCAAGGGGGGTGTTGTAAAATCCTGAGAATGACAAGTGTGAATTGTTCATTCTTGTCATCAGGACACTAATCCAATTTCCATCATTGTAATAGACAGATGGATAGGTTTAATGTTTCCAGCAGATTATGTAGAATAATTCTTTGATGTTTCATCTCCTAGCCAACTAGTATAAATAAGGTCATCAATCCTTTCTAAATGTACTTATAAATTCAAAAATTCTCAAATATTAAAAAGAAGATATTTAGAGTTTTTATTAATATATATATCTCTCAAGTTTAGTCCATCTTCTTCATTTTACAACCCATAATTCTCGTGAATTTTGTCTAAAAGAATTGCTTTCATTACATATTTACATACAAGTCATACATACTTCGATCTCATATCCCTCCAAAACCGGCGAACCAAAAGAAGCCTTAAGCTTAGCAAGCGACCTGGAGGATAACGGCTGCGGCATATCAAAACCTTCGGCTGTGGCGATTTTATTACAGCAGCGACGCCGTTGCCCGCGGTCTCTCTCTCCCTCTTCGGCTGTTGACTGTCGTATTTCTTTCTCTATGGTTTTAGATTAGATTCTCCACAAATTTCTAAGATCATTAGGGTTATTGCTCCACAAATTTGCGATCTTAAAATGTCTGACTGGCAAGAATTCGTACAACCGGTGGTCTTCGGCTTAATCTTCTCTTTCCTTCTCGCCAAGCTCTTCTCTGTTATCTTTGCCTTCCGAGATGAGAATCTCCGGATTTCTCGGAGTGATTCGGTGGATGACGATCCTAAGGCCGCCGACGCTCAGTCGAAGGCTACAAAGGATGCAGACCTATTGAGTGAAGGGGCTTTGAAAGAGAAGGAGCCGCTGATTCAAGGGGAACATGTCAAGTCCTCGAACTACAGTGACTATAGCGATGACGATGACTGGGAAGGAGTTGAGAGTACTGAGCTGGATGAGTTGTTTAGTGCTGCAACTGCTTTCGTGGCTGCCACTGCGGCTGATCGGCAGTCTGTGAAAGTTTCGAATGAGGTTCAGCTGCAGCTCTATGGACTCTACAAGATGGCCACCGAGGGGCCTTGCAGCTCTCCCCAGCCTTCAGCTCTGAAAATGACTGCTCGTGCCAAATGGTAATCTACTTTGTTTTTAATACTATTTGGAGCTTTTTTAATCGTGAGGTGCAGATTTTGGTAAGAAGCAAAAGTTAATGAGCTAAGTGATCTTTGTAATTTACAAAGACTGCAAAAACACATCAATCTGATCGGGTATTCGGGTAGTATAAAATGAGTCTATAGAAATGGTTAAGCTCATCTTAGTCATCTATGTTAAGTTTTCCCGACATGAAGTAGGGAACACAAAATTTCCTACAGGATTTACCTTTGCTGACTGGGCCGTTATATATTTATGTAAATGACAATTTCTCCAAACAGAACTGTAAGTGTGTTAATGGTAGATGTCGTACACGTACACTGGTACTACAACAACATCAAGCATTATTCCCAAAAGATTTTGGGTCGGCTAACATGAATCGATCCATGATAACAGAGCCAAAAAGAGAAGAAAGATAAGAAAAATAAAAAGATAAAGTAAGATAAAATGGATAAGATAATACAGAGTATAAGATAAAAATAACATATGAACATAAAAAAAGATAATAGATAAAAAGGTAAAAGAACACAAGAAAGATAAAAGATAATAATAACATAAGAACATAGAAAGATAAAGAAAATAAAAGAATTACTTCAGTTTTCGCAAGAATAATTATTGCTCTATTTTCTTCTTTGATTAAGCATTTTGGTTCAACTTATAGTTTGCAAGCTGAAAGCGTTGTGTAATGATATGCTAGGCAAGCATGGCAAAAATTGGGTGCAATGCCTCCGGAAGAAGCCATGCAGAAATATATTGACATCATCACTGGGTTATATCCTGATTGGGTTTCTGGTTCATCAACTGTAAGGGAAACACTTTTATTTTGTAGCAGTATAGTTGCACTTAAATTTTGCATTTTTATTTCATTTTTTTAATTGACTCTGTGCTTTTATCCTTGGTCTGTTTTATCTTCTACTGCTATTCTGTATTATAAAAAGGATTGACACTTGACAGAAGAACAATAGGGAAGAAAGACATAGTGCATCTGGTGGAGATTCTAAGTCTACGATGGGACCTGTGCTCAGCACCTTTATTTACGAAGAGGAACCTGGAAATGAATTGTAAGTTTTTGGAAAAACAATAGAAAAACTTTGAGTTAGATAGGAGAGCTTTAAAAAAGTTAACCCTCTTGAAGCCTAGAAGTCAAAGTAGCCATTTTGAAGCCACCTCTTAGGCTTATCAGAGTTATGGTTTGATTATTTGCCAAACTCTAGTTTATTTGACTTATTTCGTTGTGTACACTGAATTTACTATTAGAGAGAAAGTAGAGTTGGAGGCCCTTTTTGCCCGAAGTTGCTGAAATTGCTTATGAGGGTCATTTTAGCATTTTCCATATATATGTTATTTATTTCTTCAATAATAGATTTCCAAATTATTTTTTCAGTGTTCTGCAATTTCAGCAACTTAACCAATACCAGCCATAATTTCAGCCAAATTCATCCTTGCCAATTTCTGCTCAAAATGAAACAAGAACTTTTTCTTGTAGTGGTTAGATAAAATGTGAACGATGATTACCTGTTTTTTCATATGATAAAATACTAATGATGATTATCTGTTTTTTCCATGAATGAATAAGAATATCTTCTTTCCTGTGCAGTAAAATGGCCGATATACATGCCTTTGCTAGAGAAGGAGATGATAACAACTTGATCAAGTGTATTGAGAGGGGTGTTCCTGTGGATTTGAAGGGTTAGTACTTAGTAGCTGCTCAATCCATTCATGTTTTTCTATTGGATCTCAAGAAATCTTAGTATTGTGTTAGCATACTAACTTCCTGATCACACTTACTGATATCAGTCATTGCAGTAGTGGATTGCTGTTGCATATTTTTGCTAAAATATCAATTTCCACTAAGAGTTATTTTCTCCCAAAACAGAGAGGGTTTGGGTTGCAAATCTGACCTCTTAGACTAATGGCAAGTTATATGTTTTGTCTTGGAACAATTTCAGACAGTGAGGGTCGGACTCCATTGCACTGGGCTGTAGATCGTGGCCATCTGAATACCACCAAAGTGCTTCTAAGCAAGAATGCGAATGTAAATGAAAAGGTAAGATGTGGTTCTCCTCTGTGTTACTCTTAATCGATTTGAATGGTTCCTCCTTAAAAAATGTCAACCATATACAATATAAGGAAAGGTTTTTGTTAGGGAAAAATGCTAACACCAATGATTTTCAAATGCCCTCAATGTCAAACAAAAAAGACTATACCTTCCCAAACAAATAATAACTATGTTTTGTCAAGGTACGGCCTCTTATTTATAGCATGGTATATAACCATTAGAAATCTATAAAACTTTCTGTATTTCAAAATTTATTTGTTAGTCTAACAGAGTGCATCATGTTTAATTTGCTTGTGAGCTTTTTTAACAAATTATTGGCAAAATGCATGCCAAAGTGTGCTCCTTTGATTAAATAGCAGTCTATTTTGGAGAGAATAAAGTTTTGAAACAAGATTCCTTTTTTTAATTGGAGTGTGTACTGTGTATTACTAGTAATGCCTCGGTATTATTATTTTTTGGAATACATCCTAATCTATTTATAATATCCATCATTTGCAATGGAGCCAAAGATTCGTTATTTTTTGGCTTGAGATTATGATGGAATAAAGCAAAATGGCTCACTAAACTGTCTGCGCTTCTTTGTTATGAAGCAGCCGACAGTCCATGCAATTTTGGACGGGATTTTCACTATGGGTCATCGGTAAACAGTCTCTCTGTGCTTTAGTACAGGGGTAAGACTGCGTACATCCGACCCCCCTTACCCCACCATAGGTGGGAGCCTTTGCGGCACTGGGGTAAATGAAAATGATTCAATAATACTTCCTACCTTGGTTGGAACTTGGACGGTTTCGAACCTCTGGCCCCACTTTTGAAGGTTAGAGTGATCCATGATTAGACCAGCTCGAGTATTAATGTTTTATTTGTGATTATTTTCAAAGAGTTACTTAGTGAAGACTTTCTAGCGTACTAGTCTCACGTCTCAACTATTTGTTGTTTCGGTTCTTCATATCACCAATTGAGCGTATGTTAGAGGAATCCAGGGTAAAACTTAGAAGTATGATCTTTTGCATGGATTTCTAATGTTAACTGATTTAAAATAACTAATCAATTAACAATGCAAATATAATGATAGCAGACCCGACAGAGTTACGGAGTTAAGAGTGTTGACAATCTTTTATATTTTTTAATTGTAGGATAATGAAGGTCAGGGGCCATTACACTACGCCGCAGTATGTGAGAGAAAAGATATTGCAGAATTGCTTGTGAAGAATAATGCTGACATAGGTATGATAGATAACGAAGAAAACAGGGCTGGTGATCTTTGTGAATTTAAGTGGCCATGGCTGTGTGCTGCTACCGAGTGAATGCACTTTTTCCCCTGCATCACTCACTGATCATTGTTTGTAGTTTTTTTTAAATCAATGTACATATACATGATGCTCTCTTATCGACATTGCTCTGTAGCAAGCAGTCACGCAGCATGCCCCTTTGTATTTCTGCTGCTTCTCACTTTGACTTTGAAACTAACATTGTTACGGAAGATTTATTATAGTGCTATATGAACACCCAAAGCTAATTTGGCATTAGCTTGTTCTGCAATCACTCCATACTCTGGAATTGATTTTGTGATACCCGTTTTGACTGTGCTCTTCTGGTCAGTTAATTAAATTTGTCATGTTGAGGTCAGCGCCATAGTCCGTGATAGATGCACCTTTGGCCGAAGAACTGGGCATTTGTTCTTAGAAGGGTTGCTTTCAGAATAGAGGGAATATGAGGAAGGTTGGGGGGTGAGAAAATAGGAATAATATCAATCCCCTAATATGAAGGATCCCCAAAGAAATATAAGAGGTTGAGATGGCAACCACTTTATAAGGCTTACTATTCTGCCACACAACAATGGGCAATACATTGCTATATTGTTCTGAACACAGTTTGCCAACATTTTCTCCGGAAGATAAAGATGTTATTATTTAAATATAGGTCATCGGTGGATACCTCTAATTGTCAGGCAGCTGTGGCCTTCCCTCATTACTCCAAGTCTCCAATGCTTAGCTTTCCTCTGGTATTGTATAACAGTAGGCATGGACCGGTTCCGGGGCCAGGCTCCTCGTCGGTCCAAATCGGGCATTTTAATTGTGGGTTAAGGCACGCCCGGGATTCTACTGGGGCCGGGTTGGGTACCTTGCTTTATTTTTTTTGCTTTTCTAATTAATTCCTACCCCCACACCCCAAACCCCTCCAAAACACTCAGACCAACCCATTTACCTCTCAAACACTTTGAAAAGAAAAAAAAAATTGGCCCGGACCAGGCTGGTACCGAAGAACCCCAAACCCGTGACCCGGCCCAAAATCCCCCCGGTTCGGGCCCTAGGCCCGGTCCTGATCCCAGGCAACCGGGTCGGGCTGGTCCCGCACAGTGGCGGGCCGATCCGGTTCCCGAGTCGGGTAGACCCGGCCCAGTCCACCCCTATATAGCAGGGGTCTAAGAGTCTAAGGTAGTAAGGTGCACATTTTCTCGTGAATCAATGTCGCTCTCGCAAATCCATGTGGCACTCGCACATTAGAGCGCTATGTCCGCTGTTGGTGTACCTCCTTTTACTATTCTTGCACAGGCAGTTTGGACATGCCTACCACCAGTTCTGGCCCATCTGCCATCCAGGTGCTGGTTCAGCATCACTCAACGTTGTTCAAGTAACAGACATATAAATTGGAAAATACAGTAGGCGCAAACTTCTAAGATTGTCTATTAAAATTCTTCATTTAAATGTTTAACCAAAGCCTTTAGTTTTCTGGGCGTCTAGATTGAAATGACATTGGTCAATTTTTATGTGTCTATCTATTGTGATGTGTGTGCAATGGCAGAGTTCAGCTTGTTCGGAAGTGTTCATGTGAAAACCTACATATTTATATTAGAACTCCAAAATACATGTATAGAATAGAATTGATGTAATAATTTAAAGAAATGCTCTCAAATTGAAATAAAAACATTTGTGACTTCCAAAATAAAATTGTCACGTTTTTGTTCTCTAAATATGAGTAATTATTGTCGTATTCTTCAAGCTTGATTCTAATTACTTCTATTTAAGGGGTAAAAATATGACAATTCTATTTTTGAAATTGTGAAATATTTTTACTCACATTTCAGTAATTTCCCAATAATTTATTATACTTTACTATTATAATACTTCTTGATTTTAACTTACCAGTTATTCCATTGTTGTAAAGATGTACATCTAGAATTATTTCATCAAAAAATGTTATTTTTTCATAATTTTAATTGAAGAATAACATCAAACACCGAAGATTTAGGTGCCAATCCGTCACTCGCGTGTAATCATGTATGTATGCACCGTCAACGCCTATGCAGAGATGCTTTTAAGGCAGGCGTTGGTTTGAGAGATCCTATATACTCCGTATGAAGTACCTCGTATAATACTCTCTCCTTTCATAAGTGAAGTCCTACTTTGAGTGGGCATGATGTTTAAGAAACCGCATATTGCTTTATTTAAAAGGAAATGAAGTATTGGCCTTCGTTTGCTTTTTGGCGTTTGAGAGGAAACGCTGATCGAACACGCTGCAAATTGCAGCGTTTTATGTTTAGTTGTGTTCAGCGTTTTGGCTGAAACGCCGAAACCCAAACGTGCCCATTGGGGCAGGCAAGAGATGAAACTTGAAAGTGTGTATTTGTGATTTAAAATGATGTAAAATTGCAATTCGGTACAGGAGAAACTCTGCAGGTGTACGCACTAGCAGAGGACAAGCTCTTGAGTTACCCATTAAGGTGATGAAGATGAAGAACTAAAGGTCATCCCTCAAAAAACTTGGACCGGGCTTGAAAGGGTCAGGTTCTATATACGCCTCCGGGCGATCAAACCCGGCCTCATTCATGCGGTTAGAGATAACATGAAGGATGGCTTTCTTTGAGCCGTACTCATCCCGGTTATTCTCCACATATTCTTTGGCCTCTGCAGCGATCTCATTAACAAAAGCAAACCGGTTTTCCTCTGATAGTAATAGCCGGTCAATGTCCATTGCCAGCAAACTCCCATCTTCTTCTATCCTCCTCACATGCTCTTCCAACAAGAAAGGTACTTCTTCCAATCTGTATTTCGTATCATCATCCTTCTTTGTCTGATTTTGACAACCAACATGGGATTCAGGTATTTAAACATACCCTTGAGCTATTGCATGAAGTGTCATGTTTCTCTTTACTTTGAAAGCAAAGGGAAATCAAATGTGATGAAAAGAGAAACATAATACCATAGCTTTCCTGAACTTTTTTTCATTTCTGTAGAACTTTTGGGGATCCAGACATACCCTTAAGGTATGCTTGGATCTGGAAAAGAATAAGGAAATCGAATGAAATGCTAAAGTTATTTTCTTTGCTTTTAACATTGAAAATGCAAACGAAATGGAATATGATAATTATTGTTTTTTTGCATAGATTAGGATTTGATAGTCTTTATATAATGATATAACCAACTCAATAAATTTGTTATAGATGTTTCTTCAAACTCATTCATTCATTCATTTTTCTAAGAGCTAAATAAATGTAAAAAAACATAATTATCTTTCATTGTTCATTTTTAAAGGTAAAACCAAATTACTCCGTACTAGAAAATAAATTTTGTCAGCATTTTTCCCTTCACCGGCATTTCCCAGAATCCAAACATACCCTTTCTTACAGTTCTCAAATTCTTTCTCTCGTTAAGATATATATGCACAAACTGATCTCAAAATATGTAAGTACTGATTAACTTCTTGTTTCTTAAAGTCTATTTTTTTTCTTCCTAGTTTTGCCACCATAACAAATTTCACTACAGTCACTGATTAACCACATAAAAAATTCAGAGCGTTTGATTACCAATTTCTTTCGTCTCCAGACTCTACGGCCTCGACCTTCACTTTGCGAGTTGGAACCTTTCTGATTGTCAGAAGTATAAACAAATTTCTCAGTTTCAGGAAAGCAAAAACTTCAGAAATAGACGCAATTCACCTGCGATTGGACCGCAAAATTACTGAAACGAAATCCTGGGTTTACGAGCTTAGCACTAACTTTCTGCATTACAATAATCAGAAACGGACTCAGTCTCCAGTCTCAATGACAGAGAGCTTAATCAGTAAACACCCCCGACTTCTGATGTTTCTACACAATGACTAAGAGAGAAGGTATATGAGAGCTCGGAAATAGAGTTACGCTTACGGTGAAGGTATGTAGAGTTGAGAAACTTCCGATGGTCGAGGTCGTAGTTAAGACGGCCATTGTGGCGTTCAACGACGATCCTTTCATGTCCAGCTCGGCTTTGGTCCGTCGTAGTTACACTTGTGGATCAGGGCCTCAGGGGTCAAGAGCATGACGGTTGGGTTGGATAAGGTCCATAAGGATTTGTCAATTCGGGTGAAAACATTTTAATAATTAAAATTTCATGGAGAAATTCCTGAAATAGGAATAATGTTAATTAAATAAATTATTCCCGAAATACTGCCAGGTTAAGAATAATTCCTAAAATACTATTGAAATTAACCACGGTTAAGGAAAGTCGTCACTCCAAGTGGCGGCTCTTGTGTTACTTCACAAAAGCCGCCACTCGGAGTGGCAGGTCTTCTCTTATAGTACAAAAGCCGCCACTTTAAGTGGCGGCTCTTCTATTACGGCCCATTTTGTACACAAATAAAACGTAGTATATTTCAAGAATTTGTTTAACTGTCTTCCCGATTGAATTTTGAGCTGAAACTTTGTATGCATAAACTAGACTTGATAAGGAACATGCTCACAAATTTTCATCAAAAAATTCCACCGAAAACACCCTCTATGGTGTTGCCCGCAGGGGGGTTCCGGTCAGGACGTCATAACAAAAGTATGGTCCGGCCACCTTAATTTGAGGTGGTTCCCGGTGGTATGTTTTGATTAAATTTTTTGTGTATGTTCTTAATAAAGACTAGTTCAGTCATACCAAACTTGAGCAAAACATTCAATCCGAAAGGCCGTCAAATGATTTTTGAAAGATAACTACGCCGGATTATATATATAAAAACGCAGTTATCTTTAAAAAATCATTTGATTGCCTTCCCGATTGAGATTGTTTCTGAAATTTGGTATGGATTAACTAGACTTGATTAATAACGTACACAAAAAAATCAGCAAAGGGTTTTTCCACCGGAAAACACCTCAAATTGAGTTGGCCGGACCACCCTTTTGTCATGACGTCCTGACCGGAACCCCCGCGGACAACACCATCAAAGGGTGTTTCTAGTGGAACTTTTTGATGATTTTTTTTGGTCATGTTCCTCATCAAGTCTAGTTTATGCATACCAAATTTCAGCTCAAAATTCAATCGGGAACGCAGTTAAACGAATTCTTGAAACATAATGTATTTTATTTATGTACAAAATGGGTCGTAAGAGAAGAACCGCCACTTGAAGTGGCGGCTTTTGTACTATAAGAGAAGAGCCGCCACTCGGAGTGGCGGTTTTTGTGAAGTAATACAAGAGCCGCCACTTAGAGTGGCGGCTTTCTTTAACCGTGGTTAATTCCAGCAGTATTTTGGAAATTATTCTTAACCCGACAGTATTTCGGGAATAATTTATTTAATTAGCATTATTCTGGGAAAAAAACTCATAAAAATGTTTGAAAATTTAAAAATAAGATAGTCATGTTTTCATTACTTAAATGTGAGTAATTACTCCCAAACTTGAAAAATAATGTCATGATTAAAGTATGGTACTATTAAAATATGACAATAATTATTCTTATTTAGTGAATCAAAACGTGATATTCCTATTTTAGAATAGACAAATGTTTTTGTCCTATTTAAGATAGTTTTTCATATTTCATGTTTTTTATATGAGAATATACCTAATTTAGAATTTAGGCTCAAATTGTTGAATAAATTTTCAGTTATTTACCAAATTTAATCTCCCCGAACCTATTCATAATGATATTGTATCCATCACATTTCCTATACAAGCCCGCTTGCAAACACTGAAATTTGTTGAACTAGCTTATTTTGTTAAAATTTATGAATTTCTGTCTTAAGTGGCTGGATCGACTAATTCTGCTTATTTATGGAAAAAATATACCTAAAATATATTTTGTAAACAAAATAAAACAAATTATATGAAAAAATAATTAAAGTTATCCTCCACAATAATTTCAGCCAATGCAGTCTGGAAAATAACTGCAATCGTACTTATTTTGATTATTATGCAATTCAGCGCGCAAAAATAAAAAATTATGTGTTTGGTGAAAAAGTTGACAAATAAAGCTGATATGTTGAAAAACATGTGATGGGTATATTGTCATATATTCCAGGGGTATCAACGTTTACGATAAAGGATCTCCAAAATCCACTAAATATACTTTGGTGGAGGCCGAGCTCAAAATCAGTTCTCAGATCACGAGAGAGGTCCAAAACTAACCTGAGGCCGAGGTCGGCCCTCGCCGAGGTTGGCGGCATTTCCAACACTACTGTTGAGGTTCAAGCCAACTACCGTTTTACGAGCTCAAGGATCAATAAAAGGCATTATTGATCCACAATACTAAGTTGATGTTGCTCACCTCTTAGCTAAACACGTTGAATCCAAGCTTGATCTTTACAATCGAACATGGGACCTCATATAGAGATTGTGAATTTCGAGGTTTAAACGCTTGGATTCCACAAACATTCACGATTACGTTGTTGGAAAAATGTGTTAAAAATTGCATTAAATGGTCATTTTGGGGCAATTATTTGAGCGGGGTCCACTTCCGATTTGGGTCGGGTCAAAGTGGTTTCAGATTGTCCTTGTTAAGGGCTACAATTCGATATATGGTACGCTCAAAACGGATAACGGGTGAATGAGAAATTGATTCTCGAAGTTCACTCGTTGAAATGGAAAAACTGGGAAAATGATGAGTTTCTAGTGTGTTTTATCCCACACCGAAAAACTCAACGGATTTTCACCCCCTTATAAAGGGAAGCCTCTTTTAAGGAGTTAAGATTCCTAAAGGTAAATGCTCTCTTTTACGCGCAGGGGGGGGGGGTGCCGATCAAATCCCGAAACGGAGAAGAAAATCCGCGACTCGTGCGCGCGGGCGACCTGTGGACACGAATGTCATCCAACGTTCAGGTCCATTAACACCCCATTTAACACACAACAAATCCTCATATAAATAGCTGGCAGGTGCTTTGCAACATGACACAACGCACAATACATTCCTCATCGTTTTCTTGAGCTAAAAACACTTCCAGCTACTTCGAAATTTCCTAAGTGTTCTGCTATTGTTCCAGTTCGCCAGGACTTTCGTTTGTGTGCTCAAACGATCATTCCTTACCCACCGTATCCTGGGAAACGGTCGTTGCAACGCTCATACGTTTTAAGGACATCGTGCGTAGCACGAGCGAGCTCTGGCTAAAATCAGCTCCATCTTATTGATTCTAGGCTTACACGTGTAGCTCATCTACACATTCATGTACACAAAGGACAAATCGGCTCGTTGTATTGATTATTCTCTTACCAATTAGTTTTACAACCATGCTTGGTGTACACAAGATGTACACAAAATGTGTACATTGCCTGTGTACACAGGCAATTAGATATCAAATTCTGCCCTTTTCTAAATGAATTACATGTGTACACAGGCAATTAGGGGGTTTTGTGTACACTTCGTGTACAACTCATGTACACTAAGAATTTTCCTTAATTTTATAGAATTGGTTATTCTACCTGTTGCCCAAATATTTCAATTTACATTATAAATATCATCTCCAACGTGTGAAAAGCGGTCACATTCTCTATTCTCAAGGTTACCGTCATTTTGCCAACATTCTTTTTCGGTCTACACTTTGCATTTCTTCAAATCTCACTCGATTTCTGTCTACCTCGGATCGACAAAACCATCAACAAAGTTATCAAAAGGGCTCTGAAATGAATCTATTAAAAACGTGAGGTTAAAAAAGAGTCATTGTCAACATTAGAGTCCCATATTTTACTTTTGCGGCTCCCAATTGGCTTCCCCCTCCCCATTGCGGTTAGGCTAAGAGTAATTTCTTTCTTTTTTGATGATCCAGGTGTTGGTGCTTGCGCCCCTAATCGAGTCTATGAACTACCCTCCAAAACCTCTAGACAGTTAAATCCGGATACGATCACATTCAGCCTCGTCAGTACTGGCTCCAAAGGACGAATCCAGTAGGAGTTACATTACCATTCAGGCTGCTTTTCCCACCACACGAACCCGCTACCTTTATTACCATTCTCTCCTTTCTTAGCTGTTGAGCAACTTCGTGAAGGTAAGAAGAATCATTGGGAGCAAGATCTCCCTCCTCTCCCCTAGATGTGCCTAGCGGGATTCGAACCCGAGACCTCCGCTAGGACACGGTAACCTCCCACCCAGTGAGTTGTAATGGTTGGTTGGTAAGAGCAATTTCTCAAATGGGCTGGGTAGAGCCTAATTCGATAAGACCCAACTAGATTAGGAGCCCATTTGATGA
Organism: Cuscuta europaea; assembly: GCA_945859875.1. NCBI lineage: Eukaryota > Viridiplantae > Streptophyta > Magnoliopsida > Solanales > Convolvulaceae > Cuscuta > Cuscuta europaea. The sequence continues at coordinate 42,917,371 of CAMAPE010000005.1, read as the reverse complement.
CCCTTTTTTTCGGCTTATCAAACTTATATCAGTCAACTTTTTCACTAATCACGTAACTTTTGATTTCGCGCGCTCAATTTCGTAATAAGCTGAAAAAGTAAGATTGAAGTTACTTTTCTGGCTGTATTGGTTGAAGTTACCGTAGAGGATCATTTTAGCTATTTTTGTTAGAAAAAATGTGTTCAAATTGCATTAAATGATCATTTTGGGGCAATTATTTGAGTGGAGTCCACTTCCGATTTGGGTCGGGTCAAAGTGGTTTCGGATTGTCCTTGCTAAGGGCTACAATTCGATATACGGTACACTCAAACGGATAACGGGTGAATGAGAAATCGCTTTTCGAAGTTTACCCGTTGGAATGGAGAAAACTAGGAGAATGTGGGTTTTAGTGTGGGGATTTTTCCTACACCGAAAATCACAAGGGAATTTGAACCCTTTATAAAGGGACCCCCCCTAAGGAGTTAAGCTTCCTAAAGGGAAATGCTCTCTCACGCGCGCAGGGGGGTGCGAATCAAATCCCGAAACCGAAGAACAAAAAGCGTGACTTGCGTGTGCGGGCGACCTGCACACACGAATGCCGTCCGAAAATCTATCTTATGAAGATAAGGTTAATTTTTGTTCTTCCGATGCGTTCCTATTTTATTTTTGCTCCATGCTGAACTGGAACGTTGCAGCATAAATGCCCAACACTGCCATTGAAGTCCCAACGTTCATATGAACGTTTTGGGCTGTTTATTGGCTGGAATCAATGCCCAACGATTAAGACATTGATGTCCAACGTTCACAAGCCTTAAACAGCCATTAACACACCATAATCCACCCCTATAATAGGCTGGCAGGTGCTTTGCAAACACACAACCTTCATACACTTCGTACACATATTTTGAGAGCTAAAACCACATCTAGCATTCCATACAAACTCTTCTGTGTTCTGACCTTTGTTCACGTTCGTTGGAACTTTAGTTTGAGTGCGAAACTATTGTTCGAAGTCATCGTATCCTGGGAAACGATCTTTGCAACACTCCTAGCACCCCGAAAGGCAACAAATACGTTTTAAGGAAATCGTGCGTAGCACGAGCTTTGGCTTATTCTGCTTCATCTCATTTCTTGTTTTACTTTTTCCTTTAAGTCATTTTATTAGTTAATTTTATTAATTAATTTTCTTTGTTTTTCGAAACACACCCAACATTTTTTTCATATAATTTTTATTTAATTTATTAATAACAAATATTTTAATAATTTTTTTTGGGATTCCGCAGAATCACCGGAATCAACTGATAAGGTTACACCTTTATAAATTTCAGCCCATTCAACACCGATAAAGTTCCCACTTCCCAACCACCGTTCTACGCTATCCGACCATTGAGCTGCACTTACAGACATGACATCTTATCTCTGCCCTGGGAACTCATCCTATTCTACAAAGTTCTGCTGGTTAATTTCTGTATCCCCTTTCCATTTTTGTGGCTTCTTTCTTTTCTTCTATAAACTTTTGCAGTACCTATGTCATTGCATTTTCAGGATACACACCTATTTTGGTCAATTGCAGAAAGCCGTGTTGTCTTTCTATAGTACTCGCCCAAGAAAAAGGTGCAATGTTAAGCTTTCCTTTCTGCTTAGAACAACTTATTCTGCGTCCGATGTTCTGACACATGTCACTTCCGATGTGCTGAACGAAGCTACATCAGAATGGTATGAACTTTTTCGTCGCACATTTTTCCATTTACATTATCTGGATGCATTTGCATTTTGTTCCATATGATTAAAGTCTTGAAAAGGTTGAATCTTTATTATTTTCTTTCATTATAAATTACGCCGTACATTTGTTAGTGGATCCTGATGTTGGTAATTTTTTTTTCCCTTACAGCATGAGTTGATTGAACTGTGTTACTGGGAAAATATCCAGACACTCTAATGTAATTCTGGTGCAGAATGCAGTTCATACCGGTTATATATATTTATCCATGCCTGCTTTTGTTGTAGGTCTAGAAATATGGGAAACTGCTTAAAAAGTGATTTGAGCTGTATTAATGATCTCGAAGAGCAATTGCATGATCTCTTTAATGAAGTAAATATCATGATAAAGTCAGGAAAGAGAAATGATGCTGTTGATCTACTTCAAGCAAATTATGAAGCGATTAAAGAACAGATAGATTGTGGTTTTAGAGGAATAGAAGAGGCAGCTGTTCTTGACATAATAGCATTGGGCCACATGGCCCTTGGTGACCTAAACACCGTTGGATCCATACTGCATCTGGTAATTTATCTTATTTATAAAAAACCTCATTTTTATGAGCTCCAATCCTCCCTGTTGTCTCTTTATTCTTTTTGATCCATATATTTAATTATTTACCCATGTTTTTTCTTATTGGCAGTTGAGCGGGATCGTTGAAGATTTGAATGATGATGTACCTCTGTTAGACTCAATACTGATGCATATGGGAAGCATATATGATAAATTAGGGAAATTTGAAATGTCATTATCATCATACAGAAGAGCACTAGCAATAACGGAAAGAAGATATGGTGAATTTTTTACGAGGTTAAATATACTGGTGTCTGGTAGTAGAAAGAAATTCATGATATATACAAATTTTCCAACTTGGCAGGGGAAACAAATTTTTTCATCATCGTTCCATTGTTAGGAATGGCAAAAGCTCTTGGCTCTGTAGGTAGGGCTAGAAAAGCTATAGAAACATACCATCGTGCAATCTCAATATTGGAATCTAGCCAGGGCACTGAAAGTGAAGAACTAGTGGTGCCTTTATTTGCTTTAGGCAACCTTTTACTGGAGGAAAGAAGAGCAGCAGATGCTGAAACTGCGTTTCAAAGGTGATATTTTTTCTTGCGTTGTTCTTGGCAGTCTTTGGTTCTTGGCTATTAATTCTTTGTAATACTTTTTTGTCTTTTCCCCCTCATCTATGTGTGTTGTAGAGTCATAAGTATCTACAAGAATTTGTATGGTGAAAATGATATAAAAGTAGGATTGGCTTTGTGTTCTCTTGCAAGTGCAAAATTTAGGAAAGGTAAACCTTGCAGTTCTCTGTTGTCTCTTGTGCTGAAATTCAGACTAAGGGGGATGTGTTAACAGTAACTTACTACTTTCTTGGACTTGTACAGGAATTATGGATGAAGCCATTGATATATACAGAAAGGCTCTTCAGGTGCTCAAAGATTATGAACACGCAGTAGACGACAAAGTTATGGAGAAGATACGAACAGACATGGCAGAGTTACTTCATTTAGTAGGAAGGTAATTTTGTGTGGTACTAGAGTAAATACCAAGGGAAGACAGCCTTTTCTGATACTTCAAATTGTTTTTTCCATCAGAGTTTATTACTAATTTACTACTCCCTCTGTCCGAAAAGAAGACCCTTGTTTCAAAGATATGATTAAAAAAGACTTCTCATTGATCAAATAAAGCTAATATCTTCTGTTGTTTTCCAAAAAAGGTTACAAACAAGATTAAAATGATGTAGTTAAAGTGTTAAGCTAACTAAATATTATAAAAATATAAACAGGATTTCTGACAAGGGAGGAACCTGTTTTCCCACAGGTTAAGGATGTAGTATTTTAAGCCATTAATACATATATGGCAGGTTGTGGCTCTACAATGATATTGAAAAGGCATATATCAAGTCATGCAGAACTTCACAACCTAGCCTGAAAAATATAGTATCTGTTTGTATGGAGTGGTTGGGAGAGGAATGGTTTGGAGGTCTTGGTCCATATATTGAAACGTGTGTGCATGTGTGGAAGACTTGTGTATGCATACCTTCCATGGATCAATGTACTTTTTAAAACATTAAATAAAATGCTCAAAGATTTCCGTGTAGCCACCAAGGTTTTAAATTGCGGTAGCGGTGTTGCGGCTAATGCGGATGTTGCGACACATATTGCCGATGAGGCATGAAATATTTTCAAGTTCGCACCAGATAGGAATACCATGATCTTTTTTTGTATCTTTAATAAATCTTCTATTAATTATATTTAACATAAATTAGTTTATTTGAATTAATGGATGATAAAATTAATAAAAGCATTATGAATACTTCTTCTTTTTATAATGCATTATGAATACTTCTTTAAACACTTATTTGTGAACATCAAAATTTTAAAAGAGAATAATGATTAGAAAGATTGCTAAACTAAATAATTATTACAGACACAATTAATTATATCCTTACATTATATGACTATAACAAAAACAGTTCAACATGTACTGACATGATACAAATAGTTCCAAGTGTTACATTGACAATATTGCAATGAGTCAAATGAGTTAATAAATCAACAACAACAACAACAATAATGATAATAAATTAATGATAATAATGTTAAGAAGAAATATAGTAACTTACATGATTGTTTTAACCACATGGTGAAATGTCACTGGGGATCACAACCTCTAGTTTCACTTTGACTATCATCATGAGAAGATCCTTGGATGAAAACATAATCATAAAATCCACCACTTGCTTGTTGATAATAAAAATCTTGATATGTTGATGGTTGATAATATGAAGAAGCTTCATCATTTGCATATTTACTATAAGAGGTGACACTAGGAAACTGTTTATACCCACCACCCCTTCCAGTACTGTTTATCCAAACAGACCTTTAACTGTTTCTTCATGTATATTTGCGTACATACACAACCACACATTTTCTCGTTGATTTCTACCTTTCAGGGAGGATGAAGGCCGTTCCCTTTTAGAGGAATGCTTGCTGATCACTGAAAAATATAAAGGGAAAGACCACCCAACCTATGTAACCCATCTTGTAAATCTGGCCACATCTTATTATCGGTCCAAAAATTATGTTGAAGCAGAGAAGTTGCTGCGCATTAGTTTGCAGATTATGCTGAAGGCCCTGCCACCTGATGATCAGGCTGTTAGCTTTCCATTGCTGCATCTTGCGATCACTCTCTACAATCTAAACCAAGTTGAGGAAGCCGAGAAGTATGCACTTGAGGCTTTACATATTCGCGAGAAGGCATTTGGAAAAGACTCTCTCCCCGTTGGTGAGCTCCTGTTGATTCATTACTATATTGATTGCAGTTTTATTATAAAAAATTAGGACCTCTTATTTTCACCTGAAGATTATGAACTGCATTTTTCATGGCCCTGTCTGAATCTTTCTTGTTGGTTTTGATGTTTCTGGTTTGGTCTCAATCTTTCTGGCATGGTATGATCATAATGATGTTTCTAATCTTGTCTTATATTTCTGCCCTAAATGTAACGTTTGGTCTGAATGTTTGGTTTTGGGGGAATTTCCAAAAGAAACAATGGCATGAATATTACCCCTAGAGTTTACATAGACAAAAATATGACCATTTTGAATTTGGACAAAAATGTGACCCACACTTTCTCCCCAGTCCTTTGATTTCTCCGTAGAAGACCCTCTCTCCCTCTTTGCACTCGATCTTCGCACGCACAGGACAGAGGACGGAGCTTCTCTTCACACCGGACGGAGGACGGAGGCTTCTCTCTTCGCACAGCCGGTGCCATTCTCTCTGACGCTCCAAGCTGCCGGTTTTCCCCTCTGTTGCATCTCCTCGGCGTCGACCTTCTTCAACGATGATGCCATCAGACCTTTGCATCTCTCCGACCAGCCCTTTATTCTTCTTCTTCTCCTTTCTTGACAGCAAATCAGGGATTCCAGATCAATTTTGGATTCTTCCTTCTTATTATAAGATCTGAGCTTCAGATCAAATTTGGGGTAGGGGTAGAGAGGTAGCTGGGGCAAGGCTGAAGGTAGGGCGAGGCTTGAGGGGCTGTGGTGCACCGCTGTTGGGTGGGGGCTGTGGTGCATCATTCCTGGGCGGGGCTGGGGGAGGGTTCTGTGGGGTTGTGGAGATGAGACTGGGGCCATGGAGATGGGTGGAAGAGCTGGGGGAGCTGAGCATCAGGATGGGGGATGGAAGGGGGCTTGGGGTGGCGAGGTGGCTGTGGGATCGGAGGGAGGAAGGTGTCTGGGGCTGGGGAGTCAAGCCGGTGGCAGGCGGTGATGGCTAGGGGCGGTGGTCTATGGTGATGGTCAGTGGCGGCGCTTGGGCGGGATAGGCCAGGGACGGTGCTGAGGTGCAGTGAGAAGCAGGGGAGGGATGGGGAGACGGCGTGTCACTATAGCCGGAGACGGCGTGTCACTATAGCCGGAGACGACGTGTCATTGGGGCGGTGTCACTGTGGCGGTGTCACTGTAGCCTGTGGGCGGGTGGTTACACTGGAATCACTATGGTGTTGTCACTCTAAAATTGTCATTGTGGTGGTGTCACTATAAAACCATCACTGTAGCAATGTCACTGTAGGTCGTAATTGTACTGTTAGTATTTTCATTCACATTTTTGGAAAATTGAATAAAAGGTTACTTTTTTGTCAATGATCCACTTATTATTAATATTGAGGTAAAAACCCCTTTCCAAAAATATGGGTGTTTTGAAATTCCCATGCAAAAAACGGGACTTTGGTTTAGGGTACGAAAAAACACATTTCAGAAGGCCCTATCCCAAATAGAATAGGGTTTAGGAAAAAAATGGTCGGACTGCCCCATACCGAGTGTGTAATATAATTTCAAAAAAAGTTTATAGGTCAGACTTTTATTTAAAGTTAAAGTGGTTAAACTTTTAATGATATTCCGTTCGGAATATAACATTCTGTAAATGTACTCACTCTATAGCCAAGTTCTCTACCTAACTGTTTTAATGTTACTTATATCTACTTTCTAAAAACTTATTTTAAGAGTTTGACATCCTGAACTATGAACAACTTTGTAGCAGTGATGCTTAATCGTCCAGTAGCGATGACAATGACGAGGTAGTATACACCACATGAGTCAATGTGGAGCTAGACAAACCATATGTTGATGTTGTATATCGTGAACCACAAACGATTGTGGTCGGCACGATATATAGTTCATATAATGCATTAGAAGATGCCGGGGCAAAAGAGAACGTCGTGGAAGGTGGTGTGGAAAGTGAATAAATATCAGTCCCTCCATAGCTGTAGATCGGTTTATACCATAACTCGGATGACAGGATCCTAACGAGTAAGATCATAACAAGTGAGATCTCTCCAAAAGCGCCGACGGATTGGACTAAAGCGTCAAACTCATCTATGAAAAATTTCAAATCCATGTTTGATAAAAAAAACTTGTTATGGCCGTTTGATCGTTCTGGGGTGTAGACTCGTCAATTGAGAGACGTCATATAATGAAGTACCTAAGTTGTTAGAAGCAATAAGATATTCAAATCTAAGAGTCTTGTTCAAATCAAAATAAAGCCGACCAACACTCCACACAGGCACCAATTTTGTAGAATTTCAATTTTGTAGAACATTCTGGTGATTCAAAACTTCAATTCACGTCTTTTGTCACTGTCTACCTGTAATCTCGGTTGACGGTACTCACTTGTACAAGTACAAGGGTGTTCTCATAGTTGTGGTGTCCATGAACGCTAATCGTGAGATATTCTCTCTCGCGTATGTTGTTGTGGAGGGTGAAAATGCAAGTAGTTGATCGTGGTTCTTTCACAGGGTTATGTGAAGTGTGATCGAAAGACATCGTCAAGTTTGTATAATCTTCGATCGCCATTCAGAGTCGAAAGGGCGTTTTGAAATATTTCAGAATTGCATTCATTACAAGTTTCGAAGTGTTATTGTTGCTGTCATATAAAGAGCAATTTTGTGATGAAATTGAGGAACAACGAGTTGAAAAAGCTATGCCGGCAAGTCAGTAACACTCATATCATCCGGGAACAACATGAATCTATGCATCAAATAATAGGCATAAGTGAGAATTCCTTTATACGGAGTATATTTTCTGTCGAAATGTGGGCACTTAGTTATGACAAACCTTTTTAAAAGTTTTAATAATGTGTTAAAGGCATATAACCTAACACATTATCGCGACGTTCGATAAAGTTGTCGAACTTTTTGCGGATTGACGCACCACTGGACTTATGTGGCAGCAAGTTAGGTTCTTATATCCACAAAACATATGTAATGAGGTTTTTGAGCAATCACAGCGTAGGTTACACAATAATGTTATCCCACGTAATAAGGATTTACTCTGTTATTATACGGGTCCATGTCCACATATGACAACAAAGTAAATCCCTTATGTGCGGGTAATATTACTGTCTTGCCTACGTTGCGACCTCTCCCGACCTCCTTCCATATGTTTTGTGTATATAAGAACTCATCTTGCTGCCACATAAGTTCAACGTTGCGTCGATCCGTAAAGAGTTGGACAACTCTATCGAACGTCACGCTTATGAGTGAGGTGTGTGAAAGTATATTAGAATATACTTTAGAATATGCTTTAGAATATATTAGGAATATACCATAGATATTATGATTGTATAGAATCTTATATAGGAATATTCTATTTGTAATGTATATTTATAGGGACAATGGATGTGCTGTTGGCTTGCTAGTATAGCTTTTGACCTATTTCAACTCCATGTTCCTGAATTTCGTCATAAAATTGCTCCGTATATAACGGATGCAGTAACGCTTCGAAACATGTGACGATTGTAATTCTGGAACATTTTGAAACGCACTTTTGATTCCCACATGGCGATCAAAGATTATACAATCTCGACAATGAGTTTCACACACCCGACATAACCCTTTGAAAGAAGCTTGACCAACTATTGGCCACTGCAACTAGGAGAACACTCTTGTATTTATCGCACAAGTGAGCATCGTCAACCGAGACTATAAATAGAAAACAAGAGATACCGTTAATTGAAGTTTTGAATGATCCAAACGCTTGACAGAATTTGTATCTCCCACAAGTGTTGATTGGATTTGAACAAGATTCTCTGAACTTGAATATTTTATTGCTTTCAAAGCAATCAAGCGTCTATACCAAGCCCCTTTGTATCCATCATGGTCTTAAATTTCTCTCAAATGAGTTTTATGCTATAGTTCAGATCCGCCTGCACTTTTGGAGTGATCTCAATCGTTATGATCTTACTCGTCAGAATCCAGTCATCCCGAGCTATGGTATAACTCTGAGTTTTGATCTTCTCCAGTTGCTTGGATATGCTAAGTGCATACGTCTGAGTAGATGCATATCACCTTCCACGACAGTGCAAGTTTGTTATTGGATTGGAAAAACCAGTATTGACAAATGTTTTCTCTGGTCAAGACTTCTTCTAATCCATCATATGTACTGTATATCACGCCGATTACAACTGTTTGTGGCTTACGAAATACAAGCTCAACATATGGTTCGTCTAGCTCCACATTGACCCATGTGGTGTCTATTGTGTCGTCACTGTCATGCTGGTGAATGATTCAACATCACCACTATAGAGTTGTTTATAGTTCGAGTTGTCTGATCTTGAAACAAGTTTTTGAGTGTAGAAAGTAGAAATTTCAAAATTGTACTATCAAAGAAATACATATAAAGATATTTCATCTAAACTACTAAATTACTTTTTTTTAAAAGTAAATTTCTAATTTTCACCTTTATTTGCATCCATATAATGCAACTAGTATTATCAATATAATATTACTTTATACTCATTTCACTACTTTTTTTAACTTTACTAGTTTAAATGATATAAATTTGATAGGATCCTGAGAATAATCTCAGCAAAAGCAATAACACGCAAAACAGATCTGATAACAAAGAGGGAAATAGTAGTTTATTGATGAAGCAAGCTTCGACTTAGGCAACAAGTATCGGGACTCTTAGGCAACCGGGACTGTTCGAGAAGCCCACTCTCCAAGGCAACACTCAAATCAAATAACAGCCTACCCTCATTAGCTACCCCCACTTCTATTTATAGTAAAAGTCCACGCAGGGACCAAACTGAATTTCTTAGCTAATTTTACCCCCAAAACCCCTTATTACTCCCTTCTAACAATACTACTACAAGTACCTTTACTACTACTATTATTATTATTATTATTTCTTATTAATAGCCTACTAAGCCATATTCCTATCAATACTCCCCCCCTAAACAACCACCTTGTCCTCAAGGTGGGTGATAGGAATCAGCCATGATCTTCCACTTCATCTTCATCTTCCTCTTCAGTCTTACACCTCTACCTTCCCAGTACAGCACCTGAACCTTCATCTTCATGTTCCTCACCTGATTATTTTCACACCCAAGTAATTCCTGCATCTCATTGCGGTCATTGTCTTTGAGGATCACTCCTGCTGCGCCACAAGAATTTATCACTTCTTCCAGTAACAATGCCCCAGAATCTTGCCAACTTTGAATATTATCCTCCTCACCAGCCAGGAATGGATTAGCATCCATCAACCATGTGTGAATCGGCTGCTCAGTTATTTGCAGAAAAGCAATGGCACAATATGCCAACTCTTCCAAATTATGCACAAATACCTTTACAAACCTCTTGCTATCCAAAATGGTTGATCTGCACTCAAATAGACTTTCTGAAAGCATTTTTGGTTTGCAGCTACGAAAAGGAACACCTGAGTACCAAAAATTCCTTGATGAATAGTCAGCCATAACCCCAGGAAATACCAAACTCTGAGTTAAATCATTGTAAGATCTTCCAGCATGTTTGTTAAGAATCATCAAGTGCTGAGAGTTAGTATTCTCTTTTCTCTGCCAACTTCCCTTATAGACTTCAACCACTTCCAGTGCAACACGTTGATCAACCAACGAAATAGTTTTTGTCTTGTCTCTGTACCTTTTGGGAGACATTGATTTATCTCTGTTTGTAATAATCCAGCTGCCAATATCCTTTGCATCATTTTGGGTTACAAAATTGAAAAACCTTGGAGCAGTAGAGTCGTTGAAAACGATCTCCATAGCTGTGTTTCTCAACTGAATGCTAGCCCACTGGACAGCCTTTACCATGTATATAATCCATCTACTATGTTGCTGGATATTGCTGGGATCCTTTTGAGGTATATTTCCACACACAGTGCTTATACTATCACAAACTTTTCCCTTTTTAGCATCAAAAGTGGGACTGCCAGGCCACTTAAGAAGGTTCTGTTTCGGGACGTAGTCATCATCTGATGAATATGTAGATGGTGCATCTTCAGTGCTTCCTTTGAATGGGATGCGAGAGGATGAACCCAGAACAGCTTCCAATCTAGAGCAGACTCTTCCTGATCGGATAGCAACCACAACCATACTCCTCACACTATTTCTATCAGCTGATATATTGGCTCTGTGGATCAGTTCTATATAATCAGTACCTATTGCATCCAAATCATTTCTATGGCGAAAACCATTCCACCTGTTAGTTTCAAACAACTCAGCATTAAGCCAAGCATTTTTATGCTCATATTCCACAGCAGGAATAGAGGGAGGAATTCCCTTCCAATCAATGTACAACCATTCAGAACTATGGTCTGATGCGCATGTAAACTGTTTTCCCAACATTCCATTACAGAAGGATTCCTGAAACCTCCTTGCTTCCCTGTCCTGATCTGCCCCCAACCTTATTAGCCCCAGTGAGGAGATAGAAGCGTTAACAATTTTTCCAAGCAGGCAGTGTTCCACTTCTATATTTCCAACCAGCTTTCCCATACTAGTAGGTGCAGCTGAATATTCACCCTCTATAGAGATTTCAGGACCCACCTTATTCTCCACTTTATAATTATCATCAGCAGATTCATTTTTCATGGCTGTACTGGGAGAAGCCGAATGTGTCTCATCCTGAGAACTCAGAACAACAGATAGAGAGGAAGTCTGCAAACTGTGAGGATAGACGAACGCAGAAGTCTGCCGTGGAGGATCTGGAGACGAATTATGAGACTTAAGCTGAGGTTGCCGTTGATTACCAGATTTAAGCTGCGAACCAGGAGAATCTGATGGTGACAAAACCTGCGTACTCTGAGAAATAGTGTGCGTTAGAGTCTGCGACCTATGAGAGGCTGTACGCGCCAGGGCCGATGAACTGAGGAGATCTGCTCCTGACGACGCTTGCGAACAGGGAAGAGCTGTTGACAAAGACGATGAAGTTCGCGACTGAACCTGCGCACTTCGCGACGCTCCAGAAGACTTAGTTCGCATCTGCGAACTGTTAGAAGCCGAACGATGCGATGATCGTGATCTTCCCCTTTGTTCCTTCTTCGCGGCGACGGAAGCTGAAATCGCTGCCATAGAAGTCACGATACTGTTCTGAATCTGTTGACTCCTCGTCAAGAGGTTTGCAAAAGCAGCTTTCATCTCCTGTTCCAACTAACCCATGCGAACCTCCATTTCTGGTGTCCAGACTTCTTCCATAGCTCCAGGAAGTTAATAAGTCGCCACTTCAATCCGATCCCCAGGAGAATTGCTCTGATACCATTGATAGGATCCTGAGAATAATCTCAGCAAAAGCAATAACACGCAAAACAGATCTGATAACAAAGAGGGAAATAGTAGTTTATTGATGAAGCAAGCTTCGACTTAGGCAACAAGTATCGGGACTCTTAGGCAACCGGGACTGTTCGAGAAGCCCACTCTCCAAGGCAACACTCAAATCAAATAACAGCCTACCCTCATTAGCTACCCCCACTTCTATTTATAGTAAAAGTCCACGCAGGGACCAAACTGAATTTCTTAGCTAATTTTACCCCCAAAACCCCTTATTACTCCCTTCTAACAATACTACTACAAGTACCTTTACTACTACTATTATTATTATTATTATTATTTCTTATTAATAGCCTACTAAGCCATATTCCTATCAAAATTTAACTAATTTATTTGAATATCGATAATAATTAGTGTACCAATTCATTAAACCACTTAATTTTAAATTATATTTAACATGTAAAATACATATCGGAAAATCCCCTCGTCTAACCTCTTGGAGAACACGTTGGTATACAATGTTAAAATTATGACCGATTAATTTTTATTTGTTGAAAATATATTATAAGCTCTGAATAGGGCCTTCCGAATTATGATTTTTCCTACCTAAACAAAAGTCCCATCTTTTTGCATGGGAGTTTCAAATCTCCCATATTTTTGGAAATTCCCTGTACTAGACTACTACTCCCTTCGTAAGACCTTTGTCTAGAAAAAGTTGGGAGAATAACACCTTAGTGTATTACCCTTTCTTTGGTTTGATGAAGTTTTAGAAGAGAAAAATGGGGGTGAGGAATTATAGTTTTTATGATGTTTGGTTGAATATAGCAGTATAGATTAAAGAAAGTTCTTGCTTGGGACCCACTAACCATTTTATGTGAAGGAAATAGGAGATGATCAAAATTATAAGTCTATCGCACAATTAAAGGAAGCTATGACTCCACCAGAAACTTATTTTCTCTCATCACTTTCTTCCATCCAACCAAATACAAATGAAGAGAAACTCAAATTTTTTCAATCCAAACACCTGAAAAATCCACCAATTTCTCATTTCTCCTACTTCGTTTACTACCTCTTCCTTCATACTTATATCTTTATCATAACAAAGCATTAAGAACTGATACATTTTTTATTGGATACTATATGAGGACATTTTTTCGTAACTCCAAATTAATGACTCATTCTACTTTGTCTACAAGTGGATTTTGTAGATACCTATACTTCAAGAAGTACACTTGTGATTTATTGTAACCTTAACGTTATGTGGTGATGCAGGGGAGGCTCTTGACTGTCTAGTTTCCATTCAGAAAAAACAAGAAAAAGATGACGATAAGTTGTTAGAACATCTCAAGAGAATTTTGAGGATTCAAGAGAAAGCTTTTGGCAGCGACAGTGAACAGGTCATGGAAATGCTTAAAAAGGTTGTACACTACATGACAAGATTAGGGTTGAAACACGAGAAACTCCCTCTGGAAAGAAGATTGACCCATCTTAGAGAAAAGTACAAGCTTGCTGTCAAATATGAAGGGTATGTTTAGATCCTGCATAATGAATATGCAAAAGAAAAACAAACGCTAAGGGAAGTTGTTTTATAAATTTTGGGTTTACCTTGTAAAATTTTATTGAAAAAAATCTAATTAACATTTTACATTTTATTACACACATAAGATTCTTTAGTTTCTGTTTATTAATAGAAATAAATAAATGGAACAAGTTCCAACAAATATTCTAAAATCTTATAGGGAGTACAATTTATCTAAGTTTGAGATATTAATCATATTAGTTCTATTTCTTCCGAAATTTGTTCCCTTCTTTCTTTGCCAAGTATTTCCGAGATTGAAGTGGGACCTGAAGGTTACACCCCCCATGTAGATATGTGGCCATCGTAGTACCAAAATGCACCTAGATCTTGCACGAATAAGAAATGGAACTGCTGATATATATTGGTAAAAGCCTTTTTAAATTCTTTTTTTTCTGCTTTATTATGTTTATCTGTGTGAAGGGCTGTCCCGGCGCAGCTGGCATTGCCTCTATCCATCTGTTATGATGCAAATCTTGAAATAAATATGATATGCTTCTTTTTAATAGGGTCTTCATTTTCTTTGTATGGTTTGCACCTTTTTTATTATGGTTCTATTCATGAAGCAGCTTTGATGGTTTACACAGATCTCTGCCAGAAGTTAGTAACTCTCTTCAGGATCAGAGTTGAGACTTGTCTTTCACTATGGCAACAAAATGTTAGCCAGCAATGGCACTTTCTAATGTTAGAGAATTGGTAGGATGAAAAAGTAGAATGCTCTGCGGTTTTCCTGTAGTCCAAGGAATTTTGCTGAGTTCTGTTTATGATAGCCAACTTTGTGAGCTGGTAGATGTCACATTTCTTTTTATTGTATACTTGTATTTAGAGCCCAAAGAACAAAAAACATTTTTAGTGTTGCAACCATATAATTTGAGAGAAAAGAGGCAAATAAGCTGTCGAACTTTTGCCGTTCTGCAATTAGGCCCATCAACTGGGCCCATCAACTGGAACACTTGCAAATACACTCCTCAATTCTTTGAAAATTAAGCAATCATATCCCTTTTTATCTGCTGGTGCAGGTAAGAAGGTGAGAAATTACCGGCACCAACAGGTGAAAAGGATATGATTGCTTAATTTTCAAAGAGGTGAGGGGTGTATATGCAAATTTTCCGGTTCATGGGTTATTTCTCTTCTCTATATTTGAAAGACATAGGGGGCGTTTGGATTTGATTCTTAAAACTGCTTCTGCTCCTTCAGGGAGCAGAAACAGAAGTTGGAGTGTTTGGGTGAAAGTGCAGAAATGATTCTGGTGCTCTAATTTACTCATAGAATCAGTTTTTTTAGAAGCTGAGGGTGACCAGCTTTTGAAAACTGATTCTGATTCTGCTTCTGCTTTAAAAAAGAAGCAGAATCAGAATCGGAATAAGTTATGGCATCACAATACAAATTGTCTCATGTTAATCTTAAAAAATAGTTGTGTGATATTATGTTTTGGTAAGATTTAAAATGGCTAAGGTTGTTGAATTATGAAAAAAGTTATATTTGAAATATATTTTGTGTACATTATATGAAACTAGGGGTGGACTCGGGCCGGGCCAACCGGCCCGGAACTGAACCGGCCCGCTACTGTGCGGGCCCGGACCGACCCGGTGAACCGGTTGGTTGGCCGGTTCGGGCCACCAGCCCGGTGGGATCTCGGTTCGGGCTCGGGCCAAGGGTGAACTGGCCCGGCCGGTTCGGGCCCGGGCCGGGCCATTTTTTTTTCTTTTTTTGATTTTTTTTTTAAGTTTTTGGGTTGGGTTGGATATTTTGGGCCATTTGAGGTGGTTAGGGTTGGTTTGGGGGTGAGGGGGAGGGTTGGGGATTAACTAGGAGAAGCCAAAAAAAAATATAACCGAGGCCCGGCCCGGACCCGGGGGTTACTCGGGTCGGTTCCGGGCCTCCCATACCTTGAACCGAGGCCCGGCCGGTTCAAGGCCCGAATCGGGCCCGGCCCGAATTGAGTCCATCCCTATATGAAACTGTGGTTACTGAAAGGTTAGCAAATAATTTGGGTGTCACTCCCTCTTGTTCCATTGTTAGCGGAACAGAGGGAGTAGATCATATCCGTTCAAATCAGACGCAAACGAATCAAATTAAATTAGAATGTTTTAAACGAACTATTCTATACACTTGGTATGTAATAGTCTATGGAGAAAATTGTGCAAAATAGGACCAAATCAATTTATATGATTAGGACCTACTTAGTTTTTTTTACATCCGTATGCTCTATTTAGTTCTAGTTTTAGGAACCTTATTTTTTTTCCATTTCTACCCTCCACCTTAAACTGCTTATTGAAGATGAAACTTGGGGCAATCAACAAATTGCACCGATGATCATTCCACATTGCCCCGCCGCACACTGACAGTGGAACCACTGCAATCCGTTGCCGTCGCCCACTAGCGGCGCCACTAGTGAACTCCGCCGCCAACAGCGTCAAGCTAAGGCGTCTTCGTTGACTACATCCTCCATTGATCTCCTTCGGAAACAACCACATTCGTCGATCTCCTCCGGCGGCGACCTCCTCCCTTAACCTCCTCTGCCGTTGCCGCCATGCCTCTTGACGACCTCTCAAAGCAGTTTCATCACTGGAAACATCGAACCATCTCTTTTCTTTCTTGCTCTGCAATCAAATTATTGTTATCAGAATTTATTGTTTATTTATTGTCTACATATTATCTATTTATTGTCTATTTAATGTCAGTTATTTTCTAAAAGTAAAGGTATCGTGGTCAATCTGTTATTGTAATTGAGTCTTACGCTAATCTTCGATCTTAGTTTTTGAAAATCACTACGTTGAAATCTCTCTAGTCTATCCGCGTCTCATTTTATTTTAAAAAATAAATGTAATAGGAAAAAATATGCTTTACGCACCCACAAGGCCACAATAAAGCTCTAATTTTTTTTTATAATTTTATATATAGCACCCCATACTCCATAGTTAATCTTAAATGTATAGAAATATAGAATGAATGTGTAAATGTGTACACATTTCTTGTTTACGAAAAATATTAACACCAAAATGTTTGGTACAATACTACAATCAGCTTTTATTAGCACCAAAATGTCTGGTACACTCAGCTTTACAATTTGGGACGCAAGGATAATTAGCAACATCTGTTTTTTACTGTTCCAAAAGATCTTGACACTTTGACTTCACAGTTTTTAAGGAAATAAACACTGTTTGACATTGTTTGACACTGTTTTGTGTAGATTTATTTGCCAAATAAGGCAAATAAGGAAGTGTAAAGATCTTTCTGGTACTGCTAAAAATGAAAAGTGTAAAGATCTTTCGGAACCGGAGGAAGTATATACAAATAAATAAGAGTTTTTCTTTAGATATAAAAATGTAGTTTAAATTACTATAAAATTAAATAAATATCATTATAATGCAAATTTCAATATTACGGAGTATTTCATAAAAATTAAAACAGGAAATGAGAGAATAATACTCCGTACAAATTTCGTTTTTTGCCAATTTTCTTTCGTCATAACATGTGTGGACGCGTAGTTGGACTAGTCCACTACGGCTTTGCCTTGCCGGATCTTATTTCTATTTAATTTAATTAATACTCAAGAAAATTAGAATTTAAAGTTTCTCTGATTCCACACTTTCTCTCCATTTTTTTGGCCGGAGAAGTATTCAGCTAACGGAGAGTATCATACGGAGTAATTCTTAATTTTGTTTTTAATTTTGCTGTAAAGTTTGTTCATTTGGAGAGCGTGAGTATGCCAATCTGTGAGGTGGGAAAGTATCAAAACGACGAGGATGCTGCTAAAAACAAAGGCATCAAGATTTTCTACAGGACTTACGGCCAGGGACCAGCTAAGGTCCTCATGATTATTGGTATTGACAAATTTCTCTCTCTTAAGAGAAGCCAATTTTATGTTTAAATGTCTAAATTGTCTAAGAAGATCTGAATTTTATGTGGTTTGAGCTGGTTTGGATGATGATCACTAGGATTGGCGGGAACGCATGATTCGTGGATTCCGCAAATCAAGGAGCTCGCTGGGACGGTGTATCCAAATGACTACGAATCTCCGTCAGGCGATATGAGCTCCGGCGACGACGGTGGTGATGGAAACATTGAAGTTTGTGCTTTCGATAATCGTGGAATGGGTTTGAGCTCCGTGCCCATGAAAAAATATCAATATACGTGAGTTTCATTTCAGACATTGGGTTTATAATGTGTTTCGCGTCTATAGATTTTGGGTATTCTGGGAATTCGATTATCATGGTAGGGAAAATAACTTTTAGCACCACATTAGTGGGAAGAAAGCGATTCCAAAGTTGGTTTTTCTTAATCTTGGATTTTTGGGATACAAATATGCTGGCAGAATTGAAGATAGTCTTAAGAAGCCTAGTAATGTTTAGAAGTCCAAATAAATTGATGCATTCCTGTTTTACAATAACAGGGAGATGTTATCTGTAAAGTAAATATGTAGTACATCATTTGCTAGAACTTGATTTATGCATAGATATTTAATCACTGTATTTTTTTGGACATGGTAAAGTCGAAGTTTCTGGGTTTTTGTGTATAGGTTGTGCCGTTGTGGACTACCATAGGCATTAGTTGAGAAGTTGAACTTATTGTGTCACGTTTTCTGTTTCAGAACAAGAATTATGGCCAAAGATGCAATAGCTTTAATGGATCACTTAGGTTGGGAAAAAGCGCATATCTTTGGTCATTCAATGGGTAAGTGTGTGCAATGCCAAGATTCGGCTCTTACTTTTGATCAGTTTATGTATTATATACTGCCTCCTTCCTTAAAGGTTTGTCAACTTTCATTTTTGGCCTAACCTTTTCAATATTGATCAATGTCTATAATCGGCACATTTTAATGAAAATTTGTATACTTTGTGAGTATTTTGAATAAAGAACATTTTCTACTTTCATATTCTATTTTTTGGAATAGAATATATTGTTGTTCATTGTTTCATATATACGACCACAAAATCAAAGTTGGCGGGCCTTTTAGGGATGAAGGCAGTAGTAAATTTCTATCACCTATAATTAAAGTGTAAAAATACATTTTCGTGCATGCACCTAATATACTTCTCTTAGCCATGAGACATTAATATGGTTGGACAAGATGCTAGAAATATTCAGTTCATGCTTGTTGACTGAATGCGTAAATAGTTAATTAACTATTTAAGATACCCCAAAAATGGCCATACCCAATCAAGCTTTTCAATGTTCACATAGCTATGTTTTTTCTCTAAAGATGTACTCCTATAATCAGATTGGATGTTGATAATAAATCTAAGGTAATGCATAATACCACATTTTAGTTTTAATAAGGATTTTCCACATTTTGCTTATTTATTCTCTCTGTGGAACAATGACAAGAGTTGAAGTCATTTAATTGCAATAATGATTCTTTTATCTTCATTGTGCTTGTGGCTCCGTTGCATATTATTTTGATGATTGTGCAGGAGGTATGATTGCTTGCAAGCTGGCTGCTTTGGTACCCAACAGAGTTCTGTCTTTGGCTTTACTAAATGTAACTGGTGGAGGTTTCCAGTGCATACCAAAGGTAATTTATGTGTTCTGTTTTAAGAGATTTTACACTTAATGTGCCATGTGATTTCTTTCAGGAATATAGCAATACTGTACTCCTTGTAAGACTGGGGGTTTATATCTGAAAAAAAAAGACAAAACTTTTAGCCCTGAGTCTCTAAGGTTAAGTTTGGATTACAGGAAATGCTCAGGAAGGGAAAAGAAATGTTGAAGGAAATTATTTTCTTTTGTTTAGTTTTCTCTTGGAAAATGAAAAATGAAGAATTTTCCAATATTTTCTCATTCATTAGATTTTTAGTCTTTATACAAAAGATTAAATGAACTCCGCCATGATATCATTTTTTCGGTATCATGCCTGTCCCAAGCCAGGATAAAGGAGGAGGGTGCTGTGGTAGGCGTGTGACGGCCAACAGTATCACCTAGTCACATCACATGACATGAATCGAAATATGAATTTTATTCCTTCTTTTCCTTTTGGTTGTGATATCATGTATCGATTCATGTTAGCCGACCCCAATATCTTTTGGGACTAAGGCTTGGATGTTGTTGTTGTTGTATACAAAAGAGTAAATGCATGAAATGAGTTTCAACAAACATCTAAAACAAATCTATTTAGAAATTTCTGGGGTGATGCAACATATAAGAGTCCAGCCAGTTCCCATTTGAAGCATTGGATATAAATAGCTGCAAAACTAGGAAGGCGTAAGACTGAGTTTAAGTACTATAATATCTGAAATTTTCAGGGACAGGCTTGGTGACTTTAAGTACTATAATGAAATGCTCATATGAGTTAGATCTCATAACTACATCATATGGATGTGTTTAAAGAAATGCTATAGAAGTGTTATCGACCAACTGTAGTAGCACTTTGCCTGCGCTTGTGCGTTTCTTTAACTGCTATTTATTTTGGTCTGTTGAGAATATTATTTAGTACTCCATATTAGCTGGAATATATAGTAGATAGGAGAGTTAAATCTAATCATGTAGTTTTGTCATCTTTGTACACAGTTTGACCGTCGAACTTTGTCAATTGCTGTCCGTTTTCTGAAGGCAAAAACTCCTGAGCAAAGGGCAGCAGTTGATCTCGATACCCATTATTCAAAGGTTAATAACAGTTGTTAATATGCATAACATGGATTTTGCTTTCTATTGGAGATTATAAATATGATTTTAATAATTCTGTGCAGGAATTTCTTGAGGAATATGTAGGGGCCAATACGCGTAGAGCAATATTGTATCAAGTATGTTTAGGCACAGATGCAATTCTCTTCATGTCCTCTTTTTCGTCCAAATTCATCAGATAAATATAGTTTGTTTTTATTCTTGATGCTAAGGGTCTGTTTGGAACACAGAAAATACTTGGGAAGTGAAGTAGGAGGAAAATAGAAAGATAAGTGGAAGGAAAGGGGTTTTAGGGGAAAATGAAAGACCCCGAATCAATACATTTATGATAGATACGGAGTACTTTTTTCAAACTCATTTTATTTATTTATTTCTATGGTATCAAGACTAAGAGTTTTTTTTTAAGCAAAGACTAAGAAAGTTAGGTATATGTAATTTTATTCAAAAAATTATATCATTCACATTTCATTTTCAATGACATTTTCCAATGTAAAGCCAAACTTAGTAGAAACCATTTTCCTTGCTACTTTTTCTTTTACCTACCATTTTCGACCCCCAAACATAACCCAAGCGAATTACTGCTCTTTAGAATCACTGGTAGAATTCAAAATCTTATACCACCTTTGCTCTTTATTTCCTATTGGAATCCCTTTGTAGGAATATGTGAAAGCTATATCAGCAACAGGGATGCAGTCAAGTTATGGATTAGACGGTCAGATCAATGCTTGCTGGACACATAAGTTGTCTAAAAAAGAGTTCGAGTCCATTTGCTCAGCTGAGTTTCCCATATCCGTAATTCATGGCAGGTATAGGGAAACCCTCTCTATAGGGGGTGCGATTTCATGAATAGGTTGGATTAAAGAAAAGAAAAAATTACTTTCTTTTCCCTTTTTGTGTAGGGATGATGTCATTGCCCAATTATGCCATGCACGAACACTAGCAGAAAAGTTATACCCTTTTGCTAGAATGGTGGAACTTCATGGAGGACACCTTGTGAGTCACGAAAGGACCGAAGAGGTAAAAAATAGCATATTCACGCCCCTGTTTCTATGAAAGTTGTTATTATAACTGAGGATATAGACATGTCTATATGACTTGACCACTGGAAAATTCAGGTCAATGAAGCACTTCTTCAGCTAATCAAAGCTTCAGAAAGCAAGATTAATGCCTTAGAATGGACAAATTTGACCAAGGAAACTACTGGTAAGATGATGTGTGTTTGGGTTTGTGTGTTGTTCTCTTGAAGAACATACCAAGTGCATTCTAATGGGGTCTCGTTATAAACTTTGATGAATTTTAGGATGGAAGAGGACACCGCTGTCGATTGCCAGGCCAGATGGTTTATCTTTTGTTAGTTACATAATAGAGAGGCTTCAAGTCTTTCTTCTTTACATTTTTGGCCTATTTCTACTAGCATTTGAGCACACGATAAAAGCTTTTAAGAGTGTACTAAAACCAGCAAAAATTGGAGCTACCCTTACATGAAGCAAAAAAGCCAGTGTGGGACAAGTGATCATTATTTATTGTGTGACCCATATACCCCTTATACTGTCCATTTTTTTCTCAATAACACTGATCTTGATCATTAGTTGCAGCCATTCTCAAATTCTTGTAGGTTGATCAAAATCGTTTAAAGTTAATAGTTTAGAATTCATCGTAAATTCTGTAATGCGATAAGACCTATGAATATTGACAAACACGTGAACTTGAAGATGAATTAAACATTCAAATCTTCATGAGTAGAAGAAAACTTTGACTTACCCTTGGATCAAAATAGTGAGTAGAGGATTACTTACCTTAAGCAATCACACATGAAGATTTAGTAAATTAGTTTGTATTTTGGCATTGTTTGTATTTTTGGCATAGAGTAGAAACGCGGATATTTCCATTATTTGAAATGAAGCTATTTTTTTGCTTGGGAATATGATGGAATAAAGCAAAATGATTCACTAAACTGTCTGCATTTCTTTGTTATGAAGTAACAGTCAGTTCATGTAATTTTCGACGCGATTTTCACTATGGGTCATCCGGAAACAGTCTCTTTGTGCTTTAGCACAAGGGTAAGACTGCATACATCCGATCCCCCTTACCCCACCGTAGATGGGAGACTTTGTGGCACTAGGGTAATGATAAAGTTGTTGATGATGATGATGAGTAGAAACACAGATCCAATACACTGCACTTTGCATGTTTTTAGTTTATTTTAGCATGACATTCTGGCTGAAACACCGACACCAAAGATACCCTTTATATACTCCATGACTCCATCCATCTTAAGATGAAATTTATACTTTCATTTTTCGGGATACATATTGTTTCTTCCCCCATATAACATTTGACCACACGATGTCCTTTGACAAGTCAAGTTGGACTATTTTTTATGATATTGAGAAATATTTACAACAATGCTTGTTGTATCTACTCCTTATACACACCTCGAGGTGAAGGTTTTTTTTATCTGTGAGTTCTGTTCACATACAAAATATGTCTTATTTTGCCTGTGAACAAAATTCATAGACAAAAAAGCATTCACAAACATGAGTGAGTATAGAAATGAGTATAATGATAGGTACAAACATCATTTTTGAAATATTTATTATGATCGAACAAGGTTGTAATGGTATCCACCTCATGTTTTTTAAAAAAACTGTCAATACCTTTGTATTTTCCTCACAACAGTGTCATATGCTATTCCACATCAAATTTAAACGTGAAAATCAAAAAGCGATCGGGCGTGTCAAAGTATAGACACCATGCCTATATTATCAGGGAGAACGAAATCCGACCCTTCCCCTATAACTATATTATTTAGTTAAATTGACGAAAATGAGTTAAATATGTGTGTCCATTTTGAAATTGAGGTGATTCTTATTTGTGCACAGAAATATGTGGAAGGGAATAATGGATTTCGCTAACCTGACTATAGTGGATTTTTATTTGTATTGCCAACAATATTTGGTTGTTCGAAATATCTAAATTCAACTCCAATTGTAAGATATGATGATGAAAAAAATCTTGAAGTTGTGAATTTCTAAAATTCAATGTCAATAGTACCTTCCACATAATATTGCGGCCCAATGTGGCTGCGCTACGGAAGACAGCCTCAATATTGCAGCCACAACGTGTTGCGATCCCGACATGTCCCTGTTGCGGTCATGTTTTGTTGGGTTTTGTTGGGACGATGAGAGTTTATTTTTTATATTCTTGCAGTTGTTCATAATTAAAGAATAATAAATTATATGCATATCTATTACTTTATATAGTAAAATTGAGTTATAAATCAATGATGCGTCAAGATTGGTTACTAAAAAATTGATTATCACTCTTATGAAAACATTTAATAAGAGTGATAAATATTTTAATAAGAGTGTTAAATATTTTAATAAGAGTGATTTATATTCCAAATTTAAGGCCCCTATTGACTGGACTATTGGAGCTTGGATGTGCTAATAAATATGAACATGAATGCAAGCATAAATATTGATCTAAATACAAATAATATTAGTTTTAAATATAAAGATAATATGTGTCTGTGTGTGTATACACGCACATAGAGTATATGAAATGAGAATTAAATTTGATCATTGATATAAAAAATTGGAAAAATAATGAAAATACCCCAAACTTTGAAGGGATGTGAGATGAACACCCCAAACTTGCATCTGTGATTTTACACAACACAATTTGCAAGTGCATTTCAGTGAAACAATATAAGCTTACTTTCTACTCCGTTATACTACGTATTATATATGGAGTACTTGGTATATTGCATCAGGGGCAGATTGGACCAAGTGCCTGTTAACACCCAGGCCCACCCTTAAATTTTATTTTTTTCAACTAGTATATATGTATAAAAATTAGGCCCATCCTTAAATTTCAAAAAAATGTTAATATAGAACAGTCCAGGCCCATTACTCCATTAGTCCGTAGGTTTGTTCATCCGCACTCCCCTGTCCTTCCAGCCAAGCCCATAATTAGACCATGGCCCAAAATCTTAATATCCCAAAATCCAACTCCAAGAATGCATCGCGCAGGGGAAGAGGCAGCACCGCAGCAGACTAGCAGTCCGCAATAGAGTCCGCAGCGTTCTGTTTAGGCAAAACCCCAAATCCCAACCTAAGCTCAGTACTTGGACGGCGCACGGCGGTTCAGGCGCTCAGCACTTGGACAATTGGACGGCGCACGGCGATTTGCCGGTTTGGACTGCTTCATTGCTTAGTTTCTGGCTTTCTGCAATTCTGCTCCTGTGGTAAACTGGGACTCTGGAGCTGCCGCTTGTGGAACTACCTAACGGGTAAGTTACTAACTAAGCTAATTAAGGTTTTTAATTTTAATTACAGCCTTATTTAGACTTTAGTATTACAGCATTGTTTAATTTTAAGTTTTAGTTTTATTGTGATTTTAATTCAATTTAAGACTAAATTACAGCCTTGTTTTGTATGAATTTGATTGTTATTTATAAAGTTGTGATCATCATTTATAGTAGTATGAATTTACTTGTGATTTGTAATAATTAATCTAATTACTAGTATTTTTTTGGCAAAACCTGCTAACCTATTATAGTATTTGTTCTATGTTGATGCCAACATTCTTGAACTGACATGAGATTCTAACTTGTGACCTCCTCCTCGGGAGTATCACAATGATGCCATCATACCACAAGGTACTTGGCTAATCTAATTATTATCAAGAATTAGTATTAGTGTAGTAACTAATCCTATTTTCAATAAAGGGAATGAAGAAATTTGACAATTATGTCATTATCAAACAATATCAATTGATGAAAACCTGTAGAGAACAGTTGGAAAATTGTGTTATTTTTGTATTTGACATTAATGAAAACTCTTTTTCCTATTATGTTTATTTTTGTCTTTATTTTTGTTTTTACAATAGATGTTTTTTTATCAATATACATTATTTAATAAAATTTTGGCCATCCTGGATGTCAAAGCGAGATCCACCCCTGTATAGCATAGCAGGGTCAATACCATTATACGTAGTACCATTATACCAAACCACACTTGATATAATAACTATATATCATAAAACAAACTATCTACAGAGTATAATGCAAGACCCTAATTGGACCAGGTGGATTGATCGGAATCCAACGAACCACATAAACAATCTGGTACACTAATAACCTGTTCATAAGAATCAAACCGGAATAAACTGCTGACTTGCTCCAGACTGGATTGACCTGGGAAGGTTGTAACATATAAACTTTGAAACTTAGAATTTTTTCTTTTTGACTGAAATTTACTGGTCTGGTCTGGTCTGTCCGTCAGTGTAAGTCTGCTCTACTCTGGTCTAGTCGGGTCTGAACCGGTCTGGTCTGATGAATGTCTGATCTTTGTGTATTTTATAACTGTACAATTCTGGTCTGGTCTGGGATTGAAAACAGTCTAAAAGAAAACATGTATAACCATGAATTCAAAAATAGAGTCTTGATAGAAGGATCTGAGACATTTTTTGTTCAGTGATGGCGGTGGCAATGGGCATCCAAACGTCGTGGGACTTCACCTGGTAAGTTCGCTATCACTTCTATCTTTATTTGAAATATTTGCTTACGGTTACAAAATCAAATTTGTATTGTAAACGTTGATTTTGCTATTTGTTCATTAATTGAAAAGTTCCTGCCTTTTTTGCACTTTTGATTTTTTTAGTTTTTCTTGATTTGCTCGCAGCAAACTTTTAATCATTTTTTGTCAATTTCATTCATGTTCCATGAATTAGTGATAGAGTAGCGCAGAAATAGAACACAGTAGTAAAGGAATTGTAAGAAAAACAGTAGAACAAGAGCTCAAACAATACTCGCAGTTCACCAATGGAGGAATTACAGTATACGAAGCCCAAAGAAAAGAGACGAGTCTCTAATCTTTCCAGTCCCAGTCCAGAGATCTAACAGCCTGCCTTCCTTCACCCTCCTTATTGTATTTATAGTTCCCCGACTATTTAAAAGTAGTTACAATTATTTAAATGAAAGTAACTAACAAACCACTAGTCTATTTTCTCCTCCTGGAATAAACTTGACCATAGTATCTATCCCTCTTGCTAGCTGCACACGTGTCTCCATCAATACTCCCCTCCTGAACATCCAACTTGCCCTCAAGTTGGAAATCTGGAAATTGTTCTTTGATTATCTGTTCTTCTTCCCAGGACTCCTCAAACTCCGGAAGTCCCTGCCAATGTATCAGGAGTCCCCTCTTCCCTTTTTGATTCATTCTGACTTCTTTAATCTCCGCAGGCTGTACTTGTAGTTCACAATCTTCTGTAAGACACCTAGGATGTTCTTGATAGTGGACAGTAGGCTTCAACATCTTCTTAAGCAAGGAAATATGGAATACAGGATGTATTCTACAATCACTTGGCAGCTTGAGTTTGAAAGCTACAGAATTCAGCTTCTCTATGATTTCGTATGGGCCATAAAACCTGGGGCTAAGTTTCTGATTGATCCTTCTTTCCAAACTCCTCATCTTGTATGGGCCATAAAACCTGGGGCTAAGCTTGTTGTTTCATCAGATTCTGAGCTCTAGCCAAATTCTCTTTTAATTCCTTCAGTATCTCATTCCTCTCAGCTGTCAGTCTAGACACCTCAGCTACAACAGTTAAACTCACATCTCCTCTTATTATGGTAGGAGGATCCTGCCCAAATAAGGCTTGGTAAGGAGTATTCTTGAGAGAGATATGGTAATTTGTATTGTACCAAAACTCAGCCCAAGGTAACCACTTCACCCATTGCCTCGGTTTGCTTCCAGTTACACACCTCAAGTAAGTTTCCACACACCTGTTTACTACTTCTGTCTGACTATCACTCTGAGGATGGTATGCAGTACTATACCTCAACTGAGTACCTGCCAGTTTGAACAGCTCTGACCAGAAATTGCTAAGAAAAATGCTATCTCTGTCACTGACGATAGACTTGGGGAATCCATGAATTCTGACCACCTCTTGGACAAAAACTTCAGCTACTTCCTTAGCATCAAATGGGTGTGACAAGGGCAGAAAATGGGCAAACTTAGTCAATCTATCCACAATCACCAATATAGTATCCTTACCATAGGATTTAGGTAATCCACCTATAAAATCCATGCTTATATATGTCCAGATGTGCTCAGGAATTGGCAAGGGCTGCAATAATCCTGCAGGCTTAAGAGCCTGGTATTTATTTCTTTGGCAAGTGTCACAACTTTGTATGTAGTCCTTGATGTCGGATCTCATTCCAGGCCAAAAGAATAGGTTGGATATCCTTTTCATAGTCCTGAAGTAGCCTGAATGCCCCCCCACTGATGAGCCATGATACTCCTTCATGATGGTTAGGATCCTTCCAGATCCTTTAGGTAACATCAGCTTCCCTTTGTAATACAGCAACCCTCCCTTCATTTTATAATCCTTATGTTGATCTGGCTGACTGATTACCTTCTGTATGATATCCCCACATTTAGAATCAGCCTGCAACTCCTCTTCTAAACCCTTCCACTCCTGGCATGTAACTATGGATAAGGCAGAGAAATTGAAACTTCTGGAAAGAGCATCTGCTGCCTTGTTTTCACACCCCGGCTTATACTTAATGATGAAATTATAACCCATGAGCTTTGCTATCCATTTTTGCTGATCCTCCCCCATAATTTTCTGTTCAGTTAAATATGTCAGGCTTCTTTGATCCGTGTGGGCTTCAAAACTCCTCCCCAGTAAGTAAGGTCTCCATTTTTGTACAGCAAACACAATGGCCATCAATTCTTTCTCATAGACTGATTTATTTAAATGCTTAGGAGACAGCTCTTTAGTCATATATGCAATAGGCCCTCCTTCCTGCATCAAAACAGCTCCCAAACCTTTCCCTGAGGCATCAGTTTCTACCACAAACAGTTAATTAAAATCTGGAATCCTGAGGACTGGTACAGAGATCATAGCAGTCTTCAGATCTTCAAAAGCTTTGTTGGCCAATTCATTCCGTTTGAAACCATCTTTCTTCAAAAGGACTGTGAGTGGAGCAGCAATTTTACTGTAATTTTTCACAAACCTCCTGTAATACCCAGTTAGGCCCAGAAAACCCCTCAACCCTTTCAGATCTTTGGGAACAGCCCAATTCTTCATAGCCTCAATTTTGGTAGGGTCAGCTGCCACTCCTTTTTCAGAAATGATATGGCCTAAATAATTCAACCTCCCTTGACCAAAGGAGCATTTCTTCTGATTAGCCACCAAATCATTTTTTTTAAAGCCTCCAAAACCTGCCTTGAATGTTCTTTATGTTCTTCCCTAGTTTTGCTGTAAACTAGAATATCATCAAAAAACACTAAGGCAAATTTTCTTAAGAATGGTCTCAAAACTTCATTCATTAAAGCCTGAAACGTTGAATGAGCATTCGTCAACCCAAATGGCATGACCAAATACTCATAATGCCCTTCATGGGTCCTGAAGGTAGTCTTATGAGTATCACATTCCTTCATTCTGATCTGATGATATCCTGACTTTAAATCCAATTTAGAAAAAATTCTAGCTACTCCCAATTCATCAAGCAACTCTTCAATGACTGGAATTGGAAATTTGTCAGGCACAGTCACTTTGGTTAGGGCCCTATAATCCCCACAAAACCTCCAACTCCCGTCCTTCTTTCTACCTAAAAGAACAGGACTACTGTATGGACTGTTACTATGTTTGATTATTCAAGATTTCAGCATTTCATCAATGATTCTCTCTATGTCGTTCTTTTGATCAAAAGAATACCTGTAAGGTCTCAAATTTGGGATGTTGGCCCCTTGATTACCTGATTCTGGAAATTAACCTCCATGTTGCCCAGTTCAGTCAACCATTCCAATCCCAAAACCATATCAGTTCCACCAAGCTCCAACATGTAAAAGGTTTGCTGAATCATAGTCCCTTGCACCTCTCTAACTGCAGGCCCATACACTTCCCTTTATTAGGAATGAATTTTCCATTCCCAATTTGTACCTTATACCCTTGAATAGGTGTAAAAGGGATCTGCCACCTCTCAATCAAACTCTGTGCTATAAAATTGTGGGTAGCACCACTATCAATAAGAATATTTACCACCTTTTCACCACCTGCCCACTTCAGAACTCCCCTCACCTTGAAAGTTTTCACGGAAGCAATGCCTTCTTTACTCAAAACTGACAGCTGCATCGTTTTGAGTTGCTGGTGTGCATCCTCCTCCTCAAAATCTATCAGCTCTTCTCCAGACTCATTTTCACCTTCTGAATTTTCCACCAATATCATCTTGTAGTTCTTCATTTTACACACATGTCCCGTATTCCAATTCTCACCACATTTAAAACACAGTCCCTTCCTAGTTCTTCAGTTTACTTTCACTAGCTCCCTTACCAGAAGCTGCAGAGGTGTTGGGATTACTCTTCCATTTATTCACATCCTTCCAATTCTGAAACTGCTGATCATTGTTGGATTTCCCTGGCCATTTCTTCTTTCCCTCATCTTTACTCTTCATGATTAATGCTTCATTATTTTTG
Source organism: Cuscuta europaea (assembly GCA_945859875.1). Taxonomy (NCBI): domain Eukaryota; kingdom Viridiplantae; phylum Streptophyta; class Magnoliopsida; order Solanales; family Convolvulaceae; genus Cuscuta; species Cuscuta europaea. The sequence goes on along the minus strand of CAMAPE010000005.1, from coordinate 42,887,391 downwards.
TTTTCAATCAGTGAAGCTGTATCCATGATCTCAGCAAGTGTTCTTGTAGAATACAGTTTTAACTCAGCCCTTATTTCACGTTTGAGTCCATTTAGAAACACCCCTCTCAGTACTTCTTCAGTCAGGTGTCCCTGTGAAGCCATAGCTACTTCAAATTTATCTCTGTAGTCTTTTACTGTTCCTTTCTGTTTCAGACTAAACAATGGTCCCGGGGGATTTTGTACCAAATCCGGCTGAAAACGTTTGGTCAAATCTGTGGTGACACTCTCCCAGTTCTGGTGTCGAGCTTGCCCCTCCCACCATTGAAACCAACTCAAGGCTTGATCCTCCATCGCCACAACTGCCACATCAATCCTGTGTTCTTCCTCAGTATTGTTCAGACGAAAATACCTATTCATCCTTACTAACCATCCAAAAGCATCATCTCCATTAAAAATAGGTAAGTCAATTTTTCGACCTGTCGGATTGTGATACCTGTGACTTCGGCGTTGTCCACGATCATGTCGCGATGCAGAAGGATGAGAGGAACCGTCCGATCCTTCCGATCTATCATCGTTCCTTGAACGTCGGTGATGCGATGTGCGATGAGAAGTACTCGATTGATGTGAGTGACTCCTCGATCGAGCTGACATTTTGTTCTGTAATTCTGCCATATTAGCTTGCATCGTTGCTTGCATGGAAGCTTGCATCGCCGCCATATTTTCTGCCAAATTCGCCGTCAAATTGTGTTGCATCTCTCTCAGCTTCCTTTCCATACTGGCTTGCATCTCCCATTGATTTCGTTCAATCTCCGTCATGCGTCCTTCCATCTTAGCACACGTCATTATCATCCAGCGATCGACGTCGCTCTGATGCCAATGATAGAGTAGCGCAGAAATAGAACGCAGTAGTAAAGGAATTGTAAGAAAAACAGTAGAACAAGAGCTCAAACAATACTCGCAGTTCACCAATGGAGGAATTACAGTATACGAAGCCCAAAGAAAAGAGACAACGAGTCTCTAATCTTCCCAGTCCCAGTCCAGAGATCTAACAGCCTGCCTTCCTTCACCCTCCTCATTGTATTTATAGTTCCCCGACTATTTAAAAGTAGTTACAATTATTTAAATGAAAGTAACTAACAAACCACTAGTCTATTTATTCCTTCTGGAATAAACTTGACCATAGTATCTATCCCTCTTGCTAGCTGCACACATGTCTCCATCAATTAGTTTTAAGGATTGGTTGTAGATTTGCAGGAGTTATATTCTTGTTTGTTAAGACTATGAGCTCATGAGTTTTTGTTGTGTGCACAGTGACTTGGAAGTAAATTTAGGATGTCAAGAAAAGGCCCAAATCATCTATACGGCATTGTGTGTTGATAAGGAGGTAGGGTTCAACTTCCAAATAACAACTACTTCATATACTTTTCTTCATAATTTTAAATTCCATTTTAATATCAATTGCAGTTGCAGCCTGATAAGGTAAAAAGGCTGATGTCAGCTTCAGAGGGGAAGCTTCTAGTGTGAGTATCGCCGTTCGGATTTTACTCCTGTGCTGTAAAACCCTATATATTGAAGGAATCGCTTATTAATAATCCATTTGTATTACCATACCAGATTACCGGCATATTTGCATAACTTCTAAAGCTCATATTTTACACCATCTAAACTTATTGACTTTCTATTGCCATTGATATTTGGTGCCAAGAATTTTTAATGGATATCCAACTTAATTTTCTATTTTTAATTCTATAAAATAATAGCGTTCTTAGTTACCAAGTTTTCAATTTTTTAACTTTTGAATATTTCACACAAAGATGGTATCGTTCTTAGTTATTTCTGGTATTCGTCTAGATTATTTATTCTGTACTCCAAGTTTGGTCTAAACAACTTAACTTGCTCTTGATTGTGTTGAAATATACAGTCTGCAGTCATCATTCATGTTGCATATCATGATTTCTTTTTATAATGTTTTCTAATTTGTGTTTTTATAGTTTCTGTTTAAAAGATTTGGTCTTTTTTCATTATGTTTTGAATCGAAGCTTCAATACTATAAAACATACTTGACATGTATGTTTTGTGGGTGAAGTTTTTATTTTTTGTAATGGAAGAATATTATTTTATAAAATGGAAAGTGTTCGTATGAAATATGTTTTCAAAAACAATTACTCCCCCATTTCAAAATACATGTTCATGTAGTTTATGCAAGTGTTTGTATGAAAAAGCAGAGGTTTGGCACAGTAGTAGTACTTGTGAACTTTATTAAGATGTACTTCGTATTATAATTGTATGCTGCGTAGGTCCATTTCCAGGAAAAGGAAGTGAGACAAGTATTTTGAAACAGACTGAAAAGGAAAGTGGGACAAGAGCAGAACATGCATGTTCCAAATTGACACCTAAATGCTAGGAAATGTTTGGAACATAATTTCTAAGCTATTTGATCTCATCTTAGAATGATAAATCTATATTGCTGGTGTTGAACTTATCTTCCTATGCGTTCTTTCATGTCTGCAGGCATTTTGAGGCTACTGAAGCTAGATTTCTTCGCGCATCATGTAGTTCTTTCATAGACGTTCTTACACTTGCAGCCAAGACAATTGAAGAATTTGACCCGGTTGTGAAATAATGATATTGAAGATACACTAGTCACAATTCGACCTAAGTGTGCTACTACTGAGCATCTTTTCTTGTCACTTGATGTCTTTGTATGAAGCGCTTTATGTAATTTGCAGTGGATGGTGACTAGTGAGATTAGGGATTGACCCGGGCCGGTCCGGTTCCGGGCCGGGCCCGGGCGGGATTTTTTTGTTGAATCATGGGCCCGGAACCGGCCCGGGGTGATACCGGGTCGGGCCTACCCGGCCAGGTTGTCGGCCGATTCGGGCCCGGGCTATTTATTTATTTATTTATTTTTAATTCAGATTAGTTGGACATAAAAATTTAAACTGGAAATTGAGCAAAAATTACAACATGAAATACACTTTTTAATAAATAAGAATCAATAAGAATTTCCGCTATCTTCATTTGTTTCTTCCATAAAGTGGCGGGTGGGGTCAATGCTAATTTCTTGAGTTCTACGTTTGGTCTTCAACCAATCGTGGAAGCAAACCAGCGTCTCAAGAGAGTTTGTGCTCAATCTCGTCCTATAATCCGTTAGGACGTTGCCGGCCACACAAAACTCTTGTTCCCCAGCAACTGTTGATACGGGCATGGCTAGCATTTGCTTAGCCATCTTTGATAAGATCGGGAATGTTCTCTCTTTTTCCTTCCACCACTGAAGAACGTCAAAGTCATCCCCTTCTTCATACTCAACAGGAAATGTTAGATACAAAGAAAGCTTGTTGATCAAGTTTTGTTAATTAACTGGAGTCGATTTACTTTTTTTCATAAGATTGCCAAATGCAGATTTCAAAATTGATTTTCCTTTAGATGAAGAAGATGTTCGTGGTGGGGGTATTGATGGACTCGGGCCGGGCCGCCGGGTAGTATGACATGGGCTCGGGACCGGCCTGAGGGTTGGACGGGTCCGGTCTGGGCCGGGCCACTCGCCCGGGTCACGGGTCGGGTTCGGTTCGGGCTGGTTAATTTTTTTAAAAAAAAAATATATTTTATAGTTTATAGTTTTATACGAGTATTAAAAACAAACTTCAATTGCATTTATTTGAAATGAAATAGGAATTACATTTGAAATTGAAAACCAACTTTAACAGATAAACATTTTGAAAATTGTAATCAATCGGAACTTCCCGCACCTCCCGATCCTTTGGCTTTGTCACATGACTTCATATGCTTGATTGCCATTTCGAATCCGCCAGAAACCCCCATGCTACATTTTTTCTCGCACCATTTGCAAATTGCGTACCACATCCCGGTCTTCGGATCCTTCTGCTTATCAAAATTATACCGTATAATGGCATCTTGATTTTCCATCTTAACTTCTTAAGTATAAACTATAAAGTAGATATATAAACAATAAATATAATATATTGGAGAATAAGAGAATTAGAGAGTAGAGAGTTAAGAATAGGATTTAGGAAGAATTGGAGAAGAGATATGAAAAAATGTTTAAGATTAGGAGTATTTATAGGTTTTATTACCCCCCACCCCCCACCACCCCCCCCACCAGCCAACCCCTCCCCGGACCCCCCCTTTACCCCACCCAACGACTATATAGCCGTTTGGGTTGTCCCCAGCCCCACCCCCAACGGCTAGTAGCCCAAACCAATTTTTTTTTAAAATTAGACCCGGACCCGGGCCGGGTCACAATAATCCAGCACCGAGCCCGCCCTGCCCCTTCCCACCGGTTTGGGTCCATACCCGGTCCCGGACCGCCTGACGGGGCCGGTCCCGGGCTCGCACAGTACCGGGCCGGGCCGGGTGGCCCGAACTGAATCCAACCCTAGGTGGGGGAGGGGGTGTGTTACCATATTGTGCATGAAACTCATTAAATAATTGATATAATAAATTACTAACCTCTTGAAATTGTTGTTTCGGGTCTATAGCCGTGTCGTTGTACATAGGCAATGGCCCAAAAAAAGAAACATAATAGTAATCTAAACTTTGCTCCAAAGCAGCAAGTCTAAAACGAGGATAAAAAATAAATGCGATACTATATATATGCGGAATATAGGAATAATATTTTAAAAACTTTTGTTTCATGAAGTCACAAAAATAACTAACGTAAGCGGCATCAGCAAATTCACAAAAAGCGCCGGCGAGATTAACGGATTCAACAAAAAATTAATTTGCGGTAGACTTATAAACATGACTAAAAGTTAGAGTTGCATTATTAAAATACACCAAAACATTCAAAACTTTTTCACAAGTGTCGATGTCAGCCGGGTTTATAATATAGTTTGCTAAAAGAACAAAATATAGATACACTGATACACAACTATGCCCGTCCCGGCTAAAGTATCTCATTGAAAAATGACACTATTCTAGTTGGTTTCTCTTTTAGTTTGGTGTATGGTTGGACTCGCGTCGGGCCACCCGGCCCGTGGACCGGGCCGGCCCGCTACTATGCGGGACCAGGACCGGCCCGCTACTGTGCGGGACTGGCCCGGTTCTCGGGTCCGGGTCGGGCCTAGGCCCGGGGGGTAGGGCGGGTCCGGGCTCGGGTCTCAAATGTGGTGAACCGACCGGATCAGGCCCGGGCCCGGGCCAAATTGATTTTTTTTTCATTTTTGGGGTTCCACCCGGATTGGGCTTGATGGGTAGGATGGGTTTGGGGGGGTTTGGGAGGGTGGGGGGTGAGGGAGGGTTAGGAAAGCAAAAAAAAATCCAAACCGGAGGCCCGGTCCAGTTTGGTCCGGACCCGGACCGGACCCGGTGGCTACCCGGGCCGGTCCCGGGTCCACCATTCCTGAACCGCCGGCCTGCCCGGGCCTAGGCCCGACCCGGACCCGAGTCCACCCCTAGTTTGGTGGTTTTGTTTGATCAACTTTATAAAGAGTCGGAGAGTACTAAAAAAAAGTCTAAAATCACTCTATGAAAATTGATAACTAAATGATCATTTTTCACTCTATATTGATCTCAAATGTGTATTATTAATCTCAACTATTGTGTTAAAAGTTAAAACAATCCTTTTGATACCCTCTATATTGTCGAATTTTGAATCTTTGACCCTAAGATGAATTTCTAGCTATTAGCGGGTTTCAATCCATCTTCTATGCCCGTTTTTTTAGTGTGGCATAAATACTCACTGATGTAGGTATATGGCGTTTCATCCTTCTTTGAATTGAGCTTACTGAATACTGACCAAAGCTTCAAGAAGGAATTTGCTTTTTTCGATCTGGCAGGGTACTGTTTCACCATCATGATCGAATTACATTGGCCTATGAAACACTCAAACACTAAGTGATTAAACAAATATTAAGAGATTTTAGTCACGTTTAAGGGTTGTTTTGGTGGAAATGGGTGAATGTATTGGATTTTATGAAACGAAAAGCCTTTGGCCAAACAAGCAAGTTAATATAAATGCAAATGACCCCGCTAATATGTAGCCATGCAAGATATAATGATTAGGCAATTAGGGCTACCAAATGCAGCCTGATTTTTATTATTATTACTCAACAAGTAAAGAGAGGATAGTAGATTTAATATACGTAGAAAGTGATAGATGATCCATTTTACCAGCCCTCTAAGACATGGAGTGGTTGCCCAACCTGAATTTGAGACTATTGGCATAATATTAAGGCATCATGGAACTTAAATCGGAATGGTTTAGCACGATGTATGACGATTCTTTTGGTAAGGAAAATATAGTACTATTACCGTATGAAAAGTTTATATGCCGAATTTTGGCATATATCGGAATCTCGGTATGGCACAAAGTATATACCGAATTGATGGGGTTATAGGACTAGACCCAGAGCCTAATCGGTCTAGGCCCCGAACTTGAACCAGCAGACCCAAGCCCGGCGATCTAGAGCTCGAGTTGGCCCAACCGATCAGGCCCATCAAGGAGCGGAAGCCCAAAACGGCCTGCCTTCCAGCCCGACCAGCAGCCTCCCTCCAGCCCAGCTAGGAGCCTGCCTTGCAGCCCGGCCAGCAACCTGCCTACAGCCTAGCAAGGAGCCTGTCGTCCAGCCCAGCGGGGAGCCTTCCTTCTAGCCTAGCTAGGAGTCTGTCCTCCAGCCCAGCGGGGAGCCTGTCCTCCAGCCCAGCGGGAAGCCTGCCTTCCAGCCCAGTGGGGAGCCTGCCTATCGGCCCAACCGGAAGTCTGCCTTCCAGCCCAGCGAAGAGCATGCCTACCAACCCAACCGGAAGCTTGCCTTTCGGCCTAGCGAGGAGCCTGTCCTCCAGCCCAGTGGGAAGCCTGTCCTCCGGCCCAGCGGCGGCCTGCTGCCCGAGGAGCTCAAGCGTTCTGCCTGCTAGCCAGCCAGGAAGAGTAACGGCCAACAATCAATACACTATTAATTATGTATTTAATTTCGTATTAATGTTGTAATTAATTTAGTCATTATTATGTTCGGCAGTTACCATTTGTAATCACCTATAAAAGGCAATTCGAATTTCAAATAAAGATATGCTATTTCTGGCTACCAAATTCCCTTTGCACTTTCCTTATTTGCATTATTTTCCTGATTTCCTGCTTGAGTGTCCTATTTTGGACCAACACGAATCATACCAAAATTAGCGTATAGTGAAATTCAAGCACAACAAATTTGAAACTTTGATATACCAAAATTCCATGTGCAATTTTTATATATACGGTTATACATAGTAGCTAGCATTTACCAAAATTTTTGGTGTTGCGAAAGAGGAAACTGGTGTGGTGACTGGTGACACTGTCCGGGCGTGTGCTTTTATTTTACACAATGGCTTCTTTTCTCTCCAGCCCAATTTTATTTAGTAACTGTATATATGCATCTTCATTTTCCTTTTCATTCCATTTGTGTTTCTATGATTTTACATTGATCTGTTTTAGAAACTTTAGTAATGCTTTCCAAACATTTACTCCCCCTTTCTATTTTACATTTCCCCATGTTTCTAGCACTTGAACAACATAGCGAAAAGATGTATACTGACATATAGGAAGTAGATTTATGGAACTCCATATGCCACTCTTATGGAGTCATATGGGGTTTTGTGGCACAATCATCATCATTCATATTTTTTGTGGACCTCTACTAAAAATATGAGTGATGAATATAGTGCTACAATACTTAATATGATTTCACAAGGGAGTCCTATGGGGTTCTTTAATTTTTTTGTATATACTAGGTCTATCCATTTGGCTTTGCAAGATACAGATTTGAGAATGAAAGAATGTACATTTTGCATAAAAAATATTTTACCTTTTTTATTTTTTTAACCATAGGCACAGGAAACTAAGTGGCTATGTTTATTAATGCCTCAAAAATTGACAAAGTTTGTATAACATTATAAGTGAAATTAGAGGTTCTGTGAATTGATTATCAATTTTTAACATGAAAATATGTCTAAATTGTAAATAAAGCTCTTATGTGCATAACTAATTTCATCATACATTTACAATATGGAGTCATGAGTGTATCCATTGCCCAAGTAATATAGTAGTAATTAATACGTGTACTAGTTATATAACATATTTATAATCACATAGTTGAGTTTCAATTACTACGTATATTATATCTGAGCACAATATGCTTGTATTCTATCTATTAGTATTACGTCCAAATATAAATAATTGACTCTTTAGCACTCTATATATACTACTTTCATCTTTAAATAATTGTAACATGTTGAATTTGTACATTAAATAATTGTACTTTACTTTAACTACATTTTACGGAGTATGTATTAATGTATTGGAATTTTACTTTTCAAGTATATTATTGAATTCATTTTATTGTGAACTTTTGAAATCTATTTCCTAATAATAAAAAATTAAATATATTAATGGTCAAAGTTGTGTATTGTCAAATGTGGGAAATGGAGTGTTGCAAATTAAAAATAACAGATGAGGTATACTCTAATCTTCGGTCACCTTAATTAAAAAACTTGTCTCTATCACTCGATTTATGCGGACATGCGGTTATGCCTTCAATAAATATATTTTTTGGGTCCAGTCTTGGCATGACCTAGTTCACATATTTGCAAATTTCATGTATATATGGCACTTTAAATGTATTTCATCCATCCCAAAGTAATAATTACATATTTCCTTTTTGGATTATCCTAAAATATAAGTTATGTGTCCTTTTTTGGCAAACGATCATACATGTGACTTTCATAATCTACAAGTATGACTGAGTATACTCCTTTTTTGGCAATGACCGCGTATCATTCTACAATAGAAGTAAATGATACTTTGTATCACTTTCATAATCAACAAACCCAAACAAATGTTACCATTAAATTTGGACAAAAGTAGTATCTCATATGTAGTATCATATAAGAGTTGTATCAACTTATCAAGAACAAGTGACATTGCTTTTGTGCAATTGGGGGAATAAAGTACTCCAGGAAATATAACGAATACACTGTAATGATGCGAAAATCGTGCAAAACTAGGGTGTGGAACTATGAACATTAATACTCATCTATGTAGGTATATAGTGTTTCATCTTTCTTTGACTTGCGCCTGCTGAGCAAAGCTTTAAGAAGACGCTTGCTTTTACCGGTGGGTTGCTGATCTTGAGGATCTCGATGTGTTTCCCTGTCTGTATGGAGCCGCATTGAAGCTGATTTCAGAGGCTCTGAAGGATACTGTTTCACCAAACCATGATAAGGCTATCAAAATCCAAATGTTTAAATGTATATTGACGGATTTTACCTCAACTTTTAGCAGATTCCATACCTATTTTACCATGTAAAAGTCAACTGGTCGAATTACTGCTGCGACTAAAAAATATTTTTCCCAAACAACTTTTCAACAAACTCGAGCCGATCAGAAACTGGCTTAGCTTTGAAACTTGAAAGTAATCGATACTTGAAATAATCAATTTCTCCTTCCGTCCCCTCTGTCTCGCTTTACCTTTTTGATCCGTCCTACTAAGTTTGTATCATACCATATTTGGTAATATTTAGATGGTTGCAATTCAATTTTACTTCATTCACATTTACCAAATTAATAACAACCACACAACTCCACTTTTACAGCAATTCCTAGGGCATCTTTATTCTGCTGAGTTAGTTTATTATGGCTACCACACAGAGCCAAAGGAATGCCTGTTTTCTTGACAGATGCACGGCAATAGCAGAAGCAACATATAAACAAAGGGAAGATCAAGACTTACCAGCCGTCTTGGGTTTGGAGTGGTTGGTTGGCTTGAGTTTGGGGTGGTTGGCTGGGAGCCTTTTGGGGTTGTTGACTGAGATCTTTTAGGTGTGATGGACCTTCTGGCAAGGGATGCTGTTCGCAAAAGTGGAAATCGGTGTGGCGACACTGTCCGCTTCTCCGATCCTTCAAAAACACACAAAACAAAGAGTCAGTTTGATATTACTATTACCATATAAAAATGTTGATATATGAATGAAAGGCGGTATGGGAAAAGGCCTAATTGGTAATTTAAGATAATAAAATGCTTTGAATGTAGCCATTTTGTGTCTGGAGGTGCTGCTAAAATGTTCTTCAAATAAATATAAATGACTCAATTAAAAGTATAGGTAAATGTGGTTTGAAAGCATTGTTGGACAGATGAGTTTTAAAAAGTTTCATAAGAGTGTCTTTCATGCTACACATCATATCACTTCTATTTTACCAAATGAACTTTTGAACAATGGTTCCTAATATCGTGTTAACAATGGTCTCTATGGGCCGCTAGGCGCTAGGCAATGGATTAGGAACCCTACTATCTGTGGGTCTGGCTAGCGTCTAAAGAATGTCATAAAAATGGTCTAAATAGGAACGTAAGATAAGAAAACGGGAGTGAAGGTAATGGCAATGCATGAGATGGGGAAAATACCTAAATCTCGTTTGGACTCGGTCTTGGACAATGAGAGATCGCGAGAGTCTTGAGTAAGTCTTGGAGTAGGAGTTGAAGAGCTTCCATTTCCAACTGAAGGGGGGTTTTCTGAAATTGTTGCTCGAACAGCTGCAGAAAATTATAAGTTCATAATCCTTTTTAATGTTAAAATGGTGTTCACTTTGTGTGTGTCGAAAGAAAAACTCCGGCTTGTTACCATTTCGAAAATGAGACCAGTCATCTTCAGCATCAAGACCACGCAGAGCTTCACCAACTAAGAAAATCAATGTTGTCAGATGAGCAAATATAGAAACAGAAATTAACATATAAGGCAGTTTGACCTTTTAGAATATGATCTCAAGTCTTAATGTAGTATTAAGCTCCGACGGACAAATTGACATGGTTGAGCCTCAATGAGGAGCAAACTGACTATTTTGGGATGCTTCAAGTCTTATTATGGTAGTATTCAATTACCTGGGAAGATGTACCTTCTATGGTGCTTGGGAGTGTTTATCTGTAACTGTTGTTGTGAAAGACCCTCGTGATCTATATGCTCCTGGCATGACCTTAATCTCTGAACATAAATAACATAACTTTGTTCAAGAACTTTCCTATTTTTATATTTTTCTTTATCATCAAATTGTATAGAAGTACACAACTATTATTACCTGTTCAATGCAAGACATACGAAGTTCGGTTTCGGAAACTTTATCTACTTTTTCAACTAAAAGATCATTAACCTTATTTGTCATAGAGCCCAAATGATCCACCGTGTTCAAAAGCGCTTTTATAGCATAATCTTTCAATGTATTTACAACTCTGTATGAATCAAAAACAAAAACTTTGTGAATGAAGAAAAGCTCCAGAGCCTAAACAATGTACAAGAGTAGAGGATTTTGTTTTTTTTGTTTGCAAGTAAAATAAAACTAAAGACTTCACTCACGTCTCTTTTTCATTATCATTGAAGTAGGTTAACTCAAAGTACTCAGCTGCAGAGTACAGTTGTTTTCTGAGATCCTTCAAGTCCTGAAATAGAAACTTTTTTCTTTTAGTTATTACAATCAAATTCTCTCTCACAGTCATATGCTGTTTTAGGTCCTGTTTGGTAGCACTAATTGGCTTATTCTGTCTATAAATAAGTAGGCTTTGACATATTGTTTGGCTGAAACAAATTTACCAAAAAATTACCTGTCCAGTCAAGTAACTCTGACCAAACAAACACTGAACTGCTCAACATTATAAGTAACATTCTTATTTTTTATTGAAAAATAATGAATACTCCCTCCGTCCCGCTAAGATTGTCCCATTTTACCTTTTCGGGAAATCCCACTGAGATTGTCACATACCATATTTGGTAAAGTTTGTGTGGCTCTTAATCATTCTTACTTTATGAATTCAATATCAACCACATAAACTCACTTTTCTTAATAACCGTGCCACCTTCTTCCGTCCCAATGTTAGTGGGACGGAGGTAGTATATTTTTCTTATCATATTCACTTTTGTATTCTATGGACTCATATGTTATATATAAACCCCTAGGTATTCTATATATGATTAAAAATAACAAATGGAGTGGTCAGTTCTGTTATACAACTTCTACAAACATTAACCTGCAACATGAAAATACCTTAAGGCTGTCGGCAAACAGGACACTTTGCTGCATTGATACCTCTTCATAGTTAGCAGGCTCTCTAGGAAAGGGCATTGCAGTAGCAGTTAATGTCTCCATGAAGTAGTGCTAATTGGTATAATGTCCTTTTCCTGCAACTACCATTTCAAATTAGCAATAAATTCCAATTCTTACAACTAAGAGCACGTTTGGTAATCTAATTTTTCAGCTTATAAATTTTTGTTAATAAACACTGATTTTTTGTGCTTTGAATTGTAAAATAATTAACATGAGTAAAGTTGGAGTGACTTTTCTAGCTAAATTGATTGAGGAGAACTGTTTTAGTTTCATCCGATTTAGTCAATTTAAGTCTTACCGAATGACTCTAAACACATGACAATATCGTTTCAATGCCAAATTGTATCCTGTTTCTTTATCGAAGCCTATGGACATGAAGAAACGGGCATAAAGATTAAGGAGCTTCTTAGCTATGTTCTGAAAAATTACATGCCTGCAACTAATGCCGTAATTAAATTAGAAGCAATTAATAAATCCGATTTCTCTCTGTAAACAGAAAAACTAAATAAGACTGTTTCTAGTATAAGCATTAATAGCAAATCAACTACAAAGAACAACAGCAGTTTGTAAAAGAAAGAGAGAAAAAGATATTCATCAGAAAAAGTAAGGTCAAGTTAATGCCTTTTTCATTATCAGCTCGACAATCTCTGATCGACAAAATAATTAAACTTTACCACTGACATTTAAAGAAACATATACAGAGTATTTTATACGTAGTAAATATTCACAATGAGCTTCCATTCTCCTACGAAAACAAACTCGCTAATGTAGTGTATGTAGCTACACAAATCCCGTCAAAAAGCTGTAATCTTTCATTGAATGCTTGACTGGATAATATTTCAAGAAGCATATTGCTGAAATCAAGAACTCTGACTTACCTGCAGATTTCGGATTAGTTAATTATGAGGTCCGCAGAAATAAATAAAAAGAAAGCAGCTTGGAATTCTTCAGTACAGTGGGATTCCAGTGTGGAGAACAAGAAGCAAAAGTTAGTGGAAACCCAAAATGGTGTAATTAATCATGAAACACAAATATTTTGAACAGTTGGTTCTCAAGAATTGGACTACTGGAAAGGAAGAGGACAAATATGAGTGGAAAAGAAGAGATTGCGAGAAGAAGAAAATGGATGGGAGCAAGGGGGGAGAAGAAGATAGCGGCATGGAGACAAGGCGTGCTGATATCAACGTTAGCGCGTCTGAAATTCAAAAAGGGCGACATACATACGAACTCCGTATTGCCACAGGAACTGTGTCGTTGCATCTTCTCTCCAATCACCGTAAAACCCTTTCCTCGTCTCTGATCATATCCTGTTTCGTGGGTCCCTGTTCATTTCCATCGGATTGGAAAACCCTTTCCTCTTATTAAAGTTCTCACTTTCCTTTTTGGGATGTCCCTTATTTAAGTTCACACTTCCATTATAGGAAACAAAACAGTGCAAAACAGTGCCAAACAGTGTCCAAACAGTGCCAAACAGTGCACTCCACAGTAAAGTCAAATTCATTTTCTTAATATGTGTGAAGTCAAACTAAGAACTTAAATAAGAACCGGAGGAAGTATCTGATTTTTGTATATTTATAATTACTTAAATCTAATCTAATTAATTTGATTTGATTTTAGACTTCTTTTACAAATTCATATATTTGTATTGATTTTCAACTACATATCCTTTTAGGTCAATTTTTTAAACTCCAATACCTATAAGGTAAAGATATGGAGTTGAAAATGAAGGAACCTAAACATGCTTAGGTTTCTTCATTTTCAACTCCATATCCTTATAGGTCAATTTTTTTTACCATAACCCCGTATGTAATTTTGATTATCCCATTAAGTTGTGTAATAATAAAAATATATGGCTGAATTTACATTTATTATTAAATTGATAGAAGTGACGGTAGATGATCATTTTAATTGTTTTTATATAATTTTTGCTATATTTCATTAATAAAATATAGTTTAAACACGATTTTTCATCAATCTCAACAAATTCAGCTTATTCGCCTAATTTTAATGTTACTAAAGGGACTCTAAATTGAGAATTACTATATAATTTTAGAGATAATTACCCTAGTTATGACTAAAACTTCTTCATTTTCCCAATCTATGACTTAACTAGTTTTTTTACCAAAATAATAATAATATTTAATTAAATTCATAATAATTAAATAAATAAATAATATAGGTGGACAAATATACCCTTTATATCTGTAAAACCCTAAGCTCCTACCCTTTTCTCAAATCCTAGCCTCCATTCTCCCACCTCTAGAGATACACCCGCCTGTCGCCGCACGTTCCCTACTGTCGATGCCCCATGACCCCCCATCAGCAGCCGTCCAGGAGCACGATCGTCGGCCAAATGCATCAGGCCGCTTGCAATGATCGCCGCCCAGGAGCACGCTGCCCCATGGCCTGTCGTCCTCTGCTTCAATGATTCGACCCGCGATGCAAGTACTTGATTCAACAGGGCCGGCAACGAGTCATCTGCGTGGTTGTCCAAGGCCGGCGCGGTTGCAACGACTAATCTGGTTCGAACCACTTCAATGGCCGTCTTCCTCCAGGCGCGTCGAATATGGGGCTTTTTCAGAACCTTGGACGGAGCATTCAGTTTTTCACTCTAATAACCGACTAAAACCGACCGATAACATCACAATAACCGACCAAAACATCGTAGTTCGGTTTTGGTCGGTAACCAAATAACCAACCATATAAATTTTTAAAACATATGTTTTTCAAAAATTTGAATGCTTTAGATAAAAATATTAGAAAAAATATTTTATACAAAAATGGATGAAAATAAATGTTTTTGCACTACAAAACAAAATGATTAAAATAATTGATCATATATAAAATGCTTTTTCTCCATTCAAGAAATAAGTAAGAAGAGACGAATTAAATTTTCTCATAATAAAATTAGTTTTCTTACACTACTGGTAGTTTTTCTTGTGCATGAGTGTCATTTTATCTCTTTTGGGTCAACCACTAAATACTAAATACATCAAATTTATTAAAATATGAGGGCTTTTCTTAAATATTACTACATACTAAACTAAAATATGACTAAAGTTAAAATGAGTATACCATTCATGATTACTACAGTATAAAATTGATCACAACCATGCACATTAAAATTACAATTATAGTCATTAAAGTATGAAAAGACATATTTATATCCATAATATTCATTTTGGTCATATATTTGACATTATTTCTTAGAGTAATTATGATATGTTATTAAGTGAAACATCATAGCATACATGAAGTACATACAAACATTTATACGAATTAGACTATACTTCGGTTTTCAGTTAACCGACCGATAACCGATTAAAATAACCGACCGTTAACCGAATAACTGAATAACCAACTTCTTTTAATATGTAATAACCAATGACCGACCGATAACTGACCTTTTCGGTCGGTTCGGATATCGATTTTTGATTTTATCGGTTTTGTCGGTTATTTGCTCACCCCTAGTCTTCATCTTCAGAAGGGAAAAGGAATCTTGCAATGAAGATTGAAGCAAGTGGGAGATTGCACTTTACCAAATGCTAATACCATTGTACAAACGTGTCTCGTTCCCAATGGACCACGCATTAGCTCCTCCATTCTTTTTTTTTTAATTTTGAAATTAGGTTTTGTTGAAATTAGGATTTGTGGATATTAAATATGGGCAGTGAACATAATAATAGATATTGTTGAATATAGAGTTTGTGGGCATTGAAAATCGACAGTGAACATAACAATAATTATGGCATTGAATATGACAATATATATGTGGTATATGACAGTGAATGAATGCATTAAATAAGTTTGTTGTGCAGTGAATATGACCAATAATGCAGTAATGCCGCCATGAAACACATTATACTTAATTAGACATAAAATAATATAATTATTAAATCTAAAAAATAAAAAATAAAAATCATAAATAATTTCGTAAAAAGAATGAGGAGAGAATTAATTTTGGCCGAAGTGCAATGATCAGGGGCGGCTTTGAGGGCAGTTGGGCCAGGAAACTGCCTTGGGCCTCAACTACCAAGGGGGCCTCCAAAAAATTCTACTTCGTTATTAGTATTAGGTGTTTTTCGCAGACAGCCAATATACCAAGCGACAACTGCAAGCAGAAATCAGCTTTATAGTTCATTTTTGACTATCCGTCCTTCATCAAAGTTGTAGCTAATGAAGTCTTCTATCCAACACAACTTGCAAAACTGGATTTGAATCATCCAATAAAAATATATGAATAAAATGGTGGAAGGTCGCATTCTGAAATCTCAACAGAGATTGTCTGACTTCATCATCTGTTTTCACCTTGCTTCTCTCAGATTATCACAATGGTGTCTTCATATGATTTGTAGCCCTTGAAGTTGGCTTTCATATGAAACTTCAATCGTGTTTTTTGGATGTTCCTAATAAAAGATATGCTTGAACGATTGACAGAACGTCATCCCGACCGTTGTTTTCAAGCTCTATTCGTCTTCTTTTGACCCCGTAGCCAATTCTAGAACTCTTTTGTCTTCAAAACTTTGTCTTTAACACCTCACTGATCTCCAATGCTCCTAATCAACTCTAAAATGCTTCTCAACTCGTCCCTATTGCTTCTCAAGCACCGGTGGTGTCAGGCTCAAATTCCCTGATTTTGACTCCAAAAATACCAAAACTCGAACCAACGGCCGGTAAATATGACTTGAGCTTAAATATGAGACTTATGACACCTTAAAGTTAGGAAAAAATTATCAAAAGCCGATCTCAACACGCATCAACGTCCAACACAGACCGCTAAACGGCTACTGTATATATGCCTCACTGCCCACCGTCGACATGGGTCCTTGGTTAGTGAATCAACTAATTAAGACTCTTCAGCTCTTCTCTCTGAGTCTCGTTCTTGAAGTCTCTTAATACTTTTACAAGTACAAGTTTGCCTTGTGTTTTGAATAAGTTTGCATTTTAAAATTTATCCTTTTGAATATTACAAACATTATATCGTGGACTTTGAATATGCTTTTTTCATAAGACGATTTTTATTCAATTTATCTAATTTTAAAAGTGATTTGTACATAGTAAATATTTTTCGTCTGGGGCCTCCAAAATGCTCAAGCCGCCTCTGGCAATGATTATTATCGTATGTGCAGTAATGTCGTGCAGTAACGATAATATAAAGTGCAGTAATTTTAAATGGACGAAATTAGTGCAAAATCCACATATTTTAAATAAGGGTATTTTCGTCATTCAACCTTAAAAAAATGAGATTTCTTTTTTTTTTTTTTTGGATTTTTGGCCATTCAATTCTTCAAAAACTAGTTAGGTCATAAATAAGAAAACTCATTAAATTTAAGTCATATTCTAGAAAATTTCCCTAATTTTTATTGATAACTTCACATAATTAGTGACTTAGTGTGTACAACTAACTTCAGTTATTTTACAGTTAGATGTGACATACCTAATACCTGTGAGCTCATAAGATAATCGGACAAAGATATTACGGAGTAATTAAACAAGACTTGGACTTACTAGTGTTTATACCGTGGTACTGGTGCACCATGCACCCTTTGTTATTTTTTATTTCTCATTTTCTTAAAATTGTTAATAATTTTTTTATTTTTGATCCGATTTTTATAAAATTTATACCAAAATTTTTTATTTTTCATGATCTTTCAAATGAGACCAATATTGCCTATGTAATTTTAATTTTTTACATTCATACATTTTTTTGTAATATATTTTTATATGCATACACTTTTTCTATAATATATTTTTTTATCACTTTTATATGTTTTAGAGGTTTTTAAGATATTGAGTTTGTTTATTTTGCTTCTAGCTTGGAGTTACATTTGATAATATATGAAGTTACATCATCTTATACTCCAGTTACAAGTTATTATGTGTGAGTTACATCTTGTTATGTGTGAGTTACATGTTGCTATACACGAGTTACATACTTTTATGTGAGAGTTACATGTAATTATGTGTGAGTTATATCTTGTTATGTGTGAGTTAAATCTTGTTATACACGAGTTACATACTTTTATGCGCGAGTTACATGTAATTATGTGTGAGTTATATCTAATTATTTGTGATTTTTTATTTATCTTTATCTTGAACTAATTCAATTATAACTGAATTAATTTTTTTCTTTGCCAATTTAATACAAAATGTTATTAATCCACATAAATTAAGTATATTGTATTTCATATTCATACACTATTTTTCAAATGATAAAAATGAAAGATGTAGCATGGGTTTATTTCATGGTGTAACTCACATACATTAAGATGTAACTCGTGTATATTAAGATGTAACTCGCGTACAATAAGATGTAACTCGCGCACAAGAAGATGTAACTTCATGATATATTATCAAATGTAACTTCAAAATAATTTGTTAAAATTACATAAGCAATATTGGTCTCTGTTGATAGATCATGAAAAATAAAAAATTTGATATAAAATTTATAAAATTCGGATATCAAATAAAAAAGTTATTACAATTTTTAACAATAAAAGCAAAACAAAATAATGAATGGTGCGTCGTTTTGGGATCAGGCGCACCATCCTCATGATGCGCCGATCCCAGGGTATAAATTGCGTGGACTTACTAGTTTCTACCATCCTTATTTCGTACCATGGAAATATTGTGAAATCAAAAGATACATATTTAGTGAAAAAGTTAGTTGATAAGGCAGATAAGCCAAAAAATATGGTCATCAAATGAGCTTAGGTATACTTATATGATGATTTTTTTTAGTTGAGTTTAAGTGACAAAAGTGAAATACGAGTAGTTAGGGGCAGAGCTATGGGAGGCCCAACCTAGGCCCCGGTCCACCCCAAATTTTAAAAAATGCATTTATTTTTAGTTTGAAAAATTTTGAATAAATTTTTTTCAAAAAATATTTTTTGTACCAGGCCACTCTGATCCAGCACCCTGGCTCTCTGCTCCTGCGCGAGTAGTGAAATGGTACATTCTCCTTTTGATTTATGACACTTTCGGTAAATAAATTAATACTCCATTAAAAGTAGTTAACTTTTGATAGCGTGAATGACGGAGTATGAGGCACCCAGATATTTGAATGATTTGTTGTCCTTTGCTCATGTGACAAATTTTAATAATAAATGATCACGCTACTTTTGACGATGACCATCGGTATGATTCAGGACTTTAAGTCATAATACAATGATAATGGCAAATTATACGGTGGGATCGGTATACCATGCATATGGTATACCCATCCCAAGTACAGTACCGTTTTTTTACTTTGTATAACAAACGAAGCATACAAGAACACTTGGTGGATGGTTGCATGCTCTCTCCATTCACACATCTCCCACTCACGTTTCTTTTTCATTTTTTTCTTTTATTAATTTTTTTTCATTAAAAGCTATCATGTTTCCAACTACTTTTTTTTAATTTAAAAGCACCAGAACATATTACAATTTTGTGATCAAATTTTCATTCTTTCAAATAAATTGATTACTTTTTCTTTCTCTCTTAGTCCTTATTGATACACTTTTCCTTTTCTTTTCTTTTCTTTTTATTCAACTAAAAGTACAACAAAAAATATCTTTTTTTTCTTCAAAATAAATATTTGTTTGTATTTATACACTTATTTGTAATATATTTTTTCGTATTCACATTTTTTCCTATAATATACGTATTTATTATCTCTCTTATACGGAGTATGTTTTTAGTGTTTTTTAGACATTAAATTTGATTATTTTGATTCATATTTGATAAAGTATGAGATTACATTTTCCTATGTGATTTATATTTCTACATGTGTGGGTTACGTTTATTGACAATTTCAAGACTTATATTTGATAGTATATGAAGTTACATCTCCATATACGTGAGTTATATTTTTTTATGAGTGAGTTACATCTTCATACGCGCGAGTTACATCTTAATACGCGCGAAATACATTTAGACTTGTCTCAACAAGTTACATTTTGCAACCTAGCTAATGCAAGAGTGTGGCAAAAATAAGCGTACATGACAAGCAAATCAACATATAGTTCGAAGTAAAAACACAAAGAAAGTAAAACAGAACTAGAAATAGTCAAACAAACCCTAGTCGCACAACTCCTCCATGGCGGCGGTTCGGGAGGGGGACGGATCAACATCTCTTCGTTTTCTTTCACCCTTTGGCTCCTGTTCGGAGCCTCTTCCTTGCTCGCGACCTCCTCGTTCAGAACCAGAACGCCCTCATCACCCTCGAGAGAATCATGTTATCACAATTGTTGCCCATCTCCTCCATCTCCGCATTGCTCTAAGACCCATGAAGCGCCGATATTGCTCTCGACGAAAAAGCAGCATCCACGATGTCTTCTCACAACCCACACGTCCGAACCAAAATTAGATCTATACAATGAAAACAAAGAAACCACCGGCCCAGGACACCCTCGCGCTAGACAAGAGCAGCACCGAAGACGCGATGACCCTTCCGCTTGTTTGCCAAAGACGACGGCGCACAGAAGGCGCCGAGTTCTCAAACCCTACGTGAGGGACATGACCGCTTCTTAGTTTGAGTCAAGTCCACGTTTGATGTTTTGTTAGATCCGTATTTTAGCTATTGGAGTGGTACCGTAACACATGGCTTGATTTTTGAACTAAAATCATTTGGTATAGTTCTATTTTACACAAAACATAATCATCTCATACCAATATCAAATCATATCACTTTTTCCATTGTCCAAAAAAAGTTCAACATCAAACAAACTCAAAAAATCATACCCAAAATACATCAGAGTTTAGGTACAATTTATGTAGCACAAAAACTTTCGGGAACGAGTACATTTCCGTTTCGGAAACTTTACAGAAAATCTCCAAACAAACCTCTTTTGAGTAAAAGTTGACATTTCCCGTCTCCAAACAAACCTATTTTCGCGTTTCTGTACAATATAGGGTATAATCCAAAATAGAAATCAAATTCAGATATATGAGTTGAATTGGAGAACCGCATATCATTTTACTTTGTAATCGTTACCATTATATGTTTATGCTAAAATAAACTAATCTAAGATTGAAATGGGGATCAACCAAATATGAATCGATAATGGACTAATTATGAATGAGAGAAAATATAAAATATGAATTAAGATTATTGAAATACTTCGAATAGCTTTTTGAGCTCTAGTACAGAATGTATATTGCTAGTTTTGTTCGTAATGAACATGTGTTGCTTCTTAGAATTGATATTCTATTTAAAGAGAACTTTTCTACTCCTTCCCCAAGTCTCTCACGTGTTCCTTCTTTTTCTCCATGACCAACTAACCCATGTTTATCCACTCCTTCTCCCTTGACTCAATCAATGGGTCACGTTTTTGTTCTTCCACTTCAACTGGGCCTCGCCTTTCACTTGGCTGCACAAACAGGCTTTCTTCTTATATCTGTTGGACCCCTCAGCTAGTATGAGCCCATGTCTTTGAATAAATTTTGGGATCCAACATTTCCCCCATTCGAGAAGTTGAGGCGTATGGGCGTACATGTGAACCTCTACGTTAAGCATCAAATTTTCGAAATCTTGAAACATCTATACTTGTCATCCTTGAATATTTCCCAATATAAACTCGTCATCTGTCTAATGAGACATGTTGTCAACATGTCATTTGTGTAACAAGACGCTTTTGTCAACTCGTCACTTTTCTGACGACATGTTTCCGTCAATCCGTCACTTGCCTGATGAGATGACTTAGTTAATTTCCATCCAAGTAGTTTCTGATCTAATCCGTCTCTTTGACTAAAGTGATGAAGAACAAAAGTTGGTCTCCTATCATCTTCCTCCCGCACTTGTGCTAATGATCATAGCTAGATAATTTTGACGAGTTGAAACTTCGTCCAGTTTGATGTCGACTGTCTGGTGATGTCGACATGTATGGGGATGTCGACATGTCCATTGCTAGAGATGGCGAGCCGGGTTGCATGAATGTAATCGAAATCCTGCAAAAACATTAAATTCTAGCTCGTTTATGGTTTTAGTAATATCGCCGACATGAATATTTATGATTTATGTCGATGTCGTTTGTATTGTTTCATTATGTTTTGGAGCTTATGTTGTTGTGCTCTTAAAGCACATGCTTGTGTTGTGTACTTCTGTAGTTTTGGCCAAAACATTGCGGAGAATCGATGGTGTTTACACTCATGTTTAGCGTACATGAAAATCTCACTTCTTCCCCTAAGATTTCTGTAAGCCCCTTGTCAATTGTGTTTTGACATTTTTGTAAGGCTTTGTTTGATGCATGTTAAGATTCCGTCATCGTCAATTGTTGATTGTTTTCGCACAAAAAGAATTTTCTAACATCGGCTGTTGACTAAAAAGCCACCAGCCCTCCGATGCTTAAGTTAGTGATCACTTATCGGTAAAGGAAAGTAATAAACTAAGAACATGTATGTGAAACTAAATAAATATCTACCGTCAGAACGTGTCTATAGTAAGACAGTTTCAATTATGTCGTCAGGTTTATCATCGGACGACATGCCCCCCCCCCCCCCCCCCCCGTCTGACAATTTCAGTCATATCGTCTGATTTATCTCGTCACATGAGTGACAACAATATGTTAAAGAAAATATTAAACTAAAAATGAAACAAAATTAAGGGTACCGTATTGTAGCTCATCAGAACCTGTCTGTCATTGGACGACATGCCCCCAATTGATGACTTCAAGCATGTCATCTTATCTATCTCGTCACAGAATTAAGTGACGACTCATTCCTCAGGTCTCGAATATGGTTTTCCATTATGGTAATCATGCCTCCTGGGAGATTCTGATTTCCCATGCTCCCCTTCGTACTCAATTTGTCTTCGACAGGATCGTAAGTCTTCTTCTAAACGAATGAAAGCCAACGTCTTTGCTTGAACATTTTCGAAGGAGCGACAAGGGTATTTCGTCAGTTCGTGGTATAGCTCTGAATCTTCATACAAACCTCTTCTGAATGCTTCAATGATGGTTGAGACGTCACATTTTGGGATGGACACCTTTTCCTTATTGAATCGGTGTAAATAATCTCTCAAAGATTCGTTCCGCTTATGGACTGCTCGGTAAAGATCACTGGTTTGCTTTTCCATAACTCGACTACTTGCAAATTGCTGATTGAACAGGTTGACTAACTCAGCAAATGAGTTGATGTCTTCATTTGGCAGATTGACAAACCACGTCAACGCTGGTCCAGTCAGTGTTGTCCTGAATGTCCTGCACATACAAGCTTCCCGTTACTATGGTCTAACAGAAACAACAAGCATTCGTTGCTTGTATTGGGCGATGTGCTCCAATAGATCGGTGGTTCCGTCAAACTACTTCATTGAGGGGGCTGCAAACTTCCTCGGAATCTCGACATCTGTGATGTGTCGTCCGAAAGGAGAATCAGCGTAACATGTCTGTGAAGTGACGTCTAATGGTGGCGGCACTCCAGGTATGCAACTGATTTTCTCCCGCATTTCTCTTAACTCTTCCATGATGACAGCTAAGGGATCCGCTGGACGTGTCCGTGCCCGAGGTTCTGCTGGGATAGGTGAAACCGTTGTCCGGGTTATCTCCTCCCTGGTGGGGGACGATATGTCAATGAATTCCGTATCCCGTCGACTTTGATGGTTGAAGGTGACATTTCTAGGGAAGTCGATATGTCTGGGGATGTCGACATGATTCGGGACTCTTCTTCTCTGAGGTTCTGTTAACAAATATTGGGGTGCATTTCATCTGGGATTCAAGAGAGAATCAGACCGATTGGATGGCCCCGGTTCTCCGGGTGTGCCGGTTGCCGAGTAAGGGATGAATGGTTCGGGCGGGATTGAGTCGACCCATGATGTGGGCATCCTTTGGGTGACAGAATGCAAGCCCGCCGTTGCTGGCCTAGTGCACAGAGAACCTAGGAAAAAGCAAACCAGAATGTTGGGGATTGGAGTCGTTTCCGGAACGAGAGGAATATACGGGATGACTTGCGAACTCACGGTGGACTAAGGATTTCCGGTTAGTGACATCCCCAATGTAAGAAACAATGGGTCCGTCATGCTGTTGAGGGGCTCGGTCGAGATTGGAGTGGGGTCTAAATCCAATCTCGTAGTTGCGGCCATGACATCACTTCTTCGGTTGAATCTTGAGTTGGAAGCTATGGACGTCACCAATTGCACTTGAGAGCGCAATACATCATTCTTCCGCTGGATGTAGGCAATTCGTTGAGCCATTTCACGCCTGATTTCTTCCTTCGCGATTTCAAGCTGCCCGTTGAATTCTACTAACAGGGGGTTTGTGCTTCCGGCCATGATCGATCCTTTTTTGTGCGAATTTCCCATAGACGGTGCCAAATTGTTTATGCTACAATAAACTAATCTAAGATTGAAATGAGAATCGAACAAATATGAATCGATAATGGACTAATTATGAATGAGAGAAAATATAAAATATGAAGTAAAAATATTGAAATACTTCGAATAGCTTTTTGAGCTCTAGTACAGAATGTATATTGCTAGTTTTGTTCGTAATGAACATGTGTTGCTTCTTAGAATTGATATTCTAATTAATGAGACCTATTCTACTCCTTCCCCAAGTCTCTCACGTGTTCCTTCTTTTTCTCCATGACTAACTAACCCATGTTTATCCACTCATTCTCCCTTAACTCAATCAATGGGCCACGTTTCTGTTCTTCCACTTCAGCTGGGCCTCCCCTTTCACTTGGCTGCACAAACGGGCTTTCTTCTTACAAACTATGAGCCCATGCCTTTGAATAAATTTTGGGATCCAACATTTGCGTCCTTTCGAGAAGTTGAGGCGTATGGGCGTACATGTGAACCTGTACGTTAAGCATCAAATTTTCGAAATCTTGAAATATCTAGACTTGTCATCCTTGAATATTGCCCAATATAAACTCGTCATCTGTCTGATGAGACATGTTCTCAACCTGTCATTTGTGTAACAAGACGCTTTTGTCAACTCGTCACTTTTCTGATGACATGTTTTCGTCAACCCGTCACTGGTCTGATGAGACGACTTAGTTAATTTCCATGCAAGTAGTTTCTGATCTAATCCGTCTCTTTGACTAAAGCGATGAAGAACTAAAGCTGGTCTCCTATCATCTTCCTCCCGCACTTGTGTTAATGATCATAGCTACACAGTTTTGACGAGTTGAAACCTCCCGCATTTGCTAACATCGGTCGTTGACTAAAAAGCTAACAACCCTCCGATGCTTAAGTTAATGATCACTTATAGTTAAAGGAAAGTAATAAATTAAGAACATGTATGTGAAACTAAATAAATATCTACTGTCAGAATGTTTCTGTAGTCAGACGGTTTCAATTATGTCGTCAGGTTTATCATCGGACGACATGACCTCTCCGTCCGACGATTTCAGTCATGTCGTCTTGTTTATCTCATCACAGGAGTGACAACAATATGTAAAAGAAAATATTAAACTAAAAATGAAACAACTTTAAGGGTATCGTACTGTAGCTCATCAGAACTTGTCTGTCATTGGACGACATGCCCCCAATTGACGACTTCAAGCATGTCATCTGATCTATCTCATCACAGGAAGTGACGACTCATTCCTAAGGCCTCGAATATGGTTTTCCATTATGGTAACCATGCCTCCTGGGAGATTCTGATTTCCCATGCCCCATTTGTGCTCAATTTGTCTTCGACAGGATCGTAAGTCATCTTCTAATTGAATGAAAGTCAACGTCTTTGTTTGAACATCTTCGAAGGAGTGACAAGGGTATTTCGTCAGTTACTCGTACAACTCTGAATCTCATACAACCCTCTTATAAATGCTTCAATGATGGTAGAGACGTCACATTTTGAGATGGACACCTTTTCCTTATTGAATCAGTGTAAATAATCTCTCAAAGATTCGTTCCGCTTATGGACTACTCCGTAAAGATCACTGGTTTGAGTTTCCAGAACTCGACTACTTGCAAATTGCTAACTGAACAGGTTGACTAACTCAGCAAACGAGTTGATGCCTTCATTCGGCAGATCTACAAACCACGTCAACGCTGGTCCAATCAGTGTTGTCCCGAATGCCCTGCACATACAAACTTCCCGTTGCTCCGGTCTGACGAAAACGACAAGCATTCGCTGCTTGTATTGGGCGACGTGCTCCAATGGATCGGTGATTCCGTCGAACTTCTTCATTGAGGGGGCTGCAAACTTCCTCGGAATCTCGAAATCTGTGATGTGTCGTCCGAAAGGAGAATCAGCGTAACATGTCTGTGAAACGACGTCTAATGGTGGCAGCACTCCAGGTATGCAACTGATTTTCTATCACGCCCCGGACCTACCCGGACACGTCAACAACCCGCCGTGCAGTACGAATAGTCAACCGCAGTCCAACACATCCAGTCTATACAAGGCGTCTGGAATATCATTCACACGCAGTACATCCATAAACAAACATAATGCAAAAATGTTCATTGAAGCAGTGTAAATAATATTACAAGTGTTCAGGCCACACTTGGCAAAGTTAGGCATACAAGCCCCAAATAGTTGATCAGAAAATATCATCAATGAGCATTATTGTAATAGTTTTGAAAATAGAAACGGAGGAAGCACGAACCACGTATTCTCTCCAAGGATTCCCAAAGCAACGTGCACAGGAAGCAAGCTCTAGCTTCTACCTGAAAACTATGAAGTGGCCTCTCCCGTGAAGGGGAGGTCAGTAGTTTGAAGCATTTAAAAAGTACAATGAGAACTATACTGCATATAATTAATGTTTCAATCCTTAAGACCCTAAACATAGGGTGATATCATATTCTAGGAAATAACCCATGTAACCCCTTTCAAATCATACATAAGTATATAAAGTCAAATCGTCGGCTCATAGGCCCATTTGTATTTGTCACAAACCCTTTGTATCGTCCAACGTTAATTTATTTCCCCATTTGTATTTAACAATACATTTTGTATCGCCTTGCGATAATTCATTACATTAATAATTCATACAATTCAACCCAAAGGTCACATCAATCATACAGGACCTGTCACCGCTATCCGAGTACCCACAGGGCACTCGGTCGGAGTCCAGCATCCAGCCCTTGGACTCATACCATGTTCCCATAGGAAGGTAAGGCCCATTCGGGGTCCTATCGTATATGTTACCACTGTCAGAGCCTCGTTAGGTCTCTGATTCGGATTCCACCCTTATATGTGATCACATCATAAGTCCATGCTATCCAACACGCTCTCTAGAATCGGGCAGGGCCATGGTCCTTACATCTATTTTATTATGAGCCCATGCAGTCCGGCATGATCCTTAGACTCGTCCGGGCCATGTCTCCCACCTATCCATTAGTAAGTCCATGTGGTCGGGCATCTATCCTTAGACTAAAGTCGAGTCATGACCCTTGCTACCAATCAAACAATCAATTACGGGTGTCCTAAAGACCACCCAAAAAATAACATCAACAATCTAATCCTAGCTAGGATCAATATACCATTTTAATCATCTAAGGCTATCCCAAGTGAATACCCTAGTCATAAAGCATCACGATTCTAAAATTAGGATCAATTCTATTAAGGTTAATACTACAACCTCGGGCTAGTCACTTATTACTACCCGAGTTGTCCTTAGTTCAATTTGTCTTTCCCTTTCAAACGAACATGAAGGTCATGCCATGACTCGTTCTCACTTTATATTTTAATAGAGTATTAGAGCAGTCCACACCAACAAATATTACTTCAATAAAAGATCTTCAATCAGTCTGTCATCTAGTATTGATGGAGATATATGTAACCATTAGTTTGTCGTCTAGTATTAATAAAGGAGATAAATGTGTAACAAATTCACAATGTGTATAGAACTATCTCATAATTTGTTAATGTTTGTATACTTTGGAAAACAACCCACATAATACAGTACTCCTGATTCCAATTAATTCGTCTTAGTTCGAATTTCACATGTATAAAAAAGTCAATCGATATTTAAGAAATATTTTCTCCGTTTTTTAATAGTGGTAAAATTAGGATTTTCACTATTCACACCTTACTTTGATCACTATGTTTTACTAATATATATAATGAAATTAGTATGTACTATCCTCCGTTCCATAAAAGTTGCAACAATTTGACTTTCACGTTTGCCAACGCGCAACTTTGACTGTAATTGTATTTATATACGTATTAGTAAACATTAAAAAAAGTTAATATATTGGAAATTTACATTAATACAAATTTATTAATATTTTATACATAATATTTTTATTATATATATTATTACAAAATCGTACTCAAAGTAAGGTGTGTGAATAGTGCAGAAATTCCAATGTTGCAACTGTTATGGAACGAATGAAGTATAAAATATTATTAAATTTCTATTAATTTGAATTTCTAAAATATTAATTTTTATAATGTTTACTAATACAAATGTGAAAATCAAACTGTTGCAACTACTACGTACTATCTATTAAATAACTAGGAAATGAAAATGGAAAACATAAAATATAAAATGCGAAAATAGAAACAGAGAACCGGAAAAAAACTAGATAGTACACATAAATCATATACCAAAAATCGGAAACTCAAAAACAATTTGGGCTCCTACTCTGGTTGAGCCCAAGATCGAGCTATGCGCTGAACGAGTGTTTGGGTCGGGATGAAGAAATGTAACACATTAACAAACATCATGCTAGGGAGTTGAATAAATAAGACTAATGTGGTTGAAAATGAAAAGTTCCTTTAAATTGGGGACAACCCAAAAAGAGGGTATCCTGATCTATGACGATCACAAGTCACAACTCAATAAATTTGAGGGTTTTGATGGGATAATGTCTCTTAGCCCAAAAACATTTGAGAGGGTACAATGACTCCGTTTGAAAGAGCGTTTTGCCCAATCAGCTAATTCATTTGAACTACAAACCGCGGGTAGACATCAACCCGGTAGAAAACAAACACAACCATTCTTCCTCATATTCATAGTTATATTCATACTCATAGTAGTAATTTTTTTTGACAGGTACTATACTTACACTTAAGGATTTAATTTAATATTTATGAAAAGATAGGAGGTGTTTGGAACTGATTCTGCTTCTGCTTCTTTTTTAAAGCAGAAGCAGAATCAGAATCAATTTTCACAAGCTGGTAGTCTGGTACCCCCAGCTTCTAAAAAAACTGATTCTAGGAGTAAATTAGAGCATCAGAATCACTTCTGCATTTTCATCCAAATACTTCAACTTCTGCTTATGCTCCCTGAAGGAGCAGAAGCAGTTTTAAGAATTAGATCCAAACGCCCCCATAGTCTTCCTTAAATTCTCAAAAGCTGATTTTGTGGAGTTGAGACTTGAGATATCGCTCCTTTAAGTTCCCCAAGCACGTACTCCCTATTTTGCCTCTTGTAAATACAAAAACATTTAAAAAAAACATACACTAAATTTTCATATAACCCATCCCATTTCTAATTTCATCACATCTAGAATTGAAACGCTTGGGGAGCTAAGCATTTCATTCAGAAAGTACATTCGAATATTCGATCATATAGTACATTTTTGCTAATATAGTAACAGGTATATGATGCCATGAAGGTACATTCGATCATGAATTCATGAATCATAATCAAGTGTATACTATTATGAACTAATAATAATGGCAACCGAATTATGTTGAGAACATAACGGCACGGCACGGCACGGCACGAAGATTATTCATATGGTTAGTTAGAGTCGCGACTCATCATCTTACTTTCCACCTCCAGGGAACCGCATGCTTAAGGCTTTCACAAATGCTTGTCTGCATTAATTAATTTAAACTGTACCAAGTCAGCACAAATAAAGGGCTCCTTTTAATTGAATGACATTTTTGGCTGAACGCCACTAGCCAAATTTACCCGGTGTTTTTGATGTGAAAAATATAAATAAATGTGACACATCAAATTTCAAATATAATGGCTCTAAATAGGTCAGATGCACTTAATGGAATTAAAAACCTAATTAATTGAATTCAGTTGGAATTTTTTTTTACTTGGACTATAATTTCCTGGTATGGTTTGATCTGGTCCGAGCTGGTTTGGTCTGATAAATGTCTGATCTTTGTGGATTTTATAACTGTCCAAGTCAGGTCTTGTCTGATCTGGTCGGGGACTGAAAACAGAAGTAAAAACATCCTTATATACTTGGTATATAATACGTAGTACTACTAGTATGGAGTAATACATAAATACTCGTAGATGTTATTTCCCACCCCACGAACACGCTCAACTTTCCTTATTTGAATTTTTCGGTTTCTATTCGAGAAAAAGAAAATTTGTAACAGGCAAATGTCGCAATTATCCATAACTTTTGCTGAATTTGACATAAAATATTCAAGGGCATGATTGGAAAGTCAAACTAAAAATTTATCTTTACATAAATATGTATATTGCTTGAATGCGAACTTGTATTGAAGACGGTAGTAGGATGCTTTTAATTGGACTATACTTTTCTGATTTATTCTGTTTAAATCTGATTTGGTCTGATTTTAATTGATATGACTTGGTTCAAGAGATGTTTGTTCTATGTGTATTTTACAGCAGTCGATGTCTAATCTGATCTATTTAAGTCTGATGTGGTCTAATTTTATATGGTATACACAAACAAACAAATGTTTGGATCAAGGTTGTTATGATCACACGCCAACTCGCAAGATCGCCTAATCTTACATTCTTACGAGTATGAGAGCTATGGAAGAACATTTTCCCTTTATGAATGTACATTTCCTTGCATTAGAGAATTATTTAGAGGTAACTTCCTCCCGTTACTGGTACCGGCTTACAGTCTCCCATATATCAGCTTTATGCACTAAAACATCTTGTTAAAGGTTCTTAAAACCTTATTGTGACATAATTAATGTTAATTTTTTATGGGCAAATTAAAAGGTTTTAAATTTAAGTATTGGTAGATTTGGATGCAACTAATGTTCCGTTGGTATGGATTGTCTAATACTTTATGTCCACTTCTCCCCTCGGTCCAAAAGGTGGAATCTCCCACCCCAGGAGCCTCCACCCCGACCTCCACCCCGACCTCCACCCCGACCCGACATGATGGTGGGAGATTAATCACGGTGACTCAGTCAGCAAAGCGGCGATAGGCCTTATACACGTGCGCACCAGAGGTCCAGCCTTATTTCAGGTTCTGTAACCTCCATACGGCCGCTGCGGGTTTCGAAGCTTGGTCACTTGGTCCAATTTTCCCACCACTGGACCAACTGAGCTACCCTCAATCCTCTTCGCAAAGAATAATCCTAATTGATATTTTTGATCTAATGTGTTGGATTTGGAACATTACTTTTAGGCAATATAATTTCTAGTGAGAATGAAAATTTTGTACTTCATGAGAGTATTTTTAAACATTAATCATTTTCACTTAAATTTTATTCTAGGAGTCGGATGCTTTGACAATCGTTCAAGGGGTAAATAGGGAGCGAGGAAGGTCCTATCTTGACATATGGGTGAATTATATTAGGAAGTGGTCATCTGAAACTGCTTCACATGTCTGCGTGAGGTTAGAGTGCGGAGCATGGAGGCACCTGCGGAGATGGGCTTCAAGCTGGTTGGTCGTCAAGAGGTGAGGAAAGGTGGTGTCACGGATCTGGGAGAGGAATATGGGGGAGGAGTCGCGCAGGGAAAAAGAAAGTCATGTTGGGATATTTTACTCACTTTTGGGACCGGGCACAACATTCTCATGGTGCGCCGGTCGTAGGGTATAATTTGCCGTGTTTAACGGATTTTAATTGGTGGGTTCCGCATTTTTTGTCTTGCTTTGATGCTCCATCCCGAGGAGCTCAGGACCAACCACACAGTTATCGGATGTAACTTGAGTTTTGATTACACTCTCATGGAAAGAGAGTGGATTTTCATTTCTAAGTCATTGCTTCGACTTGAAAACAAAACCTCTCTCTTGTGACACTCTCTTTCATGTGAGTTACGCGGTTTTAATCAACCGTCTAACAAAAATTAACGGTCGTACAATTTGAAGTCCATTTTTGCATCATTCTCGAGGCGCCTCTCATTCCATCTGACCCTCCATTCACTACAAGACACGTTACTCCATGGAGAGGATCCTACTCCGTAATTCATAATTGCGAGATCCGGGAAGTCGGGAACCATGGTTTAATATTTGGTATGAATATAGCGACAACTCGAATCGATTTTAGTCTCAATCCTAATTCATACTAAGGTTTTAATTTTTCATACTTAGGGATCCGAACTCCAACTACTCACACACATGGTATGTACTCCCTCCATCCCGTTGGAATGTTCCCGGTTTGACCTACACACATATTAAGGAAATAAACTTATCAGAGGGTAAATTTTATTGTTTTGACACTGTTTCGACATTGTTTGGCACTGTTTCGACACTGTTTGGCACTGTTTTGCACTGTTTGACCCTGTTTTGATGTAGGATAACATTCATTTGGGGAAATGGGAACTTTCCAACGGGACATCCAAAAAAGGAAAGCGGGAACATTCCAACGGGACGGAGGGAGTAGCATTTTAGAATACTTTTTTCACTAAAATTTCGATTTTTAACTGCTTGATTAAGGACCCCAAGTTAGAAGGACCACACGGCAACTTGATAAACTTGTTCAAGTTTTTTGTCTCATTCACTTGAGTATTTTTGGTTCATTTGGCCCTATGGCCTATGGGTAGATCTACAATTAAAAGTCAAACACATCAGGATAGATAGAGACTAGAATAGTTCTTTCCTATATTTCACACTTTCACAAGAATAGTGCACTCGATCCTACATCTATTTCTAGTTCCAATTTGAAATGCATGTTCGATTTAATTTTGGATGGAAAAATAGAGAATCCCATTCGGAAACGACATACGTGCCCACCCTATTTCATATTCGAAAGTTTGTCCTGTATTACTTATGTCATATTTTCTGCACTATGAATGTTAGTTGGATTTTATCCTCTTTGAGTTTGTTTTTACTCGATTGGGTTTGGAGAGTCACTAAAACTCAAGAAGAGTTGTTGGGCACCCTTCTTCGAGTTATATGAGCTCGTGATCCTATTAAAGTTGGAGTCCAGTGTTTCCTCAATAGTTTTATTCAGTCATCCAAGAGGATGATTCATGATTGTTCACACCTCCCTTAAATTGTTATACTCCGTATTTCTTTTAGATCAAAATTGGACGGTCAAAATTGAGCATATTTATCGGGAGGGCAATCAGGACGCAAACTTTTTAGTTGGCCTAAGCCATAGATGTTCATTCTATTTCTAATATTGATCCTAGAATATCGTTATACATTTTGTATGACTTACATGGGCTTTCCTAGACTCGCTTGATCATTAATGAAGTCGTGAAGGGTATGAGGTATTGCTCCTATGATTTTACCAAAAAAATTAGTTTTTCCCCATATTTACTTAGGTATTGGAAATTATTTATAATATAAAAATGATGTGAAATGTTCTGTGTTAAAAGTATTTTCATAAAAGTATAAATTTACAATTTGAATAATATTATACTAATCAAAATCATGGTTCAATTTTTAAGATTTGGCTAAGTATTTTCCCTTGTATGAAATTAACATGATTATTATATACTACGTAGAAATTATAAAGAGGGTAATTTTTGCAAAAGTGACGACACAAAAAAACATTGTTTGCAATTGCTATTGCTTAAATAATGATTTATTAAAAGATTTGAGAGACAATATTTAATAGTAAGAGTTTATTGCATTTGAAAAAAAAGGTTATTAAAAAAATGAAAATTGATAATATCAGATAAAAAATATTTTTGTGTAATAATAAAAAAATGAAAACTAAGTTAAACCATCCCCACATTAATAGAGCCATTTCAAATTTTTAAGAGATAATTACCCTACATATTACTAAAACTCCACCACTTTCCACATCTATGACCTAATGGGTTTTTTTCTCAAAATATATTTAAAATTCGTTATAATTAATTAATATATTAATAAATAATTAAATAAATTATTTTTTATGACTAATGTGTCCTTCGTCTATTATTATAAAAGCCTAATATCCTATTTCTTTTAACCTAAACCTTGGAGGAATGTCCCCTGCGTACAGATGCCCACCCAAACCGCCACCCGGTGTACAGCAACACCACTGCCGTCGCTCGTTGTACACTTGTACAGCCACGCTGCCGCCATACGCCGTACAGTCATGTCGCTGCCAATCTCGTTTCTGAGCCACCCGGAGTTCTAGTGTCTCCTCTGATGCGACGATGAGGAGTTCGAGTTCGACCACGACATGGGCATCATTATACCATGTGAAGATGTTGTTTTCCGCTCATTAACTTCCATGCTCAGATAGACTAAATGGCGGCGACGGTGGCATTCTTTTAACCTGCAGCGGAGGCCACTCTGGATTCTGTACGGCGAGTGGATTCTTTTGGTAGAGTGGTAGAGCTCATTTTGGGCCATGTAGGCTTTAACCGACCCTGATTTTTTTTTAAATGTGTTAGATTTGTTGTCACTTACAAATATGTTGTGATTGTAGGTGTTTTCTTTGGAAGTGTGTGTTTGCGAATTTGTGATACGCCCTTTGGAGAACAATCTTGATTAAGTGCAGGCTTCCATTTTCATTCTTCATAAGTTTTTTATTTTTTGAGATTAGGGTTTATTGAATTTAGGGTTTGTGGGCATTCAACATGGGCATTGTACATTGGGGTGAACATGACAATAAGTATTGAGTATGATCGGTGTATATGACGATAAATAATATTATACATGGCATTTAATGAATGCGATGAGAAAGTTTGTTGTGCAGTGCTTATGACCAGTAAGGCAGTAACACAGAACGGTAATGCCGTCGTGAAACACAATATACTTAATTAGACGTAAAATAATAAAATTATTAAATCTGAAAAATAAAAATTATAAATAAATTTGTAAAGTGAATGAGAAGAGAAGTAATTTTGGAGGAAGTGCAGTGATTATTATCGGATGTGCAGTAATGTCGTGCAATAATGTCGTGCAATAATGTTGTGCAATAATGTCGTGCAGTAACGTCGTGCAGTAACGACACTATAAAGTACAGTAATTTTAATTAGACAAAATTAGTGCAAAATCCACATATTTTAA
This sequence comes from Cuscuta europaea, assembly GCA_945859875.1. Taxonomy (NCBI): domain Eukaryota; kingdom Viridiplantae; phylum Streptophyta; class Magnoliopsida; order Solanales; family Convolvulaceae; genus Cuscuta; species Cuscuta europaea. The sequence goes on along the minus strand of CAMAPE010000005.1, from coordinate 42,852,326 downwards.
ATAAGGATTTTTTCGACATTCGATATTTAATTATAAACGAGATATATTTTTTTCTTGGATTTTTGACCATACAAAAGTTCAAAAACTAGTTAGATCATAATGAGAAACTCATTAAGTTTTAGTCATACCCTAACAAATTTCCCTTTTTTAAAGCTAAAAGCTAATCACTTTTTTTCTCTCATAGAAACACTCTTTAAATGGCTAAACGCAGTAGGTCTTACATCTTACTTACCAGGAGACGAGTAGATGTGGTACGGGAAACTTTCAACAGGCTGTTGCTTCTTCTCCCAACACGCGCCACCTTCTTCGAGCTACCTTCATAACCAGCGTCTCTCACTGAAAACGAGAACGAAAGGTCCAAATTGCCCTTGCTCGTAATCCTGCTCGTTTTCCGATCTCCTCCACCCGGCGTTAATGGCGGCGAGAATGAGAAAGCTCCCACCTCCTTGCTCTCTCTCTTCAAAATCCTAACAATAAGTCCTTCATCGAGGCTCCGGAACGACGAGAACGAAGACAGAGTCGACCGGCTAATTTCATCCGACAAGTCAAAACCGGCGTTCGCCGTCGTCGAGTGTAACCTCGGAGGCAAGTCAAGGCTCCGGCAGACAGAATTTGATTTCGCCGGCGGCAGTGGTGAGTTTTCGCAGGTGGCGGAGCTTATCGGCTTTCCCGGCGCTTCCTCCCATTGAAACGGTACAGATACCGGCGCGTGGAGTGGAGGGGTTAGGGCTGTTAGTGGTGATCTGTGTTTGGTGGGGAGTTTGGTTAGCGATAGCTTTGGAGTAGATTCGTGTTCGGAGTTCTCGCTGGGAAATTCCATTCCCGGCCGGCGATAAGTCAAAAGTTAAATGAGATACTCCGTATTTGATTGGTTGTGTTAATTAATTAAGATGTAAAACGCTCCAGCCATCGGGCGGCCCGGCACTTATCACAACTCACAAGCGTCAGTAACGGTACTAACGGATAGCCTTGTATAATGACCGAAATACCCTTGCATTATTGGTGGGCCCAATTCAACCGCTAATATCACCCAAGTTCAACGCTGAGATTTTTCACATCACAAAAATATTGCCCTCATGCCTTGACAGTTGCAACTTGTGAGACCCAAATTCTTAGAAGCTACAACTACCAAAGGATTGCATTTTACTCCCCCATCCCATAAAAATTGTGTGTTTGATATTTAAGTAGAGGAGAAATAAATAACTTTAGGCACATATTTGTTAGTTTAAATGAAAATAACAAAATCTTTTGAAAACTTATAAAAAGGGAAAGTTGGTCAAGTTTTATGGGACGGAGATAGTAATATTTACATAGACTTCACTCATTTTATTTTTTGAATGACTAGTCTTATAATTTAACTTTTTCACTAAATATATGATTTTTTTATTACGCGTGTTGACGTTATGTAATAATTAAAAATTAAAATAAGTAAGGTTGAAATTATTACTAGCTAAATTGGTGGAAATTATCGTATAAGATCATTTTAGCTATTTTTCAAATAATTTTTTTAATTTTATTAGTAAAATATATTTTTATTTTTTTCATAATTCATAGGATCGGTCAATTCAACTACTCTAGCCGAAACTTCACGAATTTCAGCAAAATCATCTAATTCAATCAATTTCATTGTTACCAAATGAGTTCACATTTAAATTAATAGTTGATGAAGTATTAACTCCTAGAGAGAAGGGAGAGCTAGAGAGAAAAGTGATATGTATTAATGAATTTCCCAAGTGTTTGATTTTGGATCCGGGATCACATCTTTTACAATGAAGAATTGGCTTGCTATTTATAGCAGCCATAAAAGTTAGCTGCAATAAATGTGGGTACACGTGGCAAGTAACCAGCGGTGGAGAGTCAACTCGGCTAGGCACAACATGTGGCACCGTATTTAATGTGGTGGTTGGACGTGACACCGCATTTAATGCGGTAATTTAGAGCAAGTGGAGAGGAGATCCTGTCGAGGGCAGTGTCGGAGGCCGTACGTACCCTGGGAGCCTTCACGTACCGGAGGACGTACGTAGCCGGGGGACCGTCATGTGCTGAAGGTCGTACGTACCCTGGGAACCTTCATGTGCCGGAGGACGTGCGTAGCCGGGAGGACTTCATGTGTTGAAGGACGTACGTCCCCTGGGGCCTTCATGTGCTGGAGGACGTACGTCCCCTGGGGCCTTCATGTGTCGAAGGACGTAACTTCCCTGGGCCTTTAGGTGCTGATGGACGTACGTCCCCTAGGGCATTCATGTGACGAAGGACATATGTTTCCTGGGCCTTAAGGTGCTGATGGATGTACGTCCCCTAGGGCATTCATGTGACGAAGGACGTACATTTCATGGGCCTTCAGGTGTTGATGGACGTACGTCCCCTAGAGCATTCATGTGACGAAGGACGTACGTTTCATGGGCCTTCAGGTGCTGATGGACATACGTCCCCTAGAGCATTCATGTGACGAAGGACGTACGTTTCCTGGACCCTAAGGTGCTGATGGACGTACGTCCCCTAGGACATTCATGTGACGAAGGACGTACGTCCCCTGAACCTTGGGCAACACCTTGTTGTAGCATGGGCTGTCTGGAGCCTTGTTTGCTTTGTTTGGACCACTTGTGCTTGTTGGACCTGACTGTAGTAGTGGAAGTATGTGGGCCGGGGGGTCCTGTGTTATATACTCCATCAACAGTCTTTATCCATCCAAATTTGTTGCATTACATTTCAATATTTCGTTTTCACTACTAGAAATGGTATTTTGATCGTAAAACTAAACATTTATATTAAATCAACAAATCATTTGTCATGTGGCTGACAATACAATCAGATATAAAGCAAAAAACAAAATGACAAAAAGTATTTTGTCTGTCATCCGTCTTTGAACTAGACTTAGAATCAATCACCTCCATAGAAGCAATAAGAGTCACTAATCTTGTAATGGGCAAACCAGACTTCTCATCACCTGACTTGAATTTTAGACTCTTACTGCTAGGAAATAAGAACACACCCAAAACAACATGTAGTTCGAAGGAAAAACACAAAAAACGGAATTAAAACAGAGTTCACTCATCTTCTTCTGAACTCTAAACTCTCTTGCACTACCATAAATGTTCGTGAAGTATTTAAATAGCTATAGACTTAATAATTAATATCATAATAACTAATTTAAACATAATTAATAATTTGAATATAATAACATACTCTCTCGTCCCACAAAACTTGGCCAAAGTTGACTTTCGTGTAGATTAATAAACTATGTGGTTCAAATTTGTGCAGATGAGGGAGAAATAAATTTAGCCACATATTATTTACTTTAAATGGAAATGACAAATTTTTTTTGGAATGGCCAAAATAGAAAGTTTGATCAAGTTTTATGGGACGTTCAAACTCAAAATCGGGCACTGTCTAGTGTTCGATAAGCACGAAGAGTCATTCAACTCAACAAAAGAGCATAAAACTCTAACAATGAGGCTACTAAACATAGTTATGTGTCCTTCCATATCATTCATTTTTTATCGATTATATTTGCACCGCTTTTGGGAACGAGAGGAAAATCCATTTTTGGGTCTACTCGCCCTCCAATTCCATATCCAAAAAATCTGTTTGTACCCACTTTTGTATCCACTTTTGTACCCACCCCCTATTTTGTCTGTGTACACAGGCAATTCGTTAAGAAGAAGGCAACATTTTGTCTGTGTTTATCTATGTACACAGACAAAATAAAGGGTGGGTACAAATGTGTGTACAAAAGTGGGTACAACGAGAAGGACTCTTCCATATCATTCATGCATACGAAAAGCACTAATCAATTCACTGCATTGGATCTTTGGGGTTAATATTTATACACTATTCAACGCGATTTCTGACAAAATCTTTGTACCGACGTGACCCAGTTTTGGTGTGTGCCTATACCACTGATTAGTGGTCACAATATCCTTCTTTAATTCAGCTTTTTTATATTGGTTAATAATATTGAGTAGTAATGTTGGCATGAAGGGTAGTAATGACGACAAAGGAAAATAACATGGACGAGAAGAGAAACGTTTCCGAGAAAAAGTGCACTAGCGCAGGCATAAAATACAATGGTGCCGAGAAATATAATGTATATTAAATGGGACGAAATCAAAGTAAAATGCACATTTTATTTATAAGGTTATTTTTGTCCTTCAATACTCTTTAACATGAATAGGTTCTTAATTTTTTATTTTCAGTGATACGAATGACTAAAAACAAACGGTCATATTTAAGGAAGTTGACCGTTTAAATCATATTTCAAGAATTTTCCGATTTTCTTATCTGTAAGTAATATATTTCAAAGATACAATTATGAAAAGTTTTGCCATGTGTCATCTTCTAAGCAAACATTAATTATAATATTCTAGGTTTCCTCTCCAGTTTAGTATATTATTTATAATAATAATTATACTTTCGATACATTAGTAATTAAGTTAAATTAGAAGTTAGAACTGAAACTTACGTTAAATTTAGGACAAGGCTAAGTTAGAAACATCCTAAAGCTACACAATCAACAAATAAAATCGCATATGTTTTTTTAAAGTATTATAAAATATATTATTTATACTATAATTATTACAAAAAATATATTAAAATTCATAACTTTTAATTATCTTTCATATGACACCAATATTGAATATATAAAATAAAAAAGATATAACACTTTAAAAAAATATCTCTTTTTAAAGTTGTATCTTTTTTATTAATACTCATATTGTAACAAAAAATATACGGAGTATAAAATTTCATAACTTTTTATAATTTTTCATATGAGACCAATGTCACATATATAAAAAAATTATTAATTCCTTCAATTTAGGATCATTTTTTAGAGTTCACACAATTAATCATGAGTGATAATTTAGAATAAAAGTGCACAAACCCCATCACTTTTATTTATTGTTTTTTCTTTGCACTAAAATTTGTGGATTTTTATTCTAAGCTATCACTTTGATTAATAGCGTGCATGGTAAAAAACGATCATAAACTGCACAAATTGATATGTTTGTTTTATATATGCAACATTGGTGTCATATGCAAAATAATAAAAAGTCAGGATTTTTGATATTTTTTTGTAACATTACGGTGTGATATATTATGAATAATAAAAAGCTATTATAAATTAACTTTAGGTACATGTATTCCAAATGTAAAACAAGTATAGCAATTTTTAAAATCTTATTTTCTAAAAATTTTAAAAATACAATTAAGAATTATGGAAGTTTTGTTGTGTTCAATTAAAATTCAACAAAGTTCTATACATTATTTATGTGAAATGTTCTCAATATCCAACCATGCTCATAGATTAGGGTTATGTTTGACATCTTGAAATGTAGGTGAAGACTAATGTCTGAATTAAGAACTATTGTCTGAAATGCTACATTTAAACTGTTAATTGGATGAGGTTAATCTGTTTGACAAAAAAAGTTAAAAATGCTCGGATAATATGACCTGACTAGCTTAGACCTTATTCGATTAGAACAAAGAAATCGGACAATAAAATCAGTCCAATTAAAAACTTTTTGATGAAATCCTTCCTAAAATTTAGAAGTCCAGATTAGAATTCAATAAATCTCATGAAAGTATTCATGAGTAAAATTTGGAGTTAATTTGTTTACTATGGAGTTATATAGTTACTATACAAACATAAGTTAGATAGACATACCAAATCAAATGAGCTTATTATGGAGTTAATCATTCATATTTTAAAAATATTCATGACTAAATTTTTATTTGTCGCCAAAAATTGTGATGATGACACATGATTAAGTTGATACTAAAACGCAAAAAGGGACTTTAAAGTTATATTAGGAAACCTCAAAAACTAACTCCTTGATAATGATCTAATTGAGAAAAACATTACATAAGATGTGTTTAATAGCTCCAAGTCACCAACTTCTCAATGAGATTGTTAAGTTAGAATAGAATTGTCTAGCCGGCTATGGTATTCATTTTCCGGTTTTTAAACTGCACCCATACAAGTTTAATAATATTACTATGCTTGAAATCTCAAATTTTCAATTACCTACTATTGACATGAAAATTAGAAACCTAAAAGTCTTATGCAAGACAAAATTAAAAATCCACAACACAAAGAGTCAATTACAATCACCTTAGCTCGAATATATTCATTCTGTGTGCAATAGCGAACCCTCAAGAGTTGACGCAATTGCTTTAAATAAGGGTGTGGTCGATGATTCTATGCTGATTTTCTGTATAAGAATGTGGAAATGAAATGAGAAATTTGAAACTAAAGTGGAAAAGGAACCAAAAATACTCAATAAGATGGAATGTTGTAGTAAGTAGAGTCAGAGAAAAGAATTAGTGCTATGTAATGATGTAGATGGTGAAATGGCACAATGACATAATGGTATAGCTAGGAAAAAGTAATCCTTCAAAATTCATAATTTTTTATTATCTTAAATATAACACCAATATCGAGTGTATAAAAATAAAAATAAAATAGTATGAAATTTTAATAACTTTTTATTATCTATAATATTGAGTATATAAAAATTTTTAATAACTCATTATTATCTTTAGTATGACACCAATATTGAGTATGCAAAAATAAAATTTCATATTTATTTTAAAGTGCCATAATTTTTTTATTTGTACTCTGATTGTTAGAAAAATTATATAAAAGTTCATAAATTTTTATCATATTTAATATTGAGTATATAAATTTTTTAATAAATTTTATTATCATGAATATGACATCAATATTGAGTATATAAAAATAAGATTTTTATTGTCAAAATTTTAATAACTTTTTAATAACTTTTTATTTTCTCTAATATTGAGTATATAAATAAATTTAATAACTTTTTGTTATCTTTAATATGACACCAGTATTGAGTATACAAAAACAAATTTCATGTTTATTTTAAAGTGCTATAACTTTATAATTTTGTACTCTAATTGTTACAAAAATTATATAAAAGTTCATAAATCGTTATTATCTTTAATATGACACTAATATTGAGAATATAAAAATAAAAAATAAAAAATAATTTAACACTTTAAAAATATCTATTTTGAAATTGCTATATCTTTTTTATTGTGTTCTAATTGTTACAAAAAATATATCAAAATTCATAACTTTTCATTATCATTCATATAACACCAAAGTTGCATATATAAAAGTAATACAATTTAATTGTATTAATTTTTGCAATTTGGATCGTTTTTTACAGTGCACACAATTAATCACGAGTGATAACTTAGAATAAAACTACACAAACCGCCTCACTTTTTTTTAGTTCTTTGTGCTAGAATTTGTGCAATTTTATTCTAAGTCATCACTCTATAGGAAAACCTATATTTTAAAATTAAGAAAGTGAAAAAAAAATGAAAAAAAAAATCTTTTTTAAAATATTAAAGAATTATTAAATTGAATCATCCTAAAATAATCATTCATTTTAAAATTAGTTAAAAATCAACATGCTTAGTTGTCTATTTGGAAGTGACATACTATAGGAGGATATATCCGGTCATAGACTATTATTGGCGAACAATTCATATAGTTGTGATTATATAAAATAATAAATAGTTGAGATTATTGTTAGCGGATCAACAATTATTTGTATTATTATTTTCAGTGTTCCCTTATTGATATTGTGATGTAATTCGATCTTTTACCCGTGGCGTGCACAAGATAAAATGAAATTTGTTTGGGTAGAAATTGACTAAATACACACCCCGTGCAATTTAATTAGATTGTTTTTTAGACAGTTAATTAAAATTAAATTAATTTCAAGAGTTGATTTTATGTGTAAAAATACTAGTATAATTAAATGGAAAATTCTACGGTGCACTCCTAAATTTTGAGTGCACCGGTACACACCTTTTCTTATCCAATCACATTTTAGTATTGTGCTACTAAATATGATTAACGACTTGTAGTGAGGATTCAGCTATTAGCTTAAATATGATTGAATTGTTTCTTAAATTTCTAAATAGGACAATGTATATTTTTATTTTTTAAATACGACTTTTATACCATATTTGTCCTTCCTAATATAAATAAGGTTTAAATATTTTTTTAGTCTCTGCAAATATAGTATCCCTGCAATTTTTTTTTTGTTTTTCATTTCTAAAATGTATGTTAGTTTTTCTTTTAGTCTACCGCGGATGATAAGAATGGAATTTAATGCGTATTTTAAAAATGTGAGTAATTACTTTTTATTTTTTTAACTCTCATATTTTCCTCAAAAAATTTATAAGGATGATTTTTTTAGTGATATACTAAAAAACAAATAATGCATAATACAAGGATGAAAAACATCAAAAAATATTTTGCAGGGACTTAAATCATATTTAAATCTATAAACAATTGTCCCCTGGTTCCCTATGCCGGTGATCCGGATCCGCGGCGTCGTCGTCAGTGTAGGCCAAATCTTTAGCGGTAGAGGCCGGATCTTTAGCGCCGGCGGCCGACGTGGCCAGATCTGGTCAGATGTATGGTGGTAGTTGATGGCAAGATGTGCAATGTCAGTGGTCACATCGATGATGCCCAGATCTGACCAAATGTACGGAGGCAGCGGCTAGATGTGTAGCGCCGGCTGCCGTCGATCAACAACGATGTTTGGCTGCATTATGTTTTGTCAAGCTTCAAGGGGTACTTTCGTACTCCTATCCAACTACAAATAATAATTCATATTTAGAATACTTTTAAACTTTGCACATACTCTGACAATTAAATATTTATTTATTCCTATTTAAATAAATCTCCTTTGATGATTTTGTTCAGTTTAACCTTTTTTTTTCTAGCGAATCAGGTTGCTTTGTATGAGGTTGCTGATTCTATGTCTATTCTCATGGCTCACAATTGGATCTGTTATAATTGTCTGGATGTTATCTTGTGATAGAGTATATATTCTAGAGAAAAGTGAGAGCTAGAGAAAGAAGTGCAATAATCCCTTGCAATAAATGATTTGTGAACCTTCTACAACTACCCCCAAGGGGAGTATTTATAGAGAAAATTAGGGCTGGGCTCCCAAGTCTTGGGCATGGGAGGCCCATTTACAATTGGGCCAGTATTGGGTTGATTACATTAGAAGTCTAGTTCTGTGAGTTCCTTCTGGTCGACAGAGACATGGCCAACGGGGACACTGGCCGACGGAGGACAAGTCTTCTCTTTGGCTTCTGGAGCGTATTCTGGGCTGACTCTTCTTCGGTCGATGAGGTGCCATCTGGCCGGTGGAGGGCCCACTGGATGACAGTTGTGCTTCTCTTAGTCTTCTGAGTATGTGATCATGGGGTCTGGACCCATATACTCCATCATCTTGTATCTTTTCTCGATTTTAATATAAAAACCGATCCTCTTGATTCAAAATAAAGATTAAAATATAATGGGATGAGTGATTAAAAAGTATGATGAATGATTAAAAAGGATGTGTACCAAAATATACTAAATTAAGGAGTGCATCGTAGAAGCACCCTAATTAAATATATATTTGAATTTGCAATAGAGAAATAAACCAACTTATACGGAGTATGTGCTCACGTGAGTTCGTTATTTGTACCAAATTTTTTTACGCTATATAAACGTATTTTTGTCTTTATGAATTAAAGCAAAAAATAAAAATATGTAACCTTAACTTCCATTATCTCATACTCGGTCCATCTTCCTTTTTTGGGTTATCTTATAATCCAAGATAAACGGGGATATGTATTCGGACCAAAAGCTACAAATTAAACACAAATCCCATTATTTGTATTAATCTCTAAAAATAGCACATGATTGAAAGTGACATGTAAATTGTAAATGGATTTCGTGAGATTTGTTTTGTAAGTTTGAGTTTTATACGTAATCAGGTAATCTTTCCGTTTGCAAAATATGGAACGGAAAAGATATTCTGTGGATTGTCTTTTTTTTCTCTTTTTTTGAAGTATTAATACGATAGTATATTTTTTTGGTAAAAGATAACTTAAGAGTTAATTATCAAAATAGGATTAAAAGTCATTCACTTTTCACAAATATGATCAAAAAATAAACTATGTTTGCATAGGACTAATTATGTGTACCTTGGACAATTATACCCTTATAGCTATTAAAATGTTTTAATTCCTAATAAAATAATAAAAAATAATAAAAATTCGTAAAAAATACTAAAAAATTAAGAAAAACATTTCGATATTAAAAATTTAATTAATTTTTTTTTCAAAAAATAAAAAAATTAAAAAAAAATAATAAAATAAAAACTCAAAAAAATGTTGGCATTAGAAATGAGAAATATTCCATTTTTTTGGCATTTTCAGAAAAATGGCATTTTTCTGGGAAAATGGCATTTTTTTCATCGGCCGGAGATGGTGGTGCTGGGAGGTAGTACAGGCGGTGGGAAAGACATCCATATTTTTTTAAATTTTTTTTACGGAGTTTTACTATTTTTTATTAATTTTTTTAAAAATAAAATTATTTTAAAAAAAAAAGTTTTTGAATTTTTTATTTTATAAAAATTCTATAAATTTTTTAATTATATTTCTATGAATTTTTGAATTTTTTCCGAATTTATTATGAATTAAACATTTAATTATGGCTTTTGACTATTTTTAATTCATATTTAATGGAAGGGTAAGAATGAATGCAAACATAGGTATGTTTCCAATAGGACTCATATGGTCCTATTTTGGAATAAAAACATAGCAAGTCCTATTTTAGGTTTTTGCCATAGTTTTAGTCATATTTGAACTAATTTCTAATAACTTAATTCATATTAAAAAACAAGAACCAAATACAAAATCGTCATATCAAAGCCTTTACTAGGAATCTAGGATGAGACTTAGAGTTGTAGTCACGCATAAGAGTGGCCCAAGTTGCTAATACCTCAATGTGGTAGACTCCACTGACAGCAATATTCCACCTGCTACTAGAATGAAGATTTAAATAAAAGCAACAAAATAATTTAAGCATCCCGGTTGCATCGGCCATCAAGAAGGGATTTTTTTTGTTCATCCACCTCCAAAGGAAGCATTCCGATTACTAGTCATCGAAAAGAGAGGGAGAAGAGGTTTGACCAACCACCTCCAAAGGAATCATCTCGTCTACGGAACATGTCAGTATTTTAGGCGGTGCTGTTCCGAGAGCACTGCCACCTTGCAGTTTTTTGTTCCCTCGCCATCGACCTCCTCAAATGACATCCTTTCTTAAGCTCGACTTAATCTCTCCATTAATGGCAACCGAAATCATTGTCGGATTCATGTCAGAGAAAAGAAGCAGCGAGACTCACGATAAAAAATCCAAAGACATTTACAATTAGAACGGACTAAACCCTCGGTCAGAGAAAACTCAACCGGACGAACAACCCTCGGCCAAAGATGACCTTAGCCGGACAAAACAACACGAAAAAGAAAACCTAACGATGTAGCAGAATGACCGAAACACACCTAAATTGCCACTACCCTTTTTGCACCGAAACAGTGCAAATGAAGCCCACAAGTCAGCTGTGCGCACCCCAAATCTCATCCACCTTGTCGTCGCTGAGTCGGAAGAAAAAGAGCAGCTCGATCGCAGCACTCTTCTGGCCAATTGGAATCAGCGCGCTCTTAGGATTTGTCCGCCTCTAACCTCTATCAGCTCCGTATTTTGAAGTATTAATATATAATAAAAATGAATAAATTACGATAAGCTTGTTTCATTTTAGCTTAGGAGTTATTTAGGAGTACTGAATCTAGTAACCATGCAAACAATTAAAAAGCTTTCTTTATTCAACAAACACCCGAGAGTTCCCGAATCCCAATTCAGGGATCGTTTACTGATTATAAAATTCTACGTTCAAATATTGAAGAACGAAAAATTGAAGAATATTTATCTTTTTCCAAAATTAGAAAAACAAAACATGATGATTCTATTATCTCACAGATGTCTATGTTGAAGAACTAGTTTTTGTTGTTTTGTAAACTTGAAAAGTGTAGAAGTCAATGAATCAATATAAAAACTAGTTTTTTCCACATTAATGCTAAAAAATAAAGTATTTACAAAACTAGAGTGAGGTTAAAACTATTAACGGGAATACAAGAATAAACTAGGGTTACGAGACTCGCCAAATGAAAGAGCGACTTATACCTAAACTAACTAAAGGGGGAATCGTGTTGCGCAGGAGGGGGTGATGGGTGAGGGGACCTAAGTAAAAAAAAACCTCTTTTTCTTTAGGTAAATTCTATGGTACCTTTAAGGTACCATACCTTTGTCCACATGAATCAATCAAAATGCTGCAATTGAATTATTTAAATCTAAATTAAAAATGATATAATGATTTGGACCAATCAAGTGATTGGTAGGTACGGTACCTCAATTTTTAAATGGGTATCAGAGTTGTCACCCTTTCTTTAAAGTTTATATCTTTTACAATTTTGCTCCATTTTTTTTAAATATACCAAATTTCATAATTTTTACGATCTTTCATATGACACCAATATTGGATATATAAAAATTAAAAAAAATTGAAGCCAATATGATGGTGAAAAGGCTCGTTGCAACTGTGTTCCGTCAATAAACTTAATTCTAAACCAATATTTTTTATAAAAATCTGTTCAAATGGTTGGATTGTTAGGAAAAACATGATTGAGTGGGTATTATTTTTCATATAATCTAGGATGTGTTTACTTGGATTGTTTTCAGTCACAGACCAGACCAGATTTAAACAAACCAGATCAGACAGATCAAACTAGACTTCCATACTTATAAAACACACAGAGACCAGACATTTACCAGACTAGACCAATTCAAATGACATTAAACTAGACTAGATTTAAACACAACAAACCATACTAACAAATTTTGATCCAAGTAAAAACATCCTTAACTCCAACAATATATTCACCAAACATATTTTTGTAATTTGAAATGAAAAAAGTATCTAAAATATGAAAAATAAACGTGAGATCTTAAATTTTGAATCTAAAGGTGTTTTTACTTAGACTTAAATTTGTTGGTCTGATTTAGTAAATATCTGATCTCTGTGTATTTTATAATTATAGAAGTGTGCTCTGATCAATTTTGTTTAAGTCTGATCTGGTTTGATCTGATCTAGTCTGTTCAAGTCATGTCTGGTTTGGTCTGATCTATTTAAATCTGATATATGGTTGAAAATAGTCTAAGTAAAAATATCATAGTTTATGTGAAAAATAATACCCACTCAATCACGTTTCCCTTACAATCTAGCGCCTCGCCAAATATAGTTTTTATCTTACCTCAGATAAAAAATATGTCTAAAAAAGATATAAAAATAAATATGAGATCTTAATTTTAAAACTTGAATCTATTTATGAACTTTTTTGAACCTAAGGCTACTAATTAGATTTTCTGATTTTTGTTAAAAAATATTGATTTAAAATTAAGTTTATTGACGAGTATGTAGTATCAGTTTCACGTGAAAGCTTAAAAAATTGTGAAATTTGGTATATTTTTTAAAATATTTGGAGCAACAATTTGAACAGATTTTTATAAAAATATTGGTTTAGAATTAAGTTTATTGACGGAGCATGGTTGCAACGAGCATTTTCACCCTGTATGTGCTTCAAATTGTTTTAAATGTTAATATATCCAATATTGGCGTCATATGAAAGATCGTAAAAAGTTATGAAATTTGGTATATTTTTTAAAAAATTGGAGCAAAATTGTAAAAGATAACACTTTAAACAAAAAGAGTTTTTTTTACTTAGGCCCCCCCACCCCATCACCCCCTCCTGTGCAACGATCATTCTCCTTTCCGTAGTTTAGGCGTATGTTGCCCTTTCATTTGGCGACTCTCCCAATCATAGTTAATTTCAACAGTAGTTTCGTAAATAGTTTTAACCGCACACTAATTTCGTAAATAATTTATTTTTAAGCATTAATGTGGAAAAAACTCTATAAAAACACATAGGAGCGGAGATAATTATTAAAAAAATTATAGAGCCTTATATAACTAAGTCATATAGCACATGTGGCATCATCACAATCTTCATTTCTATATTAAAATTATAATGGAGGACCCTACGTCATATAGGGGGCTCCATAAAATTTTACGATAATTGTAGTTCCCGAACTGGACCTGATAAACACCGATCGTAACTGCCTGGTGCACCTGAATAAAAAATAGGTATCGAAACCGGTCAACCCATTGCGGATGATAATCGGATTGGAGTAAGAACTAGAGTGGGGATGATATTCGTATATGTAACAAGAGTGCGTTTGTTTTTTGGCGTTTGTTGACCAAAATGCTAGAAATACCGACGTTTCATAATGTATAATATGTAGTGTAATATAGTATGTAGTATAATATGACATGTATATGTATGCATATATGTATAATATAGAACCGGTACTAATACATAATCCTCTATACTTAATAGCAATACTGATGGATAGTGTACCAGGGGTAGCTTATCCGAGGGGTTATTACGGTGAATAACCTAGAGAAAGTCAGAGCAATAAGTAAGAGAGAGAAAGTGTATTTGAATATGTGAACTTGTGATGCTTTACAATGGGGAATGGGCTGCCATTTATAGCAGTAATAAATGCGATGCGAGTACACATGTCAACAATCTAGCGGTCGAGGGGTCACCTCAATTGGGATGGCACCGCATACGCATGTGCACCGCATTAAATGCGGTGGGTGGATGTGACGCCGCATTAAATGCGGCTGTTGCTTGTCTCCAAAGGGAATCTTCGGTGTTTGTGATGTAGCCGAAGGCTCCCCTGTGGCGGGGGGCTCTGTGTAGCCGAAGGCTACCCAAGTGCCGAAGGCATGCATGAGCCGAAGGCTCCTGACTTCCGTCGTTTTCTCCCAGTAGGTTTGTATGCGTAAAATTAGCTGTCATGTGAGTTTTTGGGGCCTTCGGCCATGGGATCAAAGGCACCCGTATGTGCACCGCGGGCTTCTTGACATTTGAGTCGCTGTCCTTTGGGTCTCCTGTGCTTCTTTAGGCCTGTTGGGCTTGTGTTAGAGTAGTAGGAATCTGTGGACCAGGGGTCCGTGGTCCATATACTCCATCAGGAGTCCCTCACTCCTTTTGATGAAAGGTACTTGAGGGAAAAGAAGTAATTTGCGCTTCTCCTCTGGTGCTGGCGTTTGCTTCGTTTTAGTTTGCCGAGGGCAGTCCCTCAGTCCCCCATATTTTGGGACTGAAGGATTATGTTGGTGTTGCGGGAAAATTTTTAACTTTTTGTGATTTTCCCGAAGGGGTTGTCCAGTCCCCCACTCCTTGAGGCACATGTAATGGGGTGAAAAGGAGTAGAGCAATGCTTGTCTTCAGTAGAGATCCGAGGGCTGATGCCTTTTGCTTCATTTTGGGGAGATGCCTCGTTAAAAACCTCATTAGGAAAAACCCTGTGGGAAAAAATCCTAATGAGGGAAAAAGAGTGCACCAGATGCCCCATAATGAAGTAAAAAGGTGAACTCTGCGGTCTGAAATGAAGGACAATGATGAGGCCGAGGGCCATTCGTAACCTGTGGAGAGTAGCCTGAAAACTCGAGGGCCGTCTTGATATGAGGGCGGTGATTGCCGAGGGGGTACCCCTCCAGTCCCCAGATTTCGAGGGCTGAGGGCTCCCGAGGGGTCATTCCTGATTTTCCTGCTGGGGGCTAACCCTTGGTGGGTGGGTTTGAATGTGTTGTCCCGAGGGATTGCTTCTTGTTCGCCTGGAGGGTGTATGTTGCGGGCATCATGATATGTCAAAAACTAGCCGTTGGGGATTGACCGTTGAGATATAACCGTTGGAATATGACCGTTGCGGGTGGGGTCCACATGGTGTGTGCCCGTTGGCTGTCCCGGGCGGGTGTCACCGGTTGGCTGATGCGGCGGTTTGTAATGATAGTTTTTGCAACTGGGGGCCCAAATCTCATCCCAGGCCCGAAATGGGGAGCCTATAAATACCCCCTAGGCCTGGCCTCATATCGCTTATGCGAATTTGTTGTAGTGAAGCTCTGGCGAAAAAATTCTAGAGAGAGAAAGTTCATTTCGATCAAACCCCAGCCCCTGTGGTCAGTTCCTCTATGTTCTTCGCCTTTTTAGCAAGTTTTGCTTTGTGGCCTCAAATCTAGTGTTAGCGATCCTTAGGAAAATTTCTTCCTTTCTCGATTCCTTTCTCCAAACACTCCCGAAGGATGTCGTCTGCTACCGACTCCCAAGATATCTCAGGAGAGCCCTCGGTCCAGGCCGAGACCTTGTCGAAAGAAAGGTCAGCAAGCGGGGAGCCCTCGTCTAACAACGACTCAGCTGCTGCGATGGAGATGCAAAAAAATCTGGTGGCCGAAGCAAAAGCCGAAGACTTCGTGCAAGTGATAGGGGACGAGGAGCTTGCCCTCGCTATGCAAACTGCCGAGGAGGAGGAGAAGGAGCGACAGAAGGTCACCATTGCCGTCCTTCCCCTGTGCAACGCTGGTGAAGCAAGCAGCTCCCGGCTGCTCAACTCGGAGCCTCTCAGGGGTGCCTCGAGGTAGAAGAAGAAAGAGAGGACTACTCCAGGGAAGAAGCAGAGCGCAGCTGACCAAGGGAAACCTGTGGGGATACCCGAGGGCACTTCTTTCTGAACACTGCCACCCTCGTGCTGAAGTCGAGGGCTGACAGGGCGGAGTGCTATGTAACGTAACTCCACGTCGCCCCTTCGGCGATCGTGGTGGAGCCGGGCCCTGACGACGTGCTTTCCGAAGCTCCCGAGGGGTGCTTTGCTGTACATGTGTTATCCGTCAGCCTTGGCCTTCGGTTTCCATTGCACCCTTTCCTTCTCGAATATCTTAGGTATGTTGGCCTAGCCCCCTGCCAACTGACCCCTCACAACCACTCATACATCGCCGGTTTTTTGAGCCTCTGCCGGTCCCAGGGGTGACTGCTAGTCTCGACCTGTTCTTCTAGAGCTTTAATCTCTGCCGAGGAGGTAACAGTAATGCCGAGGGCTTCACGAACCTGCAACAGAACACGTCGTGGAGGCTTTTTGATGACGTGCCTTCGTCCCACAAGGGCTGGAGGGACCATTTTTGTTATATTAAGATGGCAGAAAATCCGTTCCCAAGGGAGCTGCGGAACCACTTTAGGAGGCATCCGAAGGCGGAGAGTGCCGCCCTCGAGAAAGCTGGGAGGAAGATTTCTGCCATCACGGAGGGCCGAGAGAAGCATGTGACTATCAAGGAGCTGACCCTCGAGGATGATCTGTATGCTCTCAGCTTCCGGCGTTACCGTTTTCTGGGGGAACGAGACGAGAGGTATCCCACCCTTGATAGAGCCTTCGAGGGCACCGAAGACAGTTCCTGGAGGCTCCGAATTTTTGTACTTACATATTTTGTAGTTTAATTTTTGTTCTTGTCTTGACCCCTCGGCCTCATTTGTTCATGTTATCTTGCAGGTGCCAGAATGGACGTGAAGGGCTTTGCCGGCATACAGACGCCCGTCGATGAGTTCTTCTCGAAGGGTGGTGAGCCCTCGACTGTCCCGGCTGATGCTGCAGTTGCCGCTGCGAAGAGGAAGGCAGCCGGCAATGGTGTCGCTCCCGTCGGCAAGAAGCCAAAGAAAGCGGAGACCGGGAAGAAGGATCCCCCGATCCTGGTTGTGGATGAGCACTCCTCGTCCGAGCTCCCGATCATCCCGACGGCTCCTACCAACCCCCCTTCGTCACAGATGGGTGGGGGGTTCCCTCGGGAGAAAGAACTTATATCATTTTGGTAAATTTTTCTTCACAATGTCAAGCACAACGTCTAGATGTAGACATTATGGTTGACATTGCAGAGAAAAACTTAACAAAGAGCTTTAAAAAAGATGATCTCTCTTGGCACATTGTAGCATCAACGGGAGATGCTCTAAATCTCCCTAAACTTACCGATCGTGTACCAATTCATCCGATCCGGCACCTCTCTCTACCGCTCATCTCAGCCAGAAGGTCGTACGCTATATTGTTCTCTCCCTTTCCAGCTCCTCTTCCCCTTAGGTCGGACGCAGTCTACACTACGCCGTGCTTCTAGTATCCAGAGGTTAGTAGATTATTACTTATCTGTCTTCTTATTTTATCGCGTCTTGTTTTGTTTGTTCGTAAGATTTCTTTTGAAATTAGCGAGCTGATAACATCACAAATGGGGATTGGTGAGCTGAATATGGAAGAGATGTCATTGCCAGCTCTCTTCGAACGTGTTCGACAAGTCCACTCCTCAGCATCTGAATCGACGGTTGATCAGGTAATTTCATATTCGGCAATGCCTTGTTATATTAATTTGTCCAAATTTCACCTTGTTTTTAAATTAAGTTTGTCTCTTCAGTCTCTTCATTAGATGATTGTTTATCTCGTTGGTGTTTGAATTGTTAGGAGACGGTTAGAAAGGGGTGCGAACTGTCAAGGAAGTGCGAGGAAATGATCAGTAAGCTAGGTCTGTTTTCTTCAAATGAGGTGAAAGATGATATTAGCACTGCGAATCTCAAATATCTTCTGGTAAGATGCAAAACTAGGCTTAGGAACTTTAATTTAACGCATGTTTGATCCATTACTCTGTTAGAGAAAGGAAACTTGGTACTCTGATGCTTATTAGGAAATACTGGCATTTGAATGCTTGTTATTGCATAACTGCAGGTGCCATATTATCTTGGTGAGTTAACGGAGAAGATTTCAGAAGGTGATAGACTGCAAATTCTTAAAGCCTCGCAGGCTAAGTTGAAGGTGAGAGCTTTTATTTGTTGGAAGCTTATATACTTGTATCATGACCAAATTAAGAATATCAAACTAGTATATTCCTCTCATTGGCTTCACACCACAGGAGTTTATTGCATTTTGTGAGGCAATGGAGCTTGTTCCTGAAGCTGAATTGGAGCAATCTATCGCAGCTGGTCCAAATGGTTTTGCAGATCGTAGAGCAAAGAAGGCATGCTTTATTTGTACATCACAGAATTTACATGACACATTATTTTCTGATATGGTAGTGAGATTGTTATCTACCTAATACCTATTCATTATGATCCCATCATTCTGGTTAAGATTGCACGTTTCAAACGCCAAAAGGAAGCCGAATCAAAATTGCTTGAACTGAAGGAGCGGAAGGAGCGTCGTGGGCGATCAACTAAAGCTTCTGCTCTATCAACTCCCGTTGAGGCGGGTGAAGAAGATGTACTGGATGAAGATGGAGAAGAAGGAAGAGAGGCAAGTCATATATGCATTTACATTATGGCATGTCGCCATGTCGTCATGAGCACTGCCTCTAACTTTTGGGTTACTTTTGTACAAATGCTGCAATTACATAGTATTCTATTCATTTGCTTCATTAGGCATTGCGGTTTCTTGAGATTCTCTTTCTTTCAATGTATATTCTTTTGCATTCCTGAAACTGCTTTCTTACTCCAGGTTTGGCTTGCAACCATCTCCTTATCTCTTTGTAAGGTTTGTCTTGATTTTCAGTTTTCATGGATTTGTTCCCTTTTCTGTCCAGTTGCAGTTTCAATATGTTTTCATTTTAATTACTGTAACTGGTGTTACAGGCTATTGATCTACTAGAAATGCTGAGGAAAGAAGATGAAATGCTCTCTGCTATAAAGGAGAAACAGCTTGAGGTACGGTTTGATTGAGGCATTCACATATCTTAGTCAATTTGTGAAAACAATGTGTATAGAAGTTCTTCAAGAAACAGTGTGAATGGCTTTCACCCCCATAGTCCACTCCTGGGTTCTGCATACAAGAACTAAAGACACCAAATTTATTGACCATTAAATCCTTTTATTTGTATTGGACTATTGGCACAGAGAGGGGATACCTATGTTTCAAGTTCTGTATTATTCTCACACGAGTTTCCTTTGACCGTATATAGACAGAGCCGTTTTTTAGGAGGTTCAATATGTTATCCAGAACAGGGCCCCCAAATTTATGGAGCCCCGATTTTTTATTTTTTTAGTATTATATAGTAATATTATAAATTTATACTAATCAGTAAAATACAGTTGGTAAGGAAGAAAAATATAGATTCATCATTTTTCATTAGTCCTTTTACTCTTTAGAATGTTTTTACTTAGACCGGAATTTACTGGTCTGGTCTAGTGTGTTCTGAATTGGTATTGGTCTCTGTGTATTTTATAGCTATCCAAGTCTAATCTGGTCCGATTTGGTCTGGTTTGATTTGGTATTGGTCTCTGATACCATTCTCTTGATCCAAAGTAGTTCACAGATTCCATTAGTCATAGATCTAAATTCAGATTCTGCACTACTTCTGGCAACTACATTCTGCTTCTTACTCCTCCAAGTCACCAGATTCCCCCATACATAAGTACAATACCCAGATGTAGACCTTCTATCAGTTACTGAACTAGCATAATCTGCATCTGTAAAGGCTTCTACACTTCTATTGTCATTTCTTTTAAAAAATAATCCTTTCCCTGAACAACTTTTCAAATATCTTAGGATCCTGTAGGTAGCATCTAGATGTTCCTGGAATGGATTATGCATGAATTGACTAACCATACTGACTGCAAAGGCAATATCTGGCCTTGTATGTGCCAGATAAATCAACCTTCCCACCAATCTTTGAAATTGGTGAATATTAACTGGTACTCCTTCCTTGACATTTCCTAACTTTTGATTAGGGTCAATTGGGGTATCTATTGGTCTGCAGGCACTCATACCTGTTTCATGAAGTAGGTCTAGTACATACTTCCTCTGGGATACCACAATTCCCTTCTTTGATCTGGCTATCTCCATGCCAAGAAAGTACTTCAATTCTCCCAGGTCTTTGATTTCAAATTCCTAAGCAAGCTTCTTCTTCAGGTCTTCAATTTCTTTACAATAGTTTCCTGTAAGAATTATATCATCCACATAAACAATTAGTACTGCAATCTCTCCCTTAATGGAGAATTTCATGAATAGTGTATGGTCTGCTTGGGCTTGCTTGAATCCCTGCTTCTTTATGAATTGAGTAAACCTTTCAAACCAAGCCCTTGGGGACTGTTTAAGTCCATATAAGGCTTTCTCCAGCTTGCACACCTTTGAGCCATATTGTTCCTCAAACCCAGGAGGGGGGCTCATGTATACTTCCTCTTCAAGCTTCCCATTTAGGAAAGCATTCTTCACATCTAACTGTTGAAGAGGTCAGTCTAGGTTAGTAGCTAGAGATAGTTGGATCCTTATAGTATTTAATTTTGCAACTGGATCAAAAGTTTCTGTATAATCTATGCCATAGGTTTGTGTGTATCCTTTGGCAACCAATCTGGCCTTATATCTTTCAAGTGTACCATCTGCCTTGAATTTAGGGGTAAATACCCATTTGCATCCCACCCTTGGTTTGTTTTTGGGTACTTCTACAGCCTGCCATGTCTGATTCTTTTCAAGAGCATTCATTTCTTCTAAAACAGCCTTCTTCCACTCAGGTATAGATAGAGCTTCCTGTATGGTTAAGGGAATAGAAACAGTGGAAAGACTAGAGGTAAAGGCTGCAAATGATGTAGATAACTGAGAATAGGACAGATAGTTTGAGATAGGGTATTTAACACATGATCTTTTTTCTTTTCTGAGAGCAATGGGTAGATTTAGATCACTGAAATTATTACCTTTGTCATTTTCTGACATTGAGTCAGATTCATGGGCAGTGGCAGGATCAGGGATGTCCTCTATTCTGTGATTTGGAACTCTCCTTTCATAAACCTTGCCAAAAAACTTACTTATCTGCTGTTCATCATCTTTCCTTGTTTCAGAAAAATTTATTTCATTTTCTTTTGACTCTTGACTATTTTCTAGTGCATCTAACTGTCTATTATATTGTGCATCTAGATTAATGTCAAGAGATTCTAGTTTTTCATGGATATGTGACACCTTATCACCATCTTCATTAGGAATCTCCCCCTGAAGATGAGTACCAAAAAAAGTTGATCTTCTACAAAAACAGTGTTCATAGTTATAAACATCTTTTTTGTTATAGGGTCAAAACATTTATAGCCTTTCTGAGTTGAAGATAGTCCTAAGAAAACACATTTTTTGCCTCTAGGATCAAATTTGCTTGCAGTTCTGTCAGGGTTGGTAATAAAAACTGTGCAGCCAAAAATTTTTATGGGAAGAGAATTAATGAGCCTAGTTTCAGGAAAACTGGCTTGAAGAGTATCAATAGGAGTTTTGAATCCTAGAGTTTTTGATGGCATCCTATTAATTAGATAGGTAGCATGTAAAACAGCTTCTCCCCATAAATATTTTGGAATTTTAGCAGAAAACATAATTGCACGAGTGACTTCAAGCAAATGTCTATTTTTCCTCTCAGCTATTCCATTCTGAGCAGGTGTATTTACATAGGAACTTTGATGAATAATCCCTTTTTCAGCAAAAAAATTATTTAACTTCTTAGAAAAGTACTCAAGACCATTATCACTTCTCACAGTTTTGATATTAGTGTTGAATTGAGTTTGGATCATTGAGTAAAATTTTTTGAACACTTCTTCAATCTCAGATTTTTCTTTAAGTAAAAACACCCATGTGACCCGTGTGTGATCATCTATGATAGTTACAAACCACCTTTTTCCTTTCAGAGTTGAAACTCTAGATGCACCCCAAATATCACTGTGTACAATAGTAAAAGGACTAGTTGGCTTGTAACTATGAGGGATATAAGAACTCCTATGATGTTTGGCAAGTGCACACATATCACAATGAAATGATGAAGGATTTTTATTATGAAATAACTTAGGAAACAACATTTTCAGATAAGAAAAACTTGGGTGACCTAATCTATAGTGCATTAAATACACTTCATTATTACAAGGAAAGAAAATAGTTTGCAAACAAGTTTTTTCTTGACCTTGTTTATTCAATTGTGTTCCTTCATCAAAAGTATAGAGGCCATCCTCCTCTCTAGCACTGCCAATCATCCTCCCTGATGCCAGATCCTGAAAAATGCAATAAGAGGGATAAAACTTTACACAACACTGAAGGTCTTTAGTTATTTTGCTAATAGAGATAAGATTGCAGGAAAGTTTTGGAACATGTAAGACTTTGGAAAGGTTAATGGATGAGGAAATTTTAATATTTCCCATCCCTGCTATGGCTGAAAAAGAGCCATCTGCAACTCTAACTTTCTTATCTCCTGCACAAGGTTGATAAGAAGAAAAAAACTTTGGAATGTAGGTCATGTGGTCTGTTGCACCTGAGTCAATGACCCAGGTGTTTTTTGGTTTTCCAGAACAAAAAAATGATGTTATTTTACCATTTTGGGCAAAACAACAGGTAGGGTTTTCTTGGTTGGAGATTTTCTGGGTGGGTATGAATTTGAGTAGGTACTCTATCTGTTCCTGAGTGAATGGTAGCTGTTTAGATTCAACTCCTGACTCTTGTTGAGTCTCAGTCACAGTAGTTTGTAGGGCCCTCTCTACTTTCTTCTTTCCAGCTCCTGGTGGTTTTCCATGAAGTTTCCAGCATGTATCCCTTTTGTGACACAGTTTCTTGCAGTGATCACTAGGGGTGGGAATAACCGCGCCTAAAAACCGGAAAACCACCGTTTTTCCCGGTTAACCGAACCGCAATTTTTTAAATCCACGGTACGGTTAACCATCCGTGAGAATAAACGGTTCGCGGTACGGTTACGGTTTTAGAAATATGTTATTATCGGTTAACCAATAACCGGTATGTTCATGTTTGGTCATGAACTTCACGTTCTCAGAAAACTTGGAAAGATAAATATGTATCCAACACATCTAGATACATCAATTCTAATAAACATGTGAAGAAACCAAATTCTGTTTGTCACTATAGAATTTTTAATTTCATATTATTAATAATTAGTCAAAGCTTTTGTGAGTTATAATTAATTAGCCCATTCTGCAATCGTGATAGTTGAACATGTGTATTCTTTTTTTGAAGCAATTGAACACGTTTATTCTTATTAAGTGTATTTTATCTTTTCCTGTATTCCACTCTCAAAATTTATTTTTCTCTTGTTCGGACTTAATTAATATAGAAAGAACATGATGTGTGTATATATATAATCAATGGTTTGATGGTTTTTGGTTAACCGGAGTTTTGGTTAACCGATACTCGGTTAACCGAAGATTTGGTTAACCGATACTCGGTTAACCGAAGTAATAGGTTTCTCGGTTAATCGGAAAGTTGGTTAACCAAAACACGGTTAACCAACCACGCCCACCCCTAGTGATCACACCAAGGTTTTTTCTTGTTGTCATCACTTCTGGCCACCAAAGCTGAAGATTCCCCAGGTTCCTCATTAGGTACTGGAGTGTTGTACATGACCCTCCTCCTGCTATCTTCCAACCTGATCTCAGAGAAGACCTCTCTGATTGAGGTCAAGGGTTTCTTCCCCAGTATTCTGCCTTTTACTTCATCTAGGTCTCTATTCATTCCTGCTAGGAACATATAGACTCTGTCATTTTCCTCTCTCTTCTTGTGTCTTGCCAGATCCTTGACACTTTCCCAGTCTTCAACATCATAGCATTGATCCAACTCTTGCCATAGAGATACCATCTCATTATAGTATGAGATGACATCTCTATTTCCTTGTTTGGACTGCCAGAACCTAGTTTTTAATTCATAGATCTGAGAAGAATTCTCAAGATATGAGTAGGTTTCTTTGATTGAATCCCATACCTCTTTTGCAGTTCTCATGAACATGTGAGGTTTGGCGATTGATGCATCCATTGAACTGAGAAGCCAAGCTGTTACCAAAGAGTTTTCTGACCTCCAGACATTGTAGCCATCTTCACCATTCTTCTCCTCTACTTCACCCGTTATGTATCCCAGCTTTCCTCTTCCATCTATTGCCAGTTTGACAGACTGTGATCACTCTAGGTAGTTGGTTCCATTCAATCTCTGTCCATTAATGAGCATAGATGAATTAACCGAGGCCTGGTAATTTGTCATTTGGCTAATTTGGGGGTTAGGATGATGGGTTTGTGAGTAGGTGGAGGAATCAGAGTGTTCAGTGTCCACCATTATGGTGTTTTAAACAACAAGGCTCTGATACCATGTAAGTTTGAAGAATTAATCTTCCTTGTATAATATTGAGTCATCCGGCAATGATATATATACAAGTTTACAGATAAACTAAAGTTGTTACAGATCCTAAATATTAGGATCTATCTATTCTATCTAATCTGCGAGCTAATCTAAGAATTAGAGACCTAAATCAACTCTAATTCCTATCTATACAGTCCCGGATGTACAAATAATAAAAATAACATGTATATGCTACATTTTTCTACAGATCTTATATGGTATGGGAATGAAAACAGTCCAAGAAAAAACATCCTAGTTCTCTTTTAATGAGTATTCAATTGATTTGATTATAAGTATTTAGATTGAGATTCTTTTATTTTATATATATATATGGGGCCTCAATTTTACATTAGAACCGGGGCCTCCAAATTTATTAGACAGCCCTGTTAATATAGGGGTGTGCAAACTTGGGTTTGGACCTGAGCCTCAAGTAGAACCTGGAGAACTTTGGGTGCTCATTTTAGGGCTTGAGAACCCTGCCCTATGCATAGGACTTTGGGGCAAATCTGATAAATCACTGAGTTGGACCTGATCCATGCCCACCTCTACAATATATGTCCTAATCCATAGTTCCACTTTATAGAAATGAAAATTTCAATGAAAATCACATAGTAATTATATCACAGGAAGGACAAACACAGATCTCACAAGCAATTCTTGATGAACGCACAATGAAAGCAGAGGTGTGGCATCGTGCTGCTGCTGCGCGGTCACTCTACACTAGACCGGCAAATCCTATCACTTGTGCAACTTTCGCCCAAGATGTTATAGAGGGGAGAGCAGATGTTTCGCAGGTGCATGAGCATAAACACCAGCCCTTGATATTTGGACCAGCTAGTCTTGTTGGCGGGAATCCCACTACTCAACGGGAAAGAATGGCTGCACAGGTTTTCCAGCCACACTATAGGTGTGTAATGTGAATTAAATATTTTATCAAATAGAAAAGTGGTTTTTGATTTAAAAGTTGCATTATACAACATATACATGGTAAACGAAAACTATTCAGAATTGAGAACTGCCTAGTGAAAACAACTTTTTCTCTGGTTTCCAAAATTTTTATTTAGTTGAAAAAGAATTGGAAAGAAAACCACATCAAAAGGACCTTTCACCTAGAGATGTAATGAGATGTAAGAATGAACATGGCAGACTCCATTAGATCGTAGATATGCAGCAAACTGTGTAATGCTGCCTTGCTGACTAAAAATTTGAATATTTTTAGAATGCCAACTATGAGCATAGAAGAAGCCGGGCTAAAGGAGATGGAGATAATGAACAAGTGGCAAGAAAAGAATGTGAAGCTCATGGAAGAAGCAAATTCAGCATGGTACAAGGAAAACCGCACATCAAAGCCTGTAGATGAAGGCGAAGAAGAAGATGAAGATGCTGCTGAAGAGAAAGCCAGGGCATGGGATGACTGGAAAGATGACAATCCTCGTGGTGCCGGCAACAAAAAACTCACACCTTGTGGCTAAGATTCACCAACCGATGGTTAAATTAATATGGGAACTGCATGTTCCACACTTCCCACCGTAGCCTTTCCATGCATTGATATTGCATGTCAGTTTTTGAGATTGAATGATGAACTCATTTCTTTCATTTCATATATATATTCCGGTTTTCCAGGTGCATGATGGGTTAAGAGCCAGTCTTTGTATAGGGCTATAGGAGATTTATATTAGTAAATCATTTGCGTAAATTAAAGAATCACAGTAACTGATACCACCACCAGTTGTTGGCGTCACTGTTAATATTTTGTTGATTTCTTGTTTCTATGTACTGTCTTGGCGAAAATCAAAATATTCTCTTGCCCCAGTCGTTTCCATGGTTATGAAAGTTGTTTCACAATTATTTCTAGAACAAAACTATCACACTTTTGGTTAGGGATGGACCGGGCCGGTTTGGTCCAACCCGGACCGGAACCGGGACTGGAGGCCCGAACCGAGGGATTTTGGGGCGGGCTATGGGATGATGATTTGGTGGACCGACCCAGCTGGTCCGGGTCCTGTCTGGGCCCAATTTTTTGTTTTTGATTTACCAACCCGGGCCGGTACCGGGCCTTCATCCAAAAACCTAGTCCCGCCTCAATCTTGGCCATTGCTACTTTTGGTCCTCAATTATTATGGCATTGCTGCTTGTTGCCTCAATTTTTTTTTATCACTTTTTGTGCATGAGAATGAGCTCCTTGCCATTTTGACAACTTACAACATGTACAATTTCGGGTTGATTTGCATCAGTTAAATGACAGGAGAAGATGAAATTGACAAAGAACAAAAAAGATATTTGTATCCATCCTTATAGTTGGGTAATAGAAATTGATACGTGTGAGTCTGTGGGATCACTAGTCAGAACTCAGAAGGGCATGCCACTGGTGAAACATTTATTAATTTCTCGGTTAAAGTTGTTCGTAACTTCGGAATTTGTAAAGGTAAAGATGGTCCAATCTTCTAATTTAAAAGTTCCAAAATTCTTCATTTAGAAGGTCCGATCAACAGATCAAAGGGAGTAATTGCAGAGTTGAGATAGATGTTAGGTAAATAATACTCCGTACGAAGTATGCTTTTGGTGATTGGTTCTAGGGGTGAGCATTCAATCGATCGGTTAAATAACCGACCGATAACCGAATAACCGACCAGGCCGACCACTAAAATTTTGTTTTATGACCGACCGATAAACGACCGACGATACTTGTTTAACCAACCGAAATCATCAAAACGCTTTCGGGCGGTAACCGCATAACCGACCATAACCGACTAAAATGTTGACTCGTTGAAACTCCTATTTACGTGGAAGCAGAAGGACCAAAGTCACCAAACGGAGGAAGGGAGGATTCTCGCGCAAGGCGCTTTAATTGAAGATAATAATCACAAAGTATTACTACTATATTCTATCAAAATCTTGAAGCAATAATAGTATCTTCGGTGGCTATTAGGCGCTTGAAATTTGGCTTGCATGAAAGGGCGTTTAGCATTTAAGATAACAAATTTGATACAGGTGGCAATAACAGACCACTGCCACACACAAGAATAATTTGACTAAACACATTCAATTGACATAGGAAAGCAGAACAAAACTTCTTGAATTACAGGGATGGGGGCAAAACAAGTTTCATTGATAAATAAAAGAGATTTTACCCGAAATAGGACTAGAACAGTTTGAAAATTCCAAAATAGGACTATTATGTTTTTATTCCCAAATAGGACTATTATGTTTTTATTCCCAAATAGGACTAATTCCTGCGATGTTTTGGCAGTACCAGACTTCAAGCATGTCAGTATTTTCTAAACATGACAGTAGTTAGTCCTATTTTGAAATTTTGAAACTGTTTTAATCCTATTTCGGGAACTTTCCCTAAATAAAAGTGTGTGCGTGTGTGTTGGGGAAATGACAATCCACAACTACTTGGAAAAGCAAATCAAGAAATAAAAGGCACCCAAACCCCAAAATTTTCAATTATAAGTTGGCTCAGGAGAAAGTAGGGAAAAAAGTTTTGTAACAAGGACAACGTTGATGGACAAAAAACAATTGCATGCTACCTATGGCCATGAGTCCCATGACTAGCAAATTACGTAGTATAAGGTAACCAAACTGCTAGGTAACAGGGAGTGTTATTCAACCAGATGAAAGGCAAGAGAATTACACGACAGGCATGAAATAACCCGAGCTAAAAGGAATTCGGATATAATGCCATGAAACAAAGGCACGGATGAGAGACTGGTTGAAAAAAAGATGCTTGTGAATGTGTATATGGAGCTCAGCAGCTTCTCCTCTCCCTTCTCCTTCTCCCTCTTCTTCTCTGATCTGTACTCCTTCAGATTAAACTTGTAAACACATTGTTGTAGCCAAGCTGAATGGTCAGTGAAACTTTGCCCCAGCTCAACAACACAGAACTCACAATCTCCGGTAGGGTTGGATTCGGTTCGGGCCACCCGGCCCGTGACCTGGCCCGGCCCGGTACTGTGCGGGCCCGGGACCGGCCCGGTCGGGCGGTCCGGGACCGGGTATGGACCCGAACCGGTGGGAAGGGGCGGGGCGGGCTCGGGGCTGGATTATTGTGACTCGGCCCGGGTCCGAGTCTAATTTTAATTTTTTTTTTTTTGGTTTGGGCTACTAGCCGTTGGGGGTGGGGCTGGGGACAACCCAAACGGCTATATAGCCGTTGGGTGGGGTAAAGGGGGGGTCCGGGGGGGTTGGCTGGTGGGGGGTGGGGGTGGTGGGGGGGGGGGGGTAAAAAAACCTATAAATACTCCTAATCTTAAACATTTTTTCATATCTCTTCTCCAATTCTTCCTAAATCCTATTCTTAACTCTCTACTCTCTAATTCTCTTATTCTCCAATATATTATATTTATTATTTATATATCTACTTTATAGTTTATACTTAAGAAGTTAAGATGGAAAATCAAGATGCCATTATACGGTATAATTTTGATAAGCAGAAGGACCCGAAGACCGGGATGTGGTACGCAATTTGCAAATGGTGCGAGAAAAAATGTAGCATGGGGGTTTCAGGCGGATTCGGGATGACAATCAAACATATGAAGTCATGCGACAAAACCAAAGGATCGGGAGGTGCGGGAAGTTCCGATTGATTACAATTTTCAAAATGTTCTCTCTTAAAGTTTGTTTTAATTTTCAAATGTAGTTCCTATTTCATTTCAAATAAATGCAATTGAAGTTTGTTTTTAATACTCGTATAAAACTATAAACTATAAAATATAAATTATATAAAAAAAAATTAACCGACCCGGCCCGAACCGGACCCGGCCCGTGACCCGGGCGGGTGGCCCGGCCCGAACCGGACCCGTCCAACCCTCGGGCCGGTCCGGGGCCCATCTCATACTACCCGGCGGCCCGACCGGGCCTAGGCCCGACCCGGCCCGAGTCCATCAATAATCTCCGGTATTGGAATCATAGCCAAGTAGGGTTGCCTGAGTTGAGACTGATGTAAAATAAGACCATGGATGTGGATATTCTAGCGGTTGTGGTTGTGGAAAAGAGAAAAATCTACCAGGGTCACGAATATCATATGCACCGAAATCAGTCAAACATTGATGAAGTATATAGACTCGGACCCCCGGGTCTCACGACTAGTAGGCCTGGACAGCGGCCCACACACGCTTATCGGGTGTCTTTTGTTTTATTGTACTGTTCATATATCATCTGTATGTACTAGATTAGTCTTTTATGTAGTTGGACCTATCGGGCCCATATTAGCGGTCCGACCCATTATTTCTCTATTTATACTTCTTTTGGAACTTGTAACCCTAGAACATAATTACTCATTCACACTCTACTATTCATTCATCTTCTTCACTATCTTTAGCTCAAATCTCTCCTAATTATATAAGATTGGATACCCTATAATCCATCAATGGTTCTTTCATTGAGAGTTTGAGCAAATCAAGTGAGATTCTCTCCACAAACATCAAGAAATCGACCAAAAATTTCTTGACATGACAGTAGTTAGTCCTATTTTGGGAATAAAAAACATGACAGTCCTATTTTGAAATTTTGAAACTGTTTTAGTCCTATTTCGGGAACTTTCCCTAAATAAAAGTGTGTGCGTGTGTGTTGGGGAAATGACAATCCACAACTACTTGGAAAAGCAAATCAAGAAATAAAAGGCACCCAAACCCCAAAATTTTCAATTATAAGTTGGCTCAGGAGAAAGTAGGGAAAAAAGTTTTGTAACAAGGACAACGTTGATGGACAAAAAACAATTGCATGCTACCTATGGCCATGACCCCAAACTTTTTTCCCTGTTATGTAACATTCCCTAATTTTCCTATGACTTCATAACAGGGAATGTTATTCAACCAGATGAAAGGCAAGAGAATTACACCAAAGGCAAGGCGCGCGTGAAACAACCCGAGCTAAAAGGAATTCATATATAATGCAGTCCAAAAAAGACACGGATGAGAGACTGTCTGAACTAAAAGATGCTTGGTAATGTGTATACGGAGCTCAACAGCTTCTCCTTCCACCTTCTCCCTCTTTTTCTCGGATCTGTACTCCTTCATATTAAACTTGTAAACACATTGTTGTAGCCAAGGTGAACTGTCAACTATACTTTCCCCCAGCTGAACAACACAGAACTCACAATCTCCGGTATTGGAATCATAGCCAAGTAGGGTTCCGTAGGCTGAGGATGGTATAAAAAGATGCCATGGTTGTGGATATTCCAGCACTTCTGGTTGTGGAAAAGAGAAAAATCTACTAGGCCATGAAGGATCCTTGTCCAAAATATCATATGCACCAAAAGCAGTCAAACATATTTCATCCTCCACAAAGAAACATTGTGGCCATTCAGTAACTGGAATACTTTTAACACCCGAGTAGGTTTCTAGTTTTTGCCAGCCTTTATGGGGGAATAGGAAATCAAGGGCAAAGATTGAAGGGTCATCGGAGTTCGTTTGGATGAGCAAGAGAGACTTCTTGTTGTTGGGAACAGTGAATGATTTGATATCAAACCAAACAGCTGCATCATCCCCCACTTGTCGCTTCCTGGGAGTATTTCCCAAAGTCCGGTATTTGGATCATAAATTTCAAAATCAATAGTAGTTCTCAAAGAAGAGTCCGCACAAAGGTCTCGGGTTGAAAAGACGAGAACTCTATCACGGCCGTCAGGCATTGAGATTGCCGTAGAAACAACGCGATTTTTCACGCCTAGCATTTCGGCGTCTATCTTCTCTGCCCTGTAATTATCACTCGTGCAGGTAGACAGTTTTGATAGATCTACTTTATATACGGACTTCTTTTCTCCACTCATATAGAGGATCGAATCTAAAACGCAGAACCCCCACCCCTGGTCCATACCATAGCTACCTTCGATCCGAATAATAGGGGGAGGGAGAGGAGGATTACCGTTTGAATCATCCGAATCTGGACGATCTTCTAGATCCAAAATAGACGCATGCATATATTCTCCGGGAATTGCAGGGCAAGCCAAGAAGCTAACGACGATCAGTTTGTTCTTACGAAAACCGGATTCTCCAGTCTTTGATCTTTTGCTCTTCCGGTCGCCTAAATCATACGCCCATGAGCTTGGTGATTCCATGGCTATTCATATCTGAGAATGGCCAAGTGAAACTCACGATTTAATGACAACTAGACTTGGGCTTTAAAAACCCATTTGAAGTTTTTTAGTTTGCCTATATCTAAATAAAAACATTATACTCGGTATTTGTGAATTGTGAAGAAACATTTATACCCATCATTTGTGTTAATACATTGTATGCATAAGAGTTTGTATATTGCTGTTAAAAACTTGTACTTTACTTAGAAACTCCACTGAAAATCTTGAAGACTTTGAATTGCTATATTTTCCACCGAAGCCAATATGTCTTTATTGAATTTATTTTATTTTGCTACCATATTAGCGCATGTAGAACCACATCTTCATTATGTGGCAAATTGGGTTAAAACATTGGAGAGACTAAGGGAGTGTTTTGATCTGATTCTTAAAACTGCTTCTACTCCTTCAGGGAGCAGAAGCAGAAGTTGGGGTGTTTGAGTGAAAGTGCAGAAGTGATTCTGATGCTCTAATTTACTCCTAGAATCGGTTTTTTAGAAGCTGGGGGTGACCAGCTTATGAAAACTGATTCTGATTCTGCTTCCGCTTTAAAAAAGAAGCAGAATCAGAATTAGTTCCAAACACCCCCTAAATCCTTTGTGGCTAATATCTTGTTTTTCTGATCTTAATTAACATTTTAATTAGATGTATTTATGTTTGTTGTTTTAGAAGTTTTTCTGTAATATTATTAATTAAAATTCTATAGACAAAAGTTTGACTATAGGTAGGGTAAATTTTATAGTCACCATGATGTATACTTTTTTTTTTGGAAGAATTTGGTTTAAATTGAAATCTCAACATTTAGATGATGGGTAATCCGACAAGTAGAATCCTGAAAATCATTGTCTCGCGAACCAGACTCAGAGTTAATCATCTCATCAGAAGCAATATAACTCGTTGATCCATTAATGGGCACAAATGAGCCAAAAGCGGCTACCCCAATTCCGTTGTCATCCACATCCAAAATCAACGTCTTACAAACTGGAATAATAAAGAAAAAGCAAATAACAAAACAGACAAAAAAATTACTGGAAAAATAAACAAAACAAATAAGATAAGACTTCCTCCAAACCCTAGATTTACTTGCTCTCCATGGCGGTGGCTCAGGAGGGGGACACGCTCGCCGCTTATCCGCCACAATCTCAACATCAACTTCATCTAGATCTAGTTCTTCTTTCTCTGCCTCAATCGCCATCTTCTTGTATTTTTCCACGAAGCTGTCCATGTAAACCTGTTGTTTTAACCTTTTGCGAGAACCTTGCCAAAATCCTCCTTGTGATCCCTCCTTCCAATAACAACAACTTTCTCGGCGCCGTACTCGCCTAAGCGAACATCACCGAACAAAACAAGCTAGGTGTTGTCTGAGATGGCAACCCTAGAGATAGAAAGCAGGGCTTCTGAATCGAGAGTAGCTCGTTACAATTATGTTGCTCACTATGATGTATACTTAGAATAAATTATAGTCACTAGAAGTTACTAGATCACATCTTTGTCAATTATTTTTATTTTGGTTATATATTTGGAATTTTTTTAAATTCTGAAATTCTTATCATTATATTCCATTACTATTAAATCAACGACTTTATACTGAGCTTCTTAATTAGAGATGAGTTGGTTCTAGAAAAAAAACTCATTTAATTTATTTTCACTTCATATAATATTTTCTAGTACAAACAATTCTATTTTTTTATTGCTAATAGGGGCATGTATTTGCAAATTGCCATTTTGGACTACCATGATATGTAGTATCTCAATAGAATTATTATATAATGCATTTGTACATATTTTTTCTCAGTAACTCGGGCATGCCAAATTGCCAATGACCAACCATTATAAATCACCACTCACACATAGTTGAATCTGTGACTTAGAACACTAGCATTTGAATATACTTTTATTTTGATTTACAAGGTATAGCCATGTAAAAACTAGTATCTCACATGTGTGTTGCACGGGAGGTAAAATGTTGATATTATAAAAGTGAAATAAATACGGAGTATATGTTATAAAAGTGATGTCTCTTAACAAAAAAAGTTGTAAATGTGTCATTACAATTTTGAAATTGACTTTTAATTGGCTTTAAACGGGTGCATAAGTTGTTTCCTTAACTCTTTGAATGGATACATTCAAAGAGTACATTCAAAAAGGAATTTTATCAATCTGAGACCTGAAAGATAGACGAATTATCAATTTGGAATCTGAAAGATGAAATATATCTATATAGGACACGAAAGATGAAAATCTATCAATTTAGGACCCAACATTTCATAGGTTTTGATTTATTTAATTTTTTATTAATTTCATTGCTAATATTTGGTGAAATTTTCTTCACAAAAGTTTATTAGTTTAATAAAACTAAATATTATTTAAAATTTTTAAAATAAAAATAATAAAAAAATTTATGAAAACTTAGGTCCTACATTGATAGTTTTCAATCACTCGGGTCCTAGATTGATAGTTTTACATCATTTGGGTCCTATATCGATACATTTCATCTTTCAGGTTCTAAATTGATAGTTCGTCTATCTTTGAGGTCCCGGGTTGATAAAATTCCTTCAAAAAAAGGATACATTCATGTAGGAGTGGACCCGATTGGAGGTCCCAGACCGGTCCAGAACCGGGGTTGCTATCGTGCAGGACTGGACCGGGTTCGTTTTTTGGCTACAGGTCAAAATCGGGAACCCGGACGGGTAAAGGCGGTTACCGGTCCCGGGTTACAATATTTAGGACCGAACAGGGCGGTTCCGGTCCGAGTTCAGTTCTGGACCGGCCAACTTATGCACCCGTTTAAAGATGATGCCCACACTCAGTGTAAGTCCCGTTACGGCTTATATTCATCTACTGAGAACCCCGTTGAATATCAAGACATCACACCCATATCATATAAGATCGGATATATTTATATTCTCGGTACTATACATGTTTATCACTTAATGTTTATAGTTTAGACCTCAACGTTAATTGCAAGCATAAATTAAATTTAACATACTTATAGGTTGACGTGCACTTTGTCGTGGTGTGCACTCAAAATAATTAATCAATACAACACTTATACGTAGTATAATGTAGTAAGGTTCGTATCCACAGGGAAAAGAATACTTTTCTTTTTAATTAAATTCTAGTAACAAAGGGGTTTTTAGATTTGATTTGATTTAATTATACTAAGATGAACAACCTATATGAGTTTAATTAAGAGAGTTGGAGACTTGGTTTTGCTTTTATCCACTTAATAAAATGTTCGTCGATCCCGGTTATATCTTTAACTATCTTCCTTTCGAATACTCAATCAAGGAGTATATCCATTTCATCGAGGATAGTTATTAATAACGAGACACGTTCATTAGTAAAACTTACTACCGAGTCAATATAGAACACGCGCCCGTACATTAACCCGATAGTAGCAATAAACTTAAGATGACAAGGATTGAAATTGATAACCTCAACACAAGTGGTTTATTGGTTTAATCAATATAATTAATTCCCCTTAGATTATTAACCATGAGACACATGCATTAAGAATCCAAGTTTACTACCGTTGAACGAACCGAATCAATAACAAGCGTATTAATCAATCGATTCTAGTAATAATTAATATATGAAACAAAACTAGTTGATCCTTTAAGTAATGCTCAAAATATTAATATGAAATATGAATAGGAATTAATTAATATTCAAGGAAGAATATTATTAAAGAAGATGAATCCTACTATAATTAATGTCAAGATGTTAACTAATTGTCATCTTAGCAACACTCCCCAACATTAATATAGAGGAAGAAAATACTACTATAACTAATGTCAAGATGTTAACTAATTGTCATCTTAGCAACACTCCCCAACAGTAATATAGAGATAGTATTTAGGAAAGAATTAATAATTAATATTCAAGGAAGAAGATTAAAGAAAATAACTCACAACTTACAATTCATTAAGTTTCAAAGTAGCAGAACCAAGATGGAAGAGTTTAGCTCCTCATTTGGAGACTAAACATGCTAGAAAAATATAAAGTAAATACTATTCTAAGTTGAGCTAAAGTATATGGAAGAAGGGATGATTAAATGAGAAGAAAAAGGGGTGTATTTATAGGTATTTTGAGGTGGCTGGGTCTGATACCCGACCGGGTATATAGGGTACCCGATCGGGTACCTTAGGTAATCGGAAGTTACTGAAATCACATCCAACCCGACTGGGTTGAGTACCAACCCGACCGGGTTGGGAACAAAATCTTATTTTCCACGATCTTTGTATCTTCGGCACGTTGCTATGCTTGATGTTAACTCCAACCCGACCGGCTCGAGTACCAACCCGACCGGGTTGAGTATCAAATCGTATATTTTCAACGTTCTCTTGATCTTCGACACGTGCTTTTGTTCTTGTCAAGTCAGACCGACCGGGTTTTGTTCCAACCCGACCGGGTTTCAGCGCGTAGCTTCCTCTTAGCTTCATATGTCACTTCCAACCCGACCGGGTTTGCTACCAGAATTTATTTTCACCATTCATCTTGCCTCCCTTTGATACCTATAATACTACCTTGCATCCCTGATGGTACTTACAACAAAGTACATACTAAAAATACAAATTACAACCTATAAAATAAATCTAGGGAGTGCATCACAAACTATACTAAACAATTAAAAATAACAATCAAACAATACTAAAATAAAAAACATATGCCCTAGGAAATAGTGCATATCATAGGTGTACACCATAGTCATAAATAATCAAAGTATAAAGGATAAATCACAATTTTTTGGTTTAGAACTTTTATCAAACTCCTAGTGGGCATAGATGTTCATCCCTAGCCTTAGCTAAGAAATTAGCCTCTAATGCTCATATTAATCACAGTACAACAATTAAATGTAATGGAATATGAAATTGCAATAGAAATAATACCTAAACACCAATGATTTCTTAGGATAATCTCCCCTCCTCAAGAACTTGAAGAAAATACCAAGAACAAAAATATAAAAACTATGAATTAAGCTATGTAATGAGTGATTATTAAGGGATGGAAATGGGGTTTATATAGGCTAAAAGATTGACATCTTTTAGTCTATTCACGATCAAAATTCGGATCAAAGGAAATTTCTTAGCTCTCAACCTCCAAATCTTCACATCTCTTCACAATATTTCAGCATGTTCTATTGTTTTGTGTAGAAATCAGGACGACCGGCGCCGGTTGTAGTCATTTTTCACAGGAAACAGGTTCGACCGGCACCGGTTACGTCAAACGACCAGCCCCGGTCCATTACAGTGACGCATTTGGAGAAATTCACATCCGACCGGCGCCGGTTGTGGTCTGACCGGCATCGAAGAATATAAGAAGTCTTCTATCCACCAAAACTTGAATGAAGTGACTTCAATCATCCGATCAAAAGTAATGGATAAAGCACTGAGAGGTATGCATCCTTAAATTCCACAAAAAACATCTGACTTATTGGTTGATTAGGTCTTAATCCTTTCATATTATGGATATGAAGTCTTCACAACATTTGTAGATTACTGATTTATAATCAACATGAAATTCGAATCTAGATATTTGAGATTCTTTGCAATAAGTTGTACTCAAATCATGAGAAGAACACTGTCTTCTTGATCCAAAAAGTTGTTCATTGCAATGTATTATGCTCTAGCTCTCATTCTGAAGATATTTGCTCAATTTTTATTCTTTTCTTCAACAAATACTTATAAATACTTATGTAAGCATAAGTAAATATAACGGTTATCAACATCACCTTTGAAAAGGGAGAGAAACCCTAGTCGCCGTCTCCCCTCTTTGTAGGGGTTGAGATTTTCTGTCGCCCCTATCAATATGGGGTTGGAGCGGCAGATTATACTGATTCTAAGTGTTCTAACGCTTGGGATTGCAACTACGTCGAAGGAGATAGCGTTGACGGATGAACGAAGTGCGGCTGAGAGGTTGTATCGAGACTGGATCGTGAAGCCTTGGTCAGTCATTCCAATGGTGGTGGAGTTGGTATTCACTCATATTGTAAGAGTTCATCCTCATCCGGAACCACCCCCATACCAGGGAATGCTTTGTGGAAAGATTTTATTTCAGTATTATTTTCTCTTTACTTGCAATTGTTTTCGTTTCAGTCTGAGTAGTTTTGGTTTGAATGTTTGGATTTTTGGAGTTCTTTTGATAGGCAGAGTTTCGGTTCCATTCATTTTAGACCTAAATTTGCCCGTTTCAGGTTTAGCGAGTCATGTTGCTTTGTATGAGGTGACTGACTCTAAGTCTACTCCTAGGGTTCACGATTGGATCTGTAATTTCTGTCTGAAGATTTACTTATATGTGTTCTTGATTTTAATATAACGGTCACTCTTTTATGATAAAAAAACATCACCTTTGAAATAATACGGAGTATGTATTAACATACACTTAAGTTACCATGACAAATTTTAAATTAATTATACTTCGTACTGTTTTAGGAGTAATTAAATTGGCAACTAATACACAGTCAAATACATCTTATAGAATAAGCCTCGTTCTACCAATTAGAAATCTCACCATATACATCTTCAACCAATACATTTGCTAAAACGTCTACTTTTATCCTAAAACAAAAAAAAAAACGATAGTAAGGATAACATCAAACATGGCATTATGAGTTACTCTCACTACTCTAGCAACAATGCCCATAGTGCCCCATAACAACCCTATGGACAAAGGAATAAGAAGTAAGTTCATCATCTGTTTATTATAATTCTATGTAGATCAAAAGCAACAGCAGTACACATTTCAATTTAACCATTTAGAACACTCATTCTATTCCATGCATCTTTCTCAATGGGTTCTATTCTTATTAAAAACTGTATGACCTTCTGTTTTAAGAAAAGGGGAAAAAGAATCAGTAAATGGAGTTTTACCACACAACTCAAAAAATAATAACTCAAACTCAACTTGTTCCTTTACACTTTTCAGACGAGAAGGTTGCAGATGACAATTGAACACAAATAACCTACCCGTTGCACTAATCTATTTCATTAGTAAAAAGGGAAAGATACACTTAAAAAATGACATGTGCAATTTGATGCTTGAATCCATGGTTATATTGCGTATATGTGTTACACTATGTTGAAACCCTAGTTGTATTGGGCTTAGCCCGTCTTGTATAGTAACTCTAGTGCTCTAGTTTTAGCTATAAATATAGCTACTTGTATAGTTCTTAATATCAAGATTCAATATAATGAAATACAGTTTATATAGTTCACATGGTATCAGAGACATTTATATGGCGCACTATAGTTAGAACACTGTCTTTTCCCGGCGAGTATTTCCGACGTGACCAGTAACCGCGCTAGGCGTTGGAGCATTTCCGGTAGTGATATATCAAATCCACACCTACCACCTTGATCAGCGCACTGTCGCGACCAATCCGCCAGAAACCGTACCAGCTCACGCGCCGCCACTCTACCCACAATTTACTGAAGTATTTTGCAGATCTACTCCGTTTTACTCATCTGCGAGCGACACCGACACCTTTTTCAGACCAATCAGTCCGGTACTCCCAGGCCCCTCCACGCGCCGCTGCCGCATCCACATGCACCGCCGCCGCATCCACACGCACCGCCGCCGCATCCACAAGCACCGCCGCCGATCGAACTCGCCACCAGAAACGCGCCGCTGGTCCAGACTCTCCACCACCATCGTTGCCTTCCACGTGAGCACACTTGTTCCGCTTCTAAGGTCACGGTAGTTTTGCTTTAACTTACTGTTCTTTGTATTGTTTTAACTTGCTCTTCCGCTGCTGGCCATACGTTTGTGAGCAGATTAGTCACAGATCTGCCTGATCTTTTATTTGATTTAAAAAAAAGTAAAAAAAAAAGAAAAGATAAGAAAAAGAAATGTCAAGTTTCTCTTCGTTTGCTTCAGTTCCAATTATCACCACCAATCGACTAGCTGGAAGTATTAATTATCAATCATGGGCTATTTCTATGGAGATGTGGTTCAAAGGTCAAGGTCAAATTGATCACTTGCATGTCGATGCAAATACGATCAAAGACAAGCGGAATGAATGGGAGAATATGGATGCCTTATTGTGTAACGTGTTATGGCAATCTATGGATCCAAAACTTCATCCTACTTATCAATAATACCGCACATGCAAACAGATTTGGGAAAAAGCTCAAGCCAACTACACAAATGACATTCAAAATCTGTTTTCCTTTGGTTCCAAAATTGCTACGCTCAAACAATAGGATTTGGACGTTCAAGAATTTCTAGGACGGGCTGAGGCATTATTGTTTGAATATAATAATATTCAACCTATCACTGAAGATAAGGAGAAACAACTCGAGCAAAGACAACAACTTGTTATGGTTTTAACTTTAGCAGGTCTTCGCCCAGAGTTGTTATCAATACGTGAGCAAATTCTCTCCAGTTCTTCGGTTCCTACAATGTCTGAAGCCTTTACCAGAATTCTTTGAGCCGCCACAATATCTGCTGACGCATCCTCAAGTGATTCTATCATTCTTGTTTCTCAAGGTTCAGGGCATGATGGGGGAAATAAAAAAGGATATCCACGACGTAATCGCCCCAAGTGTGATTTTTGTCATAGGATAGGTCATACTAAAGATAGGTGTTGGAAGTTACATGGTAAACCTTCCAGCTTTGGCAATGTTGCTCAAATCCTGCAAGTTCCAGTTGTGCTGCCTCCAGACGAATATGAGGCTTATCAGAAATTTAAGAAGTCCACTCTGACGTCATCAACATCAGGTAATTCTACAGCATGTGTGTCAAACACAAATGGCTCGTGGATCATTGACTCAGGTGCTTCCGACCATATTCCTGGTAATCCCCATCTTTTATCCCGTATTACCAAACACCAAAACCTTCCATTGATCACCCTAGCCAATGGTCTTCACACGTCGGCTACGGGTATTGGGCAAGCACTCCCACTTTCATCCTTACCATTAGATTTAGTTTTATATGTTCCTCACAGCCCTTTTAACCTTGTCTTTGTTAGCAAAATTACACGCTCTCTTAATTGTTCTATAACTTTTTATGCTGACTCTGTGACTGTGCAGGACCGTTGTACAGGGAAGATGATTGGCATCGGGCGTGAATCTCAAGGCTTGTATCACGTCCAACCTCTTGATCCAGTTGTTTGTGTGTCCGTTGAACCAGCACTTTCCTTACATAATCGTTTGGGTCATCCCAGTCTCTCCAACTTTCGACGTACGGTCCTAGGTTTCTCAAGTATTTCCTCTTTAGATTGTGAGTCGTGTCATCCTGGAAAACAACCTCATGAGTCCTTTCCAAGACGTGTCAATAACAGGGTTGCGTCCCCCTTTGATTTAGTTCATACAGATGTATGGGGTCCGTATCGAGTCAATTCTACCCTAGGATTTTGTTATTTTGTCATTTTTGTGGATGACTTCTCCCGTCACACGTGGTTGTTTTTAATGAAAGAACGTCTTGAATTGTTTCATATCTTTCAAAAGTTTTGGGCTGAAATTCACACCCAATTTGGTCGTTCTATCAAGATTCTACGTAGTGATAATGCTAAAGAATTTTTTACCACTCCCTTTAATCAATTCATGACATCACTAGGTATGTCATGAATTGACATCCCTTCATCAGTCTTCTTGTGTTTATACACCTCAACAAAATGGGGTTGTTGAACGCAAGAATCGACATTTAATTGAAACTGCCTGTACTATGTTGTTACATTCACATTCACCGCCTCAGTATTGGGCAGTCGCCATTCTCACTGCATGTCATCTCATTAATAGAATGCCTTCTTCAGTTCTTGGTAATGCCATTCCCCATTCTGTTTTGTTTCCATTACCACCTCATATGTTTAGGTGTGTTTGCTTTGTCCATGATACCACACCAGGAATATCCAAAATGTCTGCTTGGTCAATCAAATGTATCTTTCTTGTATACTTCCGTCTTCAAAAGGGGTATCGTTGTTATTCCCCAGTCCTTAGAAAAGATTTTGTGTCCGCTGACGTCACATTCCTTGAGTCCTCATTTTATTACCCATCTCCCCTCCACGATACCCCCTCCTGTGTCGACTTTCTCCCATATCTCAGACCCATCTCCACCCCCCATATCGATGCTCCTATCGACCCATGTCCACCAATAACACGTCCTTTACAAGTGTATCAACGACGCCCTCGCCCTCCACCTAATGAGTCCTCTGAGGTCACACCTGTTGATTCCCCTACTCCGGATCCCACACCAACACAGACAGCTACCCAAGTGCCAGAGAACAATCATGATGATTTGCCCATCGCCCTCCGCAAAGGTACATGCTCAACTTTGAATCCTCATCCCATTTATAACTTTTTAAGTTATCATCGTCTATCCACCCCTTACTTTGCCTTCACTTCACATTTATCTGATGTCTGTATTTCTAAAACCACACATGAGGCATTATCACACCCAGAGTGGCGTCGAGCTATGTTAGCTGAAATGGAGACCTTACATTCTAGTAGGACATGGGACTTAGTTCCCTTTCCTATTGGGAAATCAGTTGTTGGGTGCCGCTGGATATACACAGTCAAAATAGGACCCGATGGAAACATTGATCGTCTTAAAGCACGTTTGGTTGCCAAGGGGTATACACAAATCTATGGATTAGACTACACCGACACATTTTCTCCTGTTGCAAAAATTGCATCCGTTCGTCTGATTTTATCCATGGCAGCAATGAGCCACTGGCCATTATTTCAATTGGATATAAAAATGCATTTCTCCATGGTGATTTACATGAGGAGGTTTATATGGAGCAACCACCTGGTTTTGTTGCTCAGGGGGGAGTCTGGTTTGGTTTGCAGATTACGTCGTTCTTTATATAGCTTGAAACAATCCCCGCGTGCATGGTTTGGGAGATTTAGTGTTGTTGTTCGTGGTTTTGGCATGACTCGGAGTGATGTAGATCATTCCATATTCTACAGACATTATGCAGGCAATAAATGTATATTTCTTGTTCTATATGTTGATGACATTATCATTACAGGTAATGATGACCAAGGAATTGCCCAACTCAAGGAATATCTTTTTAGCAAATTTCAAACAAAAGACTTGGGAAAACTAAAATACTTTCTTGGTATTGAGGTTGCCCAATCAAGAAATGGAATTGTGCTCTCACAGAGGAAATATGCATTGGATATTCTTGAGGAAGCAGGGATGTTGGATTGTAGGCCAGTTGATACACCAATGGATCCAAACATCAAACTCGTGTCAGAACAAGGTGACCACCTGCCCAATAAAGAGAGATATAGAAGGCTTATTGGAAAGTTGAACTATCTTACCATCACAAGACCAGATATTTCATTTGCTGTCAGTGTGCTTAGTCAATTTCTTGATAAGCCATGTGATGGACATTGGGACGCAGCTATCTGAGTCTTGAGATACATCAAGAAAACTCCAGGACAAGGATTACTCTTTGATGATCGAGGGCACCATGACATTGTTGGATATTGTGATGCAGATTGGGCTGGATGTCCAATGGATAGACGTTCTACTTCCGGATATTGCATTTTGATTGGTGGAAATTTGATTTCTTGGAAAAGTAAGAAACAGGATGTGGTTGCCAGGTCTAGTGCAGAAGCAGAGTACCGTGCAATGGCCCTTGCTTCATGTGAGATATTATGGTTG
Organism: Cuscuta europaea; assembly: GCA_945859875.1. NCBI lineage: Eukaryota > Viridiplantae > Streptophyta > Magnoliopsida > Solanales > Convolvulaceae > Cuscuta > Cuscuta europaea. Next base: position 42,808,707 of record CAMAPE010000005.1, on the reverse strand, counting down.
AAGCATCTCCTCCAAGAATTAAAATACGGAAGCATGAAACCCACCAAGCTAATGTGTGATAATCAAGCTACAATGCACATTGCTTCCAATCCAGTGTATCATGAGAGGACTAAACACACTGAAGTTGATTGTCACTTTATTCGAGAAAAAATCACAAATGGACATATTACTACTCATTATGTCAAAATAACAGATCAACTTGAAGATGTTTTAACCAAGTCTCTTAGAGGACCTAGGATGCAATATATTTGTAACAAACTTGGTGCATATAATTTATATGCTCCAATTTGAGGGGGGAGTGTTGAAACCCTAGTTGTATTGGGCTTAGCCCGTCTTGTATAGTAACCATAGTGCTCTAGTTTTAGCTATAAATATAGCTACTTGTATAGTTCTTAATATCAAGATTCAATATAATGAAATACAGTTTATATAGTTCACACACTACACATAAATACTTTTAATGCTATAAGTTTTTTATTAGGAAAATTCTTGGCCTATTTATGTCTGATTCAACCGAGTCGAATGTATTGGACCAGGTAAATGCCTTAAAATTAACCAATGCAATAGTTTTAGCCGAGTGGAATGTATTAGCCTATTTATGAAGCATAAACAATGCAATAGTTTTCAGTTGAAATTTATGCACAATAATTGCTACTATGTATATTTAGTAATATAAACCCCCTTTACAAAGAAAGACTAAAACAAATCGAAATATAACTCATATAAACAATACATGAAAGAGAAAGAAGTATTAGTAAAGAAAGGTGAGATTTACCTGACTTGCAAATCATTAAAATTGCTTGCACTCTTGTATAGTTTTTTTAAAAGATCCAACATAGTTTTTAAAATGGATAAAAACAAAAGTCTAGAAAACTCCATAAATGGGAAAGAAGTATTAGTACCATAGTAGTCAATGGCAAGATATGGCGCGCGCCATATGCCCCATCGCCATGAAAAAGTGGTCGTCATCATGGATATGTGTCATTCGTATATGCGTCATGGCCATCCGCCGTGAAAAATGCCTTTGTCCCATGGCAATCGCCATGTGCCATGACAAGTATGATTAGTACTACACATAAAGGAGACTTATGTGACTTCTTACCTAATTCAAATGAGAAATTGATCATTCGAACATATACTAAGAAGTCTTATAAACTGGTACTCCCTCTGTGCCACTATAGTTGTCTCATTTTTTTTCCGTTCCACTAAAATTGTCTCATACCATATTTGTTAATATTTGTGTGGCTCAAATTGATTCTTACTTTATTTTCACTTTATCAACTCATTATCAACCACATAATTCCACTTTTCTTAAAAATCACACTTCTCCCTTCCGTCCCAATATTAGGGGGGCGGAGGTAATATATGACTATACCATATTTGGTAATATTTGTGTGCCTCAAATTGATTCTTACTTTATTCTCACTTTATCAACTTATTATCAACCACATAATTCCACTTTTCTTAAAAATCACACTTCTCCCTTCCGTCCCAATATTAGGGAGGCGGAGGTAATATATGACTATACCTGCATGTTTAACCTGCAGATTGAGAAGATCTCTTCTACTTCAATAAAAGTTGGTGATAGTTGAAAAATAATTTATAGAAGCACCTTAACTTATATACTCCAAAGATCAACAAACAAATATTAATTTTTAAATATGTAACTTATAACGGTGCAAAGGAAATTAGTTGAAGAAGTTGTGGGCTGTAGCTTTACATCAGAATCCCCTGGCCATACGGGAAGAAACCTAATCCATCTTCTTCTTCTTGAAGTCCGCATGCCGTAGAGCCCAGATAGGCAGAGGGCCCTAGTTCAGTCACGGTTCCGGACCCGTATCGTCCGTCCCTCGTTTCTAGAAAAATGGAGCCTGGTACCGACCCATGACAGACTCAGGGCATCTACCCATTGCCAAAGCCAGACACGTGCCCACACTATCTGGATGGTCCGATCAACAAATCAAATGGACTAATTACAAAGTTAAGAAAGATGTCAGGTAATAATATGCTTGTGGTGATTGGTTCTACTTTTGTAAAGGTAGAGAATCCTAAACTGTTCTGAAGCATTTTTCTGCTATTACAGAGTTGCCTTCAGAAAAAAGTGATGCTCTTGTATTAAGATCCATAGCTATTTACATGAACCACAAATTTGATAATAAGAATGGGTTTCTATTTCACTATTTGTGTAAAAGTTTATTGAAAAAGTGATTTGAAAATTTTCAATCTAACTTGTATGCAACAAAGATTAGCTACTGCAGGATCCCAAAGATGCACTCAAAAGTGTCATTAAATTAAGTTCATACAATGTGGAATTACAATTACATAGATCTGCAACTGCAGTCTCAATGATAACGATATTACATATAATAAATCCAATTATATGTGCTCACAAGATCCAGCATCATATAAGAAAAAGGTTGTATGGGGGTAATCCATCATGATTCAACAAACACAACTCTCTGCATTGGAAAAAAACATGTTCAACCAATGCAAGATGAAAAAAACGATTGAGATCAATCAAAAATATGTTCAGCCATCAATGCATTTCAAACCCCTGCAAACCCAAAGCCAGATTATGAATAAAATGATGCAGACGATCAGGTCCAGCGCCAGAACCACCCACACATGTCTCTTCCAAACTCTCTTCGCCCTCTGGTGCCCCAATTCACCTGAAAACGCGGCGTTTTTGTGCATTGGCACCGAGAACTCCCGGCTCAATTCTGAGGCATCATCGTTCTCCCCATCCAGAAGCCTCTTCTTTTTCTTCTTCTTCAAGTAATTTGTAGTCTCGTTGAACAATGGCGTAGTGCCAGTTCTGTACCCGCAAAGAGATTCCATACTGCCGCTGCTCTCGTGGCTCATTTTCCTCGGCGAAAGCGGAGGAGGCTCCTCAGTTTCCGCCATCGAAGCGAGCAGGTTATGGAAAACCGGATTGAATTCTCCCTGGAAACAATGCGAGTCGCACTTCTTCGCCGATCTCCCCCCGACGAAGGCTTCGAAGCCCTCCTTGACGGCCTTGAGGAAGTCCACGCCGTCGTATTTATCCAGCTTCTCGTCGAAAACCGCGAAGTAGACGAAAGGGCTCTCAATCAGGAAGGTGTAGGTGCGCCTACGGACGGTGTGCGTGTAAATTGAATGAAAAGGCGGTGTCTTCTCGAGACATCCGACCGCCAAAGCTCCGAGATCGGCGTCATTCGAGTTGAACTCGGCGAGCACGGTGGCGTCTTTGGCAACGCAGGCATAGTGGACCAATCTCGGATCCGAAATCATACTTCGAATCCCAAACAAATCCGACCCGAATCCAAACGCCGACGCAGAGAAAAACGAAACGACAGAGAAAACCTCCCGCTACCTAAAGATCCAAGCAGTACACAGAGGTCTGCCTGCTCCTACACATATATACATTTAAAATGCATGAATCGATGAGATTCATTCATATTGGTGAAATGTGGAATCAGGAGAGGAGAAATGGATGCTCATAATAATTGTAGAGGGAGGAGATGGAGGTAATTAGGGCTAGAGGAGGAGGAGGAGAGAGGGGGAGATCGTCCTGTTATCTCCGAGCATGGAGATGAGCTGTGAACAGGCCATAGTCGGAGAAAGACGGGAGACAAAAAATTGACTCTTTTTCCTTTGTGTTTTCTCAATCAGTAAATGATATGGTCCGTATGTAGGATGCCACACACGTCTTGTAACTTTGGAACCTGTCTATGGACCACCAAAATTTGAAAGTTGACAGGTAGAAGGAAACCCATTACAGAAACATTTTCATGAATCCTATATTCCTCAAATGTTAAACTTTACAAAAATGTCTAGGGTTGAGCAAATAACCGATTTAACCGACCTGACCGAAAACCGATGACCGAACCGACCGAAAAAATCGGTTTTCGGTCGGTTTTCGGTTATAATAAAATAAAAAGAATCGGTTATTCGGTTTTTATTCGGTTATATTTATCGGTTATTGGTTGGTCACCGATAACCGTCCAAAATATATAAGTATATATACTTCATAGTAGAGTAGTCTTCCTGTCCGGAATTCCGGACAGGAACCGCCGTCCGGCCGACAGATTTTGGGGCTCTTCCCGGTGGAATTTTTTGATGAAATTTTAATGGCGCGTTCTTCATTAAGTCTAGTTTATCCACAAACAAAATTCAGCTAAATATTCCATCGTGAAGGTCGTCAAATGATTTTTGGAAGTTAACTGCGCTAAAAAATACATATAAAACGCATGGAATTGTTTGCTCAAATTTGGTATGGATGAACTAGACTTGATGAAGAACATGACATAAAAAGTTCATCAAAAAATTCCACCAGACGATTATGGTCGATTATGGTCGGTTATTCGGTTACCGACCGAAACCGAATGACATTTTTCGATCGGTTTTTGTAATGTTGTCGGTCGGTTTTCGGTCGGTTATTTGAGTAAAAAATATTGGTCGGTTATTCGGTTATCGGTCGATTACCGACCGACCGAATGCTCACCCCTAAAAATGTCAAGTCTATTTTGTTTGGCGAAAACACGATTGATTTTCATTTTACTTGGGGAATCATTGAAAAAGTGAATTGTCTTTTGCACAAACTCATTTTACTAAAATGAAAATCATTTATCTGTGTAGAAACAAAATACAAATAGTTAAGTACTATCTCTTCCACTTCGAAAGATGGATGTAATCATGCAGTACCAGATCTTGAATGGACAAGGTCCAAGAAGAAGGTGTAATGGAAAATCACAGCTCATGCAATTCAAACATATTCAACTTCCCCACCGTAGACCTTTGTCAACATGTTATGCGATACAGAGGCGATTGAGGTAGAATGAAATCAAAACAACTCACCTTCTTATAATTATTAAAAATTACTACTCATCCTCGCATAAGCTTCTCTTTTAAAATGATACGATTATTTAGACAATAATTAAATAAGGTAATTTCAGAATCTTTTGAGAAATAGTTTTGATAGATATACTGCATCTGCTCCAGTCAACTTTGTCAACTTCATGTTGAGTGGAGAATTAGAAAAGCAAAACTGTGTGATTGAGGTTTGTACAAAGGGTTGAGAAATGAACAAAGTCATAAATTCATTGCTTTACATGGAAAATGACAAAAAGAAATTAGAAAAACAAAAGAGAAAAGTTGATAAAGTCCAATGGAACGGAAGAAGTATAATATAATGATGTCATTGATGATAATTGTGATGTTTTAGGTGCATTACTTTTAATATTTGATGATTAATTTTTCATCTAAGAGTGCTAATTATTTTCTAAAATAGAAATGAAAGTTTTAGTCAAAACGTTCAAAAAAGGCAATTGAAAATCTTAACCTGAAATGAAGGATGTACACTTTTAAAAGAAACTTAGAGCTATTTATCTAACTTATTCCGAATGAGATGTATGTATTTACCCAAAATTCTGCATTTATCCTATAGCTCATAGGTGAAAAAGATTGAGGTCGAGGGGAGACAATATTAGAAACATTTTTGCTAATTTAAGATTATATATCTATCAACCATAACTAGTATGTTTCACTTTAAAAGAGAATATTATAATCAATATACTAACAATTAACTATTCCTACAAAAAAATTACTACGGAGTAATAAATACATTGAACATTAACTATTTAATACTAAAAAAAATTGAAATGTTGGGAGGGGCCATGTGACCCTCCCTCAAGTAGGGGTGGATTCAGGCCGGGCCGGGTCAAGCCTAGGCCAGGGCGGGTCGCCGGTTCTGAATAGGTGAGCCCATGTAGCCACCGGATCCAGTCCGAGTCGGGCCTCAAATCAATTTTTTTTCCTTTTCCTAATTAACCCCCTCCCACCCCCAAACCACCCCAAATGGCCCAAAATACCCAGCCCAACCCGAAAAGTCAAAAAAAAATTGAAAAAAATAAATAAAAACCCGGAACTAGGCCCGAACCGGCCAGACCGATTCAGCTTTTGGGTGATCCAAGCCCGCACCGGGAACCCCCCGGGCGGGGCCTACCCGACCGGTCACTGGCCAGACCATCGGGTCAGGCCAGTTCAGCACAGTGCCGATTCTGGGTCGGGCCACCCGGCCTGAGTCCACCCATCCCCTCAAGGTCGAGGGGAGACACAATAATCAATATTAGAATCATTTTTGCTAAAAAGAATGATACCCACTTAAGAAACGTATGTTCAATGTTCATACTCATTATACACATCTTTTATCATAAGAGATGTTCAATGTACACAGTTTTTGTACACGTTTCACACACATCTATGTGTATAGATAATTTCTAACCTTTATTGATGAATTGTCTATCTATTATCTATATGCTTTGCCTTACTTTTATGTTTAAATTCTTACTTTACATAAATACTCAGTGACTTTATATTTTTTCATCCAGCTCTCATCATCTCATGTCTATGAAAACGGAGGGAGTAAAAGGTTGCTCCTCGAATGAGTTTGTAAACCAGTTAGTAAACTAAATAGATATACCATTTCAACCGATATATAGGAGTATAGGACCAAACAGTCACATAATGATGATTCTTTTACAATGGGTTGTTACATGAACTTGACCTGTGTTGTAAATAAACAAGAAAAACATTGATCCATGTTTAAACATGCTAGAACTATAATACTTCAGGAAAAACTCCACCGCTTAAAGAAAAAAAAAACACAAATGAAAGAATTACCCAATTGCATAAAGATTATTACTAGCAGCACCATAAGTCATTGCTACTTGGGGTGAAGTATGAATCTTGTGCGACGATTTAACAAAATCGAGAGATCTTCCCTTAGTCTTCTGGTATATAGGAGATTATTCTAGTTAGGCCATCGAACATACGGGGGATCCATGAATGCCCATCCAAAGATTTGCTCATATTGAACAGCAGCATTTTCCCATGAACAGTCCCTTTCCATTCCCCTCTTCATTAATCCCTCCCATGATGCTTTGTGTTTTCTGTAAGTCCCAATAGCTATTCCAAGTGTCTGCAAAACCCACAAGAGGATTAGGAAAAGCTTTCAAGAACCGAATGTTGAATTTCCTTATCAATCTGAAACATGATATTGTTTTTTATATAAAAAATCATACATTTAGATTCTTTTAGTTCTTATACAATAAAAATAAGTACATGGATAAGATTGATCAAGTATGCAAGATGATATCTATAGAATTCGAGTCTTATTTTATCTAAGGTTTTCTTCCGTCTCATTTTCCTCCCTGTTATTTCTTCAGTACGTACGGGTTCCAAACTGATCCTTATGATATGTTTGGAGCACAAAAATTACTAGGGAGGAGAAAAAGGTCAATGAAAATTATATTTTATGTTTGGCTTTAACATGGAAAATGCAACAGAAAACGAAATATGATACCAGTATCTTTTTAAAAAAATCAGATAAATTTAGATGTCTTAATGTTTACTCGTTGTATAATAGGGATAAATAAATAGATAGGTAAATAAATGAAAATATATAATGCAAATTTATTGAACTTGAGCCAATCTTTTGTGTTTCCATAATTTCTCTTTCTTTCCTATTTACAATATTTGATTTTACTAGTACTTTCCAAATTACAAAAAGAGCCGTAATAAAGAAATGATAACTACTAAACGTAAAAAAAAAACTTACAGCCAGCAGCTTTTCTTTGGATAGAGGAGAAAATGTCCACCTGTTGAGTGGCATGTCAGATGCATGAGTAAAGGGAAGTACCTTATTCAGTAAAGCAAATCAAACTGAGCACAAAAATGAATTCAAAATATAGGAAATTTGTAAAGAGTCGTGTTCTTCGAGAAATCTATATTCAAAAAAACTTGTAATGTACTACGTATTATATTCTCATCTTAGTATGAGGGCTCTATTTGTTTTCAGAAAAAATATTGCCGTATGAAAAAATAACATTGTGGATATTTTTCTGGCAGACACAGGAGGACAATATGTCACACAAGTCGACAACATATTATTTTCCTTCAAACACACAAAACCTATAATAGATTCAATCATCAAAAGTATTTTAGATACATACCCAGTGCCTGCACCACTGCCATTATGAGCATACGGGTTAAATGTTTCCACGGTATCCTGAAATGCAGAGAGGGGATGTTTAGTGATTAAAAAGACTAACTGTGAGGTTATTTGCAATATTTAAAATCCCAAACGCACCCTTAAGCCCCCGGTATTATGAACAACAGGAACCGTGCCATATCTCATGGCATACAATTGGTTTAGGCCACAAGGTTCAAATCTTGAAGGCATTAATAGGATGTCACACCTGGAATATAATAAGACACATCATCTTTAGGTCAACAGAAAACATGTTCCCCTTCCCCTATAATTTTTATAATAAAATTATTATTACGCGGCTGTTATCCTATGTGAAATTGGCACATTGAATCCAACCCATCCTCTGAACTTGTCTCTATATTGTGATTCCATATATCTCATCCACTCCTCATATTGTTTCTCACCAGATCCAAGCATTACCTGCAAAAAATTGAACCATTATATTTATGTTGGAAATACACAAGATATCTTTAACAGAAAATGCATCTGGTGTCTGCAAAGGACAAGGGATAAAATGCATTTTTGGCTGTGTAACTATAAAGAGTAGGCAAAAAAACCAATCCAATCGGGTTGTTCAGCAATTTCGAAGTATTACATTCATAATGTCGATAATTTAGTGATGAAGTCAACAAACTGAAATATCTGCAATCAAGTACTGTTCAAGTTGGAGATCCAGGCAATTTTATTACATTTAAAGTTTCCAAATATGCATGTTTTGAGTAGGGCCTAATTGTCTTTTTTAAGTGAAAAAAATACATTTTGGCATTTTAAAACTTAATACAATGGTCATGTCCTTGACTTGAACGGTACTTCTGTTGAATTTTGCAATTTTGCAAGGGATCTCAATTGCCAAAAGCTATTCCAACAGAATAGTTTAGCCAACCCCTATATTTAGGGAACCAAAATTGCAGTTTGCCCCTAAGACGAGTACTCCCACATCCTACACATCCCATTTTAAGGTTCCCCAAACCCTCTTCAGGTATGTATTATAATTTTTTATCATATTTGAATTTGGTTTTTACAGTCCAATAGAACTTTTCGTGTAGCTTCAGAATATGTAACTTTTAGCTGTTAAATTGATTTAAATATCATCAGGGGATGAGTTAACTCAAATTGATTCAACTTTGTTTTATTATCAATCAATCATCATTGTAAAGGCGAAAACCGAACCGAGTACCTTAAATTGAGACGGAGGAGTATAAAAAAATAAAATCAAGATATACCCCCGCCCCCAACAAAGGAACAAAGCTATGTCAGTATGTGTGTGTGTGTGTACATATATATAAACAATACAAATAAAAAATATCCCAATCCTAGAAAAAGACGACAGTAAATAAACACCTACAAATTGGATATCCTCCTGCATGAGTTCGGGAGTTGCTGAGAGGATCAAATCAACACCTTTCTGGAAATCCAACCTCCCAATGAATCCAACCTAATTTATTCAATATAAATTTAAAACAATGTCCAGGAACTTATTAAATTGAAAATCATGTAAGGCATCTCACCATTGGGCAATCAGGTCGAATAGGAAAACCTAATTCCTTTTGCAATGCAGCTTTGCAAAGAACCTGCAATGTAATGCAACAGGAGTAAAATGAAGTGATTCTCATTATTCCAGATACCCTTTTTGCCCCTTTTTCAGAGAGCCCCAAGTGTGTATCCGCACTAACTCATAACAGGCAATGCTACCTTTCCGGAAAGATCATTTATGGAGTAATGTGCAGCGATATGCTCATCGGATGATGGGTCCCATTCATTGATATCAATTCCATTTGTGATTCCACTAAGAACTGGCCTTCGGCTACTCAATAGTACGTCTAGCCCATACCCACCTTCAGGAGTTGTTATTTCCCAAGAGTAACCCTGCAACCAGAAAGCAAAATAAAGAATTGTCATATGAATAGTTTGTAACAAATAAACAATCTGCTACTTATGCTGCTAAAGGTCCGTTTGGAACCAGTGAAATTCAAGAGATACAAAATAGAGTCGAAACTCAGAAGGAAAGAAAAATAAAAGCTGGTTACGAACACAATTGTTGTAATTAATTTAGTCTATTCATTCAAACTTATTTTATTTTTTCCATCATTTCCAATGGAGCCAAAGACACTATTTTTTAGCATGGGAATATGATGGAATAAAGAAAAATGGATCACTAAACTGTCTGCACTTCTTTGTTATGAAGGAGGAGTCAGTTCATGCAATTTTCGACGCAATTTTCATCATGGGCAAGGTTTAAAAAGGTGGGTTCTGGTATCAAGGAAGTTTGTTCCTAAGAGGCGAGGCGAGGCGTAAGCCTTGAGGCGTATTGAGGTGTAAGCCTCAAAATATATAGACATATAAAACATAAACTAGTAACAAACAGCTAAAGAAGTAAATGATATATCCATAATTACAAGTCCAAAAAGTGTGAAACACAAACACATATGAGGTAATACCAGTAAGTCATTAGAATTCAAACACACAAACAGAAACATCACATACAAACAGACATATCACACAGAAACATCACACACAAAGTGAAAGATGAATAGAAAGTATAGGGTTTAAATGAATAAAAGACTTTTTAGGGTTTAAATGAAATAAGACTTGTTAAGGTTTAGTGTGGCAACATTTTTAATTAATGGACTTCTATTTTAAAAGTAATTTGGGTCTTTTATTAAATGAAGTGCCTTGGCCCTTTTTTAAGTTAATGCACATTAAAAACAGAGAAACAAAGGAAAAAAGCCTCAAAAAATGCATCAGGGCACGCGTCAAGGCTTACGCCTCAAAAGTTGAGGCGTAAGCCTCTTAACTTGTGAAAAACCCTAAGCCCTGATACCCAATCAGTACGTCTCACCTTGAGGCACGCCTCAAAACCCACCTCTTAAGCTCCTTTTTAAACCATGGTCATGGGTCATTCGGAAACAATCTATGTGCTTTAGTAAAGAGGGGTAACACTGCGTACAGCTAACCCCCATATCCCACCATAGGTGGGAGCCTTTGCGGCACTGGGGTAATGTTGTTGTTGTTGGATTCAAACTTATTTTATTTGGCTTGGATGTTGTTGTATTCAAACTTATTTTATTTATATATTTCTATTACTAGACTAAGTAATATAAATAAGTACAATTTTAAACATTAATCAAATATTATTTTCTTTCGTATCTTCATAATTAAACCCGACAGACCGACATTAAAGAAACAAAAAAAAACAAAGATCATTGGCATTTCCTCCCTTTCCCCCACCGTTTTCCGCATTCTGAAAAACTGCCTTAAAAAAAACAAGAAAAAGAAAATTTATGGGCTAACAATAGAATAATGGAATCTCGAAATAGGAAAACAAAAAAGGTTCACCTCACTAACGGTAACTATGCGGTCCGCAGTAATGATTGCACCTTTCAAAACATTCACAGTTTCACCTGTGTCAAGGGCATGTGCACGTGCCCATGTTGGGAATATATATTCCACTGCCGGATACCATTCAGAGGGTAATCCCAAGTTCTTGAATGTTCCTGCAGGCTCCACTCCCTGTTCAAAGCCATAAGATTCAGATGCACATACTTGTAACACGTTTCAATAATTGAATGTCTTAACTCTTAATGTTGGGGAGTAGAATTATAGGAAAAGATGAACTGTAAACTACAAAAGTTACCTGATGAGCAAGGTTATGTATGAGAATAATGCTTCGAGCATCCTTATAAACACCATGTGGGCGATACTTGGCAGACAAAAGTCTAAACAATAGAAGATCAATGGCGTTTAAAGCTCAACCGGAAATAGTCCATTTCATTTTTTAACAAATTGAAGGTACGTAAAACCAAGAAACCAAGAATCTGAAGCAAGTGAATTAGAAAGTGATTAGAAAAGGGTAGTTATAAATGGGCATACAGAGGAACCAGACTAGCATGCCAATCATTAGCAATGAACATGCACTTCTCCCCATAAGTGTACCCTCCCAAGGGAAGAACTAAAGGAGCTTCACATGCTGCGTGACAAAGCAAAGTGAACCGGAACTGTTTAACCAGAAAAAAGAAATGGCAGGAATTAGATCGAAACTAACCATTACTATGACAAAAAGAGGTACACCTTCAAACTTTTCATCAAATAAATAGATTAAAATATATATGTATGAAACACACCTGGTTATCGCCAAAAGCACCATGGCTGTCACCATATGGTGTTCCCGGTCGGTGGTAAGAATGATGGTCCACAAATACCTGAAATCAAATAAACACATCTAAAAAGCGTTCTGCATAACTCATTTTTTGCGGCATGATCCACAATGAACATGCACTTCTCCCCATATGGTGTTTGTGGGATGCTAAGGGAAGTTGTTTTCTTATGATTGGCTTTGCCTTGAAAATGCAACGGAAAATAAAGTACAATTATATTTTAGTTTTATTTCCACATATACTTAAGTGTTTATATAAAAGAAGTACAACAACAACAACATCCAAGCCTTGATCCCAAAAGAATTTGGGGTCGGCTAACATGAATCGATCTATGATATTGATGCCAAATTTATATAAAAGAAGTAAATAGATAAAAATGTAAATAGATAAAGATCAAATGAGAACAGTGCTTAACGTGAGAACATGAGAACACCACATTTACCCCAACGTGTTACACAACGAAGCTTGTACATTGCACATTTTCACATCTTCACGATATTTACCAAAATGCCACCGGGTTTATTTAATATAGGCTTAATTCGAGCAAATTGAATAGCTCCATTGTGCACCACATTGATTTAAATGTGAGTGTTCTCGCGTTAAGCATCGTTCTCACTGGAACCGCATCCTATATATATATATATATATATATATTGAGGGTGAGCATGTCAATTAATTTCCCCCAAACATTAAATTGAAACAAATGATCCACTAGTGGGATAAATGACTAAATGTTATGAGCAAATCAAATATGGAAAGTGTAATTTCTTACCCAGTCAACTCCTTCCCTATACTGATGGAAAAAAGACACTTCTTGCTCACCCTCAGCACAATGGATCTTGATTTTCTTATGAAGGTCAACCACACTCTTAAATTTTTCATCAGAAGGGAGACTATCAAAATATCTAGGGGAAACAACCATGACTCGATGTCCACGGCGAGCTAATGTTATAGGGAGAGACCCACAAACATCTCCCAATCCTCCTGTTTTAGAATATGGGGCTGCTTCTGAAGTAACAAAAACAATGCTGTACACTTTTCTTGTTTTACTTTCTACATGTTCAGTCACTTCAATATCATCACTGGATTCATCATCATGAGATTCTGGAACTTTTTCATCACCTGTCACTGTTTATATTGAAGCATCTCTTATAAAGTTCATGTTGTTTAGCTTATAAATAAATGACACTTGGAGCTTGTTTGGGAAGCTACAATTTGTACTAGTTTTTATAAACTTTAGCTGGTTTTTGAGAATTGAATCACGCTTTCAGAATGTTATGCTTTTTAGAACTACTTTGTTTCATAAGGTTTCAGCTTCTTTTGAGAAGTTGAATATTTGTAGTTTACGATAGTACTAGTTTTCAGCAGCTTAACTTCTTATTGCCGCTACTTTCATAAATCATAATGGTTTACTTTATAAAAGCAACTTTGGTTGTGGCTAGGAAAAGAACTACTTCCAAACCAATTCCAGCAAACTTACCCGACCAGAAACCAATCCTGATTATAACCATTAGGCATTAATCTAAATTATCATCTATCAGAAGCACTTTGGCAAAGTTACAAACCACATGTCCACATACTACAGTGCTGAAGTAAACAAGAACTTGGCAATAAAGCTTTATTAGAAACAAGAAATTATTGAGGAGAAAGGAGATTGGCAACTCAAATTTCATATATTAAAAGCTTAAAGTCTGTTATGCACATACCAGACTGTGGAATCAAATGAAACCCAATAACGGTGCCAGACCCATCCCTCTGTGTGTCCAAAATGAGGCCCTTCTCATCTTCTTTTGTATCATTCTCTTCTGTAATATAGGACCCGTCTTCTTGAGACTCATTTATTGCAGCGCATGTCCTCCCAACCTTCAAAGATCGGATTTTTATGCTTCTTTGACCTGCCCAGAAACAAGAAAAACCCACTTGTTCAGATACACTGCATTTCTGCAGAGCGGTCCTTTCAGAGAAGAGAGGTGACGGCTTGCAGAAGAACATTCCCGAGGCTCTTAGAGCCCCCATGGATGAAGGATTTACACAGAAAAAGAGGAAAGAGTGAGAGAAAACAAAGGGGTGTCCAGACGTAAAGAATCCTTGATTCGCGAGAGGCTTGCGGGAATCACTTCCACTGCCTATGCTCTCATATTCTGATCACATGGAGAATCCACATGATGTATCATATGGTGATAATTGAAACGGCACCGTTTGTCACTACCGAGGAGGATTTTTTCTATATTTTATTTTTTGTCTTTATTCTTTATGACACCTTGCAGAGGGGATGGGGGCTCGCGAGAATGGACGGCTGCTGCTTATTCTTGTTCCAGGACATTTGTGCTCGTTGGTCCAAGCAAGCTCCGTAAACTTTACTGACTAATAATAAGTTCATGTCTTGGGACACCTGTTTAGTAGTTTCCTTTTCGGGACTACAGCATAAATTTCTAATCTTATGAAAAATATAAATGTGCTATGAAATGGAAGGAAATAAACAGAAAATTAAGTATAAAGATGTTCTTAAGAGTGTGATAATGACCCTTATTTACAGGAGAAAGTGTGAGCTCAATGAGATTAGGAGATCATTTATATTACTCCCCCTCAATTTAACATTTATCTTGAAGACGACACATTCCAAATTTGTGGATTAGTTCCTCAAATTTATTCGGGGCCAATGATTTTGTGAATAAATCAATAGGGTTGTCGCATGATTTGATTTGTTTGACATCAAGATCATGTGTGGAGAAAAGTTTTGGCGCTATATATTTCGTTGTATCCCCTTTGATGTAACCTCCTTTGATCTGAACTATGCATGTCGTGTTATTTTCATAAATCATACTCCCTCAGTCCCTAAATGTTCTTCCAAATTAAAGTGGCACGGTGATTAAGAAAGTGAGAATTGTGTGGTGGAGAGTTGTGCAGGGGAGAGAGAAATGTTGTGAACCACAAATTCTTTGCCAAAAAGGGAAACTGAAGTTCTTTTTGGGACGGACGAAAAAGGAAAGTTGGAAGTAAATTTAGGGACGGAGGGAGTAGTACGATCACAAGTAAAAGATTTTATACTGCATTCATTTTGTTTGTGCTGGATCATTGATCTCAACCAGACACACTCTCAACCTACTTCATAATGTTTGTTTCATTGATCTCAACGAGATAGCGGCATCACCACAGGTGAATAAATATCTTGTTTGTGATTTTCCTTTTGTGGATTAGACAATTATCCGGCATCGGCAGAGAACTAAAGTGGCATTTGCACCATTCTTGAAATACTATCCAAGGTCGATTGTACCATTGAGATAGCAGAATATATGTTTGACACCATTCCAAAGTCTTCTTTTCGGGGAAGAATTGTATTTGGCTAATAAATTTACAGAAAAAGCAATATCTAGTCGGGCACAAAAGTTCATGTCCGGCCAGGCCGGACAAGAGCTCATCCGGCCACCTCAATTTGAGGTGGTTCTCGGTGATATTTTTTGATGAATTTTTTGTGTATGTTCTTCATCAAGTTGAGTTCATTCATACCAAATTTGAGCAAAACATTCAATCGGGAAGATCATCAAATGATTTTTGGAAGATAATTGTGTTTTATATGTATATTCCGGCGCAGTTATCTTTCAAAAATCATCTGACGACCTTCCTGATTGAATTTTTGCTCAATTTTGGTATGGATGAACTAGACTTGATGAAGAACATACACAAACAATTCCAGTAAAAATACCACCGGGAACCACCTCAAATTGAGGTGGCCGGATGGGGCTCCTATCTGGACCGACCGGACAGGAAATGCACTCTCTGGTCGGGTATTATTAGCTAGTCAAATACATTAATGCTCCAATAGCACTCAAATATGGTATTTCGGGACCAATGATTTTCTCATCATCTTCACAAGATCGGAAAGAATCATCATGCACATTGAGAGATCGAACCATTATTGGAGAATTGAGCGGGTGTGCTTTATCCATGTAAAACCGCTTCAAAAGTTTCTCGGTATAATTTGATTGGTGGATAAAAATATCATTTCTCAAATGTTCAATTTGAATGTCGAGACAAAATTTTCTTCTCCCAAGATCTTTCATTTCAAATTCTTTCATGAGATATTTTACAGTATTTTTAATTTCATTGGGAGTTTCAATTATATTCAAATCATCAACATATACTGCAATTATGGTGAATCCTGATTCGGATCACTTGATTAAAATACATGGACTAATAGGATCATTTTTATGTCCTTCTTTGATCAAATACTCACTTAGACGGATAACCCACATGCGTCCAGATTGTTTTAGTCCATATAATGACTTGTAATTTTATGGAAAATAAGTCTTGAGATTTCGAGCTATAAGCATCAGGTATTTTAAAGCCTCCAGGAATTCTCATATATATGTCTGTATCGAGTGAACCGTATAAATATGTGGTCACTACATCCATTAGGCACATTTGCAGCCTTTCAGAAACAGACATGTCAATTAAAAATCTTAAAGTAGTAGCACCAACTACAGGAGAATACGTCTCATCATAATTGATTCCTAGCATTTGAGAAAAACTTTGGGCAACAAGTCGGGCTTTGTATCTAACGATTTCATTTTTCTCGTTGCGTTTACGTACAAAAACCCATTTAAAACCGACAGGTTTAACGCCTTTTGGTCCAAAAACATTACGCTCTTCTAGCAATTTTAATTCTACGGTTCTACCTGAATTGCTTTAGTCAATTTTGACCAATCATTTCTACGACGACATCAATAGGTTTAGGCTCATTGTCATTGTGTTCATTCATTATATCTGTTGCAATGACATATGAAAATATATCATTAACATCAATATCTTTTCTACTCCATTGTATTCGATTAGAAACGTAATTAATTGAAATTTCAAAATTATTGATGTTTTTATCTTTTTCTGGAATATTGACCTCTTCAAAGGTGATTGGATCCTCTTTTTAGGTATCATTATTATTGATGTTGTCTTCAAAGTCAGCACTTTCAAAATGATCATTTTCTTCTTGAGAAGGGTGAACTTCTTTGGCATCACAAACTACATCTTGCTTTCTAAATTTTCTTGGTTTTAAATCTCTTGAACCAAGTGGTCTACCACGTTTTCTACGTATCATAAATTCATTAGCAAGAGTTGTTTCACTATTCTTCGCTGGAATTTCTATTCGTGAAGGAGCATTCGTAGCAGGAATATGTGACTTTGTCACTTTCTTTGAGTCTGTGGACATGTCAGGCAATTGGTTTGCAACATTTTGTAAATGAATAATCTTTTGAATTTGTTGTTCACAAGCATTTGTGCGACAATCAAGAAAAGATAAATTTGTTGCATTCCAAGAATACCTTTCGTGTGTGGGTTCATTTCTTTATAATCCGCCCTAAGGCTAGGAATACTGTCTCATTAAATTGACAATCATTGAACCGTGCGGTGAATAAGTCACCAGTCATAGGTTCTAGATAATTAATAATTGAGGGAGATTTAAAAACAACATAAATTCATAGCCTTCTTTGAGGACCCATTTTTGTACGATAAGGTGTAGAAATTGGTACACATACACAACACAACTAAATATTTTTATGTGTGATATATTTGGTTCGATACTAATTGCAATGAGAAAAATTTATGATATGCGGTTGGCCTAAGCTGAATTAAATTTGGAGCATGATTTATAGCTGATGGAATATAATTCCGGTGAAAAGAGCTTAATCTATCAAATGTTTATCGATCGTATGAAAGAAAGTAATAACGGTATTATTAATCTGGAAAGGCTCCCATTTTACAAGATATGTACATGAGTATTTATAGGTGTTCTATTGTGCAGTTAATAGGAGACTTAATTATTTTAATTAATGACTCTAATTATAGTAGGACTCTTATAACGTTTCTGTCATAACTCTTGTCTTTAATGCATCATTTGTGCCCATGACTCTTCTCATGCCACCTATGTTCATCTGTTAAGGAACTATTGCCACGTAAGCCCTAGAAAGAGTCCGACCTCCAAGGGATTTCCACTGAACCTGGCACCTGCTGTCCAGGTTGGCTTAAGCGTGGTTGACCTCATGATGGACCTGGATCCTCCTGTTCGGGCCCTTATGACTCGTTCTTAAGCCCTAGGGAGAGTCCAACCTCCGCGGGATCACCACCGGGCATGGACAGCATGGTGTCAGTTGTCCAGGTCGGCTCAATCGTGGCCAACCTCATCGTGGACTTGGATCTCCCTGTTTAGCCTTTTATGGCTTTCTCGTTAATCCTTTATCTGAGTCGGGTCAGGCCAGAATTAAGTATTTGTTTCTGTATTTGGGCGGGTATTCGTGTGGAGGAGTGATCTCGTATCATCTTTTCCCCTCGTCTTTTTTTCCCTTGTTTTTTTTATTCTTATATATAAACATTATTTGTATCCTTTTTATTTTATCATTTTTATGTATATTCATCTTTTTTTATATTATCTTTTTATAATAGCTTATCTTTTTTATCTTTATTTTCTTTCTTTTCCTTTTGGTGGTGATATCATGTATCGATTCATGTTAGCCGACCACAATATCTTTTGGGACTAAGGCTTGGATGGTGTTGTTGTTTTGTATCTGGGCTATGGGTCAGGCCCATAATACCATCAATATCCTATCCCCGTGTAGATGATGATGATCTGGATTGACATGTGGAATTGGATCTGATGTTCCACATCAATCCCAATTGACATGCAATAGTCATTAAAAGATTGGGATGAAAATTCTCCTGCATTATCAAGTCGGATTTTTTTATTGAATAATCCGTAAATTGTGGTGATCTCAAACGTATAATTTGAGCAAGGAGATTTGCAAATGCAAAATTTCTACTCGAAAAAAGACTAACATGTGACCAATTTGTTGATGCATCAATGAGCACCATAAAATATCGAAATGACCCACAAGAAGGGGGCAATTGGCCCACCAATATCTCCTTGAATTCTTTCTAAAAATGCAGGGGATTCAACTCCAATTTTATATAAAGATGGCCTAATAATTAATTTGCCAAAAGAACATGCAATGCACAAAAAATCATTTGATTGCGGAATTTTGACATTATTTAATAAATGCTCAAGTGAATTTTGAATAATTTTGTGCGTCATAGTGTTGTCCGGATGACCTAAACGGTCATGCCACAAGATAATATAATCGTGGTCATTAATTTTAGATACCACATTTATCTATGAGAGTCCCTATACTTAACAATCAAACAACCATAACATATAAGGAAGAAGCAGATAGAAAGATATCGAGAAGATAAAACGAATCTGGTATACCGTGAAAATGGCCGCTGCTCTCCCTCGAGAAGGAGAGCACCGGAAAACCAACTCTCTCTCTATCTCGCCTCTATGCTCTCAAGTCTCGAAAACCTTTTTGGGTTTCCATAAGTTAGCCTCCTTTTAAAGGAGAAGTTGACTAACTTATGGATTACAAAGAAGCTAATGGGTTGATACACATTTGTGGCCCATATTACACGTTTAACTAATAACTACACAAATACAAAGATATTTAATTAGATTGGACACCATAAAATATTCCTAACAATCTCCCCCTTGGTGTTCAATCGTGTTGAATCAGTATTGCAGCGCAGATATCTTTGTCTTTGTTGTTAATCAGCTTCCTTTGTCTTTGAACTTGACTTCTTGAGAAGGCTTTCTGAAGAAATCCTTGAAATCTCCCCTTTGATGTCTTCTTGGCAATTTGATCTTTGATGTTGGGGGTTGAGGAATCTTCCTTTGGCTTGCTTGTAAACCTTGCCTTCAGAAGTAGCTCTTGATCAGCTTGAATGAAGTCCAGTGGCGCCTCTAGAATGAATGTTCTTGAAGAATTGCAGATACACATGGAAATCATCTTCAGAATTCGAGTATGTGACCTTTGTCTCCTCCACAATGTAGTCTTCTTGACTATTCGAAGTGAATGCGTTTGAGGAGACCTTGTCGGTGGCACAGCGGAAAAAGACGGTTGACTTGTGTTAGCGTAGCTGACCATTTGAGGTGTAGAGATAGAAGAGAGTCGTTGAAATTTTTGTGTTGGAGGAGAAGTATCCGAGAATGATTTGTTGAGAGTTAACAGCATGTGGATCACTCTCCCCCTCATTACGATCCGATGAATCGGGGTGGCATACCTTTATTCTTTTATTCTAGGATGCAAAACGGAAAAACAAACAAAAAGGTAAACACCGGAGACACCATGGTGTTTCGTTATCACAACATCAATGTAAACACTGACGTGTGCCCTGTATAAAATGATAGAAACATTAAAGCTCTAACAGGACTTCCAACCAGGTATTGTGAAGCATCCGAAAGATGTCACTCTGGTTGTTATTTGCATGATCATAAAGATCAGCATAGATAATGTAGCCCCCCGGGGTCGTGTAGACACCCGTTATCATCACTATAGAGATAAACTCTAAAGCAATGGCCTGAAAATGTTGGTGATTCTTATGTTGAAACAGCAGGACTTCCTTCCAATCATTGATCTACATCTGTAATAGATGAGCCCTATGGAAGTTCTAGCGGGTCATGTAGACCTGCAACTGACTCAAAAAGTGCGTCTGTGTCCTAGAAATTTCAAAACATTTGGGAGTGAGGTAACTAGACACAACGTGAGCAATGAAAGTTCAGTTGCATGGGGCTGAGGCCACTGTAGTCAGTATCACTTGCCTCGGAAGGAGACAGTAATGAGAGATGCGTTTCCCCGTGAAATATGATCAAACACATGTCTGTTGGGAGACAAGTGAGTGGTCTTGGGTAGGGTTCAACATGCACTGTTGGACAAGATGCAGTGACTTCTACCCGGGATCTGAATAAATTCAGTCCTGAACCTATTGGGATTGTCCAGAGTGTTTGAGTGGCTAGGAGTAAGTGTTCAATGGATAGCAGACAGTTGAGGTAGCAGACTTATCATTGATTATTGTTTTCCTACTCACTTGAGCCTTCTGCTTCCTAACACTCATAATGATCACTCACTCACTCACTCACTTACTCTCGGCTTTGTCCCTTGGGTAGGCTTAGTTGGGTTTACTAAGCCATAGGTACATGTTCTCTCATTGATTTTCTATTTTTACTCCCCCTCAACTGGAGCACTCGGTATGCTTTGTCATTGTTAGGCACCGGGGAGGATAACATTGAACACTCCCCCTAAAATGTTGCATCCGTTGAGAGATTCCTTGCTTTGTCGGTGTAAGGCGCCAGGAGGAAAAAACTGAAACTCCCCCTCAGAATGTGAAAGGATTGATTGCTAACAGCTCGTCATACCTGCCATGTGTGTGGAGCAATCTGAACAAGTACCACACATGATGGTTTCCCTAAGCTCATCATTTAGAATTTCAGCATATTGATGATCACACAATGTTGATGAGTTAGGGAAGGCTTCAGTGGTTGATTGTTGATGGTTGTAAGATGACCGTTGACGTGGGGTTGATTAAATTATCTACGATTTCCGGACCTCTTTGGTGTAGTTTATAAAAGCTTTGACCTAAGGTTTGACTTTGAAAGAATTTCAACAGATTTGCCTAAGTTTTGACCTTGACATCGGTGATTTAAAAAGTTTGTCGGAAAACGGATGATATCTTGGTCAAGAAGAGAACGTGTGGGCGTGTGGCTCAAGGATCTAACAAGCCTTCCATAAAAATGTAGATCTTTTTGTTAGCTTTCCAACAACATAAAATTCGCTTAAATCGGATCACCGAGTCCAAAGTTATGACCAAAACAGTGCGATGTCGTTGAAAATCTCGAAATTTTGAGTTTTTGAGGAATTTCTTCTAAGTTGAGGTTCTCGATGTTGAATATCGGGAGAAGGTGGAAATAAAACAAATTCTAAGGCAAAACCTCAAAATCCTAATCTCGAGGTTTAAACTTCGAGATTAGAATCTCGAGTTTTAAATCTTGAGGTTACAATCTCGAGGTTTAAACTTCGAGATTACAATCTCGAGCTTTAAACTTCGAGATTACAATCTCGAGTTTTAAACTTTGAGATTACAATCTCGAGTTTTAAACTTCAAGATTACAATCTCGAGGTTTAAACTTCGAGATTACAATCTCGGGGTTTAAACTTCGAGATCTTAATCTCGAGGTTGCCTCGAAGAATAATGAAGAAATCCACCTGCAAAACAAACCTCCAGACTTCGAAATCTTCAGAATTTCAAAATGTTTGGAACATCGAAAACTTTGGAGTTTCGAAAACCTCATAATATCGAAAACTTGCTGTTTGAAAACCATCAGAACATCGAAAACTTCTAAAAAAATTGATAAGCAGGGAATCATTGAAAAATCCTATAATGTAAAGCTTCGATGAACTGCGAAGAATGTCAAGCTTTGAAAAATTATGAGTTTCAAGAAACTGCAAACTTTGAAAGATTCAAAACATCAAGAAATTCTTCAAAACTCAAAATCTTCGGAATGTCGAGATCCTCAAATATCTAAATCCCAAATTTCGAAGTTTCGTAAACCCAAAATGTCGAGATCCTGCAAAATTATAATTTCGAAATTTGAAAAACTGAAACTTATTCTGAATAGCCCTCAAGGTCGAGATTCTTACTGTATCAATTTCGAATCAAAGACCTTTTTGTAATTTCGAGATTCAAGAATATCGAGATCTCAATTTCAAGATCTTCAAAACTGAAAGTTTACAGAAATCGAAAAAGAAGATATGATGTTGGATCGCTATGAAATGGCGATTCCAACAGTATAACTTTTACAGACTTCCATTCACAAACAAGATTTCAAAGGCAAATCTTAAAGTAAAAGAGAACGAGAAGAAAACAGAGCAGTTCTTCGAGAAAAAAATGGCAGATCCGAAAAACGCAGATAGATTCAACCTGTTTCACACCTCGGATCTCATACTAAATGATAGTCCCTATACTTAACAATCAAATAACCACAGCAGATAAGGAAGAAGCAGATAGAAACATATCGAAAAGATAAAACGAATCTGGTATACCATGAAAATGGCCGTTGCTCTCCCTAGAGAAGGAGAGCAGCGGAAAACCTATTCTCTCTCTATCTTGCCTCTATGCTCTCAAGCCTCGAAAACCTTTTTGGGTTTCCATAAGTTAGCTTCCTTTTATAGGAGAAGTTGGCTAACTTATGGTTACAAAGAAGCTAATGGGCAGATACACATTTGTGGCCCATATTACACGTTTAACTAATAACTACACAAATACAAAGATATTTAATTAGATTGGAAACCATAAAATATTCCTAATAATCTCAATGGGACTGATATATGTATAATACAGTTCAGAGGAATGTGCTGGCATTTTTTCAGAAATGCATTTACTGCCAGATCTATTTGTCATTAGACATAAATATTCCTTCTGATTTTCAGACATGGTTTCAATATGAAAACCATTTAGACGCATATCTTTAAAACTCAAAAGATTTTTCCATGATTTACTAGAGTATAAAGGCTCTTTAATTATTAATTTTGTTCCTTTTGGGAGAATCACACATGCTATTCAAGAACCTTCAATTAGTTTAGCAACACTTGAGATTGTATTGACATTAGCATCAACTAGTGTCATATTGGGAAAACAATCTCTATGTCTCAAAATCGTGTGCGTTGTGGCACTGTCCATTAAACATTGTTCAAAGCCACTTTGGAGAAATTTCGGTTAACTTAATTTCTGTCGGGAAGATGATGTTTTCAAGGATTTGAAGCAAATTTGTGTCGATGACCTGTTATGAAATGGAATCAAATAAGCAGAAGATAGGGCGCGGAGAAATCATATTAAGTATAAAGATGTTTTTGAGAGTGTGATAATGATGTAATAAAAGTGTTATAATGGTGTGTTAATTATAATGGGAATGACTCCTATTTATAGGAGAAAGTGTGAGCTAATGAGATTAGGAGATCATTGTGAGCCACACATTTATCACCTTGCACCTTGACATCATAATTATGATTTCCTAATTATTTATATAATGGTGATAATAATTCCTTATCAGGAATAGTTGAAAGACGACTAATTCAATTATATTTCAACAAAATCATTTTTTTTGAAAGGAAAACTGGTAATATTAATTCAAATTTTGGTTCTCCAAGTGGAGTACAATACAATCAGGTGGAAAGGAAAAAGTGTACTCTCATCCGACTCAGAAAGGGTGGCCCTTGCTAATGTGTGAAGCACACTGTTCACAGATCTTTTACAATGAATGACTTCTAAACTAGCTTATGTGCGAATATTGTGTCTTATATCGTCTAGACTAGTATCAAGGTAGGTCTCCCCTTCCCTGTCCGTAATGATTGATGCCACCACCATTGAGTCTGTCTCCACTTTAACCCTCGTCCACATATCCCTAGATCTTTATCCACCCAAGGCTTCTTGGACCCCCAATGCTTCCGTTACCGCCACACTCTAATGGGCTCGCGCAGTGTGATTACCTCCTGCAACAAATTCCCTGTTATCATCTCTGATCACTCAAGCCCATGCTCTTCTGCCTCACTTCTCATCAAGCGCTACATCCACATTAGCTTTCAGAAATCCCTCCAGTGGTTTCTTCCATCGTTGTGTTGCCCTTTGCGTCCGAGTCCCACTCGTCTTCCTTTGCGCCTCTCTCCAATGTTTCAGCATAGAGATCCCACCTTCAATAATTTGTTGTCGCCCTACCTCCTAGTTCTTTCAAACCCGATCATTGCGGGCTTTCCAAATACAAATCAATTATTTATAAGTACAATATATAGGGGAACAAGAAAACATAGGAAAGTAAGAAATAATGAAATATTATGTATTAACGAATGGAGTGAAGAAACCCTTGTCGCAACGAGAGAAGTGTCCGGCCGGCGATCAGATATTTCATCCTAGGATCTGAATTTTGGGACTCATTACATCCTAACTATGTGATGGTGACATCGACACTCACAGATTTTTAATAGAGGTATGACCAAATTGGATTGTTCTTCCCTTCTATGGCGTTTCTTTCCCCGGCACTTGTGCTCCAGGGTGGTTTGTGTCTCTCGATGGGGGGTGTTCTGTTAGTGTCTCAACTAGTTTTGTCTGGTCAGGTGTTTCTATCCACTTTCTTCTAGAGTGTGTAGACATTGGTAGAGTTCATCCTCCTCCAGAACCACCTCCGTGCCATGAAGAATTTCGTGGAAATATTTTATTTCAATTTTATTTTTCCATTAATAGTTTTTGTTTTTGTTTTAGTTTCAGTTGGGTTGGTTGGAAAATTTGTACTTTTGGCATACATTTGATAGACAATATTTCAATCTCGATTGTTTTAGGCTTTAAATTGTCCGTTTTGTGTCTAGCGAATTTGGTTGCTTTGTATGAGGTCACTGATTCTAAGTCTATTCTCAGGCCTCACAATCGGATCTGTCATACCTGTTTAGATGTTATCTTTATCTTTTCTCGATCTTAATATATGGTGCTTGGATGTAATTCTTAATATTACTTCTGTTCCTTTAGATGGAGAAAGCAAATATCGGGGTGTTTGGATGAAAATGCAGAAATATTTTTGAGTGTTTCAAAAGGTTTCACAATTCAAGCAGTTTTTTAGAAACTGGGAAATACTATCTTCTGAAAATTGATTCTGATCTTACTTCTGCTTTTAAAAAAGAAGCAGAAGCAAAATCAATTCCAAACACTCATATAGAGCTTGTTTGGTAACACTAATATCGGTTGAATCGGTTGATTCTGCTGAAATATATGAAGTTTTGGTTGAAGTGGATGAAAAAATTATGTATGAGATATACTATCTCTGTCTCATAATACGTGACCAACTTTCCATTTTGGTCGTCCTAAAAAACTTTGTCATTTCTATTTAAAGAAATAAATATGTAGCTTAAATCACAAAGTTTTTTACTTTATTTTTTACGTGCAAGTCAACTTTGACCAAGTTTTATGGGACGGGAGGAACTTCAACCAAGTCAACTTTGAAATAAAGAAAAAATTATATGAAAGAATAATTAAAATGGTCTTATATGGTAACTTTAAAAAAGGTGAATATTTGTAAAGAGTAAAAATGTCATATTCATGACATTTTGGGAGAATTGTGGCATTTTTTATAAATAAAATGACATATTTTCCGACGATCGAAGCTGGTGATGCCGGGAGGTAGAGGATGTGGTGACAGTGCCCTACGTGCTTCAATTCAGTGCAACACAAAACTCATTTTAATAAAGAAATCAACTTAAAAGGAGTAACATGCGGAGTATATGATTTCTCAAAAACATATCTTGATCATAAATATACACAATAATCAAATATTGAATTAACATTCAATACATCAAACACACTTCGGCTGTATAAATAGCTATCTATATATATATACTACGGAGTATATAAAAACAAAATAGTGAGAGAGAATTTGGGCGGGAACACGGTAGCACTTTGGGCAAATATTTTTATATTATTTATTTAGTATATATAAAGTTATACATTAGATAATGCATTTGGACAGTATGAATGAAAATCTTAAACGATAGTAAAGGTATTTTAATATAGGAAGATCATTTATGAGTGACATATATGATTAATGGATAGAGATGATATTTTCTAAAACCCTAATAGCATATGCTAATCTTCTAATTGGAGATTGTGATGCAAATACTTGTTTTATGGTTTTGGGATGTAGTTTGATAAGTTCATATTTTGACATGCATTTGATGCGTGTTGAGATCGTCTTTTGATGATTTTCTAGCTTAAAGACGTCATAAGTCTCATTTTTAGTTCAAGTCATATTTTACCGGGCATTGGTGTGTGTTTGATATTTTTGGAGTCAAAATCAGGGAATTAAGAGTTGAGAAGTAATCGAGAGAGTTGAGACGCATTTGAGAGGAGATTAGGAGCACTGGAGGTCAATGAGGTGTTAAAGACGAAGTTTTGAAGACAAAATAGCTCTAGGATTGGCTACGTGATCAAAAGAGCTTGAAAACGACGGTCAGAATGACGTTCTGTCAATCGTTCAAACATATCCTTTTGTAGAAATATCCAAAGTGTACGATTCAAGTTCCGTATGAAAGATAACTTCAAGGGCTACAAATCATATGAGGACACCATGACGGAATATAAGAAGAGTAAGGTGAAAACAGACGAGGAAGTCAGATAATCATTGTTGATATTTCAGGATGCGACCTTCCACCATTTTATTCATATCTTTTGATTGGATGATCCAAATCTAGTTTTGAAAGTGGTGATGGATAGAAGACTTCATTAGTTACAACTTTGATAAAGGAAGCATAGTTGAGTTCGAACAAAAGGGAGGTACGCCGTGCCTATTAAGCGAGGCACGTCTTGCCTGGATGCTGGAACACGAGGTAGGTACTGCCACATGGGCACGCCGTGCCTACCAAACTAGACACGCCGTGCCCGATGCCAGAAGCGCGAAAATTTTCAGGAGGCAAGGATGAGGGCACGCCGTGCCTGTGCACCGTGCCTTCACTGGAATATCCTAATTCGGCCAAAGTTCATCCGTTTTCTCTATTTAAAGTCACCAAACCCCCGTTTTGAGTGGGGGGGTGAGGTTAGAGAGAGGCCTAGTGTCACGCCCCGGACCTATCCGTACACGTCAACAATCCGCCGTACGATATGAATAGTCAACCGCAGTCTAACTCATCCATATTATACAAGGCGTCTCGAATATCATTAACACATAAGTCATCCATAAACATACATAATAAGTAATTGAATACGCAACGGAAATCATAGTTTGAAAACAAATGCCACACGGGGCAAACACGAGCACGCAGGCTCCATAATGAAAAACAATATCCATGAGCATGTTTAAATTTTTTAAAAACAGAATGGAGGAAGCACGAACCAAGCCTTCCCTTCGAGATGATCGCCCGATCAACAAGCACAGGTAGCAAGCTCTAGCCTCAACCTGAAATGGTGGTGGGACGCCCCCCGAAAGGGGGTCAGTACTCTATACGGCTATAAAGTACTGGTGTGGATGACATCTAATAGATATACAACAAGTATTTCAAACACAAGACCCTCAAATAGGGTGATAATATAATTCTAGGCCGTATCTGCAAGTTACTCCTTTTTAAAATATACTTACTTTATATATAAAGTCAAGTAGTCGGCCCATGGCCCAAAGTTCGTTTACAAAGCATAACCCAAACCCCGTGACCCCTAGTCACGACAATACATAGGGTTCAACCCTAACACACATGTTTGCATTTCTCGAGTCCAACTCGACTACATCACCATGCACATCAATCACAAGTCAATTACTCCACCAATCTCCGACGTCATGTTCACCCATGCAATTCTAGAGCATCGGGCTCAAGTACATCTCCTTACATGGGCTGAACCAAATCCCTATGTCTACCCAAAGCAATTCTAGAGCATCGGGCTCAAGTACATCTCCTTGCATTGGCATAGACCCCAATTCCTAAGCACTCGTTGTGCCTAGAATTGTAATATCAATAATCTATTTCGGGACATCCTTACGGACTGCCTCGTCATGATCTTAGAATCACATTACAACAATTTACTCACTTGAACCACAATCAAGTATATCACTTACAATCAAATCCTTAGATTCAATTTCTTAACAGTTACAAATAATCATTAACTAGTATTCCAATACTATTAAGATTATTCCCATCAATCATATATTTCATTTTTAAATCCCTACATATTTAGAAATATGTAGCAGCAACTTAGTCATCCAATGTAATACATAAATAATCATTTATGTATCTACACAATTCACACATGAGTAAAAATGCCTATTTCACACAATAGTTCATTTAACTCCATTTTTATCAATATGATTTCCAAATCATTTGCAATTTCATTACTTATCTAATATATCAATATTTCATCAATAATCATTCATTATAATCCATGAAAAACATGATTTAGGCATTTAGGTAATCTCATGCTTAACCTACAAGTTGTAAGCAACTAGATGTCGATCCTTCACCTCAAATGAGCTTTAAATTGTTCCTTCTTAACCCAATGCTCAAGATTCGGCCAAGGGGGTTTGAGAATTGATTCCTTGCTTATAAATAGGTGTTAAACAGCCTCCTCAAGGTGCTTGATCAACTCCTAACCGAACACACGAAAACAGCCTTTAGAACGGGTGTTTTCTGGTGAATTCGTTCCCTAACCTTTCAAGGTTTTGTCTAGGTTATTATCTAACCTTTCCAACGAATAAAATCACTTCATAACAACATTTTGTACACCTCAACCAGTGTACAATAGTTCCTCAATCATTTATATGATTTATACAATAGAAAGGAAAGTTTTGGATTCGAACTTACTTTGAATACCAAAAACGTATTCTGCGAGGTTGCGTTCTGTTCGGATGATTTGGAGGCCTTAAACTGCTCCGTTTTCTTCAAACCGCACGTCTACGGATTCATCGTTTCGAGAGCTTTCTGTGGACACCACCCACGACTCTCTTGGATGAGTAGAACACGAGATATGAGTCGCACAAGAAGGCCAACACACTGGAAATTCCCCATGCGCCCAGCTCTCCAATTTCCTCTCTTCTTGGGTTGTGCGGCTCCCCTCTCTTCCTTATCTCTTTTAGTTCGAATTGGGGTTAGGGAGAGTTGCTTAGAAGCTCTCAATGTGATCTGAACGAGTGGCTCTAAAAAAAAGGAAGGGTAGGGTATTTGATCCCAATCAAACATGGGATGGTCCTCCTCTTTTATTTCTCTTTTGTATTGTTTGAGCTCTTAACTCAATAGGCCCACTCCATTTATGACTTCTAACTTATTCTACTTGTTTTGCAGGTTCTAGGAAGGTATGGGGCGTACTCTCATGTCCCCTAATTAAGTGGAAAGATGAGTCCTATCATATTTGTCTTTTGTCCTAAGATGTACTTTTGTACTCTCCCCAATTTATTGAGATCAAGTCAACATCCTACATCATATTATTGGTCTCTAATATGTGTAGGGTGGTCCCAATAATTTATTTGATGTACAATTACAAAAGAAAATCCTACTCTCATTATTTAGCCTAATAATGCCAAAGATGAGACCATAGGCATTTGTATTCTTCTCAAATCATTCTGTCATTCATTTATGATGTTAATATATATATAAATATATATATTTGGGCTACCAACCGTGTGGGTCACCCTCCAATGGGTCTAGGATTCCATTATTGAATAATTACTATTTTTAGCAGGTTAGGCCCAAAATAACATTTGGGCTGCCCGACCGCTCTTACATTGTACCGATGGGTTGTATATCTTTATTTAAGGATGTTGAGCCCGATATCAATGATATGGACCGATTAATTATTTAGAAGCCCGTTACCATTGTATGAGTCCAAATAGTAATATGATTAATCATACGTTCCGTAAAACTTCAATCGTTTTACAATTGTTCGAAAATAGGGAAATTCAATGCATAAACTTTGAAATTAAATTTAAATTTTCAGGACGTTCGGGTGCGGTGTCACAAGTTCACCCCCCCTTAAAAGGAATTTCGCCCCCGAAATTCACGGTGCTACTCAAATAGGAAGGCGTATTGCTCCCTCATCAAAGCTTCCATTTCCCAAGTCTCCTCTTCAACACAGTCACTCTTCCAAAGGACTTTAACCATTGGAACTTCTTTGCTCCTCAATTTCTTTACCCTTCTATCGGTGATCTTGACCGGTTGTAAGACGTAGTTCAAATCCTCCCGCATTTCCACCGGCGGCTTTTCCAATACATGAGAAGGATCATGTACATACTTCTTCAGCATAGATACATGAAACACATTGTGTATCTTCTCCAACTCTGAAGTTAACTGTAGACGATATGCTACGACCCCAATTCTCTTCAGAATTCTGAATGGCCCGATGTAGCGCGGATTAAGCTTCCCTCGCCTTTGGAATCGAATGATCCCTTTCCAAGGAGAAACCTTCAGGATTACCTCATCATTAACCTTAAACTCTAAGGTTCTCTGTCGCTTATCTGCATAACTCTTCTGTCTATCCTGAGCTGCTTTGAGTCTCTCTCGAATCAACTTCACCTTTGACTTGGTGATTTCAACCAATTCAGTACTCTCGAGTTTGGCCACGCCAACCTCTTCCCAGCATAACGGTGTACGACACCTCCTCCCATACAATGCTTCGTATGGAGGCATGCCGATACTCGCCTGATAACTGTTGTTATAGGCAAACTCCACAAGTGCTAAGTGATTGTCCCAACTCCCTTGGAACTCCAATGCACAAGCCCTCAACATATCCTCTAAGATCTGAATAACCCTTTCAGACTGCCCATCCATCTGTGGATGGAATGCGGTACTGAACTTCAACCTCGTTCCCATAGACTCTTGAAATTTTGGCCAAAAACGTGACGTAAATCGTGAGTCTCTATCGGATACAATGGTCACCGGAACACCATGTAACCTCACGATCTCGTCCGTATACAATTTGGCTAACCTCTCGAGTGGGTAAGTGGTGTTGATAGGTAAAAAGTGTGCACTCTTCGTGAGCCTATCAACAACAACCTAAACTGCATCATAGTTCCTGATCGTCTGTGGTAAGCCTACCACGAAATCCATATTCACATGTTCCCACTTCCATTCAGGGATGGAAAGTGGCTGCAATAAGCCCGCTGGATACTGATGTTCCGCCTTAACTTGCTGACAAGTAAGACATCGACTGATGTATTCTGCTATTTCCCTCTTCATACCAGACCACCAGTAGCTTTCTTTCAGATCCCTGTACATCTTCGTGCCTCCCGGGTGCATAGAATACGCCGAGGAATGAGCCTCCTCTAGAATGGACTTTCGGAGCTCATCATTCGACGGTACGCACACTCGATCACGGAATAACAAGAGACCATCGTCTCTTTCACGAAAATCCTCTACTGGCCCCGCTAGCATGCGTTCTCGGACCTTCTTGAGCTCATCATCAAGCTCCTGACCCTTCTTGATCTCATCAAGTAAGGTAGGTCTCACCTCAAATCTCGCCACCAAGGCGCCATTAAGTGATACTTCCAATTGGGCTCTCAATGCCCTCAAGTTGGTTATCAATGCCCCCGATGAACTCTTCCGGCTAAGGGCATCGGCACAACATTTGCCTTCCCCGGATGATACTCAATCACTAGGTGGTAGTCCTTTATCAATTCCATCCACCGTCGTTGTCTCATGTTTAACTCTTTCTGAGTAAACACATATTTCAAACTCTTATGGTCGGTGTATATGTGACATGTCTCTCCGTAGAGATAATGCCTCCATATCTTTATTGCAAAAATCACGGTCCCCAATTCTAAGTCATGAGTGGGATAATTCACCTCGTGCTTCTTCAACTGTCGTGACGCATAGGCAATCACCCTCCCATTCTCCATCAATACACATCCAAGCCCTTGGATGCTCGCATCGTTGTAGACATCGTACCCCATACCTTGTTTCGGTAAGGCGAGTACCGTTGCCTCAGTTAACCTTTTCTTCAGTTCTAAGAATCATTTCTCACATTAGTCATCCCACACGAACTTTGCTCCTTTTCGAGTGAGCTTCGTCAATGGTGATGCCAAAACTGAGAATTTCTCCACGAACTTTCTATAGTAGCCCGCTAGTCCAAGGAAACTACGTATCTCCTTCACGTTCTTAGGTCTTTCTCATTCTGTGATGACCTCAATCTTCTTGTTGTCCACAGAGATGCCTGATTCAGAAACCACGTGCCCGAGAAAGCCGATCTCCTTAAACCAAAACTCACACTTAGAGAATTTGGCATAGAGCTGTTTCTCTCGTAGTAATTCAAGAACCAGAACCAAGTGTCTCTCGTGCTCCTCTTCATTCCTTGAGTAAATCAAGATGTCATCTATGAACACGATTACAAACCGATCCAAATATTTATGAAAAACTCGGTTCATCAAGTCCATGAATGCCGTTGGGGCGTTAGTTAACCCAAACGACATGACCAAGAACTCAAAGTGACCATACCTTATGCGGAAAGCACTCTTCGGTATGTCGCTCTCTTTGATCTTCAATTGGTGATACCCTGACCTCAAGTCAATCTTTGAAAATACTGTTGCCCTCCGGAGCTGGTCAAACAAGTCATCGATCCTAGGTAAAGGGTACCTATTCTTGATGGTGACCTTGTTCAATTGTCGGTAGTCAATGCACATACGTAGAGTCCCATCATTCTTTTTCACAAAAGGACTGGTGCTCCCCACGGTGAATAGCTCGGTCTAATGAAACTGTTATCCAATAGCTCTTGCAATTGGGTTTTCAACTCATTAAGTTCTGCAGGCGCCATTCGGTACGGTGGTATAGAGATTGGTTTGGTGTCGGGCTCAACTTCGATCACAAATTCAATCTCTCTATCGGGTGGAAGCCCCGGTAGGTCTTTAGGGAAGACATCTGGGTACTTAAAAACCACCCTTACATCGTCGAGGTTCGGTTCCTCCTTAGTTTTGTCCATCACGTATGCTAGATATGCGTGGCATCCCTTTCTCATCATGCTCCTCACTCTCACGGCGGATATGATGCAACTATTCGACTTGCCTCGATCGCCCTCAAAGCGTAGGGCATTCCCATCATTGCCTTCGAGTTCTAGAACCTTCGTGTAGCCATCTACCCTAGCATGATGCTTTTCTAGCCAATCCATCCCTAGGATCGCATCAAAATCAATCATGCTCAGCGGTACGAAATCACACATCAAGGTTTGGCCACCGACTTCCACCTCACAAGATAGATAGTAACAAGTTCTCTCAACGTCATCTCCTAGTGGTGTTGATACCACTAGAGTTTGTATCATCGGTATCGAATGTATCCATAATCCTTTGGCGAACGCCTCACTCACGAATGAACGTTGCGCCCCGGTATCGATAAGGATTCACGCATCTTTCCCATTAATCTTTAGTGTTCCTACATTTATAAGCCATGTGAAATGTTTTCCTACCATCTATATACATTTATAGAGGTTTATTATGTTCATACACATGTTTGGGATCAAGGAGAGGTCTTAACGTTGCAATTCGGTGCGAAAAAATCAACGTCGGGCAATCTGGGTGCCACGCATGCGTGCGTGGGGGGACGCACATGTGTGTGCAGAAATTGTTTTTCCCTGGATGGCTACTGCCACCCACAAACGGAGGCACGCACGTGAGCGTCCGGCCGTGCATGGGAAAAACCTTGCCCGCACCGTGCGAAACCCCCCAGTTCGTCCCCCGGGATGACTTGTACTCAACCCCCACAGCTCCCCTCACCCAAAATAAGTCTAAATACATTCAAAATTGATGTAATACCTGCGACAGAGTCCGGGTTAGCTTGAGCATCCGCCTCCGTCATCGCATAGACTCTGGCTTGAGTCCTTCCCTGGTTCACGGATGGCGCGTTACTCGCGCTTGCTCCTCCTTGTCCCCTAGATGCTTGGGAAGCCCCAGCTTGATTGCGTGCCCCAGTAGTAGCACTACTTGGTCCTGAGGCTCTTGTCCCATCCAGTTGTGGGAAATTCATCTTCATGTGCCCGGTGTTCCCACATTGGTAGCATCTGGGAGGGTCACGACATTTTCCCAGGTGGTTCCTCTTGCAATTTCTGCAACGAGTCGTCCCTGAGGCTTGTGGGTGCCCGCCCGGGTCTTGGCTTCCCCTAGGTGGTAGTGGGGGTGCCCGAAAGGATCCTCCTCCTCCATGATTCCCCTTTTTGTTAGGACCTTGAGGTCCATGGTTCTCCCACTTTCTCTTCTTCGCCTCTTCAGCGTTTTTCATCTTTCTTTCTTCCCATTCCTTCTCTCCCTTCAACCCTTGTTCAGCTTCTTGGCTGAAGGTCATGTTGGGCAATTGTGTTGCCCTCTCACGTATTTCCAAATCTAGGGCATCCCAGAAATGGTTAACCATTCGGTTCTCGTCGCAAACATACTCTGGTATGAACTCGGCTAGCTCCCTGAATTTGTGTTCAAGTTGCCTCACCGTCATTTTGCCACCTTGGGTCAGGAGGGTGTACTCTCTCCTCTTAGCGTTAACCTTAAAATCAGAATAGTATTGAGCAAAGAACTCATGTCGGAAATTCTCCCAAGTCACGGTCCTGCCATACTTGCCCTTGGCCCCGTCCCACCATGTGGACGCCATCCCTTCAAGCAATCTCACCGCCACCCTGAGTTTAAACTCGGGGGTGAGTTGCATATCAAGGGCTGCTTCGTTCAGCCTCTTGATCCATTCCGCGGCGATCGAGATGTCACCCGTTCCATTGAAGGGTTTGCACCCTAAGTCTCTCGCCTCCTTGAGAAATTTTGAGATCCTTATGATTGGACCTCCATCACTCCGGCCCCCATATGGTTCAATGTGGGCCTTAGAGTCACCATGGCTTCTTCCTCTTGAAGCCCTACCCGAAGTTTGCCCCCCTCGGCGCCTTCGGCATTCCCTCCTCTCTTCACGCTCCCGCTGGTATTGCTAGAGCAAGGCCTCAATTCTTGTTAGGGAGTCATTCTCCCCATCTTCATCACTCATATCATCATCATCCCCTTCATAAGGGGTCTCAACCGGCTCAGTCTCCGGCTGGTAAGTCGAGTCCTCATAGGACCAGTAGGTTTCATCCTCGGTGTCAACATGGTCGTCGCTCACAGAGTGCGATCGGCCTCCATGGCTCGCCCCTCTAGACACTCTAGAGCTCCCACGGCTCCCCTGCCCGGTCCCCACCAGTGCACGGCCCGTCGGGTTCCTTCTCGTAACCTTGTCACCACCGTCCATTTCTGAAAGAAATTTTGGAAAGAGTCATTAGACTCGTATCAAATGTCAATTGACGGATAGGTACTTAAGACACTACTTGGCTCGAATTGCCACCATACCAATTGCTAAGGGTACCATCTTAACAATTAGAGGTCTTGCAGCTCGAGTACCAAAAGTTCTATAAGTACAAAACATTTATGCTCATGGTTTTCAAAATCATTTGAAAAAGAGAATTTCGAGTCTTCATTATGAAGTTTATGGACTAAGTCTCTGATACCAATTAAATTGTCACGCCCCGGACCTATCCGGACACGTCAACAATCCGTCGTACGATATGAATAGTCAACCGCAGTCTAACTCATCCATATTATACAAGGCGTCTCGAATATCATTCACACATAAGTCATCCATAAACATACATAATAAGTAATTGAATACGCAGCGGAAATCATAGTTTGAAAACAAGTGCCACACGGGGCAAACACGAGCACGCAGGCTCCATAATGAAAAACAATATCCATGAGCATGTTTAAATTGTTTAAAAACAGAATGGAGGAAGCACGAACCAAGCCTTCCCTCCGAGATGATCGCCCGATCAACAAGCACAGGTAGCAAGCTCTGGCCTCAACCCGAAATGGTGGTGGGACGCCCCCCCGAAAGGGTGTCAGTACTCTATACGGCTATAAAGTACTGGTGTGGATGACATCTAATAGATATACAACAAGTATTTCAAACACAATACCCTCAAATAGGGTGATAATATAATTCTAGGTCGTAACCGCAAGTTACCCCTTTTTAAAATATACTTACTTTATATATAAAGTCAAGTAGTCGGCCCATGGACCAAAGTTTGTTTACAAAACATAACCCAAACCTTGTGACCCCTAGTCACGACAATACATAGGGTTCAACCCTAACACACATGTTTGCATTTCTCGAGTCCAACTCGACTACATCACCATGCACATCAATCACAAGTCAATTACTCCACCAATCTCCGACGTCATGTTCACCCATGCAATTCTAGAGCATCAAGCTCAAGTACATCTCCTTACATGGACTGAACCAAATCCTTATGTCTACCCAATTCAATTCTAGAGCGTCGGGCTCAAGTATATCTCCTTGCATTGGCATAGACCCCAATTCCTAAGCACTCGCTATGCCTAGAATTGTAATATCAATAATCTATTTCGGGACATCCTTGCGGACTGCCTCATCATGATCTTAGCATCACATTACAACAATTTACTCACTTGAACCACAATCAAGTATATCACTTACAATCAAATCCTTAGATTCAATTTCTTAGCAATTACAAACAATCATTAACTAGTATTCCAATACTATTAAGATTATTCCCATCAATCATATATTTCATTTGTAAATCCCTACATATTTAGAAATATGTAGCAGCAACTTATTCATCCAATGTAATACATAAATAATCATTTATGTATCTACACAATTCACACATGAGTAAAAATGCCTATTTCACACAATAGTTCATTTAACTCCATTTTTATCAATATGATTTCCAAATCATTTGCAATTTCATTACTTATCTAACATATAAATATTTCATCAATAATTAGTCATTATAATCCATGAAAAACATGATTTAGGCATTTAGGTAATCTCATGCTTAACCTACAAGTTGTAAGCAACTAGATGTCGATCCTCACCTCAAATGAGCTTTAAATTGTTCCTTCTCAACCCAATGCTCAAGCTTCGGCCAAGGGGGTTTGAGAATTGATTCCTTGCTTATAAATAGGTGTTAAACAGCCTCCTCAAGGTTCTTTCTCAACTCCTAACCGAACACACGAAAACAGTCCTTAGAACGGGTGTTTTCTGGCAGATTTGTTCCCTAACCTTTCAAGGTTTTGTCTAGGTTAGTATCTAACCTTTCCAACGAATAAAATCACTTCATAACAACATTTTATACACCTAAACCAGTTTACAATAGTTCCTCAATCATTTATATGATTTAGACAATAGAAAGGAAGGTTTTGGATTCGAACTTACTTTGAATAACAAAAACGTATTCTGCGAGGTTGCGTTCTGTTCGGATGATTTGGAGGCCTTAAACTGCTCCCTTTTCTTTAAACCGCACGTATACGGATTCCTCTCTTCGAGAGATTTCAGTGGACACCTCCCACGCCTCTCTTGGATGAGTAGAACGCGAGATATGAGTCGCACAAGAAGGCCAATGCACTGGAAATTTCCCAAACGGCCAGCTCTCCAATTTTCTCTCTTCTTGGGTTGTGCGGCTCCCCTCTCTTCCTTATCTCTTTTAGTTCGAATGGGGTGAGGGAGAGGTGCTTAGAAGCTCTCAATGTGATCTGAACGAGTGGCTCTAAAAAAAGGAAGGGTAGGGTATTTGATCCCAATCAAACATGGGATGGTCCTCCTCTTTTATTTCTCTTTTGTATTGTTTGAGCTCTTAACTCAATAGGTCCGCCCCATTTATGAGTTCTAACTTATTCTACTTGTTTTGCAGGTTCTAGGAAGGTGTGGGGCGTACTCTCATGTCCCCTGATTAATTTGGGAGCAAAATATCTACCAATACATCCAAAAGTGGAAAGATGGGTCCTATCATATTTGTCTTTTGTCCTAAGATGTACTTTTGTACTCTCCCCAATTTATTGAGATCAAGTCAACATCCTACATCATATTATTGGTCTCTAATATGTGTAGGGTGGTCCCAATAATTTATTTGATGTACAATTACAAAAGAAAATCATACTCTCATTATTTAGCCTAATAATGCCAAAGATGAGACCATAGGCATTTGTATTCTTCTCAAATCATTCCGTCATTCATTTATGATGTTAATATATATATAAATATATATATCTGGGCTACCAACCGTGTGGGTCACCCTCCAATGGGTCTAGGATGCCATTCTTGAATAATTACTATTTTTAGCAGGTTAGGCCCAATATAACATTTGAGCTGCCCGACCGTTCTTACATTGTACAGATGGGTTGTATATCTTTATTTAAGGATGTTGGACCCCGATATCAATGATATGGCCCAATTAATTATTTAGAAGCCTGTTACCATTGTATTTGTCCAAATAGTAATATGATTAATCATACGTTCCGTAAAACTTTAATCGTTTTACAATTGTTCGAAAATAGGAAAATTCAATACATAAGCTTTGAAATTAAATTTGAATTTCCAGGACGTTCGGGTGCGGTGTCACACCTAGGGATGCGTTTACATCGATTTTTCCGCACTGTACTTCAATACTCTGAGATTAGTTGTAAGTTCCAACTTTTTAGTTAATGACAATTAATTCTTTTCATCCCAATTCTATTGTTGATTCAATTATGAGTTGTGAGTAGTTTTAATTAGGGATTTGGGTTTGATGAAGGGCTTGATTACGATGTATAGCTACTTCTTGATGATTCAATTGATGTCTCTTGTAACCTAGAATGATCTCTAGAATCATAATTGCATGTAGAATAAATTAAGAGAGGTCTAATTTATTCTAGGACATCTTGACACACATCGTTCGCTAAGAGATTAGTAACGATTAAGAGGCCGTACACTCGCTCGTTTTGACAATAATTTAGATACATGTCGCATGAGAGATCAACTTGGTTCCCTAAATTATTGTACTCTACGCCGCGAGAGCGGTTAGAACTTAGTATTGATATGCTTTGCTCAATTAATTAATGTTCATGTGATTAAGGCTCCTCAGCCAGAAATCTGACTACCCCGGAATCAATCCTTGTTTCCTTCTGTCATTAATTAGAAAGAACCAAGCTTTATTTTCGTTTAGTTGCATTTTAATTTTCCAACAAATCAAACCTCGCATAATTGTTTTTAATTAATTTAATTTTATCGTTGAATTTAGTTAATACTTAATTCCCTTTTGTCCGTTTATGTGAATATGATGCTCATACTTGCAATCTATCTTACTAATGTTTTAAGTGCGTGAAAACTCACGTCATCATTTAATAATGATATGTATGTGCGTAGGTGATTCTCAGACGGTTGATTGGAATGGCCAATTGGTGAAGTGTGGGCAACATTTCTTACTTCTCAGATGCCATTTGGAACATGAATTTTACGTAAAATAATGTTTTAATAAGTCATCAGATTTTTGGACTTTTTATACCATTTGTGTTGCATGTGAGTTGCATTATGTAAAAAGAATTCACGGCAATAGTTATTGCCAGCCGTTGACATTTACACACACACATATAAAGATAGAAGCACCCAAAGATAAAATCTACCAAAAGTGTTGAAATAGATTTGGAAAAGGATAAGGGTCAGAGCCTCAAACTTGAAAAAAATGTCAAATAAGGCCATATTTAGAATGCTCTGTCCGGCCGACGCCATTTGGGCGGTTCGCGGTGGAATTTTTTGATGATTTTTTTTAGGAAAAAGGTGCAAATAGGCTCATGTACTAATCAAAAAAGGTCAAATAAGCCCTTATTTAGGAGGCTCCGTCCGGCCGTCCTCATTTGGGGTGGTTCCTGGTGGAATTTTTTGATGAAATTTTTTGAGCATCTTATTCATCAAGTCTAGTTTACTCATACCAAATGTCAGCTAAAACTTCAATCGGGAAGACATTCAAATGAATTCTTGAAGATAACTGCGATTCTAACTGCGCAGTTATTTTCAAGAATTCGTTTGAATGCCTTACCCAATGAATTTTTAGCTGAAATTTGGTATGAGTAAACTAGACTTGATGAATAAGATGCCAAAAACATTTCATCAAAAAATTCCACCGGGAACCACCCCAAATGGCGATGACCGTACAGAGCCTCCTAAATAAGGGCTTATTTGACCTTTTTTGATTAGTACATGGGCCTATTTGCACCTTTTTCCTTTTTTTAGAATCTTATTCATTAAGTCTAGTTTACTAATATCAAATCGGAACTAAAACTTCAATCCGGAAGATATACAAATGAATTCTTGAAGATAACTGCGCAGTTAAAAGAGCAGTTATCTTCAAGAATTCATTTGAATGCCTTCCCGATTGAAGTTTTAGTTCAAATTTGATATGAGTAAACCAGACTTAATGAATAAGATTCTCAAAAAAAATCATCAAAAAATTCTACCGGGAACCGCCCCAAATGGCGTCGGCTGGACAGAGCATCCTCAATATGGCCTTATTTGACATTTTTTTCCAAGTTCGAGACCCTATCTGACCCTTACTTAAGTATATTTTTTATTATCCATTTCTGTTGAGAAAACGTACTAAATTATTCGAAGTTTTGTTGAAAGTAAAATAGAGTAGGGATGGTCTGGGACAGCCGGACAGGTCAGCCTGGCCCAGGTCAGGCCCAGGCCCGATACTGTTTAGGCCCAGCCCAGTCTTGTTTAGGCTCGGAACACATACCGGTCCCGGCCCGGTGGCTATAAGGGCGGGCTTTGGGCTCGTTTTTTAGGCCCGACCTGTCCGGGCTCGGGCCGGTCCCAGACCCGATTCCACTATTTTTTTAATTTATTGTCCAGGCCCATCCCGACCCGGTCCCGGCCCGGTACTGTTAAGGCCCGGCCCGCTCAGTCCCGATACAAACCCGAGCAAGTACCGGACCTGAAATTTGTAGTCTAGAGCCCGCTCAATCCGGCCCGGAGCCCGGCCCGATCCGGTCCCGAATTCCCGATCCATCCCTAAAATAGAGAATTCCTAATTGATATGATTGAATAGAGTCAATAGACAGAGCTAGTAAGGCAACACAAGAATGACAAGATTAAACACAAATAATCAACCAAAATTATATCTCCATCCGTAGTTTCTCATCAATGGTGACACCCTGTCATCTCCGCTGGATTCGGGGCTGCTGTAATCGTAAGTGGGCATCCACTTCGCTTGCCTCGCATAAGCTTTCAGGTTTGGGCTTCTTGAGCCCATCTGGCGAGTTGGTCTACTTTTGGTTGATGAGTTCCATTGGGCTGATCTTTGGGTATGGATCTTATTCGAGTCTTGTTGGGTCCGCGCCTTAGCCTTGGCAGATTGAGTTGGGGCCATGAAGCTTGGAACATTTGCATCCAAGCCCGGCCAAGTTTGTCGGCGTCCATAGGTTGCTGCATTCGGGCTACTAGCTCCGCCCGCGTTAATAAAGTTATATCTGGTTGTTGATTGGACATGCTCGGGTCGGACTAATCGCGTGGGGAAATCAATTTCAACGGTCTTTTCGGATATACCATCCGAACTAGAAATGGTCAGGCAAGAGGCATCTTGTGGCCGCGAAGACTCGGTTGCTTGTGAAGCCATCCAACTCCTTCGCCATTGTGGCTCTTCTTTCCCAAACAACACTTCATGATGGTGGTCACTTGCACTAGAATCCCAGAATATTTGCTCTTTGTCCTGTTATAAACAATCAATAACATATTATGATGTTCAATTTTTAAAGGGGAGTTTTGAAAGATAATTAACTAAATAATAACTTAAGTTCAGTTTAAACAACAACAACAACAATATCCAAGCCTTAGTCCCAAAAGATGTTGGGTTCGGCTAACATGAATCGATACATGATATAACAACCAAAAAGAAAAGAATGAATAAAGATAAAAAGATAAGCTATTATGAAAAGATAATATAAAAAAAGATGAATATATATAAAAATGATAAAATAAAAAAGCTGCAAATAATGCTTATATATATGAGGATAAAAAAACTAGGAAAAAAAAAGATGAGGGAAAAAGATTATCAAAATCACTCCTTCACGTGAATATCCGCCCTCCACTTAGTTCTCTCCAAAGTCTGTTTGGGTCTTCCTCTCCCTCTCTTCCCTGCCTCTTCTCCACACATCTCAACTCGTCTAACAGGTGCATCACTCGGTCTCTTAAATTCAGTTTAAAGTGAATATTAATTCAACTATTTGAATTCACCCCCCGTCCACGGATGATTCTAATTATAATTCCTTCAAAAAATCTCTTTCCAAATTTATTATAAAAGAAGACTTTTCCCACCTTCTCCCCTGTTTCTCCTCTTACAACTTACCTGAGAAGTTTTCCCACGCTTGCCTGAACTCTAAAACATACCCTGAAAAGGAAAAAAGAAGATTTGTATAGGTGAAATGAAATGAGAAATGAAGGAACCTGGTAGGCATAAGCCGCATAAGCAAGATCTCTCTCTCTTTTCATCTCGGAATCATCATGCATTCCTCCATAAGCTTCCAGAACCGCATTCCCCACCCCCTCATCATCATCCTTCTCCACTTGCTCCTTCTGCGATGTCTTTCCGAGCTTCCTCATCCTTTCTTCGAGATTCTGCAATGACCTTTCAGCTTCAAAGTCAATGTTGACACCACCGGAGTGATGGCTGATGGAGGGCAGCTTCTGTTTGACTGCGGCGGATTGCAGCACCCTCCCGGCTTTGACTCTTCCCTGCACGCGCACCAAAGATTGCATGCACCGCATCGTCATCAGCGTCTGCTTGCGCACATAGTTCCCCCTTACCAATGCTTGCAGCCTCACCAATGCCCGCAATGCCCGAAGGGCTCGTCTTGCCTATCACATTCACTAATTTATCAGTCTTTCACTTCATCCTAAAAAGAATTACTAGTATGTTTTTTTTTCATTTTAAGGTTGAATAGGTTTTATTTTTAAGCTGTCCAACTCGGGTCACCTACTTACTCTCCCACACGGGAGGTCTCGAGTTCGAAACTCCGTAGAGAGAGTTTTATCCCTGTTTAGCCCAGCTCCTCCTCGACTCCCCCTGGAGTAAAAAAAGTACTCTTATGCCCCCACAACCCATGTTTTACGAGAATAACGTGCTTATTACGAAGCGTGTTGACATAACGAAAGGTGAAAATGTTCTTATTTGAGAGAATCAACACCTTTCATCACGCCAAATTGCTTCATATTTAGCACGTTGGAATGTTCAGTATATTTATTTTTTGTATATGAACTTATAGTGAATTTTAGTCTAAGAAATAAAAGAAAGCATTGGAAGTAATTAGTACAAGATATCCTCTGTAATGAGATTGAATGAGAGTGGCAGCTCTGTCCGGCTTAGACCAGCGGCTACATCCTGCCAACCTGAAAACCTCTGCAGCTGCCTTAGCGGCTGCCGCGGCAGCGGCTGCAGTGGAGAGTGCGACGGATATGGCACGGTTAGGATCGTCGACCGGCGAATCGTTGCCGTTGGTTTCCCTGCTGGTCAGATCAGGTGAAGGGAAATAATGTTCGAGTGAGACCACCTCCGGGGCTTCTTGGTCCCATTTGTCATCTCCTGAGTTGTTTCTGTCCTCCTGGGAAATTGAATAATGTATAGTTAACCTCCAATCATTAAAAGATCATTAAACATAAGCAGTACCTAGGTTTGTGGTGGGATTATGATAGCGATATAATAACTGGCTTCTAATAGTGACACCACCACTTCTGGCCTGGCTTCTTGGGACCATACATATATGGGTGCCCAGCAGAGTTAATTCAGTTAGGTAAGCTATCAAAAGTCTGCAACAACAGTTTGGAGCAGACCGGCCTTAAAGCTCCTTTGCCTTGCTGGATGTCTACTCTTAGACTTAACACTAGTTGATATCAATATTTCAACTATTCCAGAATCCAATGCATTACTCCCTCCGATTCGAAAACAAGTTCCACCTTTCCTTTTCAGGCAGATTCAAAATTAAGTTACACTTTCAAACATTTCCTTATTTGGCAAATTATCTATATCAAAACAGTGTCAA
Organism: Cuscuta europaea; assembly: GCA_945859875.1. Classification (NCBI taxonomy): domain Eukaryota; kingdom Viridiplantae; phylum Streptophyta; class Magnoliopsida; order Solanales; family Convolvulaceae; genus Cuscuta; species Cuscuta europaea. Next base: position 42,764,327 of record CAMAPE010000005.1, on the reverse strand, counting down.
ACAGTGTTCAAACAGTGTCAAACAGTGTTCAAACAGTGTCAAACAGTGCACTCCACAGTAAAGTCAAATTTATTTTCTTAATATGTGTGAAGTAAAACGTGGAACTTGTTTATGAATTAGAGGGAGTATATGTTACTACCTCCGTCCCACTATGATTGTCTCCTTTTACCTTATCGGTCCGTCCCACTAAGATTGTCTCATACCAAATTTGGTAAAATTTGTGTGGCTCTAAATCATTCTTACTATATTCTTACTTTATCAATTCAATATCAACCACATAAAACATTTTTTATTAATTTGTGTGTCACTCCCTCTTGTCCCATTGTTAGAGGGACGGATGGAGTAGTTGTATACATTGTTCTAATCATTCGGGTCCTAGATTGATAGTTTTCCATCATTCGGGTCCTATATCGATACATTTCATCTTTCAGGTCCCAAATTGATAGTTCGTCTATCTTTCAGGTTCCGGATTGATAAAATTCCTATAACTTTTAATATTTACATGGGTTATATCTATTGTAAAAACATTATAAAGTCATTAATGAATAATACTTTATTAAATCTCAGAGGAAGTAAAAATAAAAAGGATGGCCTATGAGGATTGAGGACTAGCCTCTAGCACATTTGGGAACACCGGAGGTGCTAGAGAGGGGGTCAACCTAGGACCTGACCCACCCAAATTTTAAAAATACTTTAGTCTTTAATTATTAGTGTAAAAACATCATCTAAAAATTTATACAAAAAAAATCTTTATACTCTCCTAGTCTGGCCTACTGGCTATGCCCATGTTTTATAACAATGTTTGTGTGTTTACATATATGATCAATGTTTTATGACCTAGCATGCATAATCAGAACTAGTATAGTCTTATAGCTCATAGTTAATTTGGTTAGTTAGTTGAAATAGTTGAATCTATTGAATTTTCTAACACTAATCTATATTGTTAACGGAGAAACCAAACTCTCCAATGGAGTGTTTTTTTACTCCAAGGGGTCTGGAGGAGGGGGTTGGGGGTAATCAGGGATTAAACTCACTCCATTGAGTTTCAAACACTTTATGTGCCTAGGAGGTTTCGAACTCGAGACCTCTCGCTAGGCGCGGTAACCTTGCAACCAGCTGGGCTGGAATGCTTGGTTACCCTCCAATGGAGTGGTATTTGGCTGATGTAGATGGTCACGAGAACCTTCAAAAAATCATCAGATTGAATCATTTTAATCAAGTCCTTGTATTACCAGTTCAGCACACACACACAAACCTAAATACCACCTGACAAATGTAAGTTGACTTTACAGTCAGTTGCAGGCATTGTAACATACTACGTACTAAATTACTAACCTTGTTGTTGGGAGAATCGTTCATAGGTTGTTTGTAGAAGACTTTCTTTACAGAGGAAAACCAACCGCTTCCCTTCTTCCCCATTTTATTTCCACGCCAAGAAAACCAGAAAACCAATGATCAGATTTGACCCAAATAAGCATAAAGGATCATATGACAGGTAAAAGATAGAACACAAGAAACTAAAGAATGTGGATATGGACTGTGATGGAACTAAATGAGAGAAATTATAGGTAGAAAGCTTTTGTGTATCTGTGCTTTTGATAGAGAAAAAGAGTTCAGAAATTAGTAGGGGTAAGCGTGAGTGTAATAAGTGCCCACTGCTATTCCCTCTCTGTATTTATCATTCTCACGTGACATTTTTCTTTTTTTCAACTTTACCTGGAAAAAGTTTCTAACCCTGCAAAACACAAATTCCTACTAAAATATGTGAGCAGAATCATTAAGGAATAGGTATGTAATACTATATATTAACTTTAACATTTAGGTTTAAATTTATGTTTATATGTGTTACACGGGAATTTGGAGCCAAATTGAGACTGAAATCTTCTCTTTCCTAAGATATACTATCCTCGTCCCATTTTATGTGTCCTATCTTGACATGGTACAGTTATTAATAAAGTGATTCAAAAAGTAAAAGTTGTGCTTCAAGTTTGAGTATAATATAATGAAATGTTGTTAATCACATATTTCTTTCCAAGAAGGAAATGTGACACTTATTTTCGGACAACCCAAAAAAGAAAATAGGATATGTAAAATGGGACGGACGGAGTAAAAAACTTTGATTATGTAAGTTACTAGTGTGATGATTAGTTTTATATTGGATTGTATCCATAACCAATTATAAATATAATTTAACCAGTGGTCCTTGAAAATTTATACGGACCGAACCTACCCATTAAATAGAACCAGTGGTCCTTGAAAATTTATTGATAACCCGGACCAGAGCGAGCCGTGTCCACCCCTACTTGAAATGACTATTGTGGATTTCTGAATGTCCTGCAACTAAAATATTGAAAAGACTAGAGTCACATGTTTTACTTCTGCTTCTATTTTGAAAAGTGACTTTCTAAAATGATTTTGGAAAAATGTTTAATAGTAAACGTTTGTAGTGTTTGAAAAAATATTGCTTTCAAAAAGTAAAAGTTGGTAGTGTTTGGTAAAAAATGTGTTTTTTGTGTAATAGAAAAAGTAAAAAGATATTTTTAGCTTGTCACTTTTGTGTATAATTTAAGTAGAAGTTGTTGATTGAAAAGAACCATTTCAACTTTTTTAAATCAAAAGCTAAAATTCACTTTTGTTTAATTGTTTGCAAACATACCCTAAGAGAGTGTGTGTAAGGCCGTAAGGGCTTCTACTTTTAAAACGGAATCTTTTTCAGAAATTATATGAAAAATGTCTAATACTCCATCCGTTTCACAATCTTTGATACATTTTCATGTTTTGGCTGTTTCACAATCAATGACACACTTCCTTATTTCCTTATTTGGTAAACAAATCTTTACCAAAACACTGCAAAACACTGTCAAACAGTTCCAAACAGTGTTCAAACAGTGCCAAAATAATGTTCAAACATTGCCAAAAAATGTACTCTAGAGTAAAATTTACCATTCAGTAACATTTTTTCCTTAATTCTCGACAAGTCAAACTGTATCAAAGATTGTGAAATGGAGGGAGTAGTAAAATTTAGTAGTGTTTGAAAAAGTGATTTTGAAGAGTAAAAAGTAGAGTATTTGATGAAAAAGTGCTTTTTGATGTAATAAAAAGGTGAAAAGCATTTCAAACATCAATCTATGTACTTTTGGCTTTTCATTTAAAATTTAAAACTACTTAAAAATAAGTAAAAGTTAGTGTTTAAGAACACCTGTTTTAGTTTTTCTCACCCAAAATCTCACAAAAGTGTTTTTTAGCCCTTACAAACACTCCCTAAATAAATAAACAAACTAATATACTTCGTAGTTGGGCTTCTCAATGAGTCATATCTCGATTCACATTCGATCAAAATCATTTTTGGACATGAGTATGACCGTATGATCAATATCCGTCAACCTTAGCTTGTTTACCCATTTTAAATTGGGTTGAAACTGGTTTTAAAACTTTAATTTAAACAAGGGTTTAAATAAGGAATGCTTCCGAATACAACAAGGCCCTGATTAATAAATAAATAGCAGGTCCAAAACTTGAATAATTTAACAAAATAATAAAAGTAAGAGAAATTGTCCTAAATATGACAAAAATATTGTAAAATTTCACAAATAGGAGTTTGAGATTTAAATTCCCTTATTATTATTTAGCACCCTATTTCATTTTCTAAACGAATCGGCGTATCGTCTGATTCATCTCATTTCTCTAATCTTTCTCCTGTCTCTCGAATTCAGACGTAAATCTTCATCTCTACGACTCTAACTCTCTCGCCGGTCTCTTCCAAATGCAGCAACATCTTCCACTTCTCTTCTCTACCGTGAAATCTAATTCCTCATCTGGTTGCAAACGCTTGGCGACAACAACGGCGTAATCAATTTATCGTAGGTAACTGTTGATCTCCTTCTCTTTCTCCCTCCTTTTCTCCTTCATTGTTTTCCTCCTCATCCTGTTTTCCCCCATCATCTCTCTTTTATTTCCTTTTTTCCTTTTTTGGACGATATTTTTTTGGTTTCATCTTGGATTGTTATCTTGCGTTGATTTCGATTAGTTTGTTTTGAAAATTTCTGATTCCTCTTTTCCTGAACATTTTTTAATTTGGAAGTGTCGCTATTCTTTATTCGAACTTTAGTTGTGAATAATGCCAGTTATATATATGGCACTGCCAATGTCACTACTAGTTGTTTAAAATACTACCCCTAACTTTGTCCCGTTTTACTTTTTTCGTACGTCCCATTAAGTTTGTCTCATATCATATTTGGTAAAATTTGAGTGGTTACAATTCATTCTTACTTTATTCACACTTTTTCAATTCAATATCAATCACACAATTCTACTTTTTCTTAAAAATCACACCACACCTCTTTGTCCCAAACTTATCTTGAATGAATACTAGTGTTATATTTTATATTATGTTCTTAGAATGAGTATGCAATGCTTTTAGCGGAAGCGGTTCAGCTCTGCTGGTCATCGACTCACTCTCCCTTATGGGAGGTCTCGGTCCAGTTTATTCCAGCCCCCAGACCCCCTGGAGTAAAAAAAAAGAGTATGCAATGATTTTGCTTGTATTTGGATTTCGCCGATGATGGAGTATATGGCCCGGGAACCCCCGGTCCACAGACTCCTACTACTCCAATAAAGGCCCAATAGGCCCAGGAAGCACAACAGGCCCAAATCACAGCGCCCAGAGTACCAAGCGGCCCACAGTGAGCGCTAGGGGTGCCTTCGGCCCCCTGACCGAAGGCTCCAATTCTCACAAGAGGGTCAAAACAGGAAAACAAAGTTACTGGGAGAAAACGGCGAAAATCAGTAGCCCTCGGCACCCGGAGCCCTCAGCACTAAGGAGGTCCCCGGTGCTCAGAGCCCTCGGCACTAAGAAGGTCCCCGGTACTCAGAGCCCTCGGCCAATCGTCTACAACCGAGGGCATCTTTTCCGACATAATATCCGCTCCACATGCGCATGGATCACCGTACCAAGTACGACGTCACATCCAACATCCGCATTAAATGCGGCCACATGCGATTGTCAGCGCCAACCAGTTGAGGTGACCCCTCGACCAATGGATGCTTGACACGTGTCCCTGTCTTGCATTTATTGCTACTATAAATAGCACCCCATTTCCCCGTTGTAAACGACGCTTAATAGATATCGAATATACACTCTCCCTCTTACTTATTTGCTCTGACTTCTCTCTAGTTATTCCCCGTAATAACCCCTCGGATAAGCTACCCCCGGGGTACACTATCCATCAGCCGAACTTCGATATTAAAGAGATTCAAAATTCATATAAATTTCTAAATTATTACCCTGAGTTCTTTAAGCTAACCATATTTCATTTAATTATCTTAATTTTACTTCTGTTTTGAGATTTATTAAGTTTCTAATTTTATTAAACATATATGTGTGGTGACTAGTCTAATTTCTTATGACTTTGTGGGTTTATCTTTTTAGTTTATGAATAGATGATGTGTCTTGTTGGGATATTGACCTAGAGGCCCAATACCCAGATCGAGAAGGCCCAAGATACCCGGCCCAAGCAACGGGCCCATCACTCTATGATGAATAGATCCAGTGGGAAGACATACCGAACGGAGTTCGGCCCAAATAAAGGTTGGCCCAGTAAGAAGACATACCGAACGAGGTTCGGGCTATATATCATACTTGGGCCAATTTGACAGCATCTTCAGTACAGCCCAACATCCCGTTCGAGCCACGGCCAACCAGCAAGTGGCCAGGTGCAATTAATGCCAGACTATGACATCAGCAAGTGGAAGCATGGATGACCAAGTCGGTGGAACAACGGCCAATCAGCAAGAGGCAGCCCATGCTCTCCATTAGTATAAATAGAAGGTTTCAAGTCATTGTAAGGGTTAGCATTTCAATACTCAAGCTCTAGAATAGCATCATTTGCCCTTACTTCTTGTATTAAAGCATAGTTTCCGACTTACCGATCGGGAAATTCCTTGTAATCAGATTGGTTAATTAATACAAGTGAGCTTTCGAGTTTTAGTTAGTTCAGATCTTATATTTTCTCATACGCTTTGATTCTGGGCCATTCCTGATATATCCAAAGTTCGTGTTGGGCTTTCGGATCTACGGGATTTACCTTCAACATTGGCGCCGTCTGTGGGAAACTTGCAAAAAGTTTCACTTTCTAAACATCCAAAAAACCTCTATTTTTCAAAAATGGTCAGAATCAGTTCCTATCATACAAACGACGGTTCACACCGTCACGGGAGGAGTCACACCCCGGGGAGTCAAAACCCCCAGGGACAATCCAGTCGAGGATCGTATCCTCGTTTTAATGGGGATTTTGTGATTCCCGAATCTCTGAGAAAAAATCCCCAGGCCATGCGTGACATGGCCCAATTCATGTAGCATATGGCGAATGAAGAGGAAGGAGGTTCCAGCTTTACAGGAGAAACTCCACGCGCGGAAACAACCACAGTGTCATCCCGTTCGCATACCCATCGGGATAATCGACGTAGCGCCCCACCAGCAGCGCATCCCAGTCCCAGTGACCGAACCCCGGTCGGGTTGCAAGCTAGAGGACCAACTCCCGTCGGTCATCATTTCCAGTATGCCGAGCGGGAAAATACTAGGGCCCCTCAGCGGCATTGGGACCGGGACTGTACGGATATGAGGGTTCCACCACCGCCCCCTTTGACGGCCCAGGAGGAAGAGATGGCCGAGATGAGGAGGCAAATGAATGAAATGCGGGACCAGATGAACAGGGTACCTGTACAACCTGCGCCAGTTCAGCTGGGAATTACTTCCCCGTTTACTAGGGAGCTCATGTACGCGGATATCCAAGGGGGTGCCAAGCCCCCGACCGGCCAAATTTACGATGGGGTGGGAGATCCCCACGTACATCTGAGGAGTTACCAAGGGGGACTTATGTTGCTAGGAGCACCCGAGGCCGCCATTTGCCGGTTGTTTTTCAACACGCTCAGGGGGCCTGCCCAGGAATGGTTCGGGACACTACAGCCCGGGTCAATCAATAGCTTTGCCGAGTTATCAGCGCTATTCTTGGCTCAATTTGCTTCCAGTGCCAATCCCAAACGGCACTTCAGCTATTTGACCAGCGTGAAGCAAAATGCCAAGGAGACCCTCAACCAATTCCTGAAAAGGTGGAGGGATGAAACTTTAACAGTGGGAAACATGACGGATGATACCGCCATTACCCTGTTCACGAATGCTCTCCGAACGGGGGAGTTGTACAAAGAATTGAAGAAGAATCCGGGTACGGCGTACGCCGAGGTGTTAGATAGGGCTCGCAAGCATGCCGCCCTAGAAGAGGAGATAATGATCAGGGATAAGGTCATTACGCCTGCTGCCCCGATCAGACTGGCCGATCGGCTGGGTCCTAGCCCAGCGGCCACTTTACCTCCCAAACAAGGGAGATTTACACCCCTGGTCCTATCAATAGCGACCATCTATCAGCACGAGAGGGACAATATTCCCATCCCGACTGATTCTGGACAGTTCATGGGAACGGATGACAATGCTTTCTGTAAATATCACAACAGAAAGGGTCATGCCACCAATGCCTGCAGGGCCCTACAAACAGAAATTGAGGATCTGATCCGAAGGGGCCATCTGGGCAAATATGTGAACAAAGATCTGAATGCAATGGGCACGTTAAAACCGGCCAGGAAACCTAATAGCTGGCGCCGGGATGCTCAACGTGACGCCCAGCCTCAAAATGATGTGTATGTTCCTCCCAGGGATGAGCCAGAGGGCTCGGGAGGCCCTGGAAAGAAGCCTCGAATGGAGGTCAAGGTCATATTTGGGGGCGGGGAGACCGGAGATTCGAACGCCGAACGGAAAATGTTCGAGCGAAGTCTTTATGTGGGATCCGTCTCCGCTCTCCCCCAGAAGAAAGGAAGGACAGACCCGATCACGTTCGGGTCAGCTGATTTACCCAATTCTCCAAGCCCCCACAGGGATGAACTGGTGGTAAGCATGTGTATTGACAATGCTTTGATCCGCTGAGTACTGGTTGATACTGGGAGTAGTGTGAATGTATTGTATCTACAATCATTCGAGAAAATGGGTCTACAAAGGAGCCAACTGACCCACCTGCGGACTCCACTGGCGAGTTTTACCGGTAACTGCATCGAGGCGGAAGGGACCATCCAATTAATGGTTGAAATTGGGGATGAAACCCACAGAGCGTCACTCCGAATGACGTTCGTGGTGGTAGATATAAAGTGCGGCCACAATGCCATATTGGGTCGACCGGGATTGGAAGATCTGGAGGCAATAGCCTCTGTCCGCCACTCATGCATCAAATTCCCTACAGACACTGGGGTAGGGGTGGCCAGAACTGACCCAACAACAGCCCGGACATGTTACCGGGAGGCCCTGAAACAGATGAACACTCGTGGGATGCGGGTGAATACAATTGAGGTGGAAACCCACCGAACGGAGTTCGAGGCACACCCGGAGCCCGCCACCCTTCTTGAACAAATCGACCTCGACTTCCCCCTGAACCGTAAGGTTGCTATCGGGGTAGATCTGGAGGCTGATATCCGGGATGGCGTGATCGCCGTCCTCAAAAAGTTTCAGGTGCTGTTTGCCCGGGGGCCAGAAGATATGCCCGGCATTGATCCAGAAATAATATGTCACAAACTTGCCGTTCGGTCTGATGCAAAACCGGTCCAACAGAAGAAACGGTATCAAACAACCGAACGGCGGGAATTCACAAAGAAGGAAGTGGCCACCTTGCTAAGGATAAAGCACATCCGTCCGGTAATCCACGTAGAATGGCTATCCAATGTGGTTCTAGCCCCAAAACAATCTACCTGGAGAATGTGCGTGGATTACTCTGATCTGAATAAAGCGTGCCCCATGGATCTCTACCCAGTGCCGAGGATTGATCTGCTAGTGGATGAAACCGCCGGGTGTGAGTTACTGAGCTTCATGGATGCTTTCCGGGGTTATCATCAGATATTCATGCACCCGGCCGATGCAGAGAAAACGACGTTTGTTACTTCGGATGGCGTGTTTTGCTACATCGTCATGCCATTCGGATTGAAGAACGCAATGGCAACCTTCCAGAGGATGATCGGGATGCTGTTCAAAGATGTGCTGGGTGTCACAATGGAAGCCTACGTTGATGACATCCTGATCAAAAGCAAAAAGAAGGAAAACACGCCATTGTCCAGGACATGGTTTTCCTTCTTTTTTCAAGACATATCTGTCTTCCCCCCTGGTCTTGACAAAACCCGAACCAGGGGAACATCTGTATATGTACCTTGTTGTAGCTGACTTGGCCGTAAGCACAGTACTGTTGAAAGAAGAAGATGGCGTTCAATGGCCAATCTATTTTGTGAGCAAGGCGTTGAACGACCCGGAAACCAGGTACACCTTGCTAGAGAAGAATGTACTGGCCCTGATAGCTGCCATTAAACGTCTGGCCCCGTATTTCCAGACCCACCCGGTAACTGTATATACTACCCAGCCATTAGCCACCATCTTGAGAAATCCTATGGCAAGTGGGCGCATTACCAAGTGGAGTCTCCTGATCGGGCAATACGAGGTAGATTTCAAACCTCGGCCTACTATCAAAGGGCAGGCCCTGGCAGATTTCATTGCAGAATGTACCGCCCGGCCCTCAGAAAAAGATTCAGAGAACAACGGGCTGGATAACTGGTGGGAAATGTATGTGGATGGAGCATCTAGTGCCAAAGGTTGTGGAGCTGGAGCTGTGATCACATCGCCCGAGGGGTTCAAAGCATATTATTCCATTCATTTTGATTTCAAGGTGACCAACAATGAGGCTGAATATGAGGCTCTCATTGCTGGTTTAAAGTATGCAAGGGCCGTGGGCGCCGATCGTTTAAAAGTCCGATCGGACAGTCAATTGGTGGTACATCAAGTGAACGGCACTGCTGAGGCCAAAGAAGAAAGGATGAAGGCCTACAAGGAAATGGTCGAGGAGCAGATACGTAAATTTGAACAGGTGGTGCTCGACCAGATATCCAGAATCGAAAATACTGAAGCAGATATCCTGTCCAAATTAGAGAATGCAGCGTTCGACGATCGGGCACAGGAGATCCCGGCTCATATCCAACGTTTTGCCCATCAGGAAACATTGGCAACCCCAGCAATCATGGTGCTCCAGATCGAGGCCATATCTTATGCCATCCCGAGCTGGGTCGTAGATATGACCAACTACCTGAAAGACGGAACCCTCCCACAAGATAAAAATCCTGCCTATCAAATAAAATGCATCCAGAGGAGGGCTTCCATGTTCGAATTGGTGGACGGGCAGCTGTACAAAAAGACATTTGGTGGGCCATATCTGAAATGCCTCCCACCCGATCTAGCGGCAGTTGTAATGGAAGAAATTCATGAAGGTATCTGTTCCAGCCACCAAGGGCCCAAGACACTGGCCAGAAAAATCATCTTGCAATGGTATTATTGGCCAACTATCCAACAGGACTGCTTCGCGCATACTAGGAAATGTAAGGTATGCCAACTATACGCGCCGGTCCCCGGACGGCCTGCCACCTTCTACACTCCAATGACGGTGGCCCTTCCATTCGCAAGATGGGGAATAGACCTGTTAGGTCCTCTACCTACTGCACCTAGAAACAACAAGTACATCATTGTGGGGATAGATTACTTCACCAAATGGGTAGAGGCCGAGCCACTGGCCAGCATTACGGATGTTAAATGCCAGAAGTTTGTCTGGAAAAATATCATTTGCCGGTTCGGAATCCCTGAACAGATTGTAACTGACAATGGAAGGCAGTTCGTGAGCCGAAACTTTGAGAACTACCTGGTCAAATGGGGAATCAAGCATTCCAGAGCATCCGTCGCATACCCTCATGCAAATGGCCAGGTAGAAAATATGAACCGAACTATCATGGATGGTATGAAGAAGAAGCTGGAAGAATACTCCTCATCGTGGCCTGATCAGTTGAATTATATTCTATGGACATACAGGACCACACCCCGAACGGCCACGGGAGAGACTCCATTTGCCCTTGCCTATGGTTTCTAGGCCAAAGTACCAACGGAGATCCTAGTTCCTACACACCGAACGATGCATTACAGCCCAGAACAGAATGAAGACAACTTACGGGCCGAAATGCATTTCATAGAAGAAAGAAGGGATCTGGCAGCGGCACGAATGGAAGAGTATCACAGAGCCACGAGAAGATATTTTGACAAGCAGATTAAAGTTCGTCCAATCAAGGTAGGGGACCTGGTGCTGAGAAAGAGAGAGAAAAGCAAACCGCTCGAAGGGGGCAAAATGGCACAAAATTGGGAAGGCCCCTACCAAGTATGTAAGAAGTATGCTTCAGGAACATTTGGCCTACAAAATACTGAAGGCCGACCGGCAGGAACTTGGAATGTGGAGCATCTGAGAAAATTTTATCAATAAAAACGGCTGTTGCCACCTCTAAAAAATAAATATATATATATATATATATATATATATATATATATATATATATAGAGAGAGAGAGAGAGAGAGAGGGAGACATAACTTCCACAAACTCAGCCCATGGTTAACTCAATCATTCCGGATGACCGAATGACGAACGGGTTAACAGCATGGAAGGAAAATCAATTCTCAGTTTAGAGAGTTTTTGACCCTAGATTTATGTAAGAATAAAGGGATCAAAACGGCTTGAAGAATTGAGGCTCAGAAAATCGGTGCTCGTGGTTAACTCAATCATTCCGGATGACCGAATGATGAACGGATTAACAGCATGGAAGGAAAATCAATTCTCAGTTTAGAGAGTTTTTGACCCTAGATTTATGTAAGAATAAAGGGATCAAAAACGGCTTGAAGAATTGAGGCTCAGAAAATCGGTGCCCGTGGTTAACTCAATCATTCCGGATGACCGAATGACGAACGAGTTAACAGCATGGAAGGAAAGTCATCCTCAGCTAACGGCTGGGAGTTTGACGCTCAGATAGTCTCACCTCAGCGGTTAATATGAGAATCGATTCTGGAAAACCGAATGACGAACATATTAGCAGTTTGGAGGGAGCCATTATTTCAGCAAGAGTTTTGACCCTGTAATTACGCATTGATGAAGGGATCAAAATGGCCTGGAGTTCGAAGGACAGTGATTCTCACCTCAGCTTGTTAACACGTAGAATCATTCTGGATGACCGAATGACGAACGGGCTAACAGCTTGGAGGGAGCTGAGTCGTCAACTTAGCCAAAGTCGACCCTGTAATTACGTACGGGCAAAGGGATCAAAACGGCTTGGAGATGGTGTCAAGACTGTAAGATATGGATTAACCGAGCGACGTTCGGATAAGGTACGGATTGTCGCCCGGGGAATCGGAACTATGGTTTTGAAAAATCTCGCCTCAGTCATAAAACTTGACTTGGAAGCTAGTCGCCCTTTTAACTATAAGTAAGGAATGACCCAAATCCGGTGATCTTGCTTACAGTTCGAAAAGGGTTACCTCAGACCCCTAATATGGATGATATGAGCCAGAGAGAACAGTTCGGAATGCATCAGAATTATGGGTTTGGAAGGGAGAGAGTCTCACCTCAGCTTGTTAACACGAGAAATCATTCCGGATGACCGAATGTCGAACGGGTTAACAGTTTGGAGGGAGCCCCTATCCCAGCCGAGAGTTTGACCCTGTGGTCACGATCAAAACGGCTTGGAGGAATTCACCTCAGCTAAGAGTTTTGAACCCGTGCGTCACGAACAGGAAAAGGGATCAAAACGGGTTCGGGAAAGGTGTCAGAACAATTGTGAAGAGAGTCTCACCTCAGCTCGTTATCACGTGAAATCATTCTGGATGACCGAATGTCGAACGGGTTAACAGTTTGGAGGGAGCCCCTATCCCAGCTGAGAGTTTGACCCTGTGGTCACGATCAAAACGGCTTGGAGGAATTCACCTCAGCTAAGAGTTTTGAACCCGTGCGTCACGAACACGAAAAGGGATCAAAACGGGTTCGGAAAAGGTGTCAGATATAAAGATACATGAGCCGAGTGAGGTTCGGCCACGTAGAAAAGATTGTGAACAAAAAATCAAAGAATAGAAAAAATACAACAGACAAAGGGAAGAAGTCCAGTTTATTCTTCGGCATTACTAGCCGGAATATACAAGAAGAATGAATATACAAGAAAAGAGACAACAGATAAAGAAAGAAGGCTACTCTACTGGAGGATTGCCGTTCGGGGAGGATGTAGGCTGAGAGTTGCCTGCTTGCACTGCATCATCAGGCGCTGCTTTGGACCTTTTCTCCATAATGCGATCATATGTATTCCCGAACAGATCGTCAAAGCCTAATTCGTCGGGATCGAACGGCTTGGGGAAATGCTCGAGGATCAATTCAAGGTTCCTGTCCAGAAGCAGGTCCTGACTCTGCTTCACAGTTTTCTCGGTCAGGACATCCAAAAAAGATTTCCCTTCTGGCGTGGTGTCCAGGAGGTCGATCCCTGCTTTGATGGGATCTTCGCTTTCACGCAAGAATTGCCCAAGGTGAGGACCCAGGAATTGCCGGGCCGTGTTCTCCAGAGCGACATTCAGGCCCTTTCCCCTTTGAAAATCCACTATCGATTGTTGAGCAATCTGGGAAGTGTTGACCGTATAGGGTTCGGGCAGATGGTCGCCAACAGTTTTGTCAAATTTAATACCAGCAGACTCAGCAGCCCGTACCTTGGCCCGGAGTTCTTTAAGCTCCCGATCGCGACGACGGGACATCTCCTGCATCTCGACCAGAGCAGCTTTTGCCTTCTCACCCTCTTTGGTCTGCTCTTGGAGATCGGCCGCTAACTTCCGAGCGGCAGAAAGGAGGACCTGGCCATCATCTCGATCGCTGGCCAGGGCTTTCATCTCCTTCTCAGCGGCAAGAAAGGCCTTGTGATAATACACGCCAGCCTGAAAACAAGATTACAATGAAAGTCAGATAAGGTAAAACATGAATAGTAAAAAGGCATGGGTCGGGATGAAATGTACCTTGAGTGCTTCCTGGTGACCTGCTTCGAAAAGGTCCGACCAGTGAGTCAAGTTGGTGAAGCTCGGGGGAACCTTGATCGCAGTATGACACCACATAGAAGATGGCATCAGCCCGAACAGATACCTCCCTTCTGATCTAGGCCCCATATTTGAAAATTCAACAAACATCCGATCATCGATCGGTGTGGCAGTAAGAACCGGAGTTGGTTTGTTGGCAGGCACCGATCTTTTGGGCTCGACCTCCGGCCCGGTCAAATCAACCACATGGTCGATCGGGATCAGGTGATCGCCATCATTTCCTTTGCGTTTTTTGCTGGTTTGTTCCGCCGAGTCACGATCGGCTATCATCTTCTCCTTCCCTTTAGCAGAAGAGATAGAGCGCCGGACGGGTATGGGAGATATCACACCTACAAGAAAGAGAAATAAGAGATAAGTTGAATTGTGAGAGCGAAGGATGATCGGGTTAAAACCCTACTATGCTTACCGATTCCAGCAGATAACATGATCGAGGTAGTGACAAAGCTGCGAAGACTTCTGGTCCCTCCCATCCGCAAAGACTCAGCTTGGGAGCATAGAACGGCATCCACCCTGGGCAGAGAATCCTGAACGGGGTATGCGTTCCACCTATCCGGGAATGGCAGAGAATCACCTACCCGAACGAACAAAAACCGCTCTTCCCAGTCAGCCTGCGGGGTAACGTTCTCTGTGAACAGCCGACGATCAGAACGAGCTACCAGTTTCAGGTACCCGGTCGTCCAGTAGGGCTGATAAGAGTAATGATAAAGGAACAGATCGACGCTCGGGGTGATCCTCAACTCGTGGCACCGGATAATGAAGCCTGTCAGAATACGGTAGGTGCTGGGCACGAACTGAGCAGGTAGTACAGCAACCCGGCGTAAGAAATCCACTATGAATGAATGGAGAGGGAACCGAAGTCCAGCAGTCAGAGCATCAAGGTGCACTAGCACGTGCCCCGGTCTGTGCCTCATAGGGTGCCGAATGAATCCGGCATAGTATTCTCTTGGTGGGGGCAACAACTGGCTAAGTTGCCGTTCAACATCTTCTGGGAGACGTTGTTTGTGTTTGCGTATGCGATTGAAGTGTAGGGCAATGCAGGGTGGCCGCTCGGGCATCCCCTTGTTGTAAACTTGGAGGTCATCTCAAGACAGACATCCATCCTCCTGTGGCTGTTCGATATGTTTGCTGGCCTGAGGATTGGCGGGTTTAGGTGTTTGGGACGAAGAGCCTTCGGCCTGGTTACCAGCGGATGTTTTGCTTTTGCGGATCAAAGGCATCTCTTCAGATTCTGAGCTAGAGGAGTAGAACATAAAAACGCTAGAGGAACTCTGGGAATTCTAGAGAGAGAAGGCTTGAGAGTATGCAAGGGAATTCTAGAGAGAGAAGGCTTGAGAGTATGCAAGGGAATTCTAGAGAGAGAAAGATCGAAAGAAAAATGAGAAAACAGCAGGAGAAATTAGGGGAAGCACCTCTCTATAAATAGGGAAAGTGCCGCACAAATCCCTAATCCATGAGCAACACGTGGCATTGGGTGGTTACGATTAATCTGGGGCATTTATGATTCATTTTTTGTGCACGTACCCCGGACGGGCTTACAGAGAATTAGCAAAGATCACAGGGACTTGCTGTTTAGAGAAATGCTAAGTCCTAAATGTCAACCTGAAGCCCGAACGGCTACCAACTTATGGAGAGGCCCAGGTGGAAAGAAAACCAAGAAAACGGCTAAGTCCTAAAAATTGGTTTGAAGCCCGAACGGCTATCAATGTTATGAAGAAGCCCAGGTGCAAAGAAAACCAAGAAAACTGCTAAGTCCTAAAAGTTGACCTGAAGCCCGACCGGCTATCAACACCATAAAAGCTATCCTAAGGATTGGTCTGAAGCCCGACCGGCTATTAACGTTATAAGAGATTATCTGAAGCAAGAATGTGATAAGTCCTAAAATTTGGTATGAAGCCCGAACGGCTGAGTATCAGAGAGAGGGTTTTTCCTTAAATAAATCATAACTTTCTAATTCCCGAACGGCGATCAACGGCATTAAGGGTAGTTGAGCAAGAAATACAAAATGGGCATATAAAGACAGAAAAGATAGTACACAAAATTTCAGGCAAAAAAGGGATATATATTCATCGGTTCTACTGACCGGGAAGTACAAGCTATTTAGAGAAAAAGAAAATTACAACAAGTAATGAAAAAGTACATATAAATTATTGGCTAGGGGCCATTTCATCTCCCTCTTCGTCTTCATCTTCATCATCATCAGACAGGGGCTCAGGCTCTCTCCCAGTAGCCTCATCGGCTTCCCTTTGCTGAGCTCGCAGGTATTTCTCAAACTGAGTCTGGATAATGTCATCTGTGGGGAGATCAGAAGCCTGAACCGGCCTCCCCAGATGATTTTGAAGCTGAGTGACGAAGGGACGCAGCAAGACCTGGCCAATTTTGCCATAAAGATCTGAGACGATGGAGTCGTTCCATTTTTTGGCCTCGGGGTCCTTATCCAAGAGGGCCACCCCTGCCGATAGCCGACCAGCGCCTTTGGGGAAACCCTTCAAATACGCCCCAAAGGCGAACGAGATTTGGGCCCTTGCATGTTCATCCTTGATGATGGAGAATTCATCAGAGGATTTAAACGTGTCCCGGACGGCGGACAGATCCACGTTCACTTCATAGGGACCGTCCGGGATGCTGGATGGCATTTCTTCGAATTTGACCTGTGCGACCTCAGCAGCAAGGACCTTCGCCTGGGAAGCTGCGAGTTGGACCCGAAGGGTACCGAGCTCAACATCCAGCCTCTGCTTTTCCTCCACAAAGGCTTTCCGTTCGACCTCCAGAGAGGCGATGGCAGCAGCAGCATGTTGCTCAGCAGAAGACTGGGCAACAATCAGTTCCCGCTCCTTGGCCAGGCGGGCCTCCCGCATCTGAAGGGTGTACAAGCCCATCTACAGGATACCGTTCGAGAGTTAGTACTGGTTACAGAGAATAAAATAAAGACAAAGCGCAAAAGACAATATACCTTCAGAGCAGTCAGAGCCAGACATTCTTCAGATTGCTCGACCGGCAACTGAGGAAGGGAAAAGTTGTTGAACCAAGAGGAGGTCGACCAGATCTGGCTCGCGGTAGAGCCGGCCCTCTCTAATACCTCATGGACAGGGTCGGATAGGGAGATCCGCTCGACCTGACCCGTAATATGGTCGATATGAGTCTCACCAGCATTCGAGGGTTCCCCCCGAACGGAGTCAAAATGCTGGGAAAATTGGTGCAGTTGATCAGAGCCGAACCGCTCGTCGATCAGCATGGCCTCTAATTGGTCCTGGTGGACCTACTGTATTGGCTGAGGCTCTGGAAGCGGTTCAGAAGGGGCCGCATCCTGAGCGGGAATAATGGTGGGAGTAGGTTGGGGGTTCTTCCGGGATTTTTTCCGCTTACCGGCCCCACCGGCTGCGATGACTCTGCTATCATCCATAGGAAGATCTGGGTTTGGTGCTGAAAAAAGACAAAGAACAATGTTAGTATCGAGCGGCCCTAGCGTGTGAGAAACTAGAAAAAAGAACAAAAGAACGTTTCTCGCACGGGAAGGACCGCCCGGACCAAGGCACTTGGTTTATCAAAACAAGTAAACCCAAGAGAACGGGCAGTACCTATCCCGGCTGTTACAAGTCGTTCGGGGGTCAGATAATTCATGATGTCCATGCATTTATCCTTCTCCACGGCAAGCACGTCCTTGTAGATTTCTTCAGTGAGGACAGGATCAGGGGTTTTGCGGGGAAAGGCATTCCATTTGCGGGGAATTAGATCGTCCGGGATAGATACGAAGAAAAACCGGTCTTTCCACCCTTTGATCGAAGTTGGGTTTCCTTTGAACAGGATGTGTCCCGTTCGGGCACTAGTGGCCAGATAGCCATGGGTTTGTTGGGGGGGCTACTTTGAAGAATTGGTGGAAGAGTTCTAGGGTTGGTCGGGCGCCGGCATCTTTGCAACGACAAATGAAACCCGCCATTGCTCGATAAGAGTTCGGCATAATCTGAGCCGGTACAACTTCATAGAAATTGAAGAAAGAAATGAAAAAGGGGTGTAGCGGAAATCTAAGGCCGGCCCTAATTGAGTCAAAGTGGACTATGGTCATTCCGGGCCTATGACGCATTGGGTGAAGCCCGGCTTGCAAACGGAAATCCACCGGGTCAGGGATAAGGGCCGGAATTTCGGCCCTATTGTGAGAGGTCAATTTTTTCCGCCTCTCCCTAATCAATTTTAGGTCAAGGGTATGGCGAGGAACATCGTTGGGCCGTCCGGCCGCCATGGAGGCTATTTCGTCCTCAGATTTGGTGTCGTCAGAATCCTCACTGGAGGAAGAAGAAGTGCTAGGGAGGTCCTCCGCCTCAGCCCTGGTATTCGTCGCCGTCTCAGTAGAAACACCGGCAAACGGAACCGTGATGACATCTACGATGGCAGCGTCACGGTCATCTCCATGAAAGGCCATCTCCGAACCAGAGGAATGCTCTTTGGGGCTCATCTCGATCGAAGCCAGAAATGAAGATAGGGAATCTGGAGTTGGGAAATTACCTGAGCAAAGGAAGCAGGGAGAAAATTGCAGAGGAAAACAACGAAGGCCAAAGAATTGCAGAGTCGAAACCCGGAATTGAGAAGTTAAAGGCTAATTTATAGCCTTGAAAACCGCCGTGTCGAGAACCAATCAGAGAGCGACACGTCACTAGGAGCATTTAAGCTAAACACGTGTCTAATGAAAAGATTAAACGACGGTTATCATGATGAATATGGGGAAATGAAGCGGCAGCCGTCGAATCGCAGCATGGGGAACTGATTACTTCTGTACCCCGATCGCCATTCGGGGTATTATAACATTGATATACTTCCTAATGCACTCACTTCGTTCGAGACATCGGAAGTGGGGGACTTGTGTTGGGATATTGACCTAGAGGCCCAATACCCAGATCGTGAAGGCCCAAGATACCCGGCCCAAGCAACGGGCCCATCACTCTATGATGAATAGATCCAGTGGGAAGACATACCGAACGGAGTTCGGCCCAAATAAAGGTTGGCCCAGTAAGAAGACATACCGAACGAGGTTCGGGCTATATATCATACTTGGGCCAATTTGACAGCATCTTCAGTACAGTCCAACATCCCGTTCGAGCAACGGTCAACCAGCAAGTGGCCAGGTGCAATTAATGCCAGACTATGACATCAGCAAGTGGAAGCATGGATGACCAAGTCGGTGGAACAACGGCCAATCAGCAAGAGGCAACCCATGCTTTCCATTAGTATAAATAGAAGGTTTCAAGTCATTGTAAGGGTTAGCATTTCAATACTCAAGCTCTAGAATAGCATCATTTGCCCTTACTTCTTGTATTAAAGCATAGTTTCCGACTTACCGATCGGGAAATTCCTTGTAATCAGATTGGTTAATTAATACAAGTGAGCTTTCGAGTTTTAGTTAGTTCAGATCTTATATTTTCCCATACGCTTTGATTCTGGGCCATTCCTGATATATCCAAAGTTCGTGTTGGGCTTTCGGATCTACGGGATTTACCTTCAACATGTCTATTTTTTCTACATTTCAAACTTTGGTGTTATTAGTTTGTGTGGTTGTGTGCTATTTAATTAATTAATATACTTGTGGTTTGATATTTTGTTAACTAATTCAAAACTTTTTTTATATTTTAATTTTGAATTATTACTATTATGGTGACATTCATCATTAATAATTTTGAAAATTTTATTACCTACTATATATTTTGTTAGTGTAGCGGTATGTTTTACAAAAATTAAGGACCGAGAATTCGGACCAATCCGACCCGTTTCAAAAGGGGCGGTGGGTAAGTTCCGGTTGGTATTTCGAGATTTGGTTTATCCGGATCGAACCTACCCATTAAATAGAACCAGTGGTCCTTGAAAATTTATTGATTACCCGGACCGGACCGGACCGGACCGTGTCCACGTCTACTTGAAATGACTATTGTGGATTTCTGAATGTCCTTCAACTAAAATAGTGAAATGGCTAGAGTCACAGGTTTTGCTTCTGCTTATGCTTTGAAAAGTGACTTTTAAAAGTGATTTTGAAAAAAAAATGTTTGTAGTGTTTGAAAAAAATTGATTTCAAAAAGTAAA
Organism: Cuscuta europaea; assembly: GCA_945859875.1. Classification (NCBI taxonomy): domain Eukaryota; kingdom Viridiplantae; phylum Streptophyta; class Magnoliopsida; order Solanales; family Convolvulaceae; genus Cuscuta; species Cuscuta europaea. The sequence continues at coordinate 42,744,258 of CAMAPE010000005.1, read as the reverse complement.
AGTTGGTAGTGTTTGGTAAAATATGTGTTTTTTGTGTAACAAAAAAAGTAAAAACATGTTTCTAGCTTGCAGCTTGGAAACATTCATTTCAGCTTTTTTAAATCAAAAGCTAAAATTCACTTTTTTTCATTGTTTGCAAACATAACCTAAGAGAGTGTGTGTAAGGGCTTCTACTTTTTAAAAAGTGCCTATTTTAGAAATTATACTACGTATGAAAATTGTTTAATAGTAAAATTTAGTAGCGTTTGAAAAAAGTGATTTTAAAGAGTAAAAAACAAAAGGAGTACGCAATGATATTGCTTCAATTTGGATTTTGCCGAACTTCGATATAAAAGAGTTTCAAAATTCATAAAAATTTCTAAATTATTACCCCCAATTCTTTAAGCTAACCCTATTTCATTTAATTATCTTAATTTTACTTCTGTTTTGAGATTTATTAAGTTTCTAATTTTCTTAAACATATATGTGTGGTGACTAGTCTAATTTCTTATGACTTTGTGAGTTTATGTTTTAGTTTATGAAAAGATGATGATGTCTAATTTTTCTACATTTCAAACTTGGGAAATATAATTAAAATACCCCAAACTTTGAAAAGGTGTGAGGTAAGCACCCCAAACTTGCATATGTAAATTAAATACCCCAAATTTTATAGAAATAGTTATTTTAGCACCCTAGTCATGTATTATTTTTTTCAAAAATGTCAATTTTGGTGTTAATTTCAAAATTTAAAATATTTTAGCATTCATGAATATACAATTAACATTCTAAACTTCCATTGTAAAATAAATAGTATTACCCCCCACTCTATATAGTTGCATAGTTTTCAATTTGATATTTTAAATTATGCAATTAACATCATAAATTTACAATTTTAAAAGAAATGATGCATGCCAATGGTGCTAAACAAACATTTTATATAAAGTTTGGGTTTTTAAATCACATATTTTAATTATTTTTCCCTAATTAGTTTGTGTGGTTGTGTGCTATTTAATTAATAAATATATTGTGGTTTGATATTTTGTTAACTAATTCAAAACTTTTTTTATATTTTAGCTTTGAATTATGGGCTTTTTCCTTCAATATTACTAAATTTAAACTGATTTCCAAAAATGTGACCATTTTTAAAAAAGACAAAAATTTGACTAAGAAGGTCACATTTTTGGAAAACATGATGTCACTATCATTTTTTGTCACTCCGGACTGTTATGTCACTATTATATGTCACTATAAGATATCATGTCACTGTCGCCATTCTCGGTCACCGCCGCCACCGATCACCGCTCCAGCCACAACGACACCACCACAGTGACACCGCCATAGTGACACCGCAAAAGTGACTCCGACCAAAGTGACGGCCCGCCCATCACCCACAGTGACATCGCCATAGTGACACGTCCTCCACCGCTCCACACAATCCCTCAGCCCCGTCCCCGGCCAACCCCACCCTAGAACTGCCCTGCCACTGCCGCCTGCCACCACCGTTGGCTGCCACAACTGGCCGCCAATCCCATCCCATCTCCTACACAGACCCCAACCCCCTTTCCATCATACCCCAACCCCCTACCCAGTCCTTAACCCCACTATCACTGTTGTCCCTGCTACACCCGGCCACCGTCGCTACCCTTACTCCCCCAACCCCCAACCCCCTTTTCTGCCCCCAACCCCCTCCCCTGCTCCCTCCAACCCCCTTTTCTGCCTCCAGACCATCACTTGCACCTCCAGCCCCCTCCCCTGCACCCCAGCCCCCTCCCCTCCCCCCCCCACAGCTGCACAACCTCGTCCACAGCCAACCCAGTCCCCTCCCCCGCTACCTCAGCTTCGGTCCCCTCCCCTGCTACCCCCGTCCACCCACAACTTCCCAACTCAACCCCAGCCTATCTGCCCCAACGCCGCCCAACGCCGCCCAACCCCGTCAACACTTGACTTCCCCGCCGCCACTCATCGCAGATCCGAGATGGAGATGAAGAAAGGTGAAGAAAATGATTTAGGAGATGCGATTTGCACCCGGCGGCGATGGGAGAAGATGGAGATGACGGAGAGTTCGTTGGGAGACGATGAGCTGCGAGCGGAGATTTGCGGAAGTCCTCGGCGGAAGAGGAAGATGTGCGGAAGTCATGTGCGGAAGTCCTGGGCGGAAAAGGAAGATGTGCGGAAGTCCTGGGCGGAGGAGGAAGATGTGCATAAGTCGTGTGCGGAAGAGGAAGATGAAATCCCTAAGTTAAAAGCAACGGAAGCACAGAGACGGTCACTTTTGTTGAATTATGTAAAAGGGTCATAATTTTGTCTATCAAAAGGTGAGAAGTAATATTAGTGCCATTATTTCTTGAACTATTACTATATTATGGTGACATTGATACTTAATAAGTTTGAAAATTTTATTACCTACTATATATTTTCTTAGTGTAGCGGTATTTTTTACAAAAAACAAGGACCGAGAACCCGGACCCATCCGACTCGTTTCAAACGGGGCGACGGGTAAAATCTGTTTGGTATTTCGTGATTTGCTTTATCTGGACCGAACATGCCCATTAAATAGAACCAGTGGTCCTTGAAAATTTATTGATTACCCGGACCGGACCGTGTCCACCCCTACTTGAAATGACTATTGTGGATTTCTGAATGTCCTGCAACTAAAATAGTGAAATGACTAGAGTCACAGGTTTTGCTTCTTCTTCTACTTTGAAAAGTGACTTTTTGAAGTGATTTTGAAAAAAAATGTATAATAGTAAATGTTTGTAGTGTTTGAAAAAAATGTTTTCAAAAGTAAAAGTTGGTAGTGTTTGGTAAAATATGTGTTTTTTTGGGTAATAGAAAAAGTAAAAAGATGTTTTGAACTTGTAGCTTTTGTGTATAATTTAAGTACAAGTTGTCACTTAAAAACACTCGTTTCAGTTTTTTTAAATCAAAAGCTAAAAATCACCTTTTCAATTGTTTGCAAGCATACCCTATGAGAGTGTGTGTAAGGGCTTCTACTTTCAAAAAAGTATCTTTTTTAGAAATTATATGAAAATTGTTTAATAGTAAAATTTAGTAGTGTTTGAAAAAAGTTATTTTGAAGAGTAAAAGCTAATGTTTGATGAAAAAGTGCTTTTTGGTGTAATAAAAAGGTGAAAAGCATTTGAAATATCAAACTATGTACTTTTGGCTTTTCACTTAAAATTTAAAACTACTTAAAAATAAGTAAAAGTTGGTGTTTAAGAGCACCTTTTTGAGTTTTTCTCACCCAAAATCTCACAAAAGTGTTTTTTAGCCCTTAAAACACTCCCTAAATAAAATAAAAAAACAAACTAATATACTTCGTAGTTGGGCTTCTCAATGAGTAACGTCTCGATTCAAATTCTATCAAAATCAATTTTGGATATGGGTGTGACCGTATGATCGATATTCATCAACCTTAGCTTGTTTACCCATTTTGGGTTGAAACCCGTTTTAAAACTTTAATTTAGACAAGGGTTTAAATAAGGAATGCTTCCGAATAGAACAAGGCCCTGAATAGGTGTAAATAAATAGCAGGTACAAAACTTGAATAATTTTACAAAATAATATAAGTAGGAGAAATTGTCCTAAATATGACAAAAATATTGTAAAAGTTCGCAAATAGGAGTTTGAGATTTAGGGGCCATTTGGCAACACTGACTTTGGCTTATAAGGCTTATAAGGCTTATCAGCCGACTTTTTCACCAAACACGTATTTTTTGCTTTCGCGCGCTAAATTGTTTAATAAGCAGAAAAAGTAAGGCTGAAGTTACTTTTCTGGCTGAATTGACTGAAGTTACTGTAGAAGACCATTTTAGCTATTTTTACATATAATTTTTTCTTTATTTTATTAATAAAATATATTTTAAAATTATTTTTTTCTTCAATCAGCAGAATGAGCCAATGCAGCCACTTCAGCTAGAACTTCATAAATTTTAGCAGAATCAACCAAATCAGCCAATTTTCGAGCTACCAAACGGGCTATTGAATTCCCTTATTTAGCACCCTAACCCTATTTCATTTTCTAAACGAATCGGCGTATCGTCTGATTCATCTCATTTCTCTGGTCTCTCTTGTTTCTCAAATTCACATGTAAACCTTCATCTCCACGACTCTACCTCTCTCACGAGTCTCTTCCAATTGCAGCACCATCTTTAACTCTCTCTTTTCGACGGTGAAATCTAATTCCTCATCTGGTTACAAACACTAGGCGACAACGACGCCGTAATCAATTTATCGTAGGTAAGTGTTGATCTCCTTCTCTTTCTCCCCCCTTTTCTCCTTCATCGTTTTCCTCCTCATCCTGTTTTCCCCGTCATCTCTCTTTTATTTCCTTTTTTCCTTTTTGGATTATATTTTTTTGCCTTTATCTTTGATTGTAATCTTGTGTTCATTTCGATTAGTTTATTTTGAAAATTTCTGATTCCTCTTTTCTTGAACATTTTTTAATTTGGAAATGCCGTTGTTCGTTGTTCGAACTTTTCTTAAAAATCACACCACACCTCTTTGTCCCAAACTTAGGTGGACGGAGGTAATACTAGTATGGCACTACATATTGTGTCATCATTATTTTTATCTTGAATGAATATTAGTGTTATATTTTATATTATGTTCTTAGAATGAGTATGAAATGCTTTTAGCGGAAGCGGTCCAGTTCAGCTGATGGTCACCGACTCACTCTCCCTTATGGGAGGTCTCGGGTTCGAAACTCAATGGAGTGAGTTTCGGCCCATTTTATTCCAGGCCCCCAGACCCCCTGGAGTAAAAAAATAAAAAGAGTATGCAATGTTGTTGCTTGTATTTGGATTTCGCCGAACTTCTATAAATAAAAGAGTTTCAAAATTCATATAAATTTCTAAATTATTACTCCCAATTCTTTAAGCTGACCCTATTTCATTTAATTATCTTAATTTTACTTCTGTTTTGAGATTTATTAAGTTTCTAATTTTCTTAAACATGTTGATAGAGTAAATCTAGAGAGAAGTGAGAGCCAAAGAGAGAAGTTCTATATTTGCTCTGTATTAATGATTTTTTAGAACCCTTTACATGGCTCCCAAGGGGAGTATTTATAGAGGAAATTAGGGCCGGGCTCCTAAGTCTTGGGCTTGGGAGGCCCATTTACAATTGGGCCACTACTGGGCCGAGTACAAAGAGCGTAAAAATGACTAAGTATAAAATCCTGTTCTAGAGGCTATCTATGGCCGATGAGGGCATGGCCGATGAGGGCATGGCTGATGAGGGCATGGCCGATGAGGGCATGGCCGACGAAGACTCGGCCGACGAGGTCACCCGGTTCTCCTGGCTTCTGGATCATATTCTAAGTGGACTCCTTTCTGGCCGATGGAGGCCATCCGGACGATGGGGGTCCCGCCAGGTGATCGTGGTACCTTCTGTTCTTCTGAGTATGTAGGTCCTGGGGCCTAGACCCATATACTCCATCAGGAGTCCCCCACTCTCTAAGCTGAGATGTTGACGAAGTGAAGGAGAGTAGATTTATGTCCTTTTTTGTTTGGGCGTTGTGTGCTCCTCGATGTGGACGAAGAGGGCCCTAGTCATGTGGATGATGCGTGTTTTCTGTTTAAGGACGATGAGTACCTTTGCTTGGTGGAGACGATGAGCGTCCTCTGTCATGAGTGACCGATGAACACGGTGCTTCCTTATTCCTGGCTGTTGATGGTTGAATTTTGTACTTTGGGCCGAGGAGGCCATTGTGGTTATCTCTTTTTTGAGGATGATGGGTGTCCTTTGTTTCGAGGAAGATGAATGTCCTTCATTTTGAGGATGATGAATGTCCTTCGCTTTGAGGACGATGGATGTCCTTCATTTTGATGACGATGAATGTCCTTCGCCTTGAGGATGATGAGTGTTCTTCGTTTCGAGGACGATGGATGTCCTTCTTTGAGAACGATGAGCGTCCTTCGTTTCTAGGACGATGGATGTCCTTCATCTTGAGGATGATGAGGGTCCTGGACTAGAGGACGTTGTGCGCCCTTGGCTCTGTGGACGAAGAATGTCCTGCCCTTGTGCTTTTGACTTTAATTGATGGACCTTACGCTTGTGGACGTTCGTGGCGCGTTCGTTTTGTTCGTGATATGGACGATGAATGTCATAGTCCCGGAGACGATGTGTGCCATTGGCCTTGAGGAAGAGGAGTGTCCTTGGCTTCGAGGATGATACGTGCCCTTGATCTTTAGGACGATGTGTGTCCTTGACATTGAGGACGGTGTGCGTCCTGCTTTGCGCTTCGGCATGGCCGAAGGGTGAACACATGGTTGTTGGACGTCGAGGTGCCATTGTCATGGGCTTGTGTTCGTTGGATTTTGAATTTGTTTATCTTTACGCTGGAGGCCGATGTAGTCCCCCAGACCTTCTTCTGGCCGATGGAGACATGGCCGACGGAGGTACCACTTGGTAGTTCTTGCTTGTTGTTGCTTTCTGGATGTTTTCATGTATGTGGAGGCCGATGTAGTCCCCCAGTCCCCCACTCCTCGAGGCTCATGTAGTGAGGTGAAGAGGAGTAGAGCAAGACATGTCTTCAATAGGGGGCCGAGGGTCGACACCTTTTGATCCACAATGGGGCGATGCCTCGTTAAAAACCTCATTAGGAAAACCCCTGTGGGAAAAAATCCTAATGAGGGAAAAAGAGCACATCGAATCCCCCAAAATGAACTCCAAGGGGTGAACCCTTCGGTCTGGGTGTGAATCTGCAGCGGTGTCCGTTTGCTGAGGGGACGCCCGCCCAGTGGTGAAGACGACGGCTGATAAGTTCATATTTCAACATGCATTTGATGTGTGTCGGAGTCGGATTTTGATGGTTTTCCTCACTTTTAGGCGTCATAAGTGTCATATTTAGCTCAAGTCATGTTAGTTAGGTGTTGGAACGAGTTTTGGCATTTTAAAGTTGAGATCAGGTCGTTGAGAGCCCGGAATCGGAGCTTTAGGAGTGATCGAGATGAGTAGAGGCATGTTCGAGAAAGAATTCGGAATTTTGAAGGTCACCGGGAGGTTCGCGATGAAGTTTCAATAAAGAAAGAGCTTTTGGATCAATCACGGGAGCATCTTGGAGCAAGAAATAAGGAAACATGAAGAAAAGTGTCACGCTAGCCGAGCGTGGCTGGTACGCTCGCCGAGCAAGCGAGGCAGAGAGTTAAAAGAGAAATTTTGTATCCACGCTCGCCGAGCGTGGCTGGTACGCTCGCCGAGCGTAATTCCGTGACACGGGCTTGCTCCGCACGCTCGGACGCCACGCTCGCCGAGCGTGGACGCCGAGCGCGGCTACGGGAGTCCTAAATCAGCCCAAATTTGATTGTTTCCTTTAAATATCACCCCCTAAACACAATTAAAGGGGGATGGAACTTTAGAGAGAGATTAAAGACGAGATTAGAGAGCTTTTTCAGCCAGGTTTTTCAATTCCTTAACATTCTTTGTAAATTCCTACTTTTTTATTAATGACAATTAATTCTATTTATCCCAATTCTATTGATTCTTCAATTATGAATAGGGAGTAGTTTTAATTAGGGATTTGGGGTTGATGAAGGGGTTAATCATAATGTATGGTTAGGTTCTTGATGGTGTAAATTGCATGAATGCCGTTTAATTTGTGTTTGAATAATTTAATTGATATCTTTTGTAACCTAGAATGGCCACTAGAATTACAATTGCTTATAGAATAAATTAAGAGAGATCTAATTTGTTTTAGGACACATTCACACACACTTAATCGTTCGCTAAGAGATTAGTAGCGATTAAGGGGTCGTAAGCTCGTTCGTCTTGGCAATAATTTAGGATCCTGTCGCATGAGAGATCAGTCTGGTCCCCTAAATTATTGTACTCTACGCCGCGAGAGCGGTAAGAACTTAGTATTGATTAGCTAGGCTCAATTAAATTAAATTCATGTAATTAAGCCTGATCTGCCAGAAATCTGATTACCCCGGAATCAATCCCAGTTCCCTTCGTTGTTAATTAAGAAGAACCCAATCATTTACTTTTAATCGTTTATTTGCAATTTTAGTTTTCTCAAGCAACCAATTCTCGTACGACCGCATTTGTTTTATTTATTTTTATCTCTGATTTTAGTTAATTCTTAATTCCCTTTTACCGTCCCTGTGGAGACGATACTCGTACTTTCACCACTTATTACAATCTTTTTAAGTGCGAGAAAACTCACATCAACGGCGCTGATGAGCCGGTCTGAATATGAGGACGATGCGATAGATGCCTGTCTGAATATGAGGACGACGGTGGTAATGAGTCGTGCGTCATATGAAGGCGACGGTCGCTATCCAGGAAGGGAATGGCGAGCCCGGTCGCTATAACAGTACCTCGGCGTTGGGAGCCGATGTCGGGATATGAGGACAACGACACTGAGGTGGCCCTCCGAAATCCATGCAACACTCGCCATCCGGTAAAGGAATGACTAAGACCGGTCTTTGAGATGTAGGATCACGCAGAGGCTGGGAGGCCGTTCGTGATCTGAGGACGATGCGATGATGAGACCGTTCGTCAGGTAGAGACGATGGTCCCCATCCTGGAAGGGATGGAGAACCCGATCGTTGGCTCAAGACACACGGTGCTGAGGAGGCCGACCTTGAGATGAAGGATCACGTTGAGACCGAGGGGTCTGCCGTGAACTGAGAATGAGGGTGCTGATGAAGCCGCTCATCGCATGAAGGCGAGGGTTGCCATCCAGGAAGGGAATGGCGAACCCGTTTGCTAGCTCAAGACTCTCGGCGCTGAGGAGGCCGGTCTTTGAGATAGATAATCATGCCTTGGACGAGGGGCTGGTCGTGATGTGATGAAGGCAAGGCGTTGACGCCAGACTGAACATGACGTCGGCGAAGCCGTTCTGATGATAAGGGACGGCGATGGGCGCTCGTCTGAATGTGAGGGACGGCGTTTGGCGCTCGTTTGAAGATGGGGGGCGGCGTTGGGTGCTCGTCTGACCCGCATATATGATTTTTCTTCGTCTATAATGCATAGTATTTTCCTGATATGTACTTAGCCAAATATGTGGCTTGATTTGTGGGGATTTCTTTTTTATTGCTCGAGGCCGGCGAGTGCACGGTCCTCTGTTGTCCCTCTTTTATTTGTGGGGATTTCGTCGAGGCCGGCGAGTGCACGGTCCTCGGCTGTCCCTCTTTTATTTGTGGGGATTTCGTCGAGGCCGGCGAGTGCACGGTCCTCGGCTGTCCCTCTTTTATTTCTTCCTCTACTGCTATGAGCGAGGAGTGGGGGTCCTTCTTTCAGGCTCGACCGAGGGGGTTGCTATTCCCTCGGCCAATAGGGAGTCCAGGAGGGCAGCTGTCCGGCCTCTGGCGCTGGATCGTCCCTTGATCTTGGGGGGTCCCGTCGTCTATTTACGGCGCGGGCTAGGCTGTTGTTCGGTTACCGACGGCTGCCGTTTCCCAACCCCAAGTGTTGGGATTTTGTCACCTCGGTCATTCTTTCAGGCCTGTCGTAATGCGATTTAGCGCGAAGACGACGCGACGAGCTTCCCGTTTCAAGACGTGGGCCGTTTGCGGGCCCCTCGTCCTGGGACGTCGTCGGCCATACCTGAGCGTTTCGCTCTAAGGGGCCGGAACGACGTTCTTTGTTGTGTGGCTTCGTCGGCCATACCTGAGCGTTTCGCTCGAAGGGGCCGAAGCGACGTGCTTTGTTGCGTGACATCCTTTACTTAAACTTTACAAGAAATAAGCGGAACACAATAGGTGCGTTGTTTATGGCAACGACTTTTATTAGGGTCAGTGGCTCGAGGTCGAGGGGGGTACCCTTCTGAACAACTCGTACAAGAGTTAGCTTCTCAATGAGTTTCTGACCTTGGGATGGGGGCTCTGCCGTCTGCACCCTCTTCGGATTGCTGGTAGAACTTCACCGAGATGTAAGGCCCTTCGTATTTTGATGGATAAGCCGTCTGTCGGCTTGCTGGTAGAACTTCACCATGGAGGCCCAGCCGTCGGCCGTGCGTCCCTTCGAAGAAGGACGCAGTCAGCGGATGTGACGCTTCTTTAGGTGGGGCTCCTCGAAGTCCTCGTCGTCGCTGAGCCTCCCAATTTCATGCTTCTTCGTCGAGGTGTCCCCTTCCTGATTACCGATGGAGTTCCTTGGGGTACCTTTGACAAATTGGTGGAGTTCACCCCGTTATATCAAGCGCTCAATGGCTTTCTTCAGCGCGACGCAGTCGTCTGTATTGTGGGAGGTGTTCTTGTGGTAACGACAATAAGTGTCTCCCTGATGGATGGTGTACACTTCTGTGGCCGACCGGGGATCTCTGGAGATGAGACCTTGCTCCTCCGCATAGTCGAGGATGGTATCCACCGAGTGCGTGAGTGGAGTCCTTTTGACGTCCATCCTTGGCTGCCATGGGCGCTTTTTCCGGTTCTGGCAGGCATGGCCTCCGGCCGAGGATGCGCTTGGAGCCGACGCATTGTTCATCTTCTTTGATGGCTGGCCTCCATCCTTCTTGCGCGAGTGGAGCTCATCGGCGTCAGCGTACAAGCTCCCTCGCTGGAGTGCCCATATGTATGACCTCGGCGGGTCAGTGATGAGGCACCTCGCGTAGGGGCTGTTGCGGAGAACGCCTTGGAAGAGGACGAGGAGGGTACGCTCATCGGCACCTTCGACCTCGTCGGTCTCCTTCGTCCATCGGTCGATGAAAGACCGAAGTGATTCATCATGTTGCTGTTTGATGGAGAGGAGATGGGAGAAATGTTTCTTCATGCTCTTCCTTCCGGCGAAGTGGGTGAGGAAGCGTTGGGCAAGATCTTGCCATGAGTCTATGCTTCCTTCGGGGAGCGCGTTGAACCACTCGTATGCTGGTCCTTCAAGAGTGGAAAGGAACCAACGACAGAGGTATTCATCCGACGCGTTCACCATCAGCATGTTGTTCTGATAGCGGCTGAAATGTTCATGGGGGTTGGAGCGGCCTTTATAGGGCTTGATGGCGTTTCCCCTGTACTTCTCGGGGATAGGGGCCGAGAGTACCCTGGCAGTGAAGGGAGTCCTTATCGTGATTTGGACGATGGGGTCTCCTCGTCCTTCGGCCAACTCCCTCTCAAGGATGCTAACCTTGTGTAAGAGGGCGTTGAAGTCGGGATCCCTGGATGAGTTTCCCATGGGGATGGCGGCCAGCTGTTTGGCCTCCATCTGGGCGAGTCTTCGCTCCAGCTGGGTGATCACCTCATCCCGGGGGTCTTTGGCGGCCATGGTGGCGCCCTGCGTCTGTTGGCGGGCTGCGTGAGCCGTGTTGATTTGGTGGCGTGTGTCACCCTCGTTCAGCTTACCCTTGCCTTTGTCCAGGCAGGGCCGATCCGCTGTCCGGGATACGGACCCTAAGTTTTCCCTTGGTGAGCCAGGCTCACGTTGCCCAATCCACCCCGCCATCCTCTCCGAAGCAGGCCGACGACATGTGTCACCTAGCCTGTTAAAGACTGAGGCTTTTCCACGCGCTGGGGTTGGTCCAGCTCGAAGAGGGGAAGCAGGGTGGGAGTAGGACGACGTCGTGTCCTGGGGCACCACCCCCTCATCGTTGCCTAACCTGACGGCCAATGGTTGGGTCTGAGGAGGCGGCGTCATGTTCTCCCCCATCCTTGGCATGAGTGCGCTGAGGACGATGGGGTTCTGGGCCAAGCTGGCGATGATGGCCGAGAGCGCGGCCTGGAGCTGAGGGTCAACGGCGGGAGAGGCCGGTTGCGCTGAGGCGTTGTCACCTTTCTCCGCACGCTTTTTGTCCAAGCCGATGCGGGCGTCAGGGGCGCCGCCGTTGAGCTTGTTGCGTAGGTCTCCTGCGAGGTCGATGGCTTCCTGCAAGACATCTCCCCCGGCGGCCTTGTCGGCTGTAACGTCCTCCTCGTGCTCTTGGTTCTCCTGTGTCTCAGGGATGGCCTTGTTGAGGAGGTTGCGGTTTGACTTAGTTCTTCCCATTATCAGTTAGCTGTGCTTGGTAGCGACGAAGGAAGCTAACTTGATTGTTCTAGCTCTCAATGAAAGTACCAAATGATAGAGTAAATCTAGAGAGAAGTGAGAGCTAGAGAGAGAAGTTCTATATTTGCTCTGTATTAATGATTTTTTAGAACCCTTTACATGGCTCCCAAGGGGAGTATTTATAGAGGAAATTAGGGTCGGGCTCCCAAGTCTTGGGCTTGGGAGACCCATTTACAATTGGGCCACTACTGGGCCGAGTACAAAGAGCGTAAAAATGACTAAGTATAAAATCCTGTTCTAGAGGCTATCTATGGCCGATGAGGGCATGGCCGATGTGGGCATGGCCGACAAAGACCCGGCCGACGAGGTCACCCGGTTCTTTTGGCTTCTGGATCATATTCTAAGTGGACTCCTTTCTGGCCGGTGGAGGCCATCCGGCCGACGGGGGTCCCACCAGATGATCGTGGTACCTTCTGTTCTTGTGAGTATGTAGGTCCTGGGGCCTAGACCCATATACTCCATCACATATATATGCGGTTTTGTCTAATTTCTTATAACTTGTGGGTTTATCTTTTTAGTTTATGAATAAATGATGATGTCTAATTTTTCTACATTTCAAACTTCAGTGTTATTAGTTTGTGTGGTTGTGTGCTATTTAATTAATTAATATACTTGTGGTTTGATATTTTGTTAACCAATTCAAAACTTTTTTTATATTTTAATTTTGAATTATTACCATGTTATGGTGACATTGATACTTAATAAGTTTTAAAATTTTACCTACCTACTATATATTCTGTTAGTGTAGCGGCATTTTTTACAAAAGTTAAGGACCGAGAACACAGACCAATCCGCCCCGTTTCAAACGGGGCGGAGGGTAAGATCCGATTGGTATTTCGTGATTTGGTTTATCCGGACCGAACATACCCATTAAATAGAACTAGTGGTCCTTGAAATTCATTGATTACCCGGACCGAACTGGAAATGACTATTGTGGATTTCTGAATGTCCTGCAACTAAAATATTGAAATGACTAGAGTCACATGTTTTGCTTCTCCTTCTGCTTTGAAAGGTGACTTTTTAAAGTGAATTTGGAAAAAACGTTTAATAGTAAACGTTTGTAGTGTTTGAGAAAAAAAATGATTTCAAAAAGTAAAAATTGGTAGTGTTTGGTAAAATATGTGTTTTTTGTGTGATAGAAAAAATAAAAAGATGTTTCCAGCTTGTAGCTTTTGTGTATAATTTAAATAAAGTTGTCACTTGAAAACACTCATTTTAGCCTTTTCAAATCAAAAGCTAAAATCGCTTTTTTAATTGTTTGCAAACATACCCTAAAAGTGTGTGTGTGTAAGGGCTTGTACTTTTTAAAAAATGTCTTTTTTAAAATTGTTTAATAATAAAATTTAGTAATGTTTGAAAAAAGTTATGTTGAAGAGTAAAAGCTAGGGTGTGATGAAAAAGTGTTTTTTGATGTATTAAAAGGGTGAAAAGCATTTCAAACATCAATCTATGTACTTTTGACTTTTCATTTAAAATTTAAAACTACTTATAAATAAGTAAAACATGGCTCCTGAGAGGTTTTGGTCTTATCCCCCTCATTTTGTAACAATTTTATGCTAAATAAAATCTGACAAATGTTCCCCGACAAAAAAAGAGTAAAAGTTGGTGTTTTAGAACACTTGTTTTAGTTTTTCACACCCCAAATCTCACAAAAGTGGTTTTTATCCCTTACAAACACTCCCTAAAAAAATAAATAAACAAACTAATATACTTCGTACTTCATAGTTGGGCTTCTCAATGAGTCAAGTCTTGATTCGATCAAATTCTATCAAAATCAATTTTGGATATGGGTATGACCGTATGATCGATATCCATCAACCTTAGCTTGTTTACCATTTTGGGTTGAAACCCGTTTCAAAACTTTAATTTAGACAAGGGTTTAAATAAGGAATGCTTCAGAATATGACAAGGCCCTGATTACGTAAAAATAAAAAGTAGTTACAAAACTTGAATAATTTAACAAAATAATACAAGTAAGAGAAATTGTCCTGAATATGACAAAAATATTGTAAAAGTTCACAAATAGAAGTTTAAGATTTAAATTCCCTTATTATTGTTTAGCACCCTAACCCTATTTCATTTTCTAAACGAATCGCCGTATCGTCTGATTCATTTCATTTCTCTCGTCTCTCTCCTATTTCTCAAATTCAGATGTAAATCTTCATCTCTACGACTCTACCTCTCTCGCCAATATCTTCCAATTGCACCAACATCTTCTACTCTCTCTTCTCTACGGTGAAATCTAATTCATCATCTGTTTAAAAACAGTTGGCGACAACGGCGGCATAATCAATTTTTCGTTGGTAAGTGCTGATCTCCTTCTCTTTCTCCCCCCTTTCTCTTTCATCGTTTTCCTCCTCATCCTGTTTCCCCCCGTCATCTCTCTTTTATTTCCTTTTCCCCCCTTTTTGACGATATTTTTTTGCACTCATCTTTGATTGTTATCTTGTGTTGATTTCGATTAGTTTATTTTAAAAATGTCTGATTCCTCTTTTCATTGAACATTTTATTATTTTGAAGTGTCGTTGTTCTTTGTTCAAACTTTATTTGTGAGTAATGCAAGTTGTATATATGGCATTGCCAATGTCACTACTAGTTGTTTAAAATACTACTCCCTCCGTCCCTCTAACTTTGTCCCGTTTTACTTTTTTTGTCTGTTTATCAAGTTTGTCTCATACCATATTTGGTATATTTGAGTGGTTACAATTCATTCTTACTTTATTCATAGTTTATCAATTCAATACCAATCACACAATTCTATTTTATCTTAAAAATCATCTTACACTGCTTTATCTCAAACTTAGGTGGACGGAGTTAGTACTAGTATTTCACTACATATTGTGTCATTACTATTTTTATCTTGAATTAAAAATGAATATTAGTGTTATATTTTATATTATGTTCTTAGAATGAGTATGCAATGCTTTTAGCGGAAGCGATCCAGCTCAGCTGGTCGCAGACTTACTCTTCCTTATGGGAGGTCTCGGGTTCTAAACTCAATGAAGTGAATTTCGGCCCAGTTTATTTAGGCCCCCAGACCCCCTGGAGTAAAAAAACAAAAAGAGTACCCAATGCTTTTGCTTGAATTTGGATTTTGCCGAACTTCGATATAAAGGAGTTTCAAAATTCATATAAATTTCTAAATTATTACCCTCAATTCTTTAAGCTCACCCTATTTCATTTAATTATCTTAATTTTACTTCTGTTTTGAGATTTATTAAGTTTCTAATTTTCTTAAACATATGTGTGTGGTGACTAGTCTGATTTCTTATGACTTTGTGGGTTTGTCTTTTTAGTTTATGAATAGATGATGATGTCTAATTTTTCTACATTTCAAACTTTGGTGTTATTAGTTTGTGTGGTTGTGTGTTATTTAATTATATAATATATTGTGGTTTGATATTTTTTTAACTAATTCAAAACTTTTTTATATTTTAATTTTGAATTATTACTATATCATGGTGACATTGATACTTAATAAGTTTGAAAATTTTATTACTTACTATATATTTTGTTAGTGTAGCGGTATTTTTTACAAAAATCAAGGACCGAGAACACGGACCAATCCGACTCGTTTCAAACGGGGCGGTGGGTAAGATCCGGTCGGTATTTCGTGATTTGGTTTATCCAAACCGAACATACCCATTTAATAGAACCAGTGGTCCTTGAAAATTTATTGATTACTCGGACCGGACCGGACCGGACCATGTCAACCCCTACTTGAAATGACTATTGTGGATTTCTGAATGTATTGCAACTAAAATAGTGAAATGACTAGAGTCACATGTTTTGCTTCTGCTTCTGCTTTGAAAAGTTACTTTTTAAGATGATTTTGGAGAAAATGTATAATAGTAAACGTTTGTAGTGTTTCAAAAAAATGATTTCAAAAAATAAAAGTCGGTAGTTTTTTGGTAAAATATGTGTTTTTTTGGGTACTAGAAAAAGTAAAAAGATGTTTCCATATTTGAAAAATACGTTTATATGAAAATTGTTTAATAGTAAAATTTAGGAGTGTTTGAAAAAAGTTATTTTGAAGAGTAAAAGCTAGTGTTTGATGAAAAAGTGTTTTTTGGTATAATAAAAAGGTGAAAAGCGTTTGAAATATCAATATATGTACTTTTGGCTTTTCACTTAAAATTTAAAACTACTTAAAATAAGTAAAAGTTGGTATTTAAGAGCACTTGTTTTAGTTTTTCTCACCCAAAATCTCACCGAAGTGTTTTGTAGCCCTTACAAACACTCCCAAAATAAATAAATAAATAAATAAATAAATAAACTAATATACTTCGTAGTTGGGCTTCTCAATGAGTCATGTCTTGATTCAAATTCGACCAAATTCAGTTTTGGATATGGGTATATATGACCGTATGATCGATATCTATCAACCTTAGCTTGTTTACCCATTTTGGGTTGAAACCCGTTTTAAAACTTAAATTTAGACAATGGTTTAAATAAGGAATGCTTCATAATACAACAAGGCCCTGATTAGGATAAATAAATAGCAGGTACAAAACTTGAATAATTTAACAAAATAATATAAGTAGGAGAAATTGTCCTAAATATGACAAAAATATTGTAAAAGTTCACAAATAGGAGTTTGAGATTTAAATTCCCTTATTATTATTTAGCACCCTAACCTTATTTCATTTTCTAAATGAATCACCGTATCGTCCGATTCATCTCATTTCTCTCGTCTCTCTCCTGTTTTTAAAATTAAGACGTAAACCTTCATCTCTACGACTCTACCTCTCTCGCTAGTCTCTTCCAATTCCAGCAACACATTCTACTCTCTCTTTTCGACGGTGAAATCTAATTCCTCATCGGGTAACTAACACTTGGCGACAATGGCGGCGTAATCAATTTATCGTAGGTAAGTGCTGATCTCCTTCTCTTTCTCTCCCCTTTTCTCCTTCATTGTTTTCCTCCTCATCCTGTTTTCCCCTGTCATCTCTCTTTTATTTCTTTTTTGTCCTTTTTTGAACGGTATTTTTTTGCCTTCATCTTTGATTGTTATCTGGTGTTGATTTCGATTAGTTTATTTTGAAAATTTCTGATTCCTCTTTTCCTGAACATTTTTTAATTTGGAAGTGCCTCATTCTTTATTAGAACTTTATTTGTGAATAATGTCAGTTGTATATATGGCACTACCAATGTCACTACTAGTTGTTTAAATACTACTCCCTCTGCCCCCTAACTTTGTCATGTTTTACTTTTTTTCGTCTGTCCCATTAAGTTTGTCCCATACTCTCATACCATATTTGGTAATATTTGAATGATTACAATTCATTCTAACTTTATTTACATTTTATCAATTCAACACCAATCACACAATTCTATTTTTTCTTAAAAATTGCACTACATATTGTGTCATTATTATTTTTATCTTGAATGAATATTAGTGTTATATTTTATATTATGTTCTTAGAATGAGTATGCAATGCTTTTAGCGAAAGCGGTCCAGCCGTCCAGCTCAGCTGGTCGCCGACTCACTTTCTTATGGGAGGTCGTAGGTTTGAAACTTAATGGAGTGAGTTTCGGCCCAGTTTATTCCAGGCCCTCCAGACCCCCCTGAAGAAAAAAAAAACAAAAAGAGTGTACAATGATTTTGCTTGTGTTTGGATTTCGACGAACTTCGTTATAAAAGAGTTTCAAAATTCGTATAAATTTCTACATTATTACCCCCAATTCTTTATGCTAAACCTATTTAATTTAATTATCTTAATTTTACTTCTGTTTTGAGATTTGTTAAGTTTCTAATTTTCTTAAACATATATATTTGGTGACTAGTCTAATTTCTTATGACTTTGTAGGTTTATCTTTTTAGTTTATGAATAGATGATGATGTCTATTTTTTTTTACATTTCAAACTTTGGTGTTATTAGTTTATGTGGTTGTGTGCTATTCAATTAATTAATTAATATCCTTCTGGTTTGATATTTTGTTAACTAATCAAATCTTTTTTTATATTTTAATTTTGAATTATTACTATATTATGGTGACATTAATACTTAATAAGTTTGAAAATTTTATTACATACTATATATTTTGTTAGTGTAGCAGTACTTTTTACAAAAATTAAGGACCGAGAACCCGGACCAATCCGACCCGTTTCAAACGGGGCGGCGGGTACGATCCGGTTGGTATTTTGAGATTTGGTTTATCCTGATCGAACCTACCCATCAAATAGAACCAGTGGTCCTTGAATTTTTTTTTATTATCCGGACCGGACCAGACCGGACCGTGTTCACCCCTACTTGAAATGACTTGTGGATTTCTGAATGTCCGCTGAATGTCTTGCAACTAAAATATTGAAATGACTAGAGTCACATGTTTTGCTTCTGCTTCTGCTTTGAAAAGTGACTTTTTATGTGATTTTGGAAAAAATGTTTAATAGTAACGTTTGTAGTGTTTGAAAAAAAATTGATTTCAAAAAGTAAAAGTTGGTAGTGTTTGGTAAAATATGTGTTTTTTGTGTAATAGAAAAAGTAAAAAGATGTTTCGAGCTTGTAGCTTTTGAGTAAAATTTAAGTAGAAGTTGTCAATTGAAAACACTCATTTCAGCTTTTTTAAATCAAAAGCTAAAAATCACTTTTTTAAATTGTTTGCAAACATACCCTAAGAGAGTGTGTGTAAGGGCTTCTACTTTTAAAAAGTATCCTTTTTAGAAATTATATGAAAATTGTTTAATAGTAAAATTTACTACGGTGTTTGAAAAAAGTTAGTAAAAGCTAGAGTAAAAGCTAGAGTGTTTGATGAAAAAGTGCTTTTTGATATAATAAAAAGGTGAAAAGCATTTTAAACATCAATCTATCAACTTTTGGCTTTTAACTTAAAATTTAAGACTACTTAAAAATAAGTAAAAGTTGGTGTTTAAGAACATCTGTTTTAGTTTTTCTCACCCAAAAACTTACAAAAGTGTTTTCTAACCCTTACAAACATTCCCTAAAAAATAAATAAACTAATATACTTAGTAGATGGGCTTCTCAATGAGTCACGTCTCGATTCCAATTCCATCAAAATCAGTTTTGGATATGGATATGACCATATGATCGATATTCATCAACCCTAGCTTGTTTACCCATTTTGGGTTGAAACCTATTTTAAAACATTAATTTAGACAAGAGTTTAAATAAGGAATGATTCCGAATACAACAAGGCCCTTATTAGGTATAAATAAATAGCAGTTAAAAAACTTGAATAATTTAACAAAATAATATAAGTATGAGAAATTGTCCTAAATATGACAAAAATATTGTAAAAGTTCACAAATAGGAGTTTGAGATTTAAATTCCCTTATTATTATTTAGCACCCTAACCCTATTTCTTTTTCTAAACGAATCGCTGTATCGTCCGATTCATCTTAATTCTCTCGTCTCTCTCCTATTTCTCAAATTCAGACATAAATTTTCATCTCTACGACTATACCTCTCTCGCCAGTCTCTTCCAATTGCGGCAGCATTTTCCAGGCTCTCTTCTCTACGGTGAAAACAAATTCCTCACTTGGTTACGAATACTTGGCAACAACGGCGGCGTAATCAATTTATCGTAGGTAAGTGCTGATCTCCTTCTCTTTCTCCCCCTTTTCTCCTTCATCGTTTTCCTCCTCATCCTGTTTCCCCTGTCATCTCTCTTTTATTTTCTTTTTTTCCTTTTTTGGACGATATTTTTTTGCTTTCATCTTTGATTGTTATCTTGTGTTGATTTCAATTAGTTTATTTTGAAAATTTCTGATTGCTCTTCTCCTTAACATTTTTTAATTTGGAAGTGCCGCTGTTCTTTATTCAAACTTTATTCGTGAATAATGCTAGTTGTATACCGTAGTATATAGCACTGCCAATGTCACTAGATAGTTGTTTCGAAAACCAATATTTACGATTCTTGACGTACACACCCTTGTACACATCTTATACACACCATGTTTGTGAAGCTTTTTTTGTCTGTGAATCCGGTTCACAGACAATATTTTGTTTGTGCAAAACATTGTCTGTGAATCGATGTTCACAGACAAAAAAAAAAGCTTTCACAGACATAGATGTGTACAAAAGTGTGTATAAGAGTGTGTATAAACATCATTTTTTGTATTTACAATGAGTTGTTTTTTAATATGAAATGTCATTTTGACCGTTAATTCCATTTTAATGGTAGTATCCTTTTGATTTTGTAACTTTCCTTTTTCAAGATGGCATTATTATTTTTCTGACAATGTCCTAATTCAAATGAAAGTGTCATATTTCTTCAATATACAAATCATATTGCAAGTGCCATAATTTTTTATACTAAAACTATTTTAGTACTCACTGTGATCGCCGACTCACTCTCCCTTCTAGAAGGTCTCGGGTTTGAAACTCAATGAAGTGTGTTTCAGCTCTGATTACCCCAGCCCCCTGCCTCCCTCCCCCAGACGCTCCCTGGAGTAAAAAAAAACCTATTTTAGTACTCTCTGAGGACCATTTTGTAAGATACTTTTCTTATTCACTTGGTCAACGCAAATTACTTTTAATCTCTTACTTTATATATCAAATTTTTATCAAATTTGGTTCTGTTTTTTGCGACTTTATAACACTTTAATGTAGTTTCTGAATATGTAATTCTTTTTTTCTAAACATAATTAATTTGAGTGTGACAGGGATCCGTTTACTTTCTGGTCGGTCAAACATCGTAAACTGTAAAGTGTCTTACAATTCGGGACGGAGAGATTATTACACTACATAATGTGTCATTTTTATTTTTATCTTGAATGAGTATTAGTTTTATATT
Organism: Cuscuta europaea; assembly: GCA_945859875.1. NCBI lineage: Eukaryota > Viridiplantae > Streptophyta > Magnoliopsida > Solanales > Convolvulaceae > Cuscuta > Cuscuta europaea. The sequence continues at coordinate 42,723,546 of CAMAPE010000005.1, read as the reverse complement.
TTATATTATGTTCTTAGAATAATATGCAATGCTTTTGCTTGTATTTGGATTTTGCTGAACTTCGATAGTTGAATTGATGGAGAAGCACATCAGACTGAAGTCGCATCAGAGGAGATTGATGGTGAAGGTAGTCGTGCTAGAGGGCATGGGTTCACTGCCGGCCGCGCCGGAGGACATGACTGTAATGGCGCTTTCACCGGGGGAAACGGCGGCGACAGTCATGCCCTAGGACTGGTGTTGAGGTTTATTCCCCTCAACCCGCAGGCCCAACACGTAACCTGGGGGTTTCCAATGGGTAGAAAGCAAATGAACTCACTAAATCAACGAGGGTGGATTAAATGACAGTTTTCTTCAATATTGTGATTACAAGCCGAAAAGGCCGAACGTACTGAAAATATGCTACGTACTGCTGACGCTATTACAATTCTAGAGTAACGATGTGCGAACCCCTTACAATGAAATAAATGTGGCTATTTATAGTACACCTTGGTGGTTGGGGGGCTGACGTGGCCGGCTGTGGGCGACATGATTCCAACCACCAAATCTTCAGCATTAAATGCGCTTCCCGCCAAGATCTTGGTTTCTCGCCATAACGCGGGAGACGTCCGTCCCCTAAATTGGACTCAACCCTTTGATGGCAACCTGGGCCTTTAAGTATAGCCCACAAGACGTCCATCCCCAGGCCCTTGGGCCCTGAGGCCTGGTTATACCGGGCTACGTACGTCCCCTGACCCTTGGACCCTGAGGCCTGGCTATGGCAGGCAACGCACGTCCCCTGGCCCATGGACCCTGAGGTCTGGCTATGACGGGCTACGTACGTCCCCTGGCCCTTGGACCTTGAGGCCTGGCTGTGGTGGGCCACGCACGTCCCTTGGTTCTTGGGCTTCAGGGGTTGATGGGCCGATCCTGGAAGGCCATTAACCCAACACAAGTCCCCCACTTCTGATGTTCCGAGCCTGCGCGGGACATGAAGAAGTAAGGTCACTTCCGCCGTACCGCTTTGGGCCGTTGGTCCCTTTTCCCTTGGTGACGGTTGCTTTCCGCTGCATCGATTTGGGCCGTTGCTCCCTTTTCCCTAAGTGACGGTTGCTTTCCGCCGCGGTTTGCAGGGCTCTAGGTGCCAGCTATCAGGCCGGTTCAACTTCCAATAAAAAGGTAATCATTTCGTATCAGCCCGTCTCTATGTGACACGCGTCCCTGTATGCGCTTCTTGCCACGTGTCGCCCGCGGGTTGGTTGTTGAGTCGGTGCCCTCCCCTATAAATACCAGAAATCAGGGAAGGGTTAGGGCTTTTCATCTGTTGTCTTCTCTTGCGCCGATCAGCGAGTTTTCGGTCCCGGTGTTTGTTTCTTTCCCAAGCTTCCAGCTAAGGTAAATCCCCGACCCCAATCTTCTCCTTCCTTCTCGTACATCTTCCCATGGTCTGTTCCATGGAGATTTCTTCCTCCTCGGAGACTAGCTCCGGTTCTCCCTCTGGTTCTTCGGCCGGTTCATCTTCGACGTCAGATCTCAGATCCCGTTCTTCGGCTGAAGCGAGTGGTTCTGGATGCTCCAGCGCTTCCTCAATGGCAGTCCCTGATGTAGTGACCGATGTCGCCATCCCGGTCGCAGGGGAGTATGTTGACATGGCCGTTGACCCTGAAAACGCCGCTGCGATGGCGGCATAACCTGCCGCGGTGGCGGGGCCTCCAGCCGACCACGATTCGGGTGATGAGGCTGAAGAAGGGGATGACCTCCGAATCTACAAGCGGGGCATCCCCATGGACGATCATAGGCACATTGTGCTTATTCCGAACGTAGCTGTGATCGAGCAAGTTTTTTCCAAAAGGGCCTTGAGGGAGCTGCAAGTTCTCCTCCCCCCACCTGCCTATTATAGCCTCCAGGGCGCGGATAATCTCTTTATGAGACGTCTGAGGATGGTGATGGTACATATGGACTCTCTGAAGGCCGGACTGCGGTTCCCGTTACATCCGTTCTACCTGGATTTCTTCGAGTTCTACAGTGTGGCCCCGGCTCAATTCATGCCGAACTCCTACCGCCAGATCTCTGCGTTCCTTGTCCTTTGCAAATCGCTGGGGCTCGCCTTCTCCCTCGAGCTGTTCCATTACTTTTTCCAAGTTACCCCCCAAAATGCTGATGGGTTCCTGAGCGTGGCCGCTCGTCCTAAGAGAAAGTTGTTCGAGGGGGCTCCCTCCTCTATCCATGACTGGAAGAACCGTTACTTCTTTCTTCGTTATGCGAACGATCGGCTCCCTGTACGGTGGAACGGGTACCCTCTGAAGGTCCAGACACCGGAGCTGACCCCAGTGTTGCAGGAAGCCGTGGACAAGCTGAGGCTGGGCGGCGTTAGGAAATTAAAAGGCCTTCTAACCATCGAGGCACTCTCCAACGCTGGGATAGGTACCGCCCGTGATCCCTGGACTGGTCTCCTCTAATGTTCATCTTGTGGGCCCGGGCGGTCTGTTCCCTGAGGAGAGTGCCTTTGTGATTCGCACCGCCCGGTACTAATGTTACTTTTCCATTTTTCAGGTCCTCCCCCTACTCGAGAGCAGATGGACAGCGCGGCTATGGCACTTCGACGTGAGGCAAAAGCTGCCAAGGAATGGGAGCTGCTAGCTAAAGCCCGTGCAGCTACTCAATCCTCTGGGGCTACCTCTTCGGCCGCGTCCCAGGCTAGTCAGCGGGTCGCCGATGCAAAGCGGTTTCTGGTTGCTGAGGTGACTGGGCAAACCTCTGAGGCCCCTCCTCAAGATAACCGGGTTCTGAATGTGAACCCGGTCGGCGTTGCTATCCCTGCTGGCGGGGATAAGGATAAGGGGAAGAAGACGAAGAGGCCGCGTCTTGAGCCCTCTGCCCCCAAGTCTACGAGCGTCGCAGTTCCCTCCGCCGTTCGTCCCATTTCTGAGGTCTGGAAGGACATGGCCCTCCAGGCCGGGCTGGAGCTATCAGGTCATTCCTCGGGCGACTCTGTTGACAACGCCCTGCTTCTGAGCCTTGAGGTATGTTCTCTAGCCGTTTTCTGTGTTATCTTTTGACTCAGCTCCTCGTTTCCACCTAAACCATTTTCCTTTTTTGCAAGTCGAGCTGAGCTTGCTGCAGGCTAGGTCTACTCGGGAGAGAGATCTCGCTGAGCTCAGGAAGAAGGCCGATGCAGCCCTTAAGAGGGAGCAGGAGGCTTCGCTGCAGCGGGAGGCCACTCAGCCAGAGGCGAAGAAGGCGCAGGCTGCCCTGGCCCTGGCCAAACAGGAGCTCCAGGCCGTTCGTGCTCAGAAGCATGGGATTTCGTTTGTTCCTGCCGCAGACCCTGCCCCCCGTCCCGAAGGTGGAGATCTTCCGCTGACGTTTTGACCCTGTCCCTTAACGTGGAGGAATTCAAGAAAACCTCTCAGTTCCTCCAGTCCGCTTACGAGTACTGTCGATGCGCTGCTGGAGAGGTTTTTGAAGCCGAGTTGCAGTCGGTGGTGGGTACGAAGCGTTTGGATCATGGGGTGCAACTTTTGGGGAAGTCTGCCCTTGGTGGTGAGTGGCTTGCAGATCTTGCTGATGAAGCCTTTGCCAAGGGGTATTTTGAAGGTGTAAAAGCCCTTAGGAGCGTGCTTCCTCTGGTCAGTTGTCCCCCGTTTAATGTGGATGATTACACCGATGGGGCTGAGCTTCGGCGAGTTATGGGCAAACTTGACCGAGCCGAGCAGCGCGTGGCGGCTGTTCAAAGGGGTGATATCCCTGATCCCCCACTCCCGAGCTTCCTGTGGTGCCAGCAGAAGATCCGCCGGCCTCCCCACGCTCCCCTTCCCACGGTTTTCTTACATAGCTTACTAGTTCCTTCTTCTGCTTAATTGTACGTACCGGCTAGTAAGGCCGAAGAATAAAACCTCCTTGTATTTACAGCTTGTGTTTTGTTTACTCGTTCGTACTTCCCTACTTTCTCCCCCTTCCTCTCTTTCTTTTTTTTCACGAGGAACGGCCCTTGATCCTTATTTATGGACTTTCACCTTTTCTTCTGACGAGGAACGGCCCTTGATCCTTGTTCATGGGCTTTCACCTCTTCTTCTGACGCGGAACGGCCCTTGGCCCTTATTCGTGGGCCTTCACCTCTTCTTCTAACGAGGAACGGCCCTTGACCCTTGTTCATGGGCTTTCACCTCTTCTTCTAACGAGGAACGGCCCTTGACCCTTGTTCATGGGCTTTCACCTCTTCTTCTAACGAGGAACGGCCCTCGACCCTTGTTCATGGGCTTTCACATCTTCTTCTAACGAGGAACGACCCTTGATCCTTGTTCATGGGCCTTCACCTCTTCTTCTGACAAGGAACGGCCCTTGATCCTTATTCATGGGCTTTCATCTCTTCTCCTCTTTTCCCTTTTTTGTTGTTTTCCTTGGGACTTGTGAGGGGTGGTTTCAGCATTTGTCCCCTGCGGCGTGGATCCCGAAGCGTCGCCAGCCGTAGGATGCACCAACCATGGCCTGCCACGTGTCTCTCCTTCATTCGGGATCCGGGGTGGTTTTCGCCTATAAATATCCCCTTGCCAAAATCGGGGGATTGCTTTGTGACTTCTGTCGGATTATTTCCTCTCTCTAGATTCCTTGTAAGTCTCCCATTTCTCCTCCGTACCTGCCATGTCTTCCATTGTCCCCAAACCATCCGTCCATGGTCGTTCCGGAAACTTATCCGATGACGGCTGTAACTCAGGGGACGACCTCTCGGTCTATAGGCGTGGGATGCCCCCCCAGCCTCCTCGTTTTTCCCTTAACTTCCACCTCGTTCGGCGTCAGCGCCAACATCTGCTCCTCAGCGAAAAGAACCTGATTCCCCGGTTGCTTCCCCCCCACGGGTTTGGGACGCACGGTTCCTCCGCCACCCTATGTGGCATCTTCCTGGCCATGTGGTCGTCCATCTGGACTCTGTGGTAGCGGGTCTCCTTTTCCCGCTGCTTCGTTTCCATGTTTCTCTTTTCAGGAGACTTGGCATCGCCCCGGCCCAACTCGTCCCGAATTCCCATCGGATTCTTGCCGGTTTCATAATCTGGTGCCACAACGTGGGGGTCGAGCCGTCTGTGAAGTTGTTCCTGCATTTCTTCCGGCTTTCCCCGTACGGCCAGACAAGTTACCTCTGTGTGCTGGCCCGTTCGTGGAGGGTTCTTTTTTCCAACAACCCCTCCAACCCGAACAGCTGGGAGGAGAGGTTCTTCCTCGTCGGGGTTGATTCCCCCCTCCCTTTCTCCGATCGGTGGAATGCCTTTCCAGCCAAGTTTGAGCCCCCAGTTCTCCATTCAACCGAGCTGGAACAGGTCGCGCGTATCGCCGGTGAGGGGGTCCAGAACCTGCGTTTGCTGGTGATTGACGCCAACTTGGGCAAGGCCGGCATAGGTGCGTCCTCGCTGAGGCCGGGGTTTTGGACTCTCTTCTTATGACTCCCAACTTGTTCTGAAAATTTCTTTTGTTTTTTTGCAGGGCTTTATCCCAGATCCTCTGCCATGGTTCCCCAACCCCGTGCTACTCCCTCCTCTGTCCGGGCTGATGCTAGCAAGGGAAAGCAGATCGTTGGTGAGGATCAGGGCCAGAAGAGGCCCAAGGCTGAACCTGCTGGGGATGAACGGCCCCCCAAGAAGTCTCGCCACGGGGAAGGGTCCTCCACGGCCGTGGTGGTCCTTGATGGGCTGATAATGAGGCCACCTCTCCTCCTAAGCCGCCCCCCAAACCCCTGCTAGATCAGGGTTCGAGCGATCCTCCTCCGTCCGGTTCTGAGGGCTCGTTTTCTGATATCATTGAGTTCTCCGGGTTGGGCCCCCGTGCGGAGTCAAAGAGGCTGTTTGGGCAGACGGCCTCTTCGATTTGGTGTTCCCTGGGGTTGAAACTCCCTCGGGATTTCGCTGCTCGTGACAGCGCAGTGGACCTTCATGAGTGCGGCCTTAGCACGCTCAACAAGCCCGCCATCTATTTTTGCAAGGCGCGGTTTGCCTATGAAGCTCAGGAGCGTGCTTCCGCCTAGGTGCGTTGTGAGGCTGATGATTTGGTGAAGAAAGCCAAGGAGCGCCTGCACCAGATGCAGCAGGATCTGAACGCTGCCCTGGGGCTTGCTAAGGGAAGCACGTCACTTCAGGAGACGGTGAGGAAACAAGCCGAGGAGCTGCAGCTGCTTCGTGCCAAGGTGGCTGCCGCGGAGAAGTCCGACGTGCAGCTTTGCCAGGTTGGTACAGATGGGGCCGTTCCTGTCTTTGAGGCTGATGTTTCCAAGATCAAGGAGGCTGGCTCTATTGAGTTCCAGAAGTCCCGTGCCTATGTCGATGCCGTGAATGTCCGTGTAAAGGAGCGCTTTGCCCAGTGCTTCGGGGAGTTTTTGGCTAAGAGTGCTGATCCGCTGAAGGACGGCATCGGGTTGGTATCGGGAACCTCCGCCGGCCAGGAATTCCTTGCTGAGCTTGCCGACGATGCCTTCGCCAAAGGTATGATCGGCCTTTTGGCCGAAAACCTCCCGGCCCTCCAGCGTTATCTCCCCACGTCGTTTGATCCTGAGGCCGCTGGTTTCAATGCTTCGTTTGTTGAAGCTTACGGGGAGGCTTTGAAGGGCAAGTGCCAGGTCACGGACGCCCCCCCCCCCCCCCGGCTGGGTGAGTTTGTCAAATTTTGCTTTCCAGCCGTACTTCCTGGCTTGCCGGCCGTTCTTCCCGAGGCGGTTAATGTTTTTAAGATGGCTTACTTCGGCCTTCACGCCTCTGGGTTCATAGAAAGCTCTTGCAGTCTCATCTATATTCAAGGATAGCTCCCGGGGGCGTGATGGTTCCGATTATTTTGTACTTTTGATTTCACTTTGAACTCGTGTTTGTTGTACTTTCCGGTCGGTAGAGCCGATGAATAAAGTGAATCTTGGTTGCTGCGATCATCTTTACCACTTGTCGTCCGTTGGTCTTTTATTTTATCCTTCCCCTTTTTGGGGATCCCCCAGTGCCTCTCTCCATTTTTTTTGGAGAGGTCTTTTGTTTTGCCCCGTCGTCCGTTCGTCTTACCTGCCCATTTTGCCCGGTCCTTGGGATCCTGAGCTGGGCTCGGCCGCGATTGTGACGCGGAGCGGGTTTATCCCCTTTGGGGATTCCCCGGTCTTCGTCCCGTCATCCGTTCGTCTTACCTGCCCATTTGGCCAGGTCCTTAGGATCCTGAGCTGGGCTCGGCCGCGATTGTGATGCGGAACGGGTTTATCCCCTTTGGGGGTTCCCCTAATGCCTCTCTTTTTTTTTTGCAGAGGTCTTTTGGTTTTGCCCCGTCGTCCGTTCGTCTTACCTGCCCATTTGGCCCGGTCCTTGGGATCCTGAGCTGGGCTCGGCCGCGATTGTGACGCGGAGCGGGTTTATCCCCTTTGGGGATTCCCCGGTCTTCGTCCCGTCATCCGTTCGTCTTACCTGCCCATTTGGCCCGGCCCTTAGGATCCTGAGCTAGGCTCGGCCGCGATTGTGATGCGGAACGGGTTTATCCCCTTTGGGGATTCCCCAATGCCTCTCTCCATTTTTTTTGGAGAGGTCTTTTGTTTTGCCCCGTCGTCCGTTCGTCTTACCTGCCCATTTGGCTCGGTCCTTGGGATCCTGAGTTGGGCTCGGCCGCGATTGTAACGCGGAGCGGGTTTATCCCCTTTGGGGATTCCCCGGTCTTCGTCCCGTCATCCGTTCGTCTTACCTGCCCATTTGGCCCGGTCCTTAGGATCCTGAGCTGGGCTCGGCCGCGATTGTGATGCGGAACAGGTTTATCCCCTTTGGGGATTCCCCAATGCCTCTCTCCATTTTTTGTGGATTAAATGACTGTTTTTTTCAATATTGTGATTACAAGCCGAAAAGGCCGAACGTACTGAAAATATGCTACGTACTGCTGACGCTATTACAATTCTAGAGTAACGATGTGCGAACCCCTTACAATGAAATAAATGCGGCTATTTATAGTACACCTTGGTGGTTGGGGGGCTGACGTGGCCGGGTGTGGGCGACATGATTCCAACCACCAAATCTTCAGCATTAAATGCGCTTCCCGCCAAGATCTTGGTTTCCCGCCATAACGCGGGGGACGTCCGTCCCCTAAATTGGACTCAACCCTTTGATGGCAACCTGGGCCTTTAAGTATAGCCCACAAGACGTCCATCCCCAAGCCCTTGGTCCCTGAGGCCTGGTTATACCGGGCTACGTACGTCCCCTTACCCTTGGACCCTGAGGCTTGGCTATGGCAGGCTACGCACGTCCCCTGGCCCTTGGACCCTGAGGTCTGGCTATGACCGGCTACGTACGTCCCCTGGCCCTTGGACCTTGAGGTTTGGCTGTGGTGGGCCACGCACGTCCCTTGGTTCATGGGCTTCAGGGGTTGATGGGCCGATCCTGGAAGGCCATTAACCCAACATAAGTCCCCCACTTCTGATGTTCCGAGCCTGCGCGGGACATGAAGAAGTAAGGTCACTTCCGTCGTACCGCTTTGGGCCGTTGGTCCCTTTTCCCTTGGTGACGGTTGCTTTCCGCCGCACCGCTTTGGGCCGTTGCTCCCTTTTCCCTAGGTGACGGTTGCTTTCCGCCACGGTTTGCGGGGCTCTAGGTGCCAGCTATCAGGCCGGTTCAACTTCCAATAAAAAGGTAATCATTCCGTATCAGCCCGTCTCTATGCGACATGCGTCCCTGTATGCGCTCCTTGCCACGTGTCGCCCGCGGGTTGGTTGTTGAGTCGGTGCCCTCCCCTATAAATACCGGAAATCAGGGAAGGGTTAGGGCTTTTCATCTGTTGTCTTCTCTTGCCTTCTCTTGCGCCGATCAGCGAGTTTTTGGTCCCGGTGTTTGTTTCTTTTCCAAGCTTCCAGCTAAGGTAAATCCCCGACCCCAATCTTCTCCCTCCTTCTCGTACATCTTCCCATGGCCTGTTCAACGGAGATTTCTTCCTCCTCGGAGACTAGCTCCGGTTCTCCCTCTGGTTCTTCGGCCAGGGCCTCCAGCCGACCACGATTCGGGTGATGAGGCTGAAGAAGGGGATGACCTCCGAATCTACAAGTGGGGCATCCCCATGGACGATCATAGGCACATTGTGCTTATTCCGAACGTAGCTGTGATCGAGCAAGTTTTTTCAAAAAGGGCCTTGAGGGAGCTGCAAGTTCTCCTCCCCCCACCTGCCTATTATAGCCTCCGGGGTGCGGATAATCTTTTTATGAGACGTCCGGGGATGGTGATGGTACATATAAACTCTCTGAAGGCCGGACTGCAATTCCCGTTACATCCGTTCTACCTGGATTTCTTCGAGTTCTACAGCGTGGCCCCGACTCAATTCATGCCGAACTCCTACCGCCAGATCTTTGTGTTCCTTGTCCTTTGCAAATCGTTGGGGCTCGCCTTCTCCCTGGAGCTGTTCCATTACTTTTTCCAAGTTACCCCCCAAAATGCTGATGGGTTCCTGAGCGTGGCCGCTCGTCCTAAGAGAAAGTTGTTCGAGGGGGCTCCCTCCTCTATCCATGACTGGAAGAACCTTTACTTCTTTCTTCGTTATGTGAACGATCGGCTCCCTGTACGGTGGAACGGGTACCCTCCGAAGGTCCAGACACCGGAGCTGACCCCAGTGTTGCAGGAAGCCGTGGACAAGCTGAGGCTGGGCGGCGTTAGGAAATTAAAAGGCCTTCTGACCATCGAGGCACTCTCCAACGCTGGGATAAGTACAGCCCATGATCCCTGGACTGGCCTCCTCTAGTGTTCATCTTGTGGGCCCGGGCGGTCTGTTCCCTGAGGAGAGTGCCTTTGTGATTCGCACCGCCCGATACTAATGTTACTTTTCCATTTTTCAGGTCCTCCCCCTACTCGAGAGCAGATGGACAGCGCGGCTATGGCACTTCGACATGAGGCAAAAGCTGCCAAGGAACGGGAGCTGCTAGCTAAAGCCCGTGCAGCTACTCAATCCTCTGGGGCTACCTCTTCGGCCGCGTCCCAGGCTAGTCAGCGGGTCGCCGATGCAGAGCGGCTTCTGGTTGCTGAGGTGACCGGGCAAACCTCCGAGGCCCCTCCTCAAGATAACCGGGTTCTGAATGTGAACCCGGTCGGCGTTGCTATCCCTGTTGGCGGGGATAAGGATAAGGGGAAGAAGACGAAGAGGCCGCGTCTTGAGCCCTCTGCCCCCAAGTCTACGAGCGTCGCGGTTCCCTCCGCCGTTCGTCCCATTTCTGAGGTCTGGAAGGACATGGCTCTCCAGGCCGGGCTGGAGCTATCAGGTCATTCCTCGGGCGACTCTGTTGACAACGCCCTGCTTCTGAGCCTTGAGGTATGTTCTCTAGTCGTTTTCTGTGTTATCTTCTAACTCGGCTCCTTGTTTCCACCTAAACCATTTTCCTTTTTTGCAGGCCGGGCTGAGCTTGCTGCAAACTAGGTCTGCTCGAGAGAGAGATCTCGCCGAGCTCAGGAAGAAGGCCGATGCGGCCCTTAAGAGGGAGCAGGAGGCTTCGCTGCAGCGGGAGGGCGCTCAGGCAGAGGCGAAGAAAGCGCAGGCTGCCCAGGCCCAGGCCCAACAGGAGCTCCAGGCCATTCGTGCTCAGGGCGAACGTGAGAAACAAGGCCTGCTCGCCAAGGTAGCCCTTGTTGAGAAGTATGGGATTTCGTTTGTTCCTGCCGCAGACCCTGCCCCCCGTCCCGAAGGTGGAGATCCTTCCGCTGACGTTCTGACCCTATCCCTTAACGTGGAGGAATTCAAGAAAACCTCTCAGTTCCTCTAGGCCGTTTACGAGTATTGTCGGGGCGCTGCTGGAGAGGTTTTTGAAGCCGAGCTGCAGTCGGTGGTGGGTACGAAGCGTTTGGATCATGGGGTGCAGCTTTTGGGGAAGACTGTCCTTGGTGGTGAGTGGCTTGCGGATCTTGCTGATGATGCCTTTGCCAAGGGGTATTTTGAAGGTGTAAAAGCCCTTAGGAGCGTGCTTCCTCTGGTCAGTTGTCCCCCGTTTAATGTGGATGATTACACCGATGGGGCTGAGCTTCAGCGAGTTATGGGCAAACTTGACCGAGCCGAGCAGCGCGCGGCGGCTGTTCAGAGGGGTGATATCCCTGATCCCCCACTCCCGAGCTTCCCGTGGTGCCAGCAGAAGATCCGCCGGCCTCCCCACACTCCCCTTCCCACGGTTTTCTTACATAGCTTACTAGTTCCTTCTTCTGCTTAATTGTACGTTCCGGCTAGTAAGGCCGAAGAATAAAATCTCCTTGTATTTACAGCTTGTGTTCTGTTCACTCGTTCGTACTTCCCACAGACGGCGCCAGTGTTGAGGTTTATTCCCCTCAACCCGCAGGCCCAACACGTAACCTGGGGGTTTCGAATGGGTAGAAAGCAAATGAACTCACTAAATCAACGGGGGTGGATTAAATGACTGTTTTCTTCAATATTGTGATTACAAGCCGAAAAGGCCGAACGTACTGAAAATATGCTACGTACTGCTGACGCTATTACAATTCTAGAGTAACGATGTGCGAACCCCTTACAATGAAATAAATGCGGCTATTTATAGTACACCTTGGTGGTTGGGGGGCTGATGTGGCCGGGTGTGGGCGACATGATTCCAACCACCAAATCTTCAGCATTAAATGCGCTTCCCGCCAAGATCTTGGTTTCCCGCCATAACGCGGGGGACGTCCGTCCCCTAAATTGGACTCAACCCTTTGATGGCAACCTGGGCCTTTAAGTATAGCCCACAAGACGTCCATCCCTGGGCCCTTGGGCCCTGAGGCCTGGTTATACCGGGCTACGTACGTCCCCTGGCCCTTGGACCCCGAGGCCTGGCTATGGCAGGCTACGCATGTCCCCTGGCCCTTGGACCCTGAGGTCTGGCTATGACGGGCTACGTACGTCCCCTGGCCCTTGGACCTTGAGGCCTGGCTGTGGTGGGCCACGCACGTCCCTTGGTTGTTGGGCTTCAGGGGTTGATGGCCGATCCTGGAAGGCCATTAACCAAACAACTGGCTTTCACGTATCGAGATGTCGATTGAGGCATCTAGAGTATCTTTTCAAAAGATAAAAGTATACTACGGCTATGTTTGGTGGACATAAGTTCCTGCCTTCTAGCTTTTATACTATTTAAAGAGTTTTTAAAAGCTTCTAGTTGTATGTTTGGCACGTCAATTTTTAAGAGCTTTTATAGAAATAAAAGATCTTTTTTGAGATGCTACAGTGAATATCCTCTCAGATAAGTCTGTAGCTTCTAGCATTAATTAGGGTATGTTTGGCACAACTAGCTGAAAAGATACTTTTATAAGCTTTTTAATAACTGTTAGCTTTTAGTGATTGCAAACATCTTAAAGAGAAAAGGTGCTAGCTGTTTGGTAAAAAGCTGACTGTTTGATTTAGTTCGGTTTGGTATACAAGCTGTTAGGACTAATTAATACTAAAAGTCACGGGCTTTTATCAGATGCTACTCCCTGTAGCATTTCAAAAAAGATCTTTTAATTTTTGAAAAGCTCTTAAAAATTGTCAAGCCAAACATGAAACTAGAAGCTTTTTAAGACTTTTTGAACAGTACAAAAGCTACAAGGCAGAGGCTTATGCGTGCGAAACATAGCCTTAGTCCTAATAGCTTGTATACCAAACAGAGCTAAATCAAACAGTCACTTTTTTACCAAACAACTATTGTCTTTTCTTTTTAAGATCTTTTCAGTCACTAAAAGCTAACAGTTGCGAAAAAGCTCATACAAATATCTTTTCAGCTAGTTATGCCAAACTTATCCTACATCCGTCCCAAAAAGGTTTGCCAGATTGACTTTTCTTGGTCAATGATTGCAAACTTTGGACAATGATTTATGAAAATATTTTGAATAAAGAAGAATTTGATATAATTTTAATATTCAAAATAATTTCGTATTAAAAAATATCATTAGTCAAAGTTGATTGTCATTGACCAAGAAAAGTCAATTTGGCAAACCTTTTCGGGATGGAGGGAGTAACTTATTTTAAAAAAATTAAAAAAAAAGTGACATATTTAATGACTTGTTCGCAGAGACTCGTCATCTACTTTTGACTCGTCACTCTGAAATACACTACACTGACTCTTGTCATATTACTCATACACAATGACATACTCCCTTCGTCCCAATTTACTTAGCCACCTTTGATTTTTCCAATCAAAGATGGCAAACTTTGACCAATTATTTAAACTAATATATTTATGCAAAATTTAATAATTTTATACTTTTATGATAGTATTTTCAACAAAGAACATTTTCATATCATTTTCATATTATTAAAACTTTCTTTATATAAACATATAACCGATCAAAGTTAGTCTCCATTGATTTGAAAAGTCAAGATTGACTAAGTAAAATGGGACGGGGAAGTATATTTTTTGTCGAAAAATATAACTAGTCAAGTCGAGCCCTTTTTACTCCTACCAAATTTTGAACTCCTATTATTTCACTAGTTTCCTATTAGTGGAATTAACCCTATAAGCAATTCACACATGAAAGTATTACATTACATATTTACATTTAAAAGTTGAGTTCTAAATACTTGGATTAGAATTGATATGTATATAGTTATATACGAGTATTATACGTAGTATAAGAATAAAATACTAGAAATTGCTCTAAATAGGAGTAAAACATTTTGAAATTTCAAAATAGGAGTATCATATTTTTTATTCTCAGAATAAAAGTAATCTGTCAAATTTGAAAAAAAATGTCATGTTTTAAAGTCTAGTAATGCCAAATTTGGCATAAATTTACTCTTACTCAAGGAATAAAAAATATGATACTCCTATTTTTAAATTTCAAAACTTTTTTAATCCTATCCATGAAATTCCCACTAAAATACTCCGTACTTATCTAACTTACCGGAGGAGTATTACGTAGTAGGAGTATTACTTTAATGCACGTCTTGATTAATACTACTCCGTATGATGGTACGGATTAATTACTTCATTGGTTTTGATTTTTCAGCGCCTCTCACGTGCTTATCACTCTCAGCTCAGCTCTCCACGTCATTCCTAACCGCCGCCGGCTATGATCGGCGACGAGCAATTTCAGGTTTCACTTTTGTTTATATGATCCCACTGATTCCAATTTCTTTTGTTAAAGAGGGCCTGTTTGCCTTTTATTCTTCCATTATTACAGAGGCACATTGCTCCGTGATACCCCTACGACATTCTTGTCATGCATGTGTTTCTGCACAATCGTTTTCTCTTTCAAATTTTCAATTCTTAATTTTCTTGGTTGCCTACTGCTGCAACTCGCCAACTCGGGGAGCTTAAAGGTAGAACCTATCATGCACCTCCGGGGTGTTTGGAATAATTGATTCTTGTTTCTGCTTCTTTTTTAAAAACAGAATCACTTTCTTAAAGTTGATATCCTCTAGCTTTTAAAAAATTTTTAAAACCGATCACCCATTGTTTTAAAAAACTGCTTCTAGAAGCAATTGGAGCACCCGGAAGTACTTCCACCCTTTGCAGTTTTTAAAAACTGTTTCTAGAAACAATAGCAGTTTTTTAAAAAAGTAGATCCAAACATCACCTGCTATGCTAATACCATTAAAACTCATGTTGAAAAAGTTTCAATGCAAGGTCAAATTTGTTTTTACGTCATCTAAGTGTGAAGGCGGTTAGTTTTGAGGCTGGTTAGCTGGGTTCAAAACTCATTTTGATAAAACAAGTGTGATTTCTTTTTTAGATTCTTGCATTGTCTGAATTGAAAAAAACTGAAGGGTTGAATGTTAATACTAAATGCCTTGAAAAAGAAGAGAAAAGATAGGAAAATTGATTTGAAAATTCTGATGATGACCTTTCTTGTTAAGTATCAAATGTTGATTATGCATTGTAAATTTGTAATATATTTAAGCTTTGGAGCTTTGCTAAGGAAAGCTCTGCTTTTGGAGATTTTGTAGCCCAGTGTTTAAAATAGTACTTTGTATTGAATATATCGGAGATAATTACTAATGAAGTTATGTTCTTCTAATTTGGTTTGGTTGCTGGATTTCAAACAACGCAAAGGCAATTTTTATGCATGATCCATCAATGTCGAACCACATAGGCCAGAACAGTGCATCTCCATTTGCTAACCAGGGAGTACAGAATAGTATTGCAGATTCACCTGCCTACAAAGCGAAGGTTATATATTTTTTACTCTGCAGAGTTACACACAAGTTCTGTTATGGGAGTTCTTATTTATCTAATTATATTAGTAAATATCATACAAATATAATACTGTACTTGTGACCAAATACTGCAGAAACGTCAGGATGCATTAGAAGAGGCTGGTCTGAGAGTCAAGCACCATGAAGAAAATATGAAGTTTTTAAAGACTAAGAAGAACAAATTGGATGATTCGATTATAGATCTACAAGGTAATTATTTTTATTATATATAAAAAAATATGCTCTTCTTATGAAAAGAAAGGTACTTGAAAGAAACAATATTGCAAAAGATATACAGTTTCTCTAAAAAAAGGTCCAGTTCTACGTATTCAATTCCGAATATTGCATAAAATCATCATGAGTAGTTTTGAAGATGTGTGATACCATTGTGCTATATGTAATTCCCTATCTAATGATTTCCTAGTGCCAGTCTAGCCTTTAGCCTCTGTTTGGCATGCAAAAATGGAAGAGAGAAAGGAAAGGGAGGGAAAAAAAGAAATGCAACATATCCTGTGTTTGGCATTCTAGATATACTAGCAAAGAATGATTAAACATCTGTTAGCCTTCTCTGTAATCTGTATAAAACCGTCAATGATGTGTTCTAATTTTTTAAACCAAATATTATGTTTTCAATACAAAAGTTACATTTCTTCTTCGCCTCACACTGTTTCATACATTCATCTCACATTTTTACTACAAAGTATAATGTTAGTGACTTTGTGCAATGTGCTTTTCCCATTTTCTCTCTCTTTTTGTATATAGTTGCACTTGGCAAATATCATTCAGCAACCAGCCCTGCAATTGAAAATGATGGTCTCTCCTATGTACGGAGTGAGGAGGAAACAATTGAACGGATTTTAAAGCATGAGAAATCTGCAGCTGCGATTTTCTGCCAACTGAAAACTCTTCATGGCATCCGGGAGTATAATTCTCCAATAACAAAGGATGTGCTTGGTGTTGTTGCCACACTTGCAAGAGTTGAAGATGATAAACTCAGCTGGTTAGTTATTTTTACCTTGTGATTTGTACTTGCTCCCTTTTATTAACTGTTAGTTTTTATCGATTGTTTACCATCTGCTGGACTTACATTATTAGTTCAATTCTTAAATTGTGTTTGAAAAGTCATCTCAACTGTATTTTTCTCTAAATCTCTGATCAACAATTCAACAAAGATGGTGCTTCATGTGAAATGAATACAAGTTTTTGGTAGACCATGTGACACCGGTGAGCTACTGGACTTGTCGTTAGTACTCAACTATTCACATAAGGGTTACCGTGCCTAGTGGGAGGTCTCGAGTTCGAAACCCGCTAGGCACATAAGGGTTTGAAACTTAATGGAGTGAGTTTCAGCCCTTATTACTCCAGGCCCCCCTGGAGTAAAAAAAAATGATGAAACTTTTAGCTTCCATATTCTAAAAGCAGGTTAGTTGACAAATTAGACATAGGCATAATTATGCAGTACAATGCCTGACATTTCTCCTTGGCTTATCTGAAATGAAGGGTTCTCTCAGATTACTTGGGACTAGAGACCATGTTAGCTGTGGTATGCAAGACCTATGATGGTGTCAGGCTGCTGGAAACATATGACCAAGATGGCATTGTAAATAAAGGCTTGGGACTTCATGCACTTGGATGGACCATCGGGCGGCCTTTGGATGGCAGGTTTCTTGCCATCTGCCTTGAAAACTTAAGGTTAGGCTGGTTATGACTTGTGATGTTATTTTTGGAAACCTTGTTGAATTAGTTTTGGCAACCTTTTATTTACTTTTAATGTTTCTACAAGTTGTGAATAGTCAAAACTCATTTTCAAGATTGTTTGGAGAAGATTGATTATTACCGCTTGCTGCTTGGCTTGAAAGGAATTTTACTTTAAGATTATATTTGACTATTAAAACTGGACTCTTTTTTAAGACTTAGGGTGTACTTCTAAATCCTTCTTATGGTTTTAAGATTAAAGTTGCCTTCTTATGGTTTGCTGTTTAGTCCATTTGCTGGTGATTTCATAGCTGATGACCCACAAAGAAGGCTTGATCTTCCAAAACCCAAATTACCAAATGGGGAATCTCCACCTGGTTTTCTTGGGTTCGCAGTAAATATGATCAATGTGGATAGCACTAATCTGTTTTGTGTAACGAGCAATGGTCATGGCCTAAGAGAGACCTTGTTCTATCACCTCTTTTCACGCTTACAAGTGTACCAAACGAGGATCGAGATGCTTCGAGCTCTCCCATGTATAAACAGCGGGGCGATCTCTTTGGATGGTGGAATTATAAAAGGTGCTGGCATATTTTCCCTGGGAAGCAGGTAAAAGAATAACTGTCATCAATAAATCTGTTAATATAACATATGTAGTATTTTTTGTTTCATTGAGATGCTTTGGTATTATTTTTCTCTCTCTCTGTGTGTGTGTGTGTGTTATTTGCGGATGCAGGGATGTAGATGTGAAGTTTCCCAAGAAGTTTGGAAGGACATATCCGTCTCAGAACGTTTTCCAAATTGAGAAAAAAGTTAAAGAAATTAAATGGGAAAGGGAAAGAATTTCAGAAGACATGCAGAGAGAACAAGCATTGCTAGACCATGTCAGGTTCAACTTTGAAGTAAAAAAAATAGAGTTCATCAAAAACCTTTCTCAGAGCTCATCATATGCCACCACTCAAGTACAGTCTATGTCTCTGTGTTATATGCAAATGCTCGTCCATTAGGATGATATGTGCATCTCAATAGTCATACATAACTGTGAATAAGATACTAGAATTAGGGCAAATGACACTTTTAGCACACTTTTAGCACACTTTTAGCACACTTTTAGCACACCTATCATTGTATCACACGGAAGTAGTGGATTTACTGCCTCTACTATCTTGTGTCACTGCTTTAGTAATTGAGTTATTACTAAAGTGGTGTTTTTAGTAGCCCCACAATCCTCATTAGCAGAGAAAAATTGTGAATAATATGAATTCTATCAGTCTCTATTTTTATAATTAAGAGAATTGTATAAGAATGGACGCAAATGCTTATACAATTTACATTTCAAAATTTATTATCATGTCTTTACTCTTTAGAAAGTCATATACTGATATACACAAAAGGTATAATGAATGAAATACGTTAGCTGTTTAAACAATTTATATTGTAAAGTAGTTCTTCTTTTTGAGCAAAA
Source organism: Cuscuta europaea (assembly GCA_945859875.1). Classification (NCBI taxonomy): domain Eukaryota; kingdom Viridiplantae; phylum Streptophyta; class Magnoliopsida; order Solanales; family Convolvulaceae; genus Cuscuta; species Cuscuta europaea. The sequence goes on along the minus strand of CAMAPE010000005.1, from coordinate 42,705,290 downwards.
AGTATTTCAATATTTGGCTGTAATCTTATGCAATTATTTTTAAAATGAGATATTTAAATGATTTTATATTATAAAACTAAAATCTTCCAGTGAGGGGCTAAACAGTAAACACCCCACTTTCATAATAGCTGATGGACTTAAAGTGAAGAGACTAGTAATTGAGGGACTAAATCTACTATTTCCCTATTATTGGAGGACTAGAATTACTAGTTTCCTCAAAATGAAACCATCCTCACTTTACTATAGCCTAATTCTTGAATGGTTTCCTTAATTGTCAAATCAATACTAATCTTATGGGAAATTATCTCTTGGATTTGGTTCCATCTTCCTGAATCCAACCACCACTGATTTTGATTGATATCCAGATGCAGCAACTCCAGCTTTAGCATTAGAGTTTTGAAGGAGTGGGTAATATCAGGAGTAAGATTTTCTGGTGTATACGAAGATGGAAGCTCAACAGATTTGTCTCTGCAACTATAGGCTTCACCTTTGGTCTCTGCATATCATCAATTCATCATCATTTTATTTATGTGCATGTATTTGTTGAATATGATGGAATAAAAAAAACAATTCACTATATGTGTTTCTTTATTATGAAGTAACAATTAGTCTATGCAATTTTCGACTTGATTTTCATCATTAGTCATTCAGAAATAGTCTCTATGTTTTAGCACAATTGTACAAGGTAAGCCCGCTTATATCGGACCTTAACTTCACCATATGTTGTTGTTTCACGTTTATGTTGGTTTACATCCTAGCTTTGTCCGTACTCATTTTTTCTTTCTTTGATATGTCCTGGTCAAGAACACTACCGTTGTAAAAGAAAAAAATGCCTTGGTCGAAGTATTTGACCGTTCTTTTTTAATTTAATGTTTAACCCACTCAGTGCTTTAAATCAAATGTACACTACTTTAGAGACGCTTGTTTGACTCAATCTTTGACTAGTTTGTTATGCCGTGAATTACTCCCTCTGTCCCCAATTTTTTTTCTCATTTATCTTTTAATTATGTTCCAAAAAATTCTTCTCATTTTCCTTTTTCAAAAAGATTTGTGTGGCTATCATTCGTTTACATTTTTCTTATTCAATCATAATCACACATTTCTATTTCATTCTCACTTTCTTAAACTTCTATTCAAGTCAAATCAGGAAGTATTTTTCGGGACAGAAGGAGTATTGCTGCGATGCCTTCTTTGGTAGGAGGGACGGATCTGCCTTAGGGCTAGAGAGGACCTAGGCCCAGCCTAAAAAGAATTAGTGTATAGATAGTATTTATATGAAGTATTAATATATATATATATATATATATATATATATATATATATATATATATATATATATATATATATAAAATAAGGATCAAATGAGAAGAGTGCTTATCGTAAGAACTGAGAATGCATCTGGTGCGTTCAATTTAAGATGTGTGCATCAGATTAGCAAAAAGTGCATGGGAAAGTGCAAAAAATAATAAAAAATGATGCTAGACGCGGTGGCATTTCCGTAATTAATCGAAACTTTTCTGCCATCGCAAAAAGTGCATCGGATTAGCAAAAAAGTGCATCTGAAATAGGTAAATGTGTAACTTCTCACTTCTCACGTTAAGATGTCTTCTCATTAGAACACGACCCTATATATATATATATATATATATATATATATATATATATATATATATATATATATATATATATATATATATATATATATATATATATATATATATATATATATATATTGTTGCTTAGAAATGGTATAATAATAAAGAAATGTTAACAAAATCTAAAATGGCGAGATGGAAGTAGACGGGATGTGTTTAGGCTCAGCACCAATAACGTCCCGTGTCTTCTAAGTTTTGCAATTTTGCCATGGAGAGCATGGATGGTGTTTACAAATCTCAGATGTTATTTGGTAGCACTGTTTTTTAGCTTGTCAGTTAACTTTTTCATCAAACTCGTATCTTTTGTTTTCAAGCGCTGAATTGTGTAATATGCAGAAAAAAGTAGGGTTGGAGTTACTTTTCTGGCTGTATTGGCTGAAGTTACTATTATGACCATTTTAGCTATTTTTACATATAATTTTTTCTTTACTTTATTAATAAAATACTAGTATATTTTAAATTTTTTTCTTCTTAAATCAACAGAATCAGCCAATGCAACCACTTCAACCAGAACTTAATAAATTTCAGCAGAATCAACCAAATCAGCCGATTTTCATGCTACCAAACGGGTGTTGAAAAAAATGGAATATTTCAGATGAATAAAATAGCTAAAATTATTTTCTCTTATTATCCAATAATAATATTACTCTATAAATCAAATTTATATTTTCATGCATTCCATTTAAAGTTAATGAATGGTTGATTGAGCTCTTCAAAATAATAACGTTAAAGCAGATCATTGAATTAAGAAACGTATGTTTAATAACCTTCTCAATTAGTGTAGTGATATTAAAGTGCTCCAACGTTTATAATTTTCAATGCATGCGAACGTTGGCTCTACGAACTAATATATCTGGCCAGCAACGTTTATCATTTGTATGGATATATATATGTGTGTGTGTGCCTTCGGCCAGCTGTGTAAGACAGACAATTTTGAGCTAAAACATCCCCTTATAGATTACAACTCTGCTGAATTAATTTTATTCTACTCTCGTTGTTCTGTTACCGGCGTAAGCTGAAGAGCTCGTTTTATCTTGGGGAAAGGTTTTCGCTAGTCGGAAATACTTTCTTGAGGACAGCGTTCACGTGACTCGAACTATATTATTTTCTAACGCTTTTTTGCAGGTTTATCCGGCCAAATTTCCTCCAACAATCTCAAGAAAGTATTTGGCGTCGGATATGCCTGCACACATGATCTTACAAGCTGTCACCGTCACACTCATCGCGGCTATGTTATCTTTGCATGTGTGTTGTGATTTAGACCGGTATTTGGATATATCTCTACGTACAATGATTACTCTCTTCACTTTCCTACTTACAATTAGCCATACTTTAACACCATTTTTTAAGAGAAATGTTATTCTTTTATTTAGTGGTAAAATGACAACTATGAAAAACAACAACCCACCAAAATCAAGTTTAAACTTGGTTTGTAGTGATGATAATTTCATTGCGGTTGTTTCTCAAAGTTGTAAAACTAATGATGTGAATGAGTGGGTGGTAGACTCCGGGGCTACCAAGCATATTTGTAAAAACAAAAATGATTTTACCTCCTATACTATTATAGGAGATGGTGAAGAGCTCGTGTACCTAGCGGACTCTAAAACCGTTAAGGTGCATGGAAAAGGGAAAGTTCTTCTAAAGCTCACATCGGGGAAAACTTTATCACTAAATGATGTGTTGCATGTGCCCGAGATTCAGACTAATTTGGTTTCTGTTTCTCTCTTGGGAAAAGTTGGGGTTAAAGTGTCTTTTGGTTGTGACAATTTTGTTATGACCAAAAATGACTTTCTTGTGGGAAATGGCTATTATAAGAATGGACTTTTTGTGCTTAGTATTTCTGAAATATTGCATGATAATGCTTCGGTTTATTTAGTTGATTCTTACGATGTGTGGCATGCTAGACTAGGACATGTAAGTAACTCTTATGTTAAAATGCTAAGTGATTGTGGTTTGATTTCTTTTAAAAATAATATGGCACTAGAAAAATGTGATGTTTGTGTTCAATCTAAACTAACCAAAAAATCTTGTCCCTCCATATATAGGGAATCGGAATTGCTTAGTTTAATTCACACGGATTTAGGTGATTTAAAAAATACCATGACTAGAGGTGGTAAAAAATATTATGTCACCTTTATAGATGATTTTTCCAGATACACTAAAGTTTATTTGCTTAAAAATAAAGACGAGGCTTTTGATAAATTTTTAGTGTATAAATCTGAGGTAGAAAATCAATTAAATAAAAAGATTAAGAGAGTTAGATCGGATAGAGGGGGTGAGTATATTTTATTTAATGATTTTTGTGAAAAAGAAGGGATTATTCATGAGGTTACTCCGCCATATTCACCCCAATCTAATGGAATAGCTGAAAGAAAAAATAGGACACTAAAAGATATGATGAATGCTCTTTTAGTTAGTTCCGGTGCACCTGATAATCTTTGGGGGGAGGCTATTCTTTCTGCATGTCACTTACAAAATAGGATTCCTTATAAGCACAATAAGAAAACCCCTTATGAATTGTGGAAAGGTTTTGCGCCTGATTTGAAATATTTGAAAGTGTGGGGGTGTTTAGCTAAGGTCTTATTGCCTGATCCTAAGAAGAGGAAAATTGGTTCTAAGACTTCTGATTGCATGTTTATCGGTTATGCTGAATCTAGTGCTGCTTATAGATTCCTTGTCTTGCAAAGTGATGTGCTTGAATGTGATACAATTGTTGAAACAAAAAATGCTGAATTTTTTGAAAATGTGTTTCCTTTGAAACGTGAACACAAGACCACTGCACCATATAGTGAGTATGATCCATTACAAGGAAATGAAACCTTTAATGATGATTCCTCTAGCAATTGTGATCCATTAAAAGAAAATGATACTTTTAATGACGAACCTTCTCTTTTTAGACGAAGTAAGAGGCCAAGGATAGAAAAATCCTTTGGAAATGATTTTTATACATATCTTGTTGACGATGAGCCTTTAACTTATTCACAAGCTATTTTTTCAAAAGAAGCTCCATTTTGGCTTGAGGCCATACAAGACGAAATTGAGTCAATCAAACAAAATAAAACTTGGGCTTTAACCGATTTACCAAAAGGTTGTAAACCAATCGGATGCAAATGGATTTTTAAAAGGAAATTAAACCCGGATGGTTCAATTGATAAATATAAGGCGAGGCTTGTGGCGAAAGGTTTTTCTCAAAAACAAGATGTTGATTATTTTGATACATTTGCACCGGTAACACGTATTTCTTCCATTCGAACTTTAATTGCCTTGGCTTCTATTCACAAACTTTTTGTCCATCAAATGGATGTTAAAACTGCATTTTTAAATGGTGAGCTAGAGGAAGAAATTTATATGGTGCAACCAGAGGGTCATGTAGTTATTGGTCAGGAACACAAAGTGTGTAAGTTGATCAAATCTTTATATGGTTTAAAACAAGCTCCAAAACAATGGAATGAAAAATTTGATGAAGTATTATTTGCTCATGGTTTTACCTCACTAGAAGTAGATAAGTGTGTATACACTAAATGTGAAAATGGTGTGTGCATTATTATTTGCTTATATGTGGATGATATGTTAATTTTTAGTAGCAACCTTGAGCTAATAAATGAGACAAAATCCTTTCTTGCTTCAAAATTTGTTATGAAAGACTTGGGGGAAGCAAAAGTGATTTTGGGTATGAAAGACATAAGGAAGGATGATGGTATTATACTGTCTCAAGAGCATTATGCTGAAAAACTTCTAAAGAGGTTTGGACATTTCAATGTCAGCCCCGTGAGCACCCCTTATGACTCTCATATACACTTGAAAAAAACATAGAGGTGATCCCGAGGCTCAATATGAGTATTCCCAAATTATTGAAAGTCTATTACACTTGATGAATTATACGAGACCCGACATAGCTTATGCTGTCGGAAGATTGAGTCGATATACTCATAATCCAAGTGGGGATCATTGGACCGCGTTGAGGCGGTTACTCAGATATTTGAGAAGTACCATTAATCATGGTATATTTTATAGTGGGTTACCCGCTGTACTAGAGGGATACAGTGATGCTAACTGGATCTCTGACTCAGATGAGATAAAATCCAACACTGGATATATATTCACCCTTGGAGGTGGTGCCATTACGTGGAAATCAACCAAACAAACTATAATCTCTAGATCCACTATGGAGTCTGAGCTTATTGCTTTGGAAGTGGCTAGTAGTGAAGCGGAGTGGTTGAGAAATTTCTTAGCAGAAATTCCGGTTGGTACAAAACCAACACCATCTGTGTCTATTCATTGTGATTGTAGAAGTGCAATAGATACTGCTAAGAAAATGTGTTATAATGGGAAGAATAGACACATTCGTTTAAGACATAAAGTCATTAAACGATTATTGAAGAATGGAATTGTGTCCATTAATTTTGTGAGGTCACAAGGAAATTTAGCGGATCCTTTGACAAAAGCCCTAGGACGAAAATTGATAACCGAAACATCGAAGGATATGGGACTAGTGTCACTTTGAAACAAATGGGGATGGGAACCCAACTTGTGTGATTGGAGATCCCATGAAGCAAGTTCATATGGGTAATAACAAGTCTTCTATTTAGTTCTGCTAGCCTAACTAAAATTGCTCATTTTCCATGATGTGAGATATATGCTAGAAACCGCATTCTTTGAGAGGCTGAGCTAAAAGCTCTTAATGATTATCATAGCCCTTAACTTAAGGGTGGTGTGCAAAAGCGGTACACACTTGATGATATCACCTATATGAGTGTGAGGTGGGGCCGCCTCTATGAAGCATGACAAAACTTCTAGAGCACTCATGAACACCAAGCACGCGCATGGCCTTACGGCGCACAACGGCGTAATAACGAGAAATTGTGCGGGGTGAGACACGACCGTTAAGACCCTGATTTACCAATAGTAGCTTGTTGGTTCATAGAAACTATATGTTTCACCAAAAGCTCGATTTATTAAGACTTAATCGTCTCGGTTTGGTTCATAGTCTACGGACACCAAACTTAAAGTCTCACTCCTTTAATCCAGCAGAAATTTTCTAAACTAATTTTAAAAAATCTAAAACTATTCATTTGAAATATGTGGGGGATTGTTGAAAAAAATGGAATATTTCAGATGAATAAAATAGCTAAAATTATTTTCTCTTATTATCCAATAATAATATTACTCTATAAATCTAATTTATATTTTCATGCATTCCATTTAAAGTTAATGAATGGTTGATTGAGCTCTTCAAAATAATAACGTTAAAGCAGATCATTGAATTAAGAAACGTATGTTTAATAACCTTCTCAATTAGTGTAGTGATATTAAAGTGCTCCAACGTTTATAATTTTCAATGCATACGAACGTTGGCTCTACGAACTAATATATCTGGCCAGCAACGTTTATCATTTGTATGGATATATATATGTGTGTGTGTGCCTTCGGCCAGCTGTGTAAGACAGACAATTTTGAGCTAAAACATCCCCTTAGAGATTACAACTCTGCTGGATTAATTTTATTCTACTCTCGTTGTTCTGTTACCGGCGTAAGCTGAAGAGCTCGTTTTATCTTGGGGAAAGGTTTTCGCTAGTCGGAAATACTTTCTTGAGGACAGCGTTCACGTGACTCGAGCTATATTATTTTCTAACGCTTTTTTGCAGGTTTATCCGGCCAAATTTCCTCCAACAACGGGTTCTCAGTTTTATTTTCAATTTTATCCAATGTTTATATCTTGAGGTGTTTTATGTAATTGATTTTGAAAAAAATTCTTATTCTCACAATATTTATTTTTATCTTTGACATTTATGTTGTAACATACGAAATATGTTACATTTCACATAAAAAAATTGTTAAATACACGGGTTTAATGCACCAAACCCCCTCGTGAAATATAAATTCAGCGCATTAGCCCCATGTGATTTAAAAAATGCATCAAACCACACTGTGTTATAATTAATCATGCGCCAAACCCCCTCCAAGAACAAATTCAATTTCCAAAAAAAATAAAAATGATTAGTTTTTTTATACCGATCCCTCCCTCCATTTCACTTTGGCACACAATTTAAGAAAAGTGGGTATTGTGTGGTGGAGAATTGTGTAGAGGAGAGAGAAATGTGTAAAAAATATTGTGAACCATAAATTCTTTACCGAAAAGGGAAAGTGGAAGTTTAGTTGGAACGGATGGAAAAGGAAAGTTGGAAGATATAATAGGAACGGAGGGAGTATATTTTAGAAATTTTGACAAAGTTACTTGCATATTCAACCATATTATTAAAAAAGTGATTTTAAAATTGTAAAAATTTGTTCTTGAAGGGAGTTTTGCCATGATTAATTAAAACACAGGAAGGTTTGACGCATTTTTGAAATCACAAGGGCTAATGCGCCAAATTTATATTTCACGAACGGGTTTGGCGCATTTAACCCTTAAATGCACACTACCTTTATTTTTGTCTTTGACATTTATGATGCACAACTTTGATCACTAATATATACGTAGTATTATTTTCTACTAGTAAAAAAAAAATTTTTTTAAATTAATTATTGATACATTAATAATAAAGTGTAGTCAAAATAGAACATGTTAATAGTGTAAAAATTCAATATGTTCCATTTATTTAAGAACAAAGGTAATATTATTTTATGGAGTACTATATTTTGACATTTTTTTCAATATATGTTGTTGAATTGAATTTGGTCCCACCTGAATGTGAATGCTAGATCCGCCCCTATTTGGTAGTACAATTTTCATGTAAAAAAGAGCGTTCTAAAGATGAGTTGAGATTTGAAAAAAATGGATGACAATAATCCCAATCTGACAGATAGAGAGTGGTGCTCTGTCTCCGGTACTTGCAGAGTCACTATGCATTTTTTAGCATAGTAACTCCTCATCGCAGTTGTCGGGATTCGAACCCGACACCTAACCTTTGTAACTCATCATCGCAGTTGCCGGGATTCGAACCCGAGACCTAACTTTTGTGACACTCCCTTCCTACCAGTTGAGCTACGCCCACCGGTATGAGATGAGATTTGGATTCTTTATTATGTGCGCAGCCTGATCGACTAGTTTCTCATTTCACGAGTCATCCTAGACTCGTAACCTCTTCTATATGATAGATTTGTTATTTGTCCATCCAAATTTTGTATAAAAAAAATAAGAAAATGTATAGATTTTGAATTATTCCTATTTGATAATAATAATGATTTGCAGTCTCTAAAATTAGATACTCCGTATAATAATTGTTATCTATGCACAACTTATTGTTATCTATGCACAACCTATTATAGATACATTGATAAAAGTGTAGGTGAAGATGTTTCTTATATTAGTGTTTCAAAAAAACCTTTATCAACAATAGTCCATGCGTACATTTAAGCCGACTTCTCCCAAAAAAAAACAATAGTCCGTACATGCAATCAAGAAGAAATAGTCAGAAAAATTATGTTAATTAAAATTAAGTGAGATTCTCTCTAGCGGATCCGCACAACCAGGAGAATGCTGGATTCTGAATGTAATAGTGATTAGCCCCGTTTCACTTACAAAAAATGACACGCCTTTACACATGTATACAACCTGATTATTTGTGGTATTATTGTATAGACAATAATGTCGATAATATTTGGAAAATAATCTCTAATTGTTTTATCAATATGACAGACAATTTGGCGTGTGCAAGGGCATTTACACATTAAAAAAAGGACACCCCATCCCTGAGGGTCCCCAACATCGACCGGACAGTTAGACTGGAGGATATAAATTGGACTTTAATTACAATTCGACAGATAGAGAAGGGGACTCTGACCCTGGTACTTACGGAGACCCTATACGTTTTTAATATACTCACTCCGTCCCTTATAACTTTGCCAACTTTCCTTTTTCGGTTGTCCCAAAAACTTTGCCACTTTCCCTTTTAATCAATCAATTTGTGACTCATGTTATTTCTCTCTCCTCTGCTCAAATCTCTACCACACAGTTTTTACTTTATTATTTTACGTGCCGGTCAAACTTGGCAATCCTTTTAGAGACGGAGGGAGTAGTAATTTGTCATCGCAGTTGTCGGGATTCGAAAACGAGAATTGACATTTACACATAACACATGGTGATATGGGGACGTCTTGTACACCAAGGATAGCTATTTAATGAGGTGTACTCTCCAACGGGTGCAGCTTCTCTCCATTTTTTCTTCTCCATTTCTCATCCATTTCTTTTTTTCTTCCCATCTCTCTCTACCTTTTTCTCTATCTTACTTATTTATCCAAATTCCTCTCCAACAGCATCCCAAATTCCATAGATGCATTTTAATTTATACGAGTACTCCGTAATAAAGACATCATATTAAATGCCGACAAAGCAAAACTAATATTGTGTACAAAGTATATGCAGCACCTGTTTTCATATGCGATGCATTGAAATAATATCATAGTATATCTTGTTGGGGGAGAAAAAAAGTCAATCTCATACCACTAATTTCTATATGTTTGCACAGTGTTTGTATAATTTACTCATGTATTTGATACCATGAGATTAATTATGTTACGTTACACAAGCTAGTTTCAAGATGTTATTAACTTTTTTTAATTTTAATCTAAATATTAAAAGTGGTCCAATCAGGGGCGTAGCTGGGGGAGGGTCAGCCCAAATTTTAAAAATTTCATATAAAAAAGTTTTCAAAAATTTTCCTTGTACCGACTCAGTCTGACTCATTGTTCTGCCCCGCTCCTGTTCACAATGGTACATGAGATTACGTTAAAAAAGCGTGAAAATCACTGATTGATGGCGGTGGAAGGTTACTAATTAGGACCTTCCAATATGATTGCAATTGTAATCACTGATTGATTTCAACTTTATACTCCCTCCGTCTCGTTGGAATGTTCCTGCTTTCCTTTTTGGATGTCCCGTTGGAAAGTTCCCATTTCCCTAAATAGAAAGTTATTCTACATCAAAACAGGGTCAAACAGTGCAAAACAGTCTCAAACAGTGTCGAAACAGTGCCAAACAGTGTCAAAACAGTAAAATTTAGTCTCTAGTAAATTTATTTCCTTAATATGTGTGTAGGTCAAATCGGGAACATTCCAACGGAACGGAGGGAGTATATGATTAATAACATGCTTTTGATCAATGAGGCTTTATATTAGATTCTCTAAAAAGGATAGGGTAGTATGGAGGCGGGAGTCTTATACGGAGTACCGTTTAGTTTGTTGGCCGGTGATAATAGAGTATTGGAGTGTATTCATTTTTCATGAATTTGTTACAGTAACATATTTAAGAATTCATTTAGTTGGGAAAAGGGTCAAATAAGCCCTCGAACTAATCGGAAAAGTGCAAATCATTCCTTTTATAGGAGATTCTGTCCGGCCATTGCCATTTGGGACGGTTCCCGATAGAATTTTATGATGATTTTTTTAAAACATCTTCTTCATTAAGTCTAGTTTACTCATACCAGATTTGAGCTAAAAATGTAACTGGGAAGGCAGTCGAATAAATGTTTGAAGATAACTGCGCAGTTAAACAGCGCATTATATTTCAGAAAATTATTTGAGTGCCTTCCCGGTTGTATTTTTAGCTCAAATTTGGCATGAGAAAACTAGACTTAATGAAGAAGATGCTCAAAAAAATTCCATCGAAAATCGCTCCAAATGGTGATGGCCGGACAGAGCCTCCTATAAAAGGGTGATTTGCACTTTTTCGTTTAGTTAGAGGGCTAATTTGCACTTTTTCCCATAATAGTTTATTGAGTTTCCTCAAAAAAACATTATTTTGGAATATTAATTTTTTTAGAGGTGATGAAATTGAAACTAAATTGCTAAATTCAAAAGTTAGGGATATGTGTAAACTAGAATTAAAAAAATCATTTATCGCGTTTTTTGCTACATTTATCCCAAATTTTGTATCATTCTCCTATTTTTTTCTAGAAACAATTCATTTTGAGAAATTAATGCATCTTTTTGCTAGTAACTCAAACTTGCTCATACTAACTTCTCTCAAATTAAATTCTGTGTGCGCTATTAAAAAAAGTTAAGATGCATTTGATCCGATATATCTATGGGGCACAACGTTACTCTCAAGTATTTAGAGCCCGTTTGGTGACCTTGTTTTTCGGTTTATCAGGCTTATTAGCCGACTTTTTCAACAAACACGTAACTTTTGATTTCGCGCGCTGAGTTGTGTAGTAATAAGAAAAAGTAAGATTGAAGTTACCTTTCTAGCTGTATTGGCTGAAATTACTGTAGAAGATCATTTTAACTATTTTTCATATATTTTTTTCTTTATTTTATTAATGAAAAATATTATAAATATAATTTTTTATAAATCAGCAGAAGCAGCCACTTCAGTCATAACTTCAGAAATTTCAGCAGAATGGGCCGATTCATCCAATTTCAGTGTTACCAAACGGTCTTTTAATGTGTGAATTCTAAGACACAAATTGAGGGAGCATTTGTAAGCTTATTTCTGTTTTTTTTTAAAATAAAAATATTATTAAAATGAAACATATTTATAAAAACTTGACTAATTATTATGGAGTACTATAGTATAATTTCTTAATCTTTTAAATGTTAAAATTAAATATAAATTATTATTACTTAGTTATTATTATTATAGTTACTAAATTTAAGTATATTTCATTTTTGTAAGTAACATTAATTTTAATTTTAATTGTATATATGAAGTTATTTTAAAAAAATAATTTTGAAAGGTTTATGCTTTGAGAACGTTGCACGGCCATCAGATGAAGACCCACGCCCGACCACACTATCCGAATTGAACGGTGATCCGCACTTCTCTCTTCATTTCTTTCGACAAAGAAGAAGAGAGAGCTAAGACTCGGGGGTTCCTCGGAATCGCGCCTCCCCTCCGCCTCTCTCTGTCTGTATCTCTTCTCTTTCAAATTCTTTTGCTTCTTCTTCCCGAATCTTCCCCAGATCAAAGAGAAGAAACCAGGAGAAATTGAAAGAAAGGATTCCCCATTTGGAAAAAACGGTTTCAAATCATTTAGTTATTGGCCGGAAAATGGAAATCGACAGCATTGAGTGCGTATCATCCTCGGATGTCATGGAGGAAGAAGAGACCCCGTCATCCTTGCGTCATCATCCCCACCATCATCGTCATCAACACATCCCTTCTTCCACAAATAAGCCTCACCACAGTAATTTGTTTCCTGCCGGAATTGCCCCCACCAGTGTTCATGAATTGCTGGAATGCCCCGTTTGCACCAACTCCATGTACCCTCCCATTCATCAGGTTCTTGCATTTTTTTTAATTTGATTTTAATACTCTCCCGATAATTCACCCCCTGTGGATTAGACGGAACATTTCCAGCTATGCTTGTTTAATTAGCATCTCAATAAGTCAATAGTATTATAGTAGCATGTGTTTATGGTAGAACAATTGTTGGTATAGATGAGGGATTGGCTGAAGCTTTTTGGTGTATTCTTAGCTTATTCCAGGAGAATTACAATATTTAAGGACGTGGGCGTTATCTAATGCGGATTAGTAATATTTTGCTTCATAGTGAGAGGGAAGGTTTAGGTTCCGTTTGGAACCAACAAAAAATTCAGTGGAAGAAAAGCAGGAGAAATACTAAACATTAATATTTGTTAAAAATTAATAAATTTACAGGATCTAAACATACCCTAAGGGTCTATTTGGAACTGGGAAATGATAGGAATAAAATATAGGCAGCGAAATGGAGAAAAAAATTGATGGGAAAGATGTGAGGGAAATAAAAATATATATGCTGGCTGCAAACTCAATATATCAATTTTAGATATTTATTCACTCTTTTTCTTTAAGTATTTTTTGTTATATAAAGAAGAGAAAAGGTGCAAATAAACCCTTCTCGTAAGCCTCTATACTAAAAGAATGTCAAAATCTATACTTTTTTGCATTTTTTGAGTTATTTTTATATTCTACATTTTTTAAAGTGTTTACATATTTAACTTTATATTTTTTACATTTTCAGTTTATTTTTTCATTTTTTTATTTTGTTTTGACACTTTTGCATTTTATATTTATTTTGGGGTTTTTAGTATTTTTATATTATTAAATTTTTATGTTTTTCAAATTTATTTTATTTTTTATTAGGTTTATCATTTGTTTTTATTATGTTTTTCAAAAATAACCTGCTGAATCAAAATGGTTGGATTGATTGTTTTTTAGTTAGAGATTGGAGTGATGGATTTGAAATAATACAAGGATGTATTTGAACCTTTTCACTCTAAAGAATAAGGAATACATATTTCTGTAAAATCTTAACAGTTTGTGAGTCAAATTTGATTTGATTTTCCTTCACATTTCCCAATGTAAAATTAAACACAGCAAAATAACTTTCTGTGATAAATTTTCTTCTTCTTTCATTTTCAGGGATCTCATCCAACATATCCTAAAATTTTGCCACTTTTCATGGATCTCATTCAAACACATCCAAACATAGTCTAATGGATGAATCAGTTTTGTTTTGGTAAAGTTTGGTTAAAAGTGAGTAAAAAAAATATTATTATTTTATGCAAAAAGAATGAAAGAACTAATATGTAAAGTAGTATAAATACAGCTTAAAGGAAAAAATCTATTAAAAAACAATCATAAGACAGAATATTTCCACTAATTAAAAACAAATAAAAACATGTGAAAATAAAGATATTCTCATTAAGTAGAAGAATCTTAGACATGATTAAATATTAAAAAAAGCTGATTTTCTTCTTCTTTTTAAAGGCTGAAATCATATTTCCCAAATCTCAATCATGCTCCAAATATTGAAGGCTAATAATGATCTCCCTTTTCATAGTGCCACAATGGTCACACGCTGTGTTCAACCTGTAAAGTAAAGGTACACAACAGATGCCCTACTTGCAGACAAGAGCTTGGTGATATTCGGTGTTTGGCTTTAGAAAAAGTGGCAGAATCCCTTGAACTGCCCTGCAAATATTTTTCATTGGGGTGTCCAGAAATATTTCCATACTACAGCAAGCTTAAACACGAGGCAGTTTGCAATTTTAGACCGTACAATTGCCCATATGCGGGATCGGAGTGTCCTGTCACTGGGGATATACCTTACCTTGTTTCTCATCTAAGGGACGACCACAAGGTTGACATGCACACAGGATGCACTTTCAACCATAGATATGTTAAGTCTAATCCTCGAGAAGTGGAGAATGCCACGTGGATGCTCACTGTAAGTTGACCCTACTCCCCTACTTCCTTTATTGGGTGGATCAAGGGCACTCATTTCACCCCATTTTTTTACTTGTTTCTGTTCATGGTATCATATACTGATATACGTTTACTGGTGAAAGTCCTCTTTTGTCTTTCATTTTCTGACTGAAGAATGTGTAGATACTGGGGTTACATACCTTTGATTAATGAATTGAGGGTATCTGCTTAATTTACCTGTGATTCTTGGGTCAATGTACTTTTGTTTTTCACATAGCTTTACAGCTTTTTTGAGTTTTGCATTGCTGATGATTTCTTTTCTTTAAGAAACACAATAACTTTAATGCACTTTAGGGTCCATTTGGAAACAGAACAAACTTGATGAGGAAAATAGAGAGGATAATGAGAATAAAAGAAAATGTGGGCGAAAGTATAAAGGTTTGACTCGAAATTTATGATAAATCGCAGTGAGACTTATGCCCAATAAATTTTTATTAAATATTTGTTTTGTTTGTTTGTTTGTTTGTTTGTTTGTTCATTCGTTCCGGTTTTATAGTGACTAAAAAGAAATCTAAGTAAGATTTTTTTAAAAATTTATTCTCCTTTGTGTTTGGCGAGCACAAGTAAATAACTCTCCTGAGTTTTTTTTCCATTTCGGCACCAGTTGCCATGATCCATGCACAGCCTTAGTAATAGGTGTAGGAAATTTCTTGTCCAAATGCGCTTTCTGATTTCTTCCAAAAAGGATGTTGGTACTACACCGTGTTTAGCCTTAATTGATACATGGAGGAAAACACGGGCTAAAAGGAAAATTCCTCCTTTTCACAATCAGCTACTGTTCTAGTGTTTGATAAAAAAAAACTTTCAGAATATTTGCCATTGACTCATTAAAATTCAAAAGAGCATTCAGCACCACTTTTCTCTTTTTCCAATTATGTTCTCCTCAGCTATCAGCTGAAGTCATTTATAATAATTTAGGTATTAATTATCAGGGCAACTTATGTTTTTCTCATTCGCATTAGTTTGTGACTTTGTTCATACTTCATTCAGGGGGTGGGAGAGTTGTTTGCTTTCATTAGTTCAACTGCATCTCTAATAACCATTTGTCAATATGTATTGATTTTAAATACTAGAGTAACTGGTAATTGTGATGCAACCAAATAAAGACATTTTGTGCGTAACAATTCCATTAATACTCACCCTTCTTCTGGTTGTTAGGTCTTCCATTGTTTTGGACAATACTTCTGCCTACATTTCGAGGCATTCCAGCTCGGGGTGGCCCCGGTTTACATAGCCTTTGTGCGGTTTATGGGTGACGAGACCGAGGCCCGCAATTACAGCTACAGTCTGGAAGTAGGAGGGATGGGTAGGAAGCTAATTTGGGAGGGAACCCCTAGAAGTATAAGAGACAGCCACCGGAAGGTCAGGGACAGCTTTGATGGACTTATCATTCAACGTAACGTTGCTCTCTTTTTCTCTGGCGGCGATAGGAAGGAACTTAAGCTTAGGGTCACAGGGCGGATTTGGAAGGAGCAACAGAATCCCGATTCCGCCTCCGTTTGTATACCCAATCTTTGTTTGTAGCACCACTTGAGCCCCCCACTCTGCTTGCATGAGTGTGAGTGTGACACTGTTAATTATTATTGACGTTATTTATGCTATGTGAAGATATATCTTTTCCTCCATTTTTCTTGTTGAATTTCGTATAAGCTTTGTAAGTACTTGGGATTTCTTAAAGAAAAAGGTTGAGGTTTAGAGAACAAATAAAATAAAATTCGCCACATCAAGTGAATAAGTGAGGTTGAATTGATCTAAAGGTAAACTTGAGATGATTCAACAGTTCACTCGACTATATCCTAAATTCCTAACCTTCTATTTGTAGTACTAGTATCACTGTCTTAAGAAAAATATCCTAGAAACCCTCATTTTATGGAAAGTGGCCTCTTTATTTTAATCATCAATATCATCCGCCAATCAGCTTTCAATGTAATTTGAAGGAGAGCTAAGCCAATCTCTGTAATCAGACAAAAAAATGATTACCCTAACAATCATGTGAGCAAACTGATGTGAAGGTAACTCATGATCAATGACTATGAGTTTCTTGATCCAACATGTGCTAGACATGTTCATTTTGTTAAGGATGGTTTAACAAAATAGGAGTAAATGGAGTCCAGAATTTCAAAATGGATTACTATGTGAAAGGGGAAAGACGTAAATATACCCCTAGAATACATGTGAAAGTGCATATACCTCTGAATTTTAAAAAGGTGCCAAAATACCCCTAATATTTCTATAAAAGAGCAAATTTACTCTTATTGACTTTAAATAAATAATACTCGTATAGATTTATAAAAAAAAAACAAATCATATATTTAAATTTCGAAAATGATAAATAAATAAAATAAAGAGTTAAAGATTTATTTTTTAAAATATTAAATCTTTAATTTTAAATTGCAAAATTATTTTTTCTGCCATATGAATGAAGCACTTCGAATTCATAAATATTAATTTTAGTCTTCTTGCGAAATCGCGAACACATCATTATATATTTTGAAATAACGTTATTTGGTTTTTTTTAAACTTAATAAGATGAAATTCACTATTTTGTAATCTTGTACTATTTATTAATTATTATCATATAAAATATGTAACTTTATAGTGTATAGAAAATTAAAAATTAATGATTTTTTACATTGCATCACATATGTTAACACCATTGTGAAAGAATCATAAAATAAAGTAAATATAATATTACAATTGAGGATATCTATTTTGTAAATAAAAATAAAACAAATATAAGCTGTGAAATTAAGATGGTAAAATCCAGTGATTTTGACTAGAATTGCAACAGTAATTCTAATCCTTTAAATAATGATCTCTTCACTTGTGCTTATCTCAATTTTAAATGAGATCATGTGTGATCAGATTATACTAGTTCCATCTTATTAAAATTGAGACAAGATAAAATTGTGTGATATGTGAATTTATGTATGAAAAGACTAAAGAAAACCAATGTTGGGGTATATTATTCCGGCCTACTATTGTTCAGAGGTTCGAGGCATCGCCCCGGTATGGAGCCCAGTCGGCGAGGTCCATTTAGGCCTACCCGGCCCATTTTGGCCCAACCGGCCCGTTAGGCCTACCCGGCCCATCTCGACCCAACCGGCCCGTTAGGCCCATTAGGCTAGCAAGTACACCCTCCCCCTTTCTATAAATAAGAGGCATTTGCTTCCATTTGGAGGAGGACTTCTCCCCTCCCTGCTGTTCCTTCTTCTTAGTTTCTAGATTAGATGAGCTCATAAACTTCATTAATGGAGGTTGCGATAATATGTACCATGTAAATGGTGAGGAGAGTATTAATGAGAAAGAGAGAGCTTGGACATTAGCCTAAAAAGTCTTGTGGTTTTCTCCCTTTCGGGTTTCCACGTAAAAATCGAGTGTTATATCATATTATACCTATATCTATTAGTTTATGTTGGACTAAACTCAACAACCAATAACACATAAATATCACTGTCTCCGTCCCATTTAACCTGTCTTACTTTCCTTTTTGGGTTGTCCCAAAATAAGTGGCATCTTTCCCTTTTTGGAAATAAATATGCGGTTCACAACATTTCACTTTATCATACTTAAATCTCAAACCCAACTTTTACCTTTTCAACCACTTTATTAAAAAGGGAAATTACCCAAAATAGGAGGAGATGACATTTGGAATTCCAAAAATAGGACTAGTATGTTTTTCATCCCGAAATAGGAGTTATTACTGTCATGTATGAAAAATACTGCCATGATTGAAGAATACTATCATTAATTATAATCAATACTGTAATGTTAAATGCACTGTACTGCAACTATTTGGCAGTCACGGCTACAAGATGACAGTAAATACTGTCATGTTAGTCCCATTTCGGGAATAAAAACAAAGTAGTCCTATTTTGGAATTTCAATTTTCATTTATTCCTATTTTGGGAAATCTCCCTATTAAAAATTGTGGCAAAATCAAACGGGACACGTAAAATAGGACGGAGGTAGTATCAAATATACAATGAGACTAATATATTGCACAATTTATAAGGTACACCCGAGTGTACCTATACATCCGAGTTTTTGTAACTCTTTACAACTTTCAGCCTAATTATGATAGGTCTGATTGAACTCTTTGCACCTTCTCTTTCGATGTTGCTCCCTACGCACTAGACATGAAATGTAATTACAATCTGATTGAAGTATCTTCATCACTCTATTTATGTCACGACCCAGACCACAATCTAAGCGTGTGTACAACCGCCGTATAATCGAGTGACGTCACCCGCGGGTCAACCTCACTTAATCACACAAGGCGTTCGAGAAAACAATACATCCTTACTCAGTAGTAAACATACATCACAACAACACAAATTAAACCATTGAATAGCGGAAATATTCAGCGGTAATTCATAGGCCACATTCGGCCAATAACATGGGCATGCAAGCCCAAAAGTAGTTTAAAACAATTAAAAATATCAATGAGCAATGTTTAGTAATTTGAAAGAACATGAGGAAGCACAAACCACGTCTTCCTTGAATTTGATGTCACCCGTAGAAAGGTGCAAGTAACAAGCCCTATCTCAACCTTAAAATGCCCCCCCCCCCCCCCCCCCGAAGGGGTCAGTACAGGTACCGAGCGAGTAACACGCTAAATATAGAATAACTAGCGTTTCAAGTATAAGACCCAAACATAGGGTGATACGTATGTAAATAGTCTTTCCCCCAAGTTAAGAAATACTTAACAGTATATATATACACTTGGAAAATACCCGATCCGTAGATCACCATTTTATTTGGGGAAAATAGTAATAGTCAATATTCTGGACTAAAAACCCCAACCCACCCATATATTTATGAGTGTATAGGACTCCTCCTTATCTTTATTTCAATATCATAATCTATGAGTTTTGAGGATAACATAATCCTTGGGTACTCCACCGATATATATATATTTGAGTGTTAAGGACTTTTAGTCCTAGGGTCTTCCACCAATTTATAATCCGAGTGCTAAGGACTTCAAGTCCTAGGGTCCTCCACCAATTTATAATATGAGTGTTAAGGACTTCCGGTCCTAGGGTCCTCCACCAATTTATAATATGAGTGTTAAGGACTTCAAGTCTTAGGGTCTTCCACCAATTTATAATATAAGTGTTAAGGACTTCAAGTCCTAGGGTCCTCCACCAATTTATAATATGAGTGTTAAGGACTTCAAGTCCTAGGGTCCTCCGCCAAATTTACAATCCTATGATCAACCACCTATCAACCTAGATAGACTCTATATCATATTTATTCATTCATAGCTAAATCAATTCATAAGGCTTGTGTATCTCAATCCACATGGGCGGATCCAGTAATGAAGAGTAGGGTGGGCTCAGCAGAAAGAAAAAATTGTTATTGCAAACAAAAGGTTTAGCTTAGGGGTGTAAGCGATCCGAGCTTAAGGAGCTTTTTTGAACTCGAACACGAGCTAAATTTTGAGTTCGAATAGTTATTCAAGCCGAGTTCGAGCATAGTGATATTTGGTTTGATCCGGGCTCGAGCCTGTCAATAACTCGTAAGTTATAAGAATAAATTTTATTTTATCTTAAAATTTAAACATTTTTGTTGAAAATTTTAAATCTATTTGAACACTAAAAAAATAGAATTAATACATCTATTTTATTCAAGCCGAGTTCGAGCATATATGAATAAACACTGTTTTATTATCTACTCAAAAATTCAATTAATAATCAAATAGAATTACATAACTATAAAAAACACTAATGCACAAAATAATAGATTAATACACAAATACACAATCACACATTCACAATTGGAGCAAATAACACATTCACACAATCATGCATAATAGATTAATGCTAAAAATTCAATTACTGCAAGTCGGCAAAGGCAATTGGAGTTTACCTAGAGGCTGGAGCCGGCTGGACTGCTGGAGGGAGGCGCAGAGGCAGAGCCGCACGCCCGCACAGGCGGACAGCCGGACAGGGATAGCGGAAGACGTAGACGGCGGCGCGACGCGGTTGATGGCCTGATGTTCAGGTCTTCGGTCTTCCTCGCAGTCCGCAGAGTCACAGGTTCACTTCACAGCTCCTAAGCCTTCATCCTCGTCACAAGTCTTCATTCGCGCAGCTCTAATTGCGTAGGCCAGGCGAGAATCTGGGGTGTGGGCTGTGGCCTGAAGAGCTGGGCTGGGATTTAATTTAATTTTGAGGTGGGCTCAAAATATAACATATATCTATACTACCTAATAAAAACATTGGGCTTGGCTGAAACCCACCCCTGCCCTCAAATAGACCCGCCTCGGTCAATCCATGCAAAGCCATGCATTTATATAAATTTATAATTAACTAATACCAACTGGTATTAATTAATCCATTATTCGTCGGTCAACGTTTTCGTTGATCGTCATTTCAAACCTTGTACGTCTCAACTTGATCATCA
Source organism: Cuscuta europaea (assembly GCA_945859875.1). Taxonomy (NCBI): domain Eukaryota; kingdom Viridiplantae; phylum Streptophyta; class Magnoliopsida; order Solanales; family Convolvulaceae; genus Cuscuta; species Cuscuta europaea. The sequence continues at coordinate 42,684,038 of CAMAPE010000005.1, read as the reverse complement.
TCATATAATTAAGTTAATAATATCCATTTGTGCTCCTCTTGCACTTCAAGCAAATATGTCTTTTTATATAATTCCTCATATCATATTTTATGCATAAACAATTAATTCCTTTCATACAAACTTAACCATGTTGGCTAATCACATGTTTAAATATCTTTTAAACATCATTATGAACACATATAACATTTATTTAGGTAATTTCATAATTAACCCAAAAGTTATAAGATATTAAGCCATCGACTCACCGTAAATGAGTTTTAGCGTGTTCTACGCTCCTCGGTTGAACTCCGGCGAAACTCCGACGAAACTCCGGCGAACTCTAGAAATACCTTAGTTAAGCTCCTAACATGGTTTTATCATCACAAAACTCATATCAATACAAATAACCTCTAAAAGGTTATTTTCCGCCGAACCGGTCGTTTTGGCTTCTAAGTCCTTTCTTAGACTTAGAACTACCTTCCAACCCTTCCTTCTACATTTCTAAATATGTAGAGCTACTCCAAGGGTTCTCCATATGCTAGAAAAGTCATATGGTAGTTAATGAATAGAAGAAAAAATATTATAAGGTCATTATCTAAATCCACCTTCTTTTTCCTCCTTAAATCTTCTCTTGCACTTCGTTGGGCTTGAGCTTGTTCTTGGCTATGGAGGGTGATATTTTCTTGGATTTGCTTCCTCCCCTTGTGAGTATGGCCGAATGATTAGGGAGAAAGGGGGTGGGTGTCCTTTTTGTGTCAATAGAAAGAGTGATGCGGGGGGAGGTCCACATTGTTTTGTTTGATCCCTTTCCCTTCACTTCACACACATCTCCCATGTCCCTCTATCACACCAACCGCCCACCCCCTCAATTTTTGTGGTTAAATTCGTGGGTTGGCCCTCACTCATGTGGGAGGTCACCCCTTTTAGTCCAGAAGTGTGCAATCGGTCTCGAAAGTTGTATTTTTTGGACTGTTTTAATTATATTTTATTTTATCGGGTCAAATAAAATATAACACATGTTCCTACTCATTGTAGGCCTTTAGAATGGATTTACAATCTCCAACTTTAATTTAGAAGTTTCCGAAATTCATTTCGGACTCTTATCTGATAAGTTACCAATACCGATAATTGGGTTTCGTTTGACCGACGGGTCAACCCTATGCCCTTTCTATGGTCCAACTAAAATATGTACCATCATATGAATATTGTCTAGACCAGGATGAATATAATATGTGGTCTCGGGATTATCAGGCGGTCCCCGCCCCCGATGTGGGTCCCACGTGCAATTTACTATTCACGCAAAAGAATTATCAAGAATTTACAACCTCGTAAATTCATAAATCATTATTCAAGGTTTACTACATGATTTACTAAAAAGTAAATATACTCGGGGACGGTGTTACAATTTAACTAGTAAGGATCTGATGGTTTCATTAAAATTATCTTCTAAATAGTAATGCCCACCAACTGTTTGTAAAAAATCCGAAGTGAATTTTTGTCCATTTTTTGAGCAAATTTTAAATAAACTTTGTTGTATTTGAAAATAGTATCGACTAAGAAATGTATTTTATTTTTCACAATAGTTCTTTTTTTGCATTGATTTAAATAGCTTTCATGCTACTTGAATTAAGGATTCTGTGATTTCGTTTCTTATTTTTTAAGTTTTTCTCTTTAAATAATTTGCTATTAGATTTTATGTTCGTTTTTTTTTATATTGGATTCAACTATTAATGATTCTTATGTGATATTTTGAGCGGTTAATGTTATACTCTTCTATCATTACATTTAAAATGAGCATTCACCAATTTTACAATGTGCATTGTGTTAAAATTGGCTGAGCTTATTATTAAGAAAGATTTATTCTAAGTTATTTCTAATGAATATGTTACATGTGTGAGTTAAAGAAATGAGTTTTATGTTATACATATATGAGCATCACTTTCAAAAAAATGAGCATTGGTATACCTTTATAAAATAAGTAAAAAAGAGTTTTACGTTATACCCAAATGAGTATAATATTTACACGAAATGTACATCGATATAACGTTTTATCATAAGAACTATTCAATGAAGATTTTTTATGCTCAATAGGTTTTGAAATTTTTATGCTCAATGGCAGAGTTTCAATGTTCAATGGAGGAAAGTTGATGCTTAATGAAAATGTCTTGATGTTCAATGAAATATCTTGATGCATATTCCAAAAGTTTAATATTAAACTAGATTCATATATTGGAATCCATAGGAGTCTATTATAGATATAATTTAAAAAATTTACGTAAAAGAAGAAAAAAGAATGAATCAAAAATTATGAAGTAGAAGTCACGATGCTCAATATTAATACTCAACAAGATATGTCTGATGCTCATTAAAAGTTTATTAATGCTCATTTAACAGAAACTGTAATTTTCATCTTAATAGAAGAAGTTTGATGCTCGATGACAATCGTTATGTAAACTAACAAACCATACGATTTTCATATCAATGGACATTTTTGTAATTTATGTATGCTCATTTGGTACTGATTTATGCTCATTTTATTACGTCATATCAATGCATATTTCAAAAGTATCATATTACATTAAATTCACATATTGAAATTCATAAGAGTGTATTATAGATATAAAATAATAAGTTTTTATGTAAGAAAAAAATAAGAAAAAAATTAAATTAGAAAATATGAAGCAGAGATCGTGATGCTCATTGTTAGTCTCCTAATACTTGATAAACCCAGTATACTAACAATCACACAATCATAGCAGATAATATATCAAGTAGAGAATAAACGATGATCCGGTTCAATACCAATAAAGATGTCGAAATACAAAATAGGGTATGAACAGCGTTTTTCTCCCTTCTCTCTAACAATGATATGTGCGTGAATAGCTTATGTGAGGCTCAGGGTTTGCTTAAGGTAGCATCCTTTTACACATAAGGATGTCTAACTCAAGGCTTACAAGTGGGCTAATGGGCTGTATACATTTCTGGCACATATTACACATTTAATTAATAACTACACAAATACAAAGATATTTAATTAGATTGGACACCATTAAATATTTCCAACAGTCAAACAATCAAAAAATCGCAGATAGATTGAACATGTTTCATGTCTCGGCTCTGATACCAATTGATAAATCCAGTATGCTAACAATCAAACAAGCTAAGCGATGAAGAAGAAGCAGATAGAAAGATATGAGATGAACAAACGAATCTGGTATACCGTGTAGAGTGCCGCTGCTCTCACTCGAGAGAGAGAGCAGCAGAAAACCTAATCTTTCTATCTCTGCGCCTCTGTTCTCTAAAGCCTCAAATCATTAGGGTTCCTGTAAGTTAGCCTCCTTTTATAGGAGAAGTTGGCTAACTTACGGGTTACAAAGAAGCTAACGGTCTGATATACATTGGTGGCTCATATTACACATTTAATTAGTAACTACACAAATACAAAGATATTTAATTAGATTTGACACCATTAAATATTCCTAACAATACTCAATAAAATATGTCAGATGCTCACTAAAAGTACAGTAATGATCATTTAACGGAACTCATGATTTTTTGCTTAAATTACAAAAATGTCACTGAAAAAAATTAAATTGCATTTAAGAATAGCTTTTTTGGGCAGACATTTTTAGAGAAGCTTAAGCCCATTGAAAACATTACATTAAATTACATTTAAATGGATAAAGATTGGTACGGAAATGTAGACACCAGCTTCCCGGTATCTTTTTCTCTACGATTGGAACTTTACTATATTACGATCGGTAAGGCAGCTTCTTCTCCCATTTCATTCACCCGCTCGTTCAATAGTCAAATATCGCAGCGGAACATGAAACTTCCCAGAAGCTGACTATGGGCTAGGGGAAACCCCATTATTTTCTCCCTCAGATCTTAAGGTTTCGTTGATCGATCTCTCTCGGCATTGTGGTCAGTAAATTATGTGGTTTCACACCTCTGTTTGTTTTTCGCTTCAAGCTTTCCAGTTTCCACTAGTATTCATTTCTGCTCTACGTTACTAATTGCGTTCTTAAACAGTTAAATCTCCTTAACCCTGTTTATTTTTATCTCGGATGACCACTCCTTGCTCGAATTCTCTATTTTAGGGTTTACAACCCCTTAAAGATTGAAGCTTTGATAATTTTCAGGAATCAGTATTTTTCTGGGCTTTAGGTTTTCTGGGATCTTGAATTTTGGGTTAAGTAATCTGTTTATGATGCTTTTTGAGAATCCAATGATTCAATTGGTCTATGTAGGAGTAAGCTATTAGAAGGAAGGAAATCTGTAAATTCGTAACATTCTAGACCACAATGTCGACTGCAAGCGTTGCACTAAGCCCTGTTTTTGATGAACCATGCTGTGTGGGCCCGCGCGAGATGCAGTTGGATGAGTCGATTCTTATTTACCTAACTGTTGGTGGGACTTCGACCCTGATGCAAGTTTTTGGGTCTGATTCGATAGCTTCAGTCAAATTAAGAATCCAAAGGTACAATGGTTTCTTCGTGAAGAAACATAGGCTTGTATATGAAGGCAAAGAATTGGCACGAAACAATTCACTAGTGCGTGACTATGGGGTGACTGATGGCAATGTGTTGCACTTGGTTCTAAAGGTATCTGACATACAAGCAATCACCGTTCAGACTGTTTGCGGTAAGCTTTTTGAGTTTAATGTGGATAGAAAGAGAAATGTGGGGTATGTGAAGAAGAAGATTGCTACGGAGTTGGAAGGACTGTTTGATCTCAAGGATCAAGAATTGATATGCGATGGTGAGGAACTTGAAGACCAGACAGCTATAGATGACATATGTAGAACCAATGGTGATGCTGTTCTTCACTTATTGGTACGTAGATCAGCAAAAGTTAGGGCTAAACCGGTTGAAAAAGATTTTGAAGTTTCTATTATAGCTTTAGAAAATGCCAATGATATGGTTGTTCCTGCTAAGTCTCTTGAAAAAGTTGTTGTCTTGAAACCGCTGACTATTCACCCAGAGATCCCTCTAACTTCTGAAATTAAGGAGCTAATTAAAGCTACCCTTGAGGGCTTAAATATGGGTAAGGAACCAATTAGGTCTTTGGAAGGTTCTGGAGGCGCATATTTTATGCAAGATTCGTATGGTCAGAGATACGTTTCCGTGTTTAAGCCAAATGATGAAGAACCTATGGCAGGTAACAATCCTCGTGGGCTACCTTTGTCTACAAATGGTGAAGGTTTGAAGAAGGGGACCCGTGTGGGAGAAGGGGCAGTAAGGGAAGTGGCAGCTTACATCTTGGATCACCCAAGGGCAGGCCCACGTTCGGTGTATGTCAACGAGAAGGGTTTTGCCGGGGTACCCCCCACGGTAATGGTTGAATGCCTACATGACGGATTCAATTATTTGGATGATGAGTACGGGTATTCATGTAAGAAGGCCAAAATTGGGTCATTGCAGTTCTTTGTGGAGAATTCCGGAAGCTCTGAGGAGATGGGTCCTGGCGTTTTCCCGGTGGAAGATGTGCACAAAATCTCAGTGCTTGACATAAGGTTGGCCAACACTGATAGGCACGCAGGTAACATTTTGGTTGTCCATAATAAGGATAACGGGAAAGGGGAAATTACTCTTGTTCCGATTGATCACGGCTACTGCTTGCCAGAAAGTGTAAGTGTGGTTTTCATTATTTTTATTGCTTACTACAAATTATTTTTATTGCTTACTACAAATTTCTGAAAATGGAATTAGTTACCTGTTATGCCACAATGGCACAATGTCATACTTTACCCATCCTATAAAACTTGATCAAAGTTGACTTGCACGTTGGTAATAAAGTAAATGATGTGTGGTTGAAATTTATGTAAAGGTAAGGGAAGTAACTTTGATGAAATATTTATTACTTTAAATAGAATTGACTGAAAAAGGAAAGTTGATAAATTTTTGTGGGACGGAGGAAGCACTAACTAAAATGTACGCTCTCCTACCCCTTAAAACTTTGCCATCTTTGAATCTTTGATCAACTATATGTTTTTATTGAAAATATTTATAATATAAAAATGATATGAAAAAGTTCTTTGTTAAAATTATTTTCATAAAAGTATAAAATTCATAACTTCCATAATATTATGCTCTACTAATCAAAATCATGGTCCAAACTACAAGATGACAAAGTTTTAAGAGACGGTGGTAGTATTACTTTTTCTTGCTTAACATGAATTACTTGCCATGGTATGATGTAGAAAGGTTTAATTTGCAATTTAGTCTCTTGCCTATACTGCGATACTGCAATTTAGTTACTGCTATTACTATGTTACTGCATTTTCCCTGGTCTTTTTAGGGTTCAATGTGGTTGTTTTTCATGTAATAATAATTATCTAATGTAGTTCTCCTACCTCTTTGGTTCTAAGCAAGAAGTATTTGGTTCTAAGCAAGAAGCCAAGAAGTGTTTATGCATTGAGTCACTAAATTAGATCCATTTTGGGACTCAATCTTGATCCTCAACTATGCAGTTCAGACCCAATTTAGTTCTTAGCAAGTTAGCTGATAAAAAAGCCCTTCATAATTAGATTAAATTGTGTTTAAGGACTTAATTAAGTCCAAATTGCATAGTCAACCAATTGAGAAATAATGTATATTGAGGGATTAAATTGGGTGTTAGTTACATAGAAACATTAGGAATGATATGTCATTAACATATTAGAATCTGTGATTGTAAAAAGATTAAATACACATAAATATCCTAAATATTAAATGCATTCCTTTATTTGTTTCCTGGATCTGTGGTTCAAACTATTTGATGCTAAGGTTGGTAGTATTTGCTTGTGAGAAGGGATTTACTTTTAGAAATAATCGGAAAGTACTAAATAGTACTACCTCCGTCCTGAAATAATCGTCCTAGTTTGACCTTCACACAGATTAAGAAAGTGAAGTTGACTTCACACTATAGCGACACTGTTTGGCACTGTAGCGACACTGTTTGACACTGTTTTGCACTGTTTGACGCTGTTTTGTATAAATTTGTTTACCAAATAAGGAAATGAGACAATTATTTTGGGACGGATCGAAAAGAAAAGCAGGACAATTATTTCGGGACGGAGGGAGTAAAAGTTAGTAATTGTTAGCACCCCTCTTCCTGCTTTGAGCCTTTTGATCTGAAGTGGTTTAGTTAATCAGAACTTTTCGAAAACACTACTTCTAGTTGTTTTAGAAGAAAGTGATAGCAATGACAAATGCTACTTAAGTCTTCATCTGTTTCCAGGAACATGCTTTTCTGAAAAATGTATTCTAGATTTCCTTGTGTTTGGCACCACGAAAATTTTTTTGTAAAGGAATTTGTTTTCCTAACGCTGTGATTTTTTGTTTTGTGCATTAAAAACATATTCCGTGGTTATAAATACTACACAAGGAAAAAATATCATGTAAAACAACAAGCGCATTCTTAAACAGATTTAAAAGAACAGATGTCTTCTATATATGCGCACGTGTGTGTGGCTATATGCATGTGCGTCAGTGTGTGTATTATGAGACATTCATCTGTTCTGTTTGTTTTTATGCAGCTGGAAGATTGTACATTTGACTGGCTTTACTGGCCTCAAGCAAAGCAGCCATACTCTCCAGAGACAATCAACTACATAAATATGCTAGATGCTGAGGTGGACATTGAGCTTCTCAAGTTTCACGGATGGAAGCTTCCTGAAGAATGCGCACGTATACTCCGTATCTCCACGATGCTTCTGAAGAAAGGGGCAGCAGAGAGAGGGCTGACTGCTTTCGACATCGGGAGCATGATGTGCAGGGAGACAATAAAAAAGAAATCTGTGATTGAGCTGATTGTTGAAGAAGCTCAAGAATCCCTTCTCCCGCACACCAGTGAAGCCGCTTTCCTTGATTGTGTATCTTCTATCATGGATCGTTACCTCGATGAGGTGTCACAATCCTACCGGTAAATAGCTGTATTTATTCATTATCCATATATATTATATTTGCTCTTCCATAGGTCATCTCATGTTGTGTTCTGTTCATCTTCCAGCTCTACAATCGCCCATTATTCTCTTTGCAAGAAGTTAATAGGTTTTGTGAGCTGGGTTTATATATAATTTCCGGTGGTGTGTTCAGTGTGCATATAACTTGTTATGGACTTATAGACTTGAATAAAAACTTGTGTGTTCATAAGTTCATGTTCGGATTGTGTGTCACTTCTGGTGTCTTCATTTTTCTCTTTAGCGACTATAATCTGAACAGTAATTGTTAGACTTTTCATTGACATCCTTCAATTAAAATGTTATTAAAATGAAATAATTGATGCATCTAAGGATTTGCACCTTTGTATTTATTTAAGTCTCAAACTAGATCCGCTTCAGGCATATCAGATCAGGCTAAATGTAGATTGAAAAAACTCTACCAACATTGCGTAATAATAAATTAATAATATACACATTATTATAGAGATGTTTTGAATGAGAGGGGCAGGAAGCCCGAGGGATAGACCAGATCAGATAATATGGAAATTTGAGGACAAAGGTCTGTATTCGGTGAAGTCCTGTTATAGGCATTTGACGGGGGGAAGTCGGGTACCTGGTGGATGGGTTGGACAAAAATGTGGAAGATTGCTATTCCACCTAAAGTTAAATTTTTCCTCCGGCAAGCGTGTAACATGTGTCTCCCTACAGCCGACTACCTAAGAAAGAAAATGGTAGATATTGCAGCGGTTTGTAGTGTTTGCGGTAAAGAGAAGGAATCTGTCATGCGTCTCTTGGTCTCATGTGAGGTTGTGGCAGAATTTTGGAAGGGGTTTGGCCATTTGGGTGGGATTCTGTTTGTAGGGGGCTACGAGTTTCATTCAGTGGCTGGAGGACTTCTTCAAGAAGAGAAATGTGGAGGAGTGCAGCAGGATGGTGGTCCTTCGATGGGGGTTATGGCAGGAAAGAAATGAGAAAACTTGGCAAGGTAAGGTCTCTGGTGTGAGGCTGGTTCGTGGAAGAGCAGAGGCATTCTGGGAAGGATGGAAGCTGGCTCCAGCAATGCGTCAGCTACTATCTTGTTATGGAAGGCACTGGCAATCTATTGCCTCGAATTAAATGTTGATGCCGCCATGAGTACAGTTTGTCGGGGCTTTGGGTGGGTTGTTCGGGACTCTTTCGGGGAGTTCGTGGCAGGTGCTGCAAAATGCTGGACAGCAGAGTGCTGCACTCATGAATCAGAAATAATCGGCTCTCGAGCGGCTTTGACATGACATGCCCGATGCCCTTCAAGCTATTACTAAAATTCATGATGGGAGATCCCCTAACTCATTTGGATTGATTGGGGAGATATTTGGGACTTATTAACGGATATGAATTATATTAAATTTTCACATTAGGCGGTCAATGAGTCGGGTTACCCACTTACCCATACTCTAGTTAGAGTGGTCGTTTCTTTTGTCTGGTTTCCGGTCTTGGTTTGATGTCCCTCCTTTGTGTATTCGTTTAGATTTGTATCAATGAGAGTAATTTTTAAGTTCAAATGAACACGTTATTATAGGACTAAAACATAGGAATTTATCTTGAATATGACAATTAAAGCCATTCATAGACCATGACTCATTTGGAGTCAAATTAATAAAGACACGGCAAGACCTTCCAAGAAATTTCCAATTGTCCAGGGCACATCGTACTCTCCTTTCAAAAGGCATCCAAATCCTGCAATTGACACAAAGTTTGTTTGGGCCTTTCGCTATTTTTTTTTGTTAGTTTGTATCTTGGTATTGTAGTGACTTGTGATTATATGGGGTTTTGCTCAATTATTGAAAGAAACATATTTTTGTGGTTAAGAATGATGCTGCATGTGATGGAGTATATGTATTGATGACATTAACATGCCTACTGAAATTGATAAATTCTCAAAAAGAAAATGAAGTTGCCATCTAAATAAATAGATACTACTGGTACTATATAATACTTCGTACGCAGTAGTATAACCTATGTTGTAAGAACCGTACTGGAAGTCGATCCGGACAATTTATCGGGTCCAAGGTCAACCTAGACCAAGGTTGCCGGGTCAGACCGTCAACTGCGTAATCTGGTCAATGCCCATTAAAAAATAAATTACAAAATTTGTTTATTTATTGTCATATTGGAGTGTAAGTTTAGAATTTGTTCCCATTCGTGATTTGGTAAGAATGATACTGCGTATAACAAAAGAAGAAAATTAATGTATCAAAATATAATCTTTATCACAAAGTTTAGAATGTGTTTAAAATTAGATACACAATATAAAAACATAATCCGTACACAAAATTTAAAAAAAGGTAGTATATGTTTGATACATACGGACTACGGAGTATTTAATATTTTACAAATAGTTTAATGGCATGCATGAAATAGCAATATTAATAAGAGTAAAAATAATAGTGAGTATAAACTAATTATGATATTTTATGATATTTTAATTGCTATGCCTACGTTTAATTTTAAAGAAGCTATATGACAACCAATCAATATGTATAGGGGTCTTTTATGAATCTCATATCAGGCCCGAGTTTAGGTAGGATCTACACTGATAGAGTATAACATGAATCAGATGTCTTAACGCATCCACCCACATATATAAATGGGGTTTAATGCACCAAACTCATGTGCTATGAAAATTCGGCGCATTAGCCCCATGTGATGTAAAAAATGTGTCAAACCCACTTGTGTTTTAATTAATTATGAGCAAAATCCCTTCTATGAACAAATTTAATTGTCAAATAATAGAAAAATGATTATCATTTTTGTGTGATTTAGAGATATGATCTCAAACGGTTTTTCAGTGTCATGATATGATCTCAAACGGTTTTTAAGTGAAGTGCTTCAGGGTCTTATGGGTACAAGAAGTCATCACATTGGATGAAACCCCCACACCGCCACTGTGAAGAATTGAACTTGAAATCTCAATCCAACAATCTCATCCAACCATTGAACTACCCGTGCGTTTGACTATTTTGTACTAGTCTTAATGTATTATAGAATGTTACATGAGTAAGCTTCACAAAACATGTACACCACAAACTTATAAACAAATATGAAGTGTAGTTGATTTATTAAAAAAATCTTTAAAGAGAGTACCTGACTGATGTTGTATAGAACGTGGGGTGGCCGGTGTGATTCATTAACTTCAGTAATCAATGCAGGAGGCCACGGAGATATACGAAAATTAAATGCATGAAGTGCCGACCATTCACAAGTCGGAGATCGAAAAACTCCAACAACATAAAAAGAGGTTATATGGAGATGCGGGGAATCGAACCCCGTGCCTCTCGCATGCGAAGCGAGCGCTCTACCATATGAGCTACATCCCCTTGTTGACATGGTTCTGCGCTTTTGTATACAAAACCATTTCTTTTTCCGAATTGGAAATTTGGTTTTGGGTCAGGATCCGACCAACCAAGCCCATGAGCACAACAAGTAGGCAAGTTGCGTTGACGTATTGTGCTACACTGTTGTCCGAATTGAGTCACGTGCCCCACAACCCCATGTGTCATTTCCCTGCCCAAAGAAGCTGTGTCCAAGAAGTAATGACCAGATTACTGCTCCCTCCCATCTTAATTATATCAAGTGGCTGGTCACTTTATGTGTAAGATGACAACATTGCATATATCCCTAAATCATGCACTTCTCGTAATACCCCGTTTCTGAAAGATCTTTACACTTTCCATTTTTTGTAGTACCAGAAAGATCTTTACACTTCCTTATTTGCCTTATTTGACAAATAAATCTACACAAAACAGTGCCAAACAGTGCTGAACAGTGCCAAACAGTGCTGAACAGTATTTATTTCCTTAAAAACATTGAAGTCAAAGTGTCAAGATTTTTTGGAACCAGAGAGAGTAATATGCATGGGATGAAGTCTAAGTTGTCTTGCACAATTTTTCTCATAGAATATACTCCCTCCGTCCCATTGAATTTTGTCAACTTTCCTTTTTTGGTTGTCCCAAAAAAACTTTGTCACTTTCTAATTAAAGTAACTAATTTGTGATTCTGCACATGCATTTTTTCTCCTCTGCACAAATCTCAACCACACAATTTTTACTTTTCTTATTTCCCAAGCACAAATCCAACCGGAGGTAGTAAGTTTCGTCCCAATGTATGGGGGGCTGAGTCAGGAATTTCCTGCCCATAATTGGATAATTATGTTCTATTGGTTACTCCGTAACTATCATCCGTCTTTCCTTGAGTGAACATATGATTGGCCCTTTCTTGAGTGGACACATGATTACTCACTAAACAAACAAAAACAATGACTTATTTATTTATTTATTTATTTATTTATTAATATATAGATGTTGGCGCAATTTCTTTAGTCCACATTCCACAATAATGGTAACGATGTATCAGTTGCTAGTTGCTACCCATATTTTATTTTAGAAGTGCCCAAAATAACGACAAAAAGGGTACGTATTATTTTTCCTAAATACTAAGTTGGAGTACAAGGACAGTACTTTTTTTTTGTTTTAAAATAAAACATTAGTATTGTCATAATAATTTCCTGATAAGCGATAATCCCATTATGATTTGAAGATGGCAGTGCTTTACTCTTATTAACCTTGAGTAATTACTCTTATCTAATGAAAATCATTTCATTTTTACTGTTAGAATTTACTCATTTATTACTATCCCCTTGTCTAATTTAGTTTTGTAAAAAAATTGTCACTTGTTTTAAAAGAACAAATTCACGACTATTATTACATCTCACTTCAAAATATATTTCATTCTATTCTTTCTCTTTTCGTTCGCTATAATGAAGAATATGTGATGTCTAGAAATATTAAATGCAATAAGAGCAAACTATACCGTGGATCGGTTCACTGTGCGCAAGGTGTGTTGATCCCAAATGGCATCACTTTAGTGATTAAACAATATGATAGATTGATCGCAGCCGCTACAGGACCCATCTACGACCACCGACGAACGACATTACCAAATGGTTTTTTGAAATCCGACTACTTATTCCACTTGTCAAACTAGGGGTGGGAAAAACCGGACTGAAACCTGCAAACCGACCCTGATATGGCCCGAATCATAATCCCGGTCCGTTTTTTTTTCATTTTAACCAGCCCGAAAAATAAAATCTATAACCCAACCCGGACTGTAAAAACCCGAAACAATTAACTTTATTATAAAATCAATAATATATACAAATCTAATTTATAAATAAGTGGTAATATATGATTATAATCATGGTGGGTGAAAAAATGACCTAGTAACTTTTAGCAACTACAAATATGTTCAATTTTGTATACTGTAATTATCATGAAAATATATTTATAGTGACTTTAGTCACATTTTATCCACAAATTTTATTTAGTGATTTTTTTTAGAAAATCAGTAATCCGTATTATTTATTTATATGCATCTTAAACAAATTATTAAGGTAATTATCTTTGTTGGGTTTGAATTGTTGGTGATTTTGGAGACTAATATTTGTATTATTATTTGCAGTTTGTAATTGGTGATTTTGGAGACTAATATTTGTATTATTATTTGCAGTTTGTATTTTTGATTAATTTTATTTAAAAATAAGTTTTAAAATATAAAACAAAAATGAGATAATTTAACGTTCGAGCTTTAACCGGCTCAAACCGAACCCGGACCGAACCCGAGCTACCTAAAACCTGACTCGGACCGAATATAATGAGCTTTGTTCCGGTCCCTAATTTTCATAACTCAAGACTAATTTTCGTGTTTAGCAAAAACCTGACCCATACCGGACCAATTATCACCCCTAGGTCAAACTCGGTGAGCGATCGCCGACTAAATTCAGCGGAAGGAGGATCAAGGATGAAGTGGTAAGCGGCATGGAGGGATGGAAGATGGTGTGCTCATCTTTTGGGGGGAGAAACGGGTTTCCTTTTTCTGAGGGGGCTAGTGAATTATTGAGGTTATTTTTGTGCATGATTGGGATTTTACATGAACAAAAATGTTCAGCCTGGCACTCAGAGTATGACAAAAGGTCAGGGCCTCACACCTGTCGGCCAGGATCAATTTTTGAATATTCTTCCCAACGTTCTGGAGGCCAAATTATATTCCATTCACAAGAAAATGTTCATATATCAATATATCATATCATATCAGCCAAAAAGTGGATTGAAAGAATGCGACATCAATTCAGATATTTTCATGGTTTATTGCACACAAAGTTCGAGTTATAGATATTGATAAAAACTGGTCCATTTTTGTTCTATACTTACATTTTGTAACTTCTTTGTGCCGGTGAAGCATGCACATCGATTTCAATGTATTTAAAAGAGACGCATTAATCGAAAGAGCCAAAGAGGTTTTAAGGGCATAAAATAATTCTTCGTATACTATATATATAGTTCACACAAGAAGATGGCTCCTTTTTCATCTTTTTTTGAAAGAAACAAATTTAATTATTATTAATCAAATCACTGTTTACTACATGAGTAATGAAAGTAGGAGGATCTCTCATCCAAATCCGACAACCAGACATTGAACAGACGACTTGAGCAAAGCCATGAGTCACTCCTGGTGAAGAAATGCAAGAGCCATTTTTAATCTCGGCCATTTTTATCAATCAAATTTGTATCAAATATTTAACTTTTGATTTCACGTGCTTAATTGTGTAATACTCAGTTCTTCAAAATTTATACAATATTTAACACCTATACGTCAAATTCATGTCAAATTTCGTGTCATGCCAAATATTTTATGATCCGTGTCAAACTCGATCAATCTCGGTTAGCCCGTATGATTTTATGATGTCCCCTTCTTTGAAGTTGTGGCCGAGGAGAATATTTTATAAATTTAGTCTTCCTTAGGCCATGTTGAGGAAAGCAAAGTTTACCCGCACGAGTAGCTCAGATGGTCAAGTGATGGGAAAATTGGACCAAGTGACCAAAGTTCGAAACCTGAAATAAGGCTGGACCTCTGGTGCGCACGTGTATAAGGTCTACCGCCGTTTTGCTGACTGAGTAACCGTGATTAACCTCCTCACCATCATGTCGGGTCGGGATGAAGGCTTGGGTTGGGCATTCAACCTTTTTGGACCAAAGCAAAGTCAATGTAAAGGCTTTTAGGTTGCAACATAGGCCGCCTCTTCTATAGCACGTTTATCCGTGAGCCAAGTAGAATTTTTAATCAAAATAAAAGATAATTTGAAAAGTACAACTGCGGCTTTGGTTTAAAGATACCTCGTATAATTGTATAAACAAAAACACTTTTAAACGCCATCCATCTTGCAAAATTTATTTTTGAAATATTCATAATTACAAAGCTCTAACTTGGAACAATTTTTTTTGAAGCATTTTCGATTTATTAAAATTAGTTTCCGCTCTTTTCTTATAACCTCAAAGTGATATTTTCAAATAGGCATTTCTGTTTCATTTGAGCACATTAAAGCTAAAAATAAGTAAGATTTGAAATGATCTCTTAAACTACTTTCCCACTTATTCTATTACATATAACTAACTATGATAACAAAATTATTTCTTCACCAAACAATTAATATAAATTTATCAAATTTTCTTAATAAAATTAATATTTCTTTAAAAAATACTTTTCTTTTTAATATTATCAACTTTCTTTTTAAAAGTAAATTTAAAATTATCAATCTCTTTTAGTCCTATTTAGGTAATTCTCTTTATATAAAATAGGGAAAATAACTTTAAATAATACAAACTATCTTTCATCAATAAAGAATAATACATACTTTGAAAATGATTTTTAATAATACCAACTATTTGCATATAAAACAAAAATAATATGGGTCCACTTTTCATCAAGAAATCCAATCATTTAAGAAATTAAAATCTAATATCAAACTATCTATTAAATGATATTTGGAAATACAATCACTTGTTTGATATTTTGATACTACCTTTTGATGAATTAAATAACTGAATTTTCATTGAAAAATTGCTCTATATCACTTTTGGTCTATGTTTGGATAGTTGTTATTATTAAAAGTAATTTCTAAAGTATGTATTATTCTTGATTCATGAAAGATAGTTTGTATTATTTCAAGTTATTTTCCATATAAAATAAAGCACTTTCGAAAAGAAAAATCATCCCCTTCGTACAGGGACGAGTATTTGCATTGTTTCTATTTTGAATTTCAAGATTTTTTTTAGAGATAGTATGAATAATATTTATTTATAAAAGTTAGTACGTAGTAATGTTTATAAAGAAAAATATTTTATATAAATCAAAGGTAGGGAGATGAAAATTATCATTTATGTGTATTAGAAAAGTGAAATAAGTCTAAAACACCTCCTCCTGTCGCTATCACCGCTATGCTTGTTGCTTCTAGCCTTTTAAAAAAGCAGAAAAACATTTTTTAGATATAGAAAACATTCTTAAAACAAAACGCACAGAGGTGCTCAACGCCTCAAAGCTAGTGCACTCTTCCTGCACTCTCTCTCTCTCTCTCCCTATTGGTATCACTTTCGCTCTCTTTTTGTTTTCTAGCTTCCATTTTACACTCAATAAAAGCTCCCCTTTTCTGATTGTACCAAGACTCTCATTCGATTAGGAGTAGAAATAGAGAGAGGGGGGATAGGGAGAAATGTATGCAGAAAATGAGCCAATCTTCCCATACTTCCAGAGCTTTTCTCAAGATGTTCAGCAGCTTGAAGATTTCTGTTGCTCACAGAAACCCATTGCTTCAATGGTGATAACCCCTATTCCTTCACAAACATCCTTTTTTTTTTTAATTTATAATTACTGGGATCCAATTATTTGCTGTATTACTCAATCAGCATTTATCCCAGTAATACTACGAGTTAAAATTTTGAACTTGTATGCTGAGGATCTGTTTTTTACTCTGAGGTTTAAACTGAGTGTTTGTTTCTGTTTTCATCTTCTTCTCCAGATTTGAGGTTATGGGTTTACTTCATTTACAGATATGCGGTTGGTTAGTTTGATTGGTTTTTCCAATTTCTAAAAGAAATCCCAGTAAAAAAACAAAGCAAAACAAAACAAAATATATATTTTTTAGTCATCTGATTGACTTAGATGAGGAAAAGAAACAAAAATTGAGTTCTCCAATATATTTACTATAAATGCTTCTGTATTAAATCATTTGTAATTATTAATAGAAAATATCTGATTTCATTGATGGACTTGATGGATCGTCGACTTCAAGGTAAATATGATATATCACAATCATCAGTTCCGTGTGGAATCTTCTGTTTTCCCAACATTTCCAACAAGTAGACAAGTGGCTATGACTTCCTATTTTTCTCATGTTGCATTAATTATTTGGAAGTTAGAACTTGGAACCCAGTTCTTGTTAGGATTCATATTTTACTTCACTTATGGATCATCATCATTCATCACCTTAATATCAATTATAATGAGCTATCCCACTATGGTTAACTTTAAGGATAAGAATCTTAGGCCTAATAGTGTATCAAACGTCAAAACATATTAAACTAAAACAATTATATGGATCTTGGTATGTCTGAATTTCAAGCTTAATAAATCAAAAATCGGTTTGCTCAGGTGATCCATCATTTCGTAGAGGCATTTAGTGTTAGAGAGAGAAAATTAAGATTAAAACATTATATACTTTTCACTAACTTTCATGAGGCAGTTATTTATGGAGAGTTTTTTATTACTCATGTTTCGTTACAAGATCAACACTCATTATGGAAAAGAAAGTTCTATAAGATAACTAGTTTGAGTCCTTTGGAGGGCTACTAGAATTTTACATGGTCGTTTAGTTCTGGCCCCATGAGAATATTCAGGGTGAAAGGTCCTGGAGACATGCATTTAAAAAAAATCCACATTATGGAATAATCTATAAAGCAAAGCTGACTTTTTTAGTGATAAAGATATGTAGCTGGATAGTGGGACTACATAATTAGTAAATGGTGTTTCTTTTACAAAAAGACACAGCCTTTTATTTTCTTCAACTCTGAAAGAGAGGTGGAGTTGCACAGTTTTCTTAGTGCAATCTGAGTGCTCTGGTGAACACTTCTCTTTTACCTTTTGGAGACTAAAGAACTGTCTATTTGGCCTTCCCACCTTTCCATATAGGTTATCTATAATTGAAAATGGTGGCTTCATCTGTATATATTGTGTTACGTCTTTTTCATTTTCAAACTTCCACTTTGTGAGTGGGTTGTGTTTATTTTTCAAGATTGGTATAGACAGTATTTGCCGGGAAGCAATTAGATTCACTCGTTAAACTCCCCTCTTTCATATTACTAATGTTCTCTACCTATAATCTATAGTAGCATATGATGGTGTGTAGACAATTTATGTGATATGAACTTCTTAACATATGTGTAGACAATTTAAAGTCTAAACTCATACTCCACCTCTATGGCTTCAATTCCCAATATTCTTAACTTATACTATAATCGGTGCATGATCTCTATACAGGTGTCTACAATATCGGATTACGACCTTGGCGGAGAAATAGACCTCTTTAATGCTCCAGAGACACTTATTCAAGAACCATTGTTTGACCTCGATCCAATGACAGCTGCCATTTCAATGATTTCTTGCACAGATGATGTCATGTCCCATGAACTTAAATTGTTAGATATTGAATCATCATTTGATAGCGAACCATTCTTCAATGATGCTTTCTATGGATGCAAGGAAGTTCTTTTGGAAAAGGAGTCTACAGATACTCCATTCTCTGAGGTTTCAGATGTTGGCATTCACATTTCCGCTAATACAACAACATCCAAGCCTTACTCCAACAACATTTCCGCTAATAATGACGAAATATTGACGGGTGAGGAAAGGTTGACTTCCAAGGACCTGTTTCAGAAAAGCGGTAGTTCAGAGTCTTTATGTTCCATGGAGTGGATACAATGTGGGGGGCCAATGAAGCCGAAATTTCTCAATTTTCCTGGATTGGACTTTAATGCTGTGTATGGTATGAGAAGGTCCTTCAGTGAAGGAGACATAAAGGTTACATTCAATTGCTAACATATTGTTTTGCATCGTTTTCATCAATTTTCACTCACTTTTACCTCGGTAGGGGCATTTAAATCAAGAATCTATCATTCTCCATTAAATGAAAAAAAGATTTGTAACGAGGAAGAGATTTGTAAAGCTCACATCCAACCTCAGACACATGGTAAAACTTACTCTTATGCTACCTCCATCGTAAAAAATGAGCCTTGTTTGTAATATACTGGTTACAAACATTACTCTTTTTTTGCGGTGACAGAAGCTTTGAAGGGTGTGTACTTTGATAGGCATTTCATTGTTAGATTAGTGGGGGAAGGATTCCAACTTTTGACCTTAAGTATAGGAGATCCTACCTATGCTAACAAAAGTCAAGCCTCGAAATGAAGAACTAATAATATTTAATCTTCCGGGTAAGCGATGTTCTTGTAGACTTGTTGATCCATTTACTAGCCAGAAATGAGCTGAATTCAATCACCCTAGGCTCAAGTTGGCCTATATTTCGTGTTCAAGCTTGAGCGCCAATTTTTTTTTTTTATATTGGAGTGATTAAGTTCCCCATGTTTTAACTTTTGATTAGTAAAAATCATATTATGAAAAGTATAAACCAGTCAGTTCAATATATTATTGGGTAAAGTTCTGTGTCGACAATATAATAGTCAAACTGTTGCAACTAAATAAGAATTTATAGTTTCAGTTCCAACCATTTATGTCATTTCGATCAACAAGGTAACCCATGCACCATTTTTCTAATTGTCAACTGAATCTGCCAGCAGAATGAAATAAGTCAGTGTTTGGTAGGCAAAAGCCTGAACATTAAGCCTTGGACCCTCTCTCACTAATTATTTATGAATTTAACTACCGAATCGCTTAAAAATCTCTCCCTTCTTAGCAACACATTCGTACTGCTTGAATAATGAAGCCTACAAACTGAGAATTGTATAGATGGTGATGTTTGAACAGGGATGGGGCTGGCTCATTGATACTGAGTTTTTATGACAGACACTGGGTAATAGCCTCATCCACTCTCCACTGGGAGGTCAACAACATCAGATTATCACTACCTCCATTTCTGAAGCTCGAAAAGAAAAGCTCTCTAGATACAGGAGCAAGAGGAACAAGAGGAATTTTGGCAGAAAAATCAAGGTACCCACACTCCTATATTTACTAACTTATGGTATTATACCCACCTATTTTCTTGTCCCTTCTTGGGTGAGTATCTGCCTTGGTCTTGTCTAACACTAACCAGTGGTTACTCAATTCGTGGTTGGAAATTTAAGGTTGAAACTCACAAGTCATACCTAGAATCTTGCATGAATTTAAGCTTATTTAAAGAGCTAAATGCTTCATACTCTCTTCTTATATACAAATTCTGTTCCTTAACTTCATTTGATTCAAAAGACGTGCCAAAATATATTTGTTATGATCAACCATGCACAACTACGAAATTAGCCGCCTTTAAAACACACACCTTTCATGTTAGAATTAATCATGCATGTGAATGTGTATGGACATTCAAATGTTATACGAAGTAGTTATAATTAAAATATTAAACGCGCATGCTTTACAGCCTCTACCCAACTACATAAAATATTAAATTTCTCAATTTAGAATATTACGTCCATAACTTTTTCATATCACGAAAGGGTTTGATACGTATTTTTTAATCACATGGGTTAACAAGCAGAATTTCTAAATCACATAAATTTGAAGGGCATCAAACCTAGTCTTTTTCACTTCATTGTCTATGCCTTGCAGTTATATAGTGAAAGCAGGACAAGGGTTAGTAATGCATGTTTTTTTTGTCCTGACAGTATGCTTGCCGGAAAGCATTGGCTGACAGTCAACCGAGAATCCGCGGAAGATTTGCAAAAACCGAAGAAACGACTGATGGATCCAAGAAGCAGTGACTGCCCTATCTATCCTCTCTACAGAGTAAGAGGAATGTAAAATAGCATTTGTTAAATGCCGTCACTTTTACGGTAATGGCAGAGGGAAGCTAAACTGTGACCTTAATGGGCAAACTTTAGCTTCTTCTCCTTATTTCATTCATAGCCAGATAGATCTGCATGTATAGTGATTGTTGGTGTATATATGTAATAAAGTCAGAATGTCGCTTCTTTGTTTGCCTAGTGTTAGTACGTTACACATCGTATTCATGATATGGTAAACTGTTAGACGGTGTATTGTTTTTCCCACACCGTTTAGGTAGAAGAGAATAAAATTCTTTATAATTGGAGAGACAAACAACTAGTGCAACTTGATCGCAGGGCGACGTGAGTGGGCCGAACTTGTCCTTGTGGATGGGCCAGGTCTAGGAAAGTCCCCGGGCCCTATGCTGTAGAGATACAGGCTCGGAAACGAGTGCTCACCTGGAAGAAGTCTTATCCTATATATTTGGGAGGTGCTGAGACGTGTGTGGAGCACTATGGGCTTCAGCCGGTGTTGCTTTGGCTGAATAAACAGTTATTCACGTGGTTCTTCATGGAACTAACAGAACGGGGCTTACGATCCTGCGGTCCATCTTTTTTACTCTTCCTCACTAAATTAAAATAATTACGGTCAATGTCATCTTTTTTAAAAAATTACTCTTTAACATATTCATATAACTCAATGAACATACTCATTATTTTGAACATGAATTCTCTCAATATGAAAATAGGGAAGTGATTATGCAATTACGATATTTTATTTTATTACATTCCAATATTGTCAACGAAATTCTTTCTACATATTGTTACATATCGGGTTGGTAAAACATTATTTAAATTACTTCATATCTTTTTTTTACTTTTAGGGACAAAAAAAGTAAAAACAAAGGGAAAACAAAATATTTTATTTCAATTTGGATTGTCAGATTATTTTCTTTCACGTTCAAGCAGTGCCAAACGCACTTCAACTGTTGGATTTATCATTTTTTTAAAATATTACATTCGTCCATATTATTTGTCTTGTTTTAGTTCGACACAAATATTAACAAATTGGCTGGAAAAGGTAAAAATTGTGGTTGGATTTGAGCATTAATAAAATGAAGTGATGTGAACTGCATATTTCTTTTCAAAATAGAAAATACGAAACTTGTTTTGGGAGAACCAAAAACATGCAAGACGGGTAAAATAGAATAGATGGACCGAGGGAGTAAATGTTACACGTGCACATCACGCTTAGGGGGTGGACCAGGATCGGGCCGAGACTGGACGGGCTTGGGGGGTTAAGAGTTTCAAGCCTGGCCTAGGTTTTTACCTTGTCGGGTCAGGTCGGGTCAGGCCTAAACA
Source organism: Cuscuta europaea (assembly GCA_945859875.1). Lineage (NCBI taxonomy): Eukaryota > Viridiplantae > Streptophyta > Magnoliopsida > Solanales > Convolvulaceae > Cuscuta > Cuscuta europaea. Next base: position 42,661,916 of record CAMAPE010000005.1, on the reverse strand, counting down.
GTGTCGGGTCAGACCCGGGTCGGGACGACTGATCCCAGTCCATCCCTAGTCACACTGATGGCACCCACACCATTATATTTCCACTGTGTGTGGCTGAAATGTATTGGGCTAGACTGACATGCTTACATGTTGACCGTTTTATTTGTGATTTCCTCTGTGTTGACCAACCACGAGAGTCGACCGGGTGGTTGAATTGTGATTTTGCGCGCTGAGTTGTGTAATAATAAGAAAATTAAGATTGGAGCTACTTTTTGAGTGTATTGGCTAAAGTTCATATAATTGTATTAATAAAAAACATTTTAAATATAATTTTTATCATAAATTAGCAGAATCAACCAACTAAACCACTTCAACCAGAACTTCATAAATTTCAACGGAACATGTCGATTCAACCAATTTCAGTGCAATCAAACGGCCTCTAAAATTATATACTCCTTAAATATAAGGTGCTCAAATTAGTTAAATAGTCTTGGTGCTCGGAAGTTGGAACTATATAATGCTATAATATACTCCTTGAATGATTTTAGGGTGTTCCAATTAGTTAAATTTGCAAAGTTTTTGCACTTCTTGGGATGTCTTACGACTCCCTTATGGATGACTATATGACATGCTTGACTTTTCAATAACCTTTTATTTTCATAGCGATAAAGTGTCTAAATGAACTTTCCAAGCATCAAATGAACTTGAAGAAATTACATAAACATACCGACGTACAGGAACACAACACAAATAATATAATGTTAAATTTGACAGTAAACATATAAAGACATTTGATTATGCAAATGATATATACTCCGTATGAAATTATGAAGTACGAAGTAATATACTACGAGTATTCATTATTGAAAAGCATTACAACCAGAGAGAAAAAACGAAAAGCCATGGTGGTGGATTGCCGCAGGATGCTGGATGGCCAAGTGGCCAACTTTTAATACGGTGGTCTATTGAAAAATCATCAAGGTAAAAGCACAAACCTTTTTCAGAAATCAGAGCAGCGACCACCTCTCTCCCAATCTCCATAGCGTGTTGGTTCCGGACCTTTAGGGCCTCCAATTTCTCCAGTTTCTTTATTCACGCGATCACCACCACCATCTTCTCCTCCGTCCTCTTCGTTTTCAGATTCTTGATTGGAAATAGTCCCATCTTCGGTTTGAACCTTCTCCTTCTCCTTCTCTGAGAGCAACTCAGCGAGATCTTGGCGATTCTCTTTGTGGACATGAAATCTCTTAGCTGATGAGCAAATGAGTCGACTTGGTGAATACTCTGACATCGTATATGAATTGGGCTTAGCTTCTGTGATCATTGAAGTAAATAGACGATAAACCTGCTTCGCCGCCATGTCTTCTTCTCCTCTGAATTCGTTGGTATGGTCGGATAAAAGGGTTTTCTTGGTCCAAAAGGTTGAATGCCCAACCCCAAGGCCAATAAAAGGTTTTTCACTTGTACCTTTATAGGCAGATTTGCCAAATCTAAGCCGTCATATGAAAAAGATGTCGTTCAGTTACGTCCTCTCCACGGCGGCTGGAGACCCCTTTGTGCCCCTAAAATCTAAATAGAGCAATTTTGTCCTAGCATTAAACATTTTTAACAATGAAATCAGTAAAATAATACTCCCGCCATCCCAATTTAAAAGTACCACTTTGAATACACAATTTAAGAAAATGACACTGTTTGGTCCTGTTTTGACACTGTTTTGCATTGTTTTGTTTACCAAAAAGAGAAAGCGGGCTTTTTTTAGGGATGGACCGAAAAGGAAAGTGGGATGTTTATTTAGGGACGGAGGGATTATGAGCATATGATCTGACAAAAACTGAACATTCAAAATCCAATTTCGAGGATAGATCAGATTTTGGAAAATTTTGAAACTGCACACAAGTAATGGTCTAATGGATTTCAAGTCTGAACTTGATTCCATATTCAAACACTCATATTCAACGGAACCATACAATTCAATAAATACGAATTTCAACAAAAAAAGCAAATTTCATTGCAAAATATAATGGAAGTTACTTACAGAGAGGATAATAATTACAGTATTCAGTGATGCATGTCAGCATGTATGTATGCTTAAACTTCTTTATTATAACTCTCTAAATTTAAATAGGATTATCAACGAATCGATTACTAGTTGAATAATTCGAGCATGAGCTAATTAAAAACATAAGCTTAACTCCTACATTCTAATCAAACATTGAATATCTATCTAATTGAACCCCAGCCCTCATGTGTAAAGCTCGTTGAGGTTTGAGCTCGAACCTGAACACCACTACTGCCAAATTGAGCCAAACTCAAACTCAAAATGTTTTTGCCAAATAAACAACCACAACTGACAAAACTAACAATATGTAAATGAATATACACCCCTTCTGCCGGTTGAGACTCTTCTAAGGCCTAACTAAGGTGCACCTGTGTAAGTATCCAAGATTCTAACTTTAAATAGACTGATATAAATTGACTTAGCATGCTTTCTAAGATGTGAGCTTGTTATTGGAGAATCAATATTAGAATTCGTATGTCTTTATAGTCTTGAACATTTTGATTGCCCGATTAAGTTGTTTCAAACCAAATCAACTGCTTATTAAGTTGTTTCAAACCAAATCATCTTAGCATGCTTTCTAAGATGTGAGCTTGTTATTGGAGAATCAATATTAGAATTCGTATGTCTTTATAGTCTTGAACATTTTGATTGCCCGATTAAGTTGTTTCAAACCAAATCAACTGCTTATTACTTGAGCCATCCAAAAAGTGAAAAATATAAGCTACACCTAGCCCCACTTTACAATAATACAATCCAACGGTATTCAAATTATCCAATATGACTTTCTTCCAATTTCAACAGAGAATATTGTGTAAAAAAACAGCCATAGAATATAAATTAAAGAATTTCAATTCAAAGATATTATTACAATATTACTTTTTGTTTAGAACTTTAGTTTAGAAAATGTAAAAAAAAAAGGTTAGTGAATGTTAGCTACTACATGCATGACAGCATGAGTAGCTAAAAGCTAGTGAATGTTATTTATCAAATAAAAAAAAGTATTGCAGTGTTGCATTCTTCATTCTTCAGGTAATCATAATGAAGAATTAAACAAAAAAGGTGACCCTATACATCATAAATATGAGGTGGTTAACTCTAAACGACTTTAAAATATGTCTCAGTGTTAATTTCTCAAGTGAATATAAACAGGTTTCTTCACTAATGAATTAATATACTACATATTTCACCATGGAAAACTACTGGTAGCAAAAGATATAAAGAAAGAATGTAATGATAAGATAAATACTGGAGAAGAACACATCATGGTAATACACAAATAACATCAACTTAATAGTTTGTTAAGTTTATTTTTCTTCTTCAGTTGATTTATTCATGGACAGTAGATTATCTGAATAAATTACTATAGTCACAGCTCTGTTATGCAATGACAAAAATGGCATTCTTGCTTAGGCACTACCAATAATGTTTTTGTGGATGAAATAATAGTCCTCAACTTTTGAAAAAGTCTAAATAACAATTAACTCCTACTTCATCTGATTTTTCATTAATTTTACCGTCCATGATCAGTCAATCCTAGCTGGTGTCAATTGATCCAATTAATTTTATATGATAAACTAATAGAGTACCCAAGGCATTTTAAAAAGAAAACAAGTGAATAATTTTTTAAATTGTAGAACATGAATGATCATAAGCAAATATGGGGAATGAATGTGTTGGCCCTGTGTTAAGTTAAAATATTTTTTGATATAGCATGCAAACAATGGGTCATCCGGAAACAGTCTCTCTGTGCTTTAGTATAGGGGTAAGACTGCGTACATCCGACCCCCCCTTACCCCACCGTAGGTGGGAGCCTTTGCGGCACTGGGGTAAATGAAAATGATGAAATGATGATGCAAACTATAATTCGAAAAAAACACCAAAGAGATGAGTCATGCCATGCTTTAGTGAGAAAGTGAAAAAACAAAAACATTTACTTATGATGGTGCCTTTTAAAAATAATCTAAGAACTTTTACTACAAAATAAGCAAAAGCACTCATGTCAATTATAAGTTCCCGTTCTTCTATGCACTAATGTCTGATTACTTAAGTACATAGAATGCAATCACACAAAGACAATAGTTAAGATCTAAAAGACTTACGGTCACACTAATGGTGAATGCAATTGTAAGAAGAGTTGGATTTATAATAGGAGAATGAATACTTCAACCCATGGAAGGGGACCTCATATACCAGCTCAAGGAATATATGTAATCGTAGTAAAGACCACAACACAAGAGAAAAGTTGCACATATCACCGAGAATTAAACATGAAAGCTTAAATTAAGACATTCATTAAAGATTGAACTCATTTAAGAATAAAGTCTAGTACCTGCTCAGTGTGAGAAGTTTAGAACGAATTCATAGAACACAAAGTAAAATGAACGAGCATGTGGAAACATTCAAGAACCACTAATGATTAACAAGAGAAACGGCATATAGAACACTAAAGATTAAAGCTTACAGACAGGCAACAAATAATTTGTCAAGCTCAAAATCTACTCTAAAGATAAAGGTTAATTTAAGACTTGCTGAGATTTTATAAAGGAATATTGAACCAATTCGAAGATCACATAATGAATGAAGCAAATTTAGAAACAAAAAAGTTAAGAACAAAACAACGCAAAGCCTAGAGTGAAGATGAGCATTCATTTGACAAACGTGTAGCGATTCAAAACAGTCAAAAAAACAAGATTGGAATCTTACTGCTACGTAATTGGAATAAGAAGGAGAGTAGTCTAGCGATGGATATAATATGATCAGCAACTAGCCACACGCATGAACCCTAATCAGCTAATCTGAATAGAAATTCCGGCAGACGCAAGAACCCTGGCGTAATCCACTGATCCGCAACTATGTCCAGGAATGAGATCGTGAGGAGAACTTCGAGAAAGAGGTAGGAGTTTATGAGATTAGTATTATTGATGTTGCATTCTTATCTCTTGAGGATGACTCTGAACTCTGAAGTCTGAACCGTGATATTCTTTAGATTTATGCAAATTTACAGCATGTGAGCATATCACGGATTCACGGTTATGGATTTTACTCCTGTTAGTATATGGTGGTACAGGCCCATAAACATCCTGCATCTGCCCTCAAAACGATAACATTGACATTATTTAATCGAAAAATGCACAAATCAATAAACGATTTTCTCTTAGCGGTGCGTTTTTTCTTTTTCGAGCAGTTATTCGCTTCAATTCTCCCCATATTCTTCAATAGTGTCTTTTCAAATTCAAAAAAAAAACATTTACGAGAAACTTTCTCCACCATTTCTCTCTTCAAAGTTTCATCAGACAAAATCTCAACAAAACTTCATTGCTGAAGTACATCCACTTGCGAGAGGAAAAGAAAGCATTCCGTCTGACAGAAAAGTAAGGAATCCGAACAAAGAACAAAGTTCTGCAGATCAACACAATGACTAAGGCTAGACGCAAATCACTTGAGAGGTATAGAATGTACTTTACTTTATCAAGTTCCAAATGTATATAGGAGCATCTAACAATTTGTTTTATGTGATATCCTGCTGTAAATTTCAACATGCATGTAATCTAATAGATTCCAAGTCAAACTCAGAAACGAAAGAAATTGAGTATTGAATAATGTGATTTATGTCTTATTGAGATGTCAATTTGAACATGCAAAATGTGTATGTTAAGATCTAACTTCAATTGTTGTTACAAATTTTGAGTTTCAACGTACTGTATATTAAGAGATGTAACTGCATTTATTGTTAAAAATCGTTAAAACGTATGTAAGTAGTGGTATGAATCAAGTAACCTGTGTATGTTAAGATATAACTGGTTTATTTCAACAAGATGCTCAATTTGTGTACAAAATGCTCTGTAAGAATGATGTAATTACTAATGTAACTACTGCTATGAATATGTAAATTGTGTATGTTAAGATGTAACTGCAATTTTTGTTGGAATTCCTGAGTTTCAATGCTTAAAACTTATATAACTACCGGAATTGTGAAACAAAATGCTCAATTTATGTGCTTAAATGATGTAAATACTGCTATGAAAACATATGTAAGTACTGGTATGAATCAAGTAAACTGTGTATGTTAAGATATAACTGATTTATTTCAACAAGATGCTCAATTTGTGTACAAAATGCTCTGTAAGAATGATGTAATTACTGATGTAACTACTGCTATGAATTATGTAAATTGTGTATGTTAAGATGTAACTGCAATTTTTGTTGGAATTCCTGAGTTTCAATGCTTAAAACTTGTATAACTACTGGAATTGTGAAACAAAATGCTCAATTTCTGTGCTTAAATGATGTAAATACTGCTATGAAAACATATGTAAGTACTGGTATGAATCAAGTAAACTGTGTATGTTAAGATATAACTGGTTTATTTCAACAAGATGCTCAATTTGTGTACAAAATGCTCTGTAAGAATGATGTAATTACTGATGTAACTACTGCTATGAATTATGTAAATTGTGTATGTTAAGATGTAACTGCAATTTTTGTTGGAATTCTTGAGTTTCAATGCTTAAAACTTATATAACTACTGGAATTGTGAAACAAAATGCTCAATTTCTGTGCTTAAATGATGTAAATACTGCTATGAATTAAGTAAAGTATGCATGTCAATATGTAAGTATAATTGTTCTACAAATTGCTCTATAAGAATAATGTAATTACTGATATGCATCATATACAAATTAATTACTGACAGGGGTAACTCTGATGATAATATTCCACCAAAAGAACAACCACCACCTATACAAATGATAATAGAAGAAAATCCAACAACAAGTGCACACAATACGCGAAAAAGGAAGACTCGTGCTATACAAGAAATAGAATAAGAGTCTGGAAGGGAAATAATGGAGCACATTTCTGCTGCTGCTGGTGGTGCTTCAATAAATTTGAGGACTAGAGTTGGACATGCTTCATTTGTAAGGCTAATCAAAGGATTAAGTGAAAAACATAAGACAATTGTTCAGAAAATAGGATTTGGATCTTTGCTACACCTGAGCTTTGATAAGTTCCATGGAGACTTTGTTCAGTTTCTACTGGAAAACATGAGACCAATATCTGCACAACTCAAGCTTACAAGTGGAGAGTTCTTAGATATTGAAGAAGATGATGTTAAAGCTGTGTTTGGCTTGCCCAAAGGAGAGAAAGATGTTGTCGAAGCGAATGGAAAGAATGAAACAGAAGACTACACTGAGCTGCTGAAAGAATGGAGAGCAGAGTGGGGCATTGAGAAAGGCAGCCCACAAACAACATCAATGATAGAAAAAATCCTTCAGGATGATGATGATGGAGATAAGTTCATCAGGAATTTTGTTGTCTTCACAGTCTCTTGTTTGATAAGAGGCAACCAGAGTGTGAAGAGCAACTTCAAGATCTTACTTTCTTTAGTAAATGTTGGTGAAATCAAAAAGCTGAACTGGTGTAAATACACAAGACAGTCACTCATGGATGCTGGAGAAGAATGGCAGGCCTATCCATCAAGAATGTTTACTGCACCTTTATTGTTTCTAATGATTTGTTACTTTGATAGGGTGCAATTCAAAGGACAGGTTTTGGACAATGTTTTTTCTACAATAAAATTCTGGTCCAAAGATAGAATTGATAAAAGAGTGAAAGATGAGAGGAAGTTGGGATTTGGACTTGACAAGGTGAAGCCCAGAATCATGCCTGTAGAAGAAGAAACTGAACAGAAAGAAGATGAGCTGTTGACAAAGGAAGTAAGTTTTATTAATCGTTTACATCAAGTACTTGAAGAGTTTAGATTTCTGAATTTTACATGATGTAAATTGTGCTCAAGAATATGTAACACATGTTGTTTAAAATGTAACTTCTATTAGGATAAGATGTAAATTGTAGTTGTCTAAGTCAAATGATGTTAACTGTTTTACTATGACATTTAAGTCTTGCCTATCGAAATGTAAACTAAGGTGTTGCGGAATGTAAAGTTCTGAATGATGATTCCACTATATTACAATGTATGTGATATGACAATTTCTAGTTTATTTTTAATTTTTATAGGAGTGTGTGAAGGAAATTGTGGCAGTCGCCCAAAAATTCAGTGACACAATTGTTGAGTTTTCCAAGCTACCGTCAACCATTTCTAAGAAGTTCCCAAATTCTGATATATTGAGGAAGATATATTTGACAACTGCTGATTACTTTATTAATCAATCAAATGGAGATCAGAACATGGCTCAGAAAGAAAGATTATCAGAGAAGTGTGTACTTGAAGAAGATGATGATTTTTTTAATGAGCCCGGAGTTATGGAAGCGCTTGAGAAACTGGAGAAAGCAACATTTCTGAAATTTGCAATGCCTTCATTTGATTTAGGCATTGAGTTTAACATGACTCAGGGTGCAAGCACTACAAAAGTGGGCCAAAATGCTATGATGACTGAAACTGCTGCTGATGTGGAAGCTGTGATGACTGAAAATGTTGCTGATGTAGAACATATGATGACTGAAACTGCTCCTGATGTAGAAGATGTGGTAATTGAAACTGCTGCTGATCTAGTAAACCAAAGTGCTGCTACTGGAGAAGAGAATGAAGAGGTTGGGATAACTGGAGAAGACAAAACTGCTGCAGATGGAGAATTAAACAAAGAAGTTGAAAATAAACAAGAGTAAGTGTTAATTGTTTATTATGTAATTCATTAATGTGTTTAATTAACTTAATGAAGTTAACATTTTGTTGTTTTTTCCAAAGGAATGATGAGCTAAAGCCATACACAAGAAAGAGGAAGCTTAGAAAGTTAGGTGATGTAGGTGTGAATTACATATCACCATTTCTCAAGAACAACAGAAGGCTATGCAAGGAAATGAGCAGGGATGAAAAGATTGTTCTTGACTATGGCATGTCAAAAGAACTTGAGAAGTAAGAAAGTCTGATATTATATAATGTATTATTTCAATAAAAACATTATTTCATAATTAACTGTTTCAGTTTGTGTGAAAAATATTATTGTGTTAGTGACTGTGTCTATCAAGATGAGGGAGGTATTTTTATCACTCATGAGGAGTTTCAGACCCTTCAAGAAGAAAATATAGACAACTCCATCATTGATGCATTTGCAAAGATTCTGAATGACAGAGAAAAATCAAATAAGACTACAAAGCGTGCCTTCATAGCGACAACCCAAGTATATGTATGTATAGTTTTTTCTTGTATATTTGTAAAATAATGCAGAGAACTTCAGTTACTATATTTTGATTGGATTGACTCAATTTCAATGTGCAGGCAATGTTCGATTTTGCATCTGGTAACCCAAACGAAAATGTGGTTGACAGATTGGAAAAAGAACTCAATGAAACAGGAGCAGATATCACAACATTTGATATGGTAAAATGTCATTAATATTTGAATTTACATAGTTCAAGTGTTTATGGTTTAAATATATGATTATGTAACTGCAACTGTTGGGTGATGTAACTTCTGATATGAATTATGTAAACTCTGTATTGTTTTATGTAAGTCAGTGTGTAAGATATATTGTTTTAACAATATAGTTAAAACAAGTGATGTAAAATAATATGTAACTGCAGGTGTTGAAGGATGTAAGTCCTGATATGAAGTATGTAAATTCTGTTTTGGTTTATGTAACTGATGTCAGTGTGAAAGATGAAATGCTTATGACTCATGTATATTGCAGATAATGTTTCCAATACACAAATCTGGGCACTATTATATCTACTGCTTTTACACAAAAAGCAACATTGTTGATGTGATTGACAACCGCGTGCTTCCAGACTGGGTGATCTTTGAGGACAAATATGGCGAAACTTTTAAGAAAATGGTAAAAATTCAGTACAACTTTTCTGGAAATAACAAATGATATTATTCAATATTATTTTAGTCCAGTAATGTAACTTTTTGTATAGGGTGATGGATTCAAAGTCTTTTGTGAGAAAGTGAAGATTTCAGATGGAAAGCCCAGAAATTGGATTCCCAGAATGTTATTTATGTCATGGAGACATAATGGCAATACTGTTGACTGTGGAATATTTGTTTTGCGCCACTTGGAGATATATCATGGCCAAGGACACACATGGGATTCTGGATTTGCACCTGCTGCTACAAATGACAGAATCAAAGCTCAAAATAAAATCCTTCAGAAGATTAGATTGATGTATGGAGCTCAAGTATTACTGTCCAAATTTAATAGTGAAAGGGAAAATATTGTGAAAAAAGCAAAAGAGTACCTTAAGATGTAATTGATTAATCTGGTGGGATTACTGTAAAAAAATTGTTGATTTTATGGAGGGGGTGATGGTATGGATAAACTTAAAACATTTGTTGGTTTTATGCAGTAGCTGGTGATGCAATGGATAACTTATATGTTTGGTTTAAGATATTATGATGTAAAATGCAACTTACATGTTTGGTTTATGATAATTTGATGTAAACTCCTTATATATGTTTTATGCAGACACACACACACATATATATATAACTTATGTATGAATGAAATGTTATAGGCTAATATATTAACCTATATCAAATCCATTAGGTATACATGTAATATACATCTGATGTAAACAATGACTACATCAAATGTAATTCACGTTACAGGACCATGTAACTCAAGGCAAAAAGAGTGTAACAACTGTTACCCAATAGTGATTGTGTTCACTATTCTGCAAATCAGAGTAAACAATATTGATTGTGTATTGTTTTTATAGTAGTGCTCTTTGACATCTGTAAACGAACAGTAAAGACTATATATTCCATTAAATCAAATGTAACTTTGGTTGCTACAAATGTAATGACCCACAATAATATATGTAAACTCTTCAACTTGTACAATAAAAAAACAAGAAATGCCAAACATGTGTATCTCTATAACTAATTCTGCATTTGGTTCACAACATTCGATTGCATGAAGTATGGAACAAAAACTTGCGGAGATCCAAGCACATGCATTAAGGACGTCATTCCTCCAACTGGATGAGCAAGATAACCTTGTGGAACCATGAAATTAACAGTGTCCTAGAATTAAACAAAACAAAAGGTAATGATCAGAAAAGATGCATTAAATAAATAAATAAAAAAAAAATAAACAAATACCTGTACAATAGATTTAGCAACTGCTTTTGAATTGCAGGCAACGTTTGGGATTTGGAACAACGAGCTTTGACTATTTTGCACTGTTTTTCAACAGTACTTCTCTTTCAGGTATTTCGCTGACCTTTAGGACGAGAGCGTGGAGGATCCAATATTGTCCTTGAAGCAGATTCATCCACAACAGAAGCATTTCATTGAATATCTAAAAAATGTTTAATAGACTTGTATCCTTGCTCACATACTCGCCTAGCTTCAGGAAAACCAGCACTTGCACCTAATACTGTGTTGAATTTCTTAGTCATTTGCACTCTCCAAACAGAATCTTCCAATATTTTACCAAACATAATATCGGTTCCTTGCGTAAGAGAAAGATTAACATTTGACAGAATGGCAGCCTTTGTCCATCTAGACAGTATATAAACTTGGGGAATACATTTGACACAATGGACATTATATATACACAAAATGTGTCTACACAAAATGCTAACTTCTGAAAACATCTTGCAAGTGCATGTCACTGTGTTGTCATTTTGATTAAAAGTAATGTTGTGTGTAATCAAATCTACCCCATTCAACCAAACATGATACTCATAATCATTACAATTGTGTGAGATTAATTTTAAAAAATGTGACATACCCTTCAAATATTGTTCTTGGAACAGTTTGAAAATCTCAAGGGTATACAAATCTCTAGCATGAGACAACAAACTGTCTTGTAGCAATACCATCTCAACGGTACCATCTCAACGGTACCTTCATCAACAACATCACAAAACATTTTGAAAAAACGCATAATGTTGTAGTCTTTGTAAGTCTTCTAGATATGGATCTATTTGTAGATTCACTTCTTTAGGAGAATAGAACACCACCAGAGAAGTAATCCTTTGAAAAAGCAGGACACCACTTTTCTTTATGACTGTACAACCTCTTCAATCATGTGTTGTCACTACATTCATAAACTCTATTCAGTCTGAAACAGATTTAAAAAGAAGACAAGATTACGTGTGAAAACCATACATGTTACACCAAATGATTGAAAAAGTTACATCAAATAATTAAGAAGTTACATAAAAAAACAAATAACTTACTCATTCCAGTAGAAATCAAACTCTGCAACTCTGTCACATCGCTTCACAACATAATCAAACAGAGGAACAAAATTGAACTTCTTGCGTAGATGCATGATGTGTTTCTTTGAATTTTCATCTATATGCCAAGTGCAGAGTCTATGTCTTGCTCCAGGAAACACAGATTTGATAGCCGCTGTCATGGAAAATGACTGGTCTGTCATGAAACTGATGGGGTGTTTACCACCCATAGATTTCAGAAAAGTCTGAAATAACCAAACAAAAGACTCCACCTTTTCGTTCAACATAAAGCCACAACCAAACATTATGTTTTATAGTGCTGATTCATACCAATAAACGGACCACGGATCATGTCATACTTGTTAGTCCTGTAAGTTGTATCATGCACAACTAGATCTCCAAACCTCTCATAATCGGATCTTGTTTGACCGTCTCTCCATAAAAAACAACTCAGTACACCGTCATCCAGCTCAAAATCAAAGAAAAATCAGATTCCACTTCAGTCCTTTTCTTCAATGTACCAATCAAAGTGTTTGAATCAGTACCATCAAACGTTTTACTTCTTTCAGATTCTAGAACGTTATAAGCATCACGTTTCGTGAATCCAAGAGCACTAACACCACCAGTCTGTTTTTGAAGCATCTTGTGAACATATGAAACCTTTGTCCCACTCTCCTTCATCAACATAATAAACTCAAGATACTCACGATCAATGCCTCTATGTGATTTCAGCAAGTGTCTTTGACCAATTGGACAAAAAGCATGGTTGTGATCAATAATATGCTTTGAAACAGTCCATTCACCATCAATACTAATAGAAAACTGTAACTTCGCTTTACAACGAGAATGATAATCTAACTTCGTATACATTTTGTTTTCAGTACCTTTTTGTTCTTTCTTCCTTTCTTTCCAACAACAGTAAGACTTCATAATCAAACTTACATTGCCACTCCTAAACCTCTGTTTGTATCAACGAATACCAAATTCATTTTCAAAAGCATGATCATTGTAAAGATTATAAGCATCTTGTTCACACTTGACACTAAGCCCAATAAGTGATTTACTCTCAGTTGACTGATGATCAGTTTCCAATGAACCTAACAATTTACAAAGCATATATATGAAAAACAAACAACAACTACATACATTGGAACTACGTTACATTAAATTGAACTGAAGTTACATATCATGTAACACAAGTTACATATCATGTAACACAAGTTACATATCATGTAACACAAGTTACATAAAATTGAGACACGAGTTAAATACAATTGAAGTTACATGACGGAATAAGTACCTCTGCTAAGAAGATATAACAATTTAGAAGTTTTTGAAATAGTATCTTCTTCTCCTGAATGTAAAATCAGCAAATATGAATACTCATACAATCCAAATTCTCAAGCAATCGTATAAAACAGAGAACAAAAGATATTAGACAATACCGCAAGCACAAATAAACGAAATTCACACAACTACTTCAATTCAACATTAATACTTACCTATCAATTCAACATCAATCATTTGATCAACTTCGAAATCATTGTCACCAATTGAATGAATGATGTTATCGCGTGTAGCAAAAGTATCTCGCAATCCAATTGAAGAATCAACAAGAACAGAATCATCGACAGAAAAATCCATTGAAAAAGCCTAGAAAACGTATCGAAGAGATGACAGAGTAAGGAGAAAAATCCGTTAATGTTGAGCTGCGGAAATCTTCGATCGGTTAATCCCAAGATGCAACCTAATTTTTTAATAAATCGAACGACGACGTTTTGGGATCGGGCACACCATCCTCATGGTATGTCGATCCCAGAATATAAATTGCGAATTTACTCCGTATCATTGATCGAAGTTCTTGTACGGGAGTGAATATATACGGAGTGCATATTTGGTGTCTAATTATTTCCTAACTTGTTTTTGATTTGTTTATTTATGTGCAGCAGTGCAGGTGTGCACTACTATCATACTATGATCGTAGTTTATATTTGTTTGATTTTTCCAAATTGCTTTTTATTTATTTCTTTATTTGCAGATGTGCATGTAGTTTACATATAGTATATTTTTGGACGTAATTTAGTTTTTATTACTCTACAATAGATTTTGCCATTTTAATATACACAAAAGATTCCAGTTTTAATTACCGTGAGAAACTAATTGTTACGATTGAATAGTTTTGATGACTGTATTCCATAATTAATAAATGAGCTAAACAATTATTTAGTCTATTTAGCATATCCGCACATAAAATTATAGTTTGAAACAACAACAACAACAACATCCAAGTCTTATCCCTAAAAAATTGGGGTCGGTTAAAAACACTTTAAGATAATGTCTTTTTCTAAAACCGGGTCAAATAGGGCCAGAACCGAACCGGTCCGAAAAATTTAGGATCGGACCGGTCCGGACCGGTTAGATTCAGGTCCGGTCTTCGGTCCATAGAAAATGATGATTCCGATTCCGGTCCTAACCGGTTCCGGTCCGGTCCGGTTTTGTACCGGTGCACACCCCTATGTTCGACTAAGGGTTGTTCACTTAATCATTTTGACGATTATTACCATTAACACATCTATTAATACGTTTTTCCTGTCAATTTTTTCAAAATGACAGTAAAATAGATTTATGGGGGTGTCCCCGATTTGGATTCTGGAGGATTTTTATGTAGTTTAGAATTCCGTCAAAATTCAGATGACTTCGATTTGGATATCTGTGAAATCCATGAAAATAAGGATGTTCTCAAACATTCAATGAATTTCTATTGTTACTTATTTGGATAGATTTTGATGAATTTCTCTACATACAAAAATATTCCACCAGAAATCTTGTGGAATTCCTCGGATTTCAAAGTTCGTGATCTTTTAAAATTCATCCAAGTCCTAGTTGGGGACACACCCTTATATCAATAAATGAAGTTTTCCATCAAAATTATAATCTAAGACTAATACTATAATACGAAATAAACAACTCCATATACAAATACTACGTAGCATTTATTCCAAATAGATATTTTAACTAAGATGTTTAAATGCATTCTTAATCTAGACAGAACTTAATAGAAAAAAAAACAATCAGTCCCTCAGTATTCATAAAAATAAAAATGTACTCCGTACAAAATTGTATTGTCATTTTGATTATGCTTACGTCCAATCAGTCTATCAACGCTAGATAGTAGTTACTAACTGTATACTCCGTATTAATCAATGTCTTGATTATGCTTACGTGCAAATTTGTTAGTTAATAATAAGTCAATTATGGCATGATTTTACTCTTTACTTCTTTAGTATCTAATAATAGTACGAGTATATAAAAGTAATACATTTTTGTTCTTACCTCACTCTCCCGTTCAATGACACTAACATCCTGACCATTCATCACTTTAACGTCTCATACTCATTCTCTTACATATGATCTCTTCCTCCCTTCCAAGTTAAGTTAGAATTTAACTTAAATATTGCACAAAGTAGTACTAGTATTTAAGAGAATATGTCTTTTAATTTCTTACTCACCTTCTAAACTTGTAAAAACACATGGCTTGACCCATGGTGAGATTGAGCTTTTTACTAATTTTCGGTTGATAATTGCAGTGGGCTTGGCCCAACCCGCAACAAACATTTCATATAATATGTTCATGTCCGTATATCATGCAAACTCTATAGTCTTCATAGTCCACTGTGCCACATGATCCATATATAATATTTATGTCACAATTTTGAATTTAATTTTTAATTTTTTCATTATGTACATGTAGTCATTTATGTATTTTGAGTTCAACAAATATAGATATACCTTGATGAACACAGAACACAAATAAATCGACATTTAATGGATTATTAGGATCCAAACATATAATTAAATGGAGAGATTAAGCTATAGATAGGAAGATGAATGAATAGTGGTATTGTTTGTGTGAAAATGATTCAAGGGTTTACAAGCTCCAAAAGGAGTATATATAGAGAAATCCGAGTCTCAGCCTCTAATATGGGTCTGACAGACCCGGTTACATAAAAGAACTGATAACATAAAAGACTAATCTAGAACATATGAATAATAATGTACAATATTATGAATGACATCCGATAAGCGTATGTGGGCCGCTGTTCGGGCCCAACAGTCGTGAGACCCGGGGGTCTGAGTCTATATACTCTATCAACGCGCTGGCCGAAGGAAGCGTGGGCTCTTAGCAAGATCTTGCCCAATGCTTCCTCACCCACTTCACCGGAAGGAAGCGCATGAAGAAACATTTCTCCCATCTCCTCTTCATCAAACAGCAACATGATGAATCACTCCGGTCTTTCATCGACCGATGGACGAAGGAGACAGATGAGGACGAAGGAGATAGACGAGGTCGAAGGTGCCGATGAGTGCACCCTCCTCGTCCTCTTCCAAGGCATTCTCCGCAGCAGCCCCTACGCGAGGAGCGTCATTACTGACCCGCCGAGGTCATACACAAAGGCACTCCAGCGAGGGAGCTTGTACGCTGAGTCGCTGACGCCGATGAGCTCCACTCCCGCAAGAAGGATGGAGGCCAGCCATCAAAGAAGACAAACAATGTGTTGGCTCCAAGCGCACCCTCGGCCGGAGGCCATGCCCGTCAGAGCCGGAAGGAGCGCCCATGGCAGCCGAGGACGGGTGAACCAAGGACTCCACTCACACACTTGGTGGATACCATCCTCGACTGTGTGGAGGAGCAAGGTCTCATCCCCAGAGATCCCCGGTCGACCAAGAAAATCTACGCCGTCCAAAAGGGCGACACTTACTGTCGTTACCACAAGAGCACATCCCACAATACAGACGATTGCGTCGCGCTGAAGAAAGCCATTGGGTGCTTGATTCAACGGGTTGAACTCCACCAATTTGTCAAAGGTGCCCCAAGGAACTCCACCGGCAATCAGGAAAGGGCACCTCGACGAAGAAGCATGAAATTGGGAGGCTCAGCGACGACGAGGACTTCGAGGAGCCCCAGCCGAAGAAGCATCACATCCGCTGACTGTGTCCTTCTCTGAAGGGATGTGCACCCGACGGCTGAGCCTCCATGATGAAGTTCTACCAGCAAGCTGACGAACGGCTGAGCCAGCAAGCCGACGGACGGCTGAGCCAGCAAGCTGACGGACGGCTTATCCCTAAAAATACGAAGGGCCCTACATCTCGGTGAAGTTCTATCAGGAATCCGAAAAGGATGCAAATGGCAGAGCCCCCACCCCAAGGTTAGAAGCTCATTTAGAAGCTAACTCCTATACGGGTTGTTGAGAAGGTTACCACCCTCGGCCTCGAGCCACTGACCTTAATAAAAGCCGTTTCCATGAACAACACACCTATTGTGCTCCGCTTATTTCTTGCAAAGTTTAAGTAAAGGATGCCACACAACAAAGCACGTCGCATTGGCCCCTTCGAGCGAAACACTCAGGTATGGCCGATGACGCCACACAACAATGCACGTCGCATCGGCCCCTTCGAGCGAAACGTTCAGGTATGGCCGACGATGACACACAACAAAGAACGTCATTTCGGCCCCTTAGAGTGAAATGCTCATGTATGGCTGACAATGTCCCGGGATGAGGGACCTGCAAAATGGCCCGCGTCTTGAAACGGGAAGCTCACTGCGTCGTCCTCGTGCTAAATCACACGGCGACTGGCCTGAAAGAATGGCCGAGGTGACAAAATCCCCACACTTGGGGTTGGGGAACGGAAGCCATCGGTAACCGACAAAAATCCTAGCCCGCGCCGTAAATTGACGACGGGACCCCCCAAGATCAAGGGATGATCCAGCACCAGAGGCTGGATAGCTGCCCTCCTGGACTCCCTATTGGCCAAGGGAATAGCATTCCCCTCGGTCGAGCCTGAAAGAAGGAGCCCCCACTCCTCGCTCAAAGCAGTAGAGGAAGAAATAAAAGAGGGAAAGCCGAAGGACCGTGCACTCGTCGGCCTCGGAGAAAACCCCACAAATAAAAGAGTGAAAGTCAAAGGACCATGCACTCGCCGGCCTCAGCGAAATCCCCACAAATCAAAAGAGGGAAGTCGATGACTGTGCACTCACCGGCCTCGAGCGATAAAAATAAAATCCCCACAAAATCAAGCCACATATTTTGGCTAAGTACGTATCAGGAAAAAATTATGCACTATGGACAAAGCAACGCCATACATGCGGATCAGAGAAGCGTCCCCAACGCCGTCCTTCAACTTCAGGCTAGCATAAAAGCATGGCCATCCACACGACAAACGGCTTCAACAACGCCATCGTCGTCAAAGGACGAGTGTCCCCAACGCCGTCCTTCAACTTTAGGCCAGCATAAAAGCCTAGCCCTCCACACGACGAACGGCTTTAACAATGTCAACGTCGTCAAAGGACGTGCGTCCCCAACGCCGCCCTTCATCTTCAAACCAAGGTCAAAACCTGGTCCTCAATATGACGTACGGCTTCATCAACGCCATCGTCATGAATGGACGAGCGTCCCTAACGACGCCCCTCATCTTCAAACTAGGGTCAAAGCCCGGTCTTTCATCTGACGTACGGCTTCATCAACTCCATCGTCATCAAGGGGCGTTCGTCCAACGCCGCCCTCGTCTTCGGAACCAGGGTGAAAGCCTGGTCCTTCATGGGACAGATGACTTCTAAGTTCTGTCGTCCTCAGATCATGAACGGCCCTTGGCCTCAATGTGATTCTTTATCTCAAGACCGGTTTCCTCAGCGCCGAGAGTCTTGAGCTTACATGACGGTCGGCTTCAACATTGCCTCATCATCATATTACGATCTGGCTCCCCAACACCGTCCGTCCTCAAATCACGAGCGGCTCCTCGGCCACAGCATGATCCTTTATCTCAAGACCGGCTTCCTCAAACTCCGAGCGTCTTGAACACGCGACAGGGCTCTTCATCCCTTCCGAGATGGGGACCTTCGCCTTTATACGACGTATGACCCATCAATGTCGTCGTCCTCAGATCACGAATGGCCCCACGGCCTCGACGTGATCCTTTATCTCAAGTCTGGCTCCCTCAACACCGAGAGTCTTGAGTTTAAATGATGGTTGGCCTCATCAATGCCTCGTCGTCAGCATTGCGAATCGGCTCCTAAGCATCGCCATCCGCTGATCACGACCGTCCCCTCAGCTACAGCGTGATTATCTTCATCGAGGCTGGCCCCTCAGCGCCGAAGTTTTGATCAAAGCGGTCGGGCTCTCCATCTCTTTTAGGATGGGGACCGTCACCTTTATGACGTACGGCTTCATCAACACCATCATCATCAAGGGACGAGCGTGATCATCTATCTCAAGACTGGCTCCTCAGCACCGAACGTCTTGAGCTAGCAAGCGGGCTCACCATTCCCTTCCTGGATGGTGACCCTCACCTTCATGCGACAAACGACTCCATCAGCATTGCCGTCCGCAAATCACGAATGGCCCCTCGGCCTCAACACGATCCTTCCTCTCAAGTCTGACCTCCTCAGTGTCGAGCGTCTTGAGCCAGCGATAGGGCTCCTCATCCTTTCCAGGACTGGGACTGTCGCCTTCATGCGACGAACGACCTCTCAGTGCCATCGGCCCTAGATCACGATTGGCTCCTTAGCCTTAATGTGATCATCTATCTCAAGACCGGCTTCCTCAAAGCCGGGAGTCTTGAGCTTGAATGATGATCGACTTCATCATTGCCTCGTCATCATATTAATTATTGGCTCCCCAACGCCGCCCACCCCCAGATCACGAACGGCCTCTCCGCCTCGACGTGACCCTATATCTCAAGATCGGCCTCCTCAACGCCAAGAGTCTTGAGCTTACAAAATGATCGGCTTCATCACTGCCGTCATCCTCAGGACGCGAACGGCCCCTCGGCCTCCACGTGATTCCATACTTCAAGACCGGTGATGGAGTATATAGACTCGGACCCCCGGGTCTTACGACTATTGGGCCCGGACAGCGGCCCATGTACACTCAGCTGATAGTATTTTCATTATTGTACATTATTATTATTCAGGTGTTCTAGATTAGCCTTTTATATTATCAGTCCATTTATGTAACCGGGTCTGTCAGGCCCATATTAGAGGCCTAGACCCGGATATTCTTCTATATATACTCCCTTAGGGAGTTCTTGTAAACCTAATTCACAACTCATTCATACATTACTATTCATTCATCTTCTTCCACACATTAGCTCAAATCTCTCCATTTTATTATAGTTTGGATACCCCTATAATTCATCAATGGTGCTTTCATTGAGAGATTAGAGCAAAATCAAGTGAGAAAACCTTCCAAAATCTCCAAAAACTCATCCAAATCACAAGAAATCAACCAAAAATGTCAAGAACACCAAAAAAATGATTTGGGGAGATCTGGAACTTCAGCAAAAATGAGAGCCGCGGTCAACGCCCACGCTGTGACGTACTGCATCAGCTGAAGTTCGGTGCTGCCGAAGCTTGCTTCACTGTTTCCAGACCTCGCTGCCTCCGTGCGCAGGTTGGCGCTGCCGTCGTACGCCGCGAGGTGAAGTTGCCGCTGGTTCTCCGTGTGAGGCGGTTGTGGTCACTAGTAGCCACTGTCAAAGTCCGGGCGAAGATTCCAACTAATTTCAGACCCAGAGTCCAAGTTGGACCGCTGTTAATGGCCACTCATGTTTCAGCCTCTGGAAGGACAGACCGGCATCCTGACCGAGAATCCGAGACGCCACCACTTCTTGACCAACCGCCTTTCCTCACTGTCCTCCTGCCCCAGCGCACGTCGCCAGTACACAGCCTGCTCCATCGCCGACATCCCATAGCCGCTGCAAATTTCCGAAAGCGTAATGCACAGTAGACTGGACTTGATAAGAAACAGTAGCCTATCGCTACTCTTGTGGTCGCAGGCAGGGCTGCACTTTCGCCAGAGGTGAGATTTGATGAAGATCCGTGATGATGGCATATCAGGATGGCTAACCAATTGGACCCAGTCAAAATTAATAAACAAATATTGAGTGATCAATGGGCCCAATTTCTACACAACCAATTTCCAGCCCAATTCCAAAAGCTAAGTGTCCAATACTCCTATTTATGCACTTAAAATATTTATTATATGATAGTAGTATAATTATTACTATTATTAATTAATTATATTATTTCCACCACCATTATGGCAGGTTAAAATCCCCCGAGGTGGTGAAGACCATTATGACGGATTAAAATTTCCCGAGGTCGCTAATGATGCATTACTATTGGCGTTATTATTTTTATCACCGCCATTAAACCGGGTCAAAAAAACCCAAAGTGGTGGACCCGAGCTCTAGTCTACCGGACATCTTTATTTGATGGTTCGGATTATATTTAGGTCCATCGACCTACCCTAGTCACCTTTATTTGGTGACTCGGGCATCTAAAATTGAGAGCCGTTATCGGCCGCACACGACATTATTATGCTTAAAAGCGGTAAACGGTACACCTCAGTCTAAGATACCGCATATTACACCGACCCCTCAGAGTGAAAATGCTCAGGAAAGGTTGACAGAGCACATCGATCCGGCCCCTCAGAGCGAAAATGCTCAGGAAAGGCCGACGGTGTCCCCAGGACAAAGGGCCCGCAAAGAGCCCACGTCTTGAAATGGGAAGCTCACCACGTTGTCTATCCGCGAAATAAGCAGGACGACAGGTCTGAAATCATGGCCGAGGTGACAAAAATCCCCCAACTCAGGGATGATAAACGGCAGCCGTCGGTAAACAACCAAAAGCCTTAGCCCGCGTCATAAATAGGCGACGGGACCTCCCTGAGATCACATGACGATCCAGTAGGACTCATTATCGGCCGAGGGACTATCGACCCCCTTGGATGAAGCCTGAAAGAAGGATACCCACTCATCGATCAAAGAAGTATAGAGGAAGAATATAAAAGAGGGACAGCCGAAGGACTGTGCATTTGCCAGCCTAAAGTGATATCCCCAAAAAATAAAAGAGGGACAGCCGAAGGACCGCGCATTTGTCGGCCTAAAGCGATATCCCCACAAATTAAAAGAGGGACAGCCGAAGGACCGCGCATTTGCCGGCCTAAAGCGATATCCCCACAAATCAAAAGAGGGAAGCCGAGGACCGTGCACTCGCCGGCCTCGAGCGATAAAAAATGAAATCCCCAAAATTTGACTAAGTACATATCACACAAGCGCCCAGCGCCGTCCATCATCTCAGACGAGCGCCCAGCGCCGTCCATCATCTCAGACGAGCGCCCAGCGTCGTCCATCATCTCAGACGAGCGCCCAACGCCGTCCATCATCTTCAGACGAGCACCCATCGTCGTCCATTATCTCAGACGAGCGCCTAGTGCCGTCCATCATCTCAGACGAGCGCCCAACGCCGTCCCTCATCTCAGACGAGCGCCCAGCGCCGTCCATCATATCAGACGAGCGCCCAGCGCCGTCCATCATCTCAGACGAGCGCCCAACGCCGTCCATCATCTCAGACGAGCGCCCAGCGCCGTCCATCATCTCAGACGAGCGCCCAGTGCCGTCCATCATCTCAGAAGAGCGCCCAGCGCCGTCCATCATCTCAGACGAGCGCCTAGCGCCGTCCATCATCTCAGATGAGCGCCCAACGTCGTCCATCATCTCAGACGAGCACCCAGCGTCGTCCATCATCTCAGACGAGCGCCCAGCGCCGTCCATCATCTCAGACGAGCGCTCAGCGTCGTCCATCATCTCAGACGAGCGCCCAACGCCGTCCATCATCTTCAGACGAGCACCCATCGCCGTCCATTATCTCAGACGAGCGCCTAGTGCCGTCCATCATCTCAGACGAGCGCCCAGCGCCGTCCCTCATCTCAGACGAGCGCCCAGCGCCGTCCATCATATCAGACGAGCGCCCAGCGCCGTCCATCATCTCAGACAAGCGCCCAGCGCCGTCCATCATCTCAGACGAGCGCCCAGTGCCGTCCATCATCTCAGAAGAGCGCCCAGCGCCGTCCATCATCTCAGACGAGCGCCTAACGCCGTCCATCATCTCAGATGAGCGCCCAACGTCGTCCATCATCTCAGACGAGCGCCCAGCGTCGTCCATCATCTCAGACGAGCGCCCAGCGCCGTCCATCATCTCAGACGAGCGCCCAGCGTCGTCCCACATCTCAGACGAGCGCCCAACGCCGTCCATCATCTCAGATGAGCGCCCAACGCCGTCCATCATCTTCAGACGAGCGCCCAGTGCCGTCCATTATCTCAGATGAGCGCCCAACGCCATCCATCATCTTAGATGAGCGCCCAACGCCGTCCCTCATCTTCAGACGAGCGTCCAACGCCGTCCATTATCTCTGACGAGCGCCCAGCACCATCCATCATCTCAGATGAGCCCCCAGCGCAGTCCCTCATCTCAGACGAGCGCCCAGCATCGTCCATCATCTCAGACGAGCGCCCAGTGCTGTCCATCATCTCAGACGAGCGCCCAACGCAGTCCATTATCTCAGATGAGCGCCCAACGCCGTCCATAATCTCAGATGAGCGCCCAGCGCCGTCCATCATCTCAGACGAGCGCCCAGCGCTGTCCATCATCTCAGACGAGTGCCCAGCGCCGTCCCTCAGACGAGCGCCCGCGTCGTCCCTCAAACGAGCGCCCAGCGCCGTCCCTCATCTTCAGACGAACGCCCAGCGTCGTCCCTCATCTTCGAACCAGCTCCACCGTCCTTCATGTTCAGTCCGGCGCCAATGCCTTGCCCTTCCTCATATCATGACCGGCCCCTCGGTCTCGACGTGATTATCTACCTCAAGACCGGCTCCCTCAGCGTCGAGAGTCTTGAGCTAGCGATTGGGCTCGCCATCTCTTCATGGATGGTGACCATCGCCTCTATATGATGGTCGGCCCATCATCGCCCCGTCATCATATTATCGGATCAGCTTCTCAGCATCGCCATCTGCGCATCATGACCGGCCCCTCGGCCTCGGCGTGACTATCTACCTCAACACCGGCCCCCTCAGCGCCGAGAGTCTTGAGCTAGCGATTGGGCTCATCATTCCTTCCTGGATGGTGACCATCGCCCCTATATGACGGTTGGCTCATCATCGCCCCGTCATCATATTATCGGATCGGGTTCTCAGCATCGCCATCCGGACATCACGTCCGGCCCCTCGGCCTCGGCGTGATTATCTATCTCAAGATCGGCTTCCTCAGCGCCGAGAGTCTTGAGCTAGCGATTGGGCTCGCTATTCCCCTCCCGGATAAGCGACCGTCGCCTTTATATGACGATTGGCTTGCATCATCGCCTCGTCATCATTTATTGGAACGGCTCATCACCGCCGTCATCCTCACATCGCGGTAGACCCCTCGGTCTCAACGCGATCTTTTATATCGACACGGCAGACCCCTCGGTCTCAGCGTGATCATCATACTCTGAAGACCGGCCTCATCCTCTCACTTTATGGATAAAAAACGTTGCATGGACTTTCGGATCGGCCTCCCAGTGCAGACGTCCGTACATCATGACCGGCCCCTCGGCCTCGGCATGATGACCTATCTCAAGACCGGCTTCCTCAGCACCGAGAGTCTTGAGCCAGCGATCGGGCTCACCATCCCTTCCCATATGGTGACCATCGCCTCTATATGACTGTAACACTTGAGATTTAATTTAAATGGATTAATAATATTACTCATACCAACAAGATGCTCCTTTTAAGGGAGCTCATAACCTAAGAACTCCAAAGTTAAGCGTGCTTGCACGGGAGTAGTCTTGGGATGGGTGACCCTCTGGGAAGTTTCTCAGGGCGAGCACGAGTGAGGACAAAGTGCGCGGAAAAGGCTAGAGGCGGTTTGTGAGGACAGTACTAGAGGTTAGAAGTAACTACCTCGGGGCCTACGGGGCCGGGGTGTTACAAATGGTATCAGAGCAACCCTGCGACAGTGTGCTGATCCGTTGGATATCGGGCGGGCACTTAGCAGGGGAAAAGATTCTGGGATATGATTGAGATTGATTTATGGGTGCAACGAGGACGTTGCGTTCCTAAGTGGGGGTGATTGTAACACTTGAGATTGAATTTAAATGGATTAATAGTACTACTCATACCAACAAGATGCATCTCCTTTTAAGGGAGCTCATCACATAAGAACTCCAAAGTTAAGCGTGCTTGCACGAGAGTAGTCTTGGGATGAGTGACCCTCTGGGAAGTTTCTCAGGGCGAGCACGAGTGAGGACAAAGTGCGCGGAAAAGGATAGTGGCGGTTTGTGAGGACTGTACTAGAGGTTAGAAGTAACTACCTCAGGGCCTACGGGGCCGGGGTGTTACAAATGGTATCAGAGCAACCATGCGACAGTGTGCTGATCCGTTGGATATCGGGCGGGCACTTAGCAGGGGAAAAGATTCTGGGATATGATTGAGATTGGTTTATGGGCGCAACGAGGACGTTGCGTTCCTAAGTGGGGGTGATTGTAACACTTGAGATTTAATTTAAATGGATTAATAGTACTACTCATACCAACAAGATGCATCTCCTTTTAAGGGAGCTCATCACCTAAGAACTCCAAAGTTAAGCGTGCTTGCACGGTAGTAGTCTTGGCATGGGTGACCCTGTGGGAAGTTTCTTAGGGCGAGCACGAGTGAGGACAAAGTGTGCGGAAAAGGCTAGTGGCGGTTTGTGAGGACAGTACTAGAGGTTAGAAGTAACTACCTCGGGGCCTACGGGGCCAGGGTGTTACAATGACGGCCGGCTCATCATCGCCCCGTCATCATATTTCGGATTGGCTCCTTCTCATCGCCATCCAAACATCACAACCGACCTATCAGCCTCGATGTGATTATTTATCTCGAGACCGGTCTTAGTCATTCCTTTACCGGATGGCGACCGTTGCATGGATCTTCGAACCGGCCCCTCAGTGCCTTCGTCCCCATATCACGACCGCCCCCCTCAGCCTCGACGTGATTATTTATCTCGAGACCGGTCTTAGTCAGTCCTTAACCGGATGACGACCGTTGCATGGATTTTTGGACCGGCCCCTCATCGTCGTCGTCCTCACAGCACGCCCGTCTCCTTGGCCTCAGCGTGATTATCTATCTTAAGACCGGCTTCCTCAGCGCCGAGAGTCTTGAGCTAGCGATCGGGCTCGCCATCCCTTCCTGCCTTTCCTGGATGGTGACCATCGCCCCTATATGACGATCGACTCCATCATTGCCCTGTCATCATATTTCGGATTGGCTCCTTCTCATCGCCATCCACACATCACGACCGGCCCATCGGCCTCGGAGTGTTTATCTATCTCAAGACCGGCTTCCTCAGCGCCGAGAGTCTTGAGCTAGCGATCGGGCTCACCATCCCTTCCTGGAAGGTGACCGTCGCCTTTATACGACGATTGGCCCATCAGGGTCTCGTCATTATTTATTGGAACGGATCATCATCGCCGTCATCCTCACATCGCGGCAGACCCCTCGGTCTCAACGCGATCTTGAGCTAGCGATTGGGCTCGCCATCCCTTCCTGGATGGTGACCATCGCCTCTATATGACGGTCGGCTCATCATTGCCCCATCATCATATTTCGGATTGGCTTCTTTCATCGCCATCCGCGCATCATGACCGGCCCCTCGGCCTCGGCGTGACAATCTATCTCAAGACCGGCTTCCTCAGTGCCGAGAGTCTTGAGCTAGCAATCGGGCTCGCCATCCCTTCCTGGATGGTGACCATCACCCTTATATGACGATCGGCTTCATTCTTGCCTCATCATCATATTATCGGACCGGCTCATCATCTCCGTCCGCACATCATGACCGGCCCCTCGGCCTCGACGTGATTATCTATCCCCAAGACCGGTCTCAGTCATTCCTTCATCGGATGCCGACCATTGCTTGGACTTTTGGATCAGCCTCATAGTGCTGACGACCTCGCATCACGACCGGCCCCTCGGCCACGACGTGACGCCCTATCCCAACACCGGCTTCATCAGCGCCGAGTGTGTTCGGCTAGCGATCAGACTCGCCATCCCTTCCTGGATGGTGACTATCGCCTCTATATGACGATCGGCTCCATCATCGCCTCGTCATCAAATTTCGGACTGGCTCCTCATCATTGCCATCCGCACATCGCGATCAGCCTCTCGGCCTCGACGTGATTATTTATCTCAAGACCGGCTCCCAGCGCCGAAGTCTTGTTATAGCGATTGGGCTCGCCATCCCTTCCCGGACGGCGACCGTCGCCCCTATATGACGCATGGCTTATCATCGCCTCGTCCTCAAATTTAGACCAGCCCCAGCACTGAAGTCCTTGTCTAGCGACCAGGCTCGTCATTCCCTTCCTGGATGGTGACCGTCGCCTTCATATGACGCACAACTTATCATCACCTCGTCCTCATATTCGGACCGGCTCACCAGCGCCACCGTCCTCATATTCGGACCGGCTTGTCAGCGTTGTCGTCCTCATATTCAGACCGACTCATCAGAGTTGTCGTCCTCATATTCAGACAGGCGTACACCGCCTCGTCCCCCTATTCAGATATAGCGAACATCTTGCGGTCTCCGGCTAAAAAGCTAAAGGAGCCCAGAGTTCAACCAACGACCATTGGACATATCTCGCTCTATCATCTTTATTTGATGACGAAGAGCTGATCTACAGGCCCATCGGCCATATATCGCTCTGTCATCTTTATTTGATGATGAAGAGCTCATCTATAGGCCCATCGGCCATATATCGCTTTGTCATCTTTATTTGATTACGAAGAGCTCATCTACAGGCCCATCGACCATATATCGCTTCGTCATCTTTATTTGATGACGCGAAGCTCATTTACAGGCCCATCGACCATATCTTGCTCTGTCATCTTTATTTGATGACGTAGAGCTCATCTACAGGCCCATCGGCCATATGTCGTTCTGTCATCTTTATTTGATGACGTAGAACTCATTTGTATGCCTCTGAGCCATATCTCGCTCCGTCATCTTTATTTGATGACGTGGAGCTCTCATCCGGGCACCTCGGCCATGCATCGCCCCGTCATCTTTATTTGATGACGTGGAGCTCATCATACCGGCCACTTAGCCGCCTCTTCAGGTCGTCTTTATTTGATGGCTTGGACTTCTTATAGGCCTCTCGCCCACACGCCACGGTCACTTTATTTGATGACCCGGACATCACATTATGGACGGTCACTCGACCTATCTCCTAGTCATCTTTATTTGATGACTAGGACTACTTATCATGCCGAGCTACTCACATCTAGGGACTGGTCTCGGCCATCCCCTCAGCAGACGTACACCGTTGCAGCTCCACACCTAGGCCGAAGGGCTCACCCCTTTTGCTTCATTTTTGGGGCATCCGGTGTACTCTTTTTCCCTCATTAGGATTTTTTCCTAGGGTATTTTCCTAATGAGGTTTTTAACGAGGCATCTCCCCATTGTGGATCAAAAGGCGTCGACCCTCGGCCCCCTATTGAAGACATCATGTGACACACACTACTCTACTCCTCTTCACCTCACTACATTCACCTCAAGGAGTGAGGGACTGGAAGAGCAGGGGACTTAGCGCCTCCATTAGCCAAAGAAGCGGAAATTCAAAATTTTTCACGAAGTTTACTCATCAGACGATAGATCAGCACACAGTTCTACTCCCTTTCGCCTCGAGTACTCTCGACTCAGGGAGTGGGGGACTCCTGATGGCGTATATAGACTCGGACCCCCGGGTCTCACGACTATTGGGCCCGGACAGCGGCCCACGTACACTCAGCTGATAGCATTTTCATTATTTTACATTATTATTATTATTATTCAGGTGTTCTAGATGAGCCTTTTATATTATCAGTCCATTTATGTAACCGGGTCTGTCAAGCCCATATTAGAGGCCCAGACCCGGATATTCTTCTATATATACTCCCTTAGTGAGTTCTTGTAAACCTAATTCACAACTCATTCATACATTACTATTCATTCATCTTCTTCCTCACATTAGCTCAAATCTCTCCATTTTATTATAGTTTGGATACCCCTATAATCCATCAACCGGTCTTAGCCATTCCTTTACCGAATGGCGACCGTTGCATGGGTTTCGGACCGGCCCCTCAGTGTCGGCGTCCTCATATCTCAAGACCGGCCCCCAACGCCGAGGCACTACTATAGCGATCGGGCTCGCTAATCCCCTCCTGGTTAGCGACTGTCGCCCTCAGTTGACGCATGGCTCATTAGCAATGTCGTCCTCTTGCTCAGACAGACGTCCATCGACTCGTCCTCAGGTTCGGACCGGCCCATCAGCACCGTCGTCCGCACCAGCAGATGGACGTCCCCTCAGTAGATGGACACCGCTGCAACTCCACACCCAGGCCAAAGGGCTCACCTCTTGGAGTTCATTTGGGGGTATCAGGTGTGCTCTTTTCCCCCATTAGGATTTTTTCCTACAAGGTTTTTTCCTAATGAGGTTTTTAACGAGGCATCTCCCCATTGTGGATAAAAAGGTGTCACCTTCGGCCCCTGTTGAAGACATGCATTACTCTACTCCTTTTCATCTGATTACATGTGCCTCAAGGAGTGGGGGACTGGGGGGGCTGTATCGGCCTCCACATACATGGGAACACCCCAGAAATGCACAAGTCCAAAAATATGAACACAATCCAACGTCAATGGTATCTCAACGTCCACAGTCATGTGGTCATCCTTCAGCCAAGTCGAAGCACAAAGCAGGACACACATAATCCTCAAAATCAAAGACACATATCGTCCTCGAAGCCAAGGACACCCTTCGTCCTCAAGGCCAATGACACGCATCGTCTTCAAAGCATGACTTTCCTCGTCCGCAAAACCAAGGGCGCACAACGTCCTCTGGTCTAGGACCCCGATCGCCCTCAAAGCCAATGACGGCCAAAGAGAGGTCATATCACCTTCGCGGCTGAAACCGCGCATTGTCCTCAAAATGAAGGGCATTCATCGTCCTCAAAATGAAGGACACTCACTGTCCTCGAAATGAAGGGCATTCATCACCCTCAAAATGAAGGACATTCATCGTCCTTGAAATGAAGGACATTCATCGTCCTCGAAATGAAGGACATTCATCGTCCTCGAAATGAAGGACAAGGCAGCCAACAATTATGGCCAGGAACACTATAACTCCTAGGTAATCCTCTGTCGCCCAAAGCGTCAGAACAACAAGGATCTACTCCGTTTCACTTCGTCTACATCTCAGCTTAGAGAGTGGGGGACTCCTGATGGAGTATATGGGTCCAGACCTCATGACCCACATACTCAGAAGACAAAGAGGAGCACAACTGTCATCCAGTGCCCCCCCTTCAGCCAGATGGTACCCCATCAGTCAAAGAAGAGTCAATCCAGAATACGCTCCAGAAGCCAAGGAGAAGACTTGTCCTCCCTTTGTCGTGCCTCCCTCGGCCGTGCCTTCCTCGGCCAGAAGTAACTCGCGGAACTAGATTTCTCATGTAATCAGTCCAATAGAGGCCTTATATTGTAATGGGCCTCCCAAGCCCAAGGCTCGGGAGTCCATCCAACTTTTTCCTATAAATACTCTCCTTACGATTAAGCCATTACTCTGATGAGGCCACCTGAGATATTTGGGCCTAGCCTAATATCCCCAACACTTCTTACCCAATTATCCCTCATATATGTCCTTTATCATTTACCTCTCTAGGGTGATAACTTTCCTTCATACAATTCCGAATATAGATGCGAAAAAGAATACTTCTTTCATTTAGTTACACTTTGTTATTTTACTATTATTATGAATCGTTTTTATTTAATTTGGATATCAATTTGTGAAATTTAATATTTTCACAGAAATATTAACTATAACTAAAAAGGTGAAAATACATGTACCCTAGCTCACTCTCCCAATTTTTTTTGTTTGTGATCTCTTTCTTCCCCCTCACTGCCTTCGCGCATCACTTCTCCTCTTCCCTCATAAAAAACGACGACCCCTGTAATCCTCGTCCCTCCTCTTTTTGATACTCAGAAGGCTAACAGAAGAGCTCCTTAAGATCTACTCGGCTTCAATCTGCACTCACTATCTCCCACCGCCATTCCATGTCAGATTCGTCTGCTTAACCGTCCAAGCCTTGATTATCTTGTGTACAGGTCTAACTCATAGAAATTAAAAGTAAAATGCTATTTACTTTCATCAATTACCTCTTTTCCACCATTTTCTTCGTTAATAATTGCGGATTGACGCTTCAACTTATGGTGTACAGCTTTTTGCTGCCTGAAAGGATTATGCAACTTAAGACTTGAGAGGTAATTTTCTCTTGTTTTTCGTGTTTTTGTATTTCCGAAATAAAATTAGGTGAGGGATTTCTGATGTTATTTCATCACATATAACTTGAGAGCCTGATCCAATTTTTCATTTCAATTTTTTCATGATTCGACTAATATAAGGGCTGCAGGTGTAGACTAATCCGATTTTGATTTGTAAGAAGATTCGAATGATATATGGTGATACGTGGGTTTTAAAAAAACTGAATCCTGGATTGTTTTGTTTTTTTTTTTGTTTCTGATCTTTATTATTATGAATTTAACAGCTTACTGAACAAAATATAATTTAGGGTTTTGAATGCAATTGTAGTGAACTTTTGACTGATTTAAGGATTTCACTCCGCATTTATCTCCAGAACAAACATAACTTTTTTTTTATTTATTTTTGGAAATTTATACTCCTTATTTATTTATTGAAAATTTGAAAATTATTCATATAAGGGTGTTTGTGTTGTTTAGAGTATTTGGTTAGAAGTTTTTGTTCTTTTCTTTTGTTTGATAAGACTATCCACTTTGCTTTGCTTTCACAAATTTTGGATGACTAAAAAATTTGTGTTACAAACCTCGATTAACCCTTTTTATCATGGTAGTTTGTTCCTTGAATTATTTCACACATACATATGCATTATACACTATTTATGTATATCAGTATATGTACACAGATACATATATATGCGTTATTTGTACATACTTTAATTGTAAATTGTTAATAATTTATCTGTATATATACATTCCATAAACTAAAGCAATATGTGGAACAGAAAATCAGTGGAATTGGTAACCTGATACAATAGTTGTTATGCTATTATTATATTTTGCAATTTTACATCAACAGTCTTGAGGCTTTCCAGAGAAAACACAGATATTTTTTTCTTGACGAAGGATGTACACTTCCACACATGCACAATTTGTAAATTTCATTTTTTTTAAATTCAAGCCTTCTTCGGTGGTGCTCAATCGGCAAAATCTTGCTACTGTTAATAGGGAAGGTGATGGTGTGTTTGTGACTTGTGCCTTTGCATTTAAATCATTGCATAGCACATGGCTCAAGAAGGAGCTGTTTCATATAATACAGAACAGCACTTTTTTTATTTTACATTACTATTCATATTTTGTGGAAATAATTCACTACGACAAGACATATATATTGCTTTGGAGCACTTTAGGTGGGAACGCTATAACAAATTTCTTTTTCTTTTACATATTAGGTGGGAGCCTTATGTTGTTTTCTTCATTTCAAGTGTAGGTTTCATACAGATAATAAAACAAAATCAGTATCTAAATTGGTTTCCAGGAAAAAATGTTGTACACATTCATGCCTTTTTCCCCAAAACCAGGGACATTAGCTGGAAAACGTGGAAAATTTCATTTATCTTAAGTATTATAGTTTTCTTTTATGTTGTTTACTTTGCGCGGGGAGTGTGTCAAGTGGTTATCCTCTGAATTTGGAAGTTGATGAACAAAAGGACATCTGCTTATTTAAATTGCCAAATTTATTGCTAGATTAAAGTACATTTTGGTTCATCCAAATATCCAATGGAGTGTTGGGAGCAGAAGTAATTCAGAAGAACTTTCAGAAAAAACATTTGGTGATTATGGAGTGTAACAGAGATGAGGCTCAAAGGGCCAGATCAATTGCTGAGGCAAAGTTAGAGCAGAGAGATTTCGTCGGTGCAAAAAAGTTTGTCTTCAAAGCACAAGCGTTGTATCCAGGGCTAGAAGGACTTCCCCAGTTGTTAACAATTCTTGATGTGTATATTTCTGCAGAAAATAAGATAAGTGGAGAAACTGATTGGTATGGAGTGCTGGGGGTGAGCCCCACCGCAGATGATGAAACTGTTAGGAAACAATATAGGAAATTGGCTCTTATACTTCACCCCGATAAAAACAAATTTCCTGGTGCTGATGGGGCATTTAAACTCCTGTCAGAAGCTTGGAGCTTGTTGTCTGATAAAGCTAAACGGTTAATGTATAATCAGCGGAGAACATCAACTAGAGGTCATCAACAAAAACCTCCAGTGCATTCTAGCGGTGGCCCCACACGAACGAATGGCATTTATAATAATCTCAGTGGTGGTGCTCGGATGGCACCCACTTCTGTCCGTCCTCCATCGAAACCAAGAATCGACACCTTCTGGACCCTTTGCCTCCGGTGCAACATGCACTATGAGTATCTGAAAGTATATCTTAACCAAACACTACTTTGTCCCAATTGTCGTCAGGCCTTTAAGGCCACACAGATGCCTCCACCTAATTCAGCCCCTCGATCACAGCAGTCGAATCCAGGAAGAAATGTTGGACCAGGCAGACCGCCAACTGGGGGTCTTAGTTCTGCCAACCACCCAAACTTCCAGCGAGGCCCACTCTCTGGAATGGCTGATCCTTCAATTGCGGCTAAGGCAGCAAACGTCGTACAGCTGGCGCATGAGAGAATGAAAAGGGAGCGTGAGGGTTCGCAAAATGCTACTTATAACTCTGGTTTTAAAAACGAAACTTCCAATAAAAAGGCAAGACTGAGTGAGGAGATTAACCGTTTCGTCTCAAATCCAGTCCATAACTTTTCAGGTCGGCATTCTAGAGAGTTGACCCCATATGAGACCACCAAGATGCTGATGGTGAAAGCCAAGACAGAGATTCTCAAAAAGATGAACGAGTGGAAATCAGAAACCATGCACAAGTCGGCTCCAGATAAGGAGAAGTTTAAAGACAAAAAGAACGGAAAAGAAAAGATTGATAATATGAATGAGAAATCCAATCAGTCTTTCGTGAGAGAAGCAGAGAATTTGAAATCTTCTGCCTCTGATGATGATGAAGTGGGCAAGGAAAAGGAAGATCCTGCAATGGCAAGTATGAGTGTTCCAGATCCCGATTTTCACAATTTTGACCTGGATCGAACTGAAAGCTGTTTTAAAGAGAAGGAAGTTTGGGCTGCTTATGATGATGATGATGGAATGCCCCGTTTCTATGCCATGATACATAAAGTTATGTCAGTCAAGCCGTTCAAGCTGAAACTCAGTTGGCTTAACTCAAAAACCAATGCTGAATTCGGCCCCTTGGGATGGGTTGCTTCAGGTTTCTACAAAACGTGTGGTGAATTCAGAGCAGGCAGAGCTGAACAGAGCAGGTCTATTAATTCTTTCTCACATAAGGTTAAGTTTTCGAAAGGACCCCACGGAACTATTCACATTTTCCCGCAGAAAGGGGAGGTTTGGGCCCTCTTCAGAAACTGGTCTCCCGATTGGAACGAACATACCCCTGATGAGGTGATTCACAAGTATGACATGGTGGTGGTGGTCGATGACTATGATAGTGATAAGGGAAAGGGTGTGTCAGTTTCCCCACTTGTGAAGGTCAGCGGTTTCAAGACGGTGTTTCATCCCCATCTCGACCCTGGAAAAGTAAAACTAATACCAAAAGAAGAGATGTTTCGCCTCTCTCATCAGGTTCCAAGCCATTTGCTTACGGGTCAAGAAGGTCAGAATTGTCCAAAGGGATACATAGAGCTGGACCCGGCCGCTACTCCGTTGGAACTTCTTCAGGTAACAACAGCAGATGATGTTAATGTGGTGCCAACAGTGGAGAAGATTGGAGACATTATGGGAGATGTGATGGAAGTGAAAAGTTAGA
Source organism: Cuscuta europaea (assembly GCA_945859875.1). Classification (NCBI taxonomy): domain Eukaryota; kingdom Viridiplantae; phylum Streptophyta; class Magnoliopsida; order Solanales; family Convolvulaceae; genus Cuscuta; species Cuscuta europaea. The sequence goes on along the minus strand of CAMAPE010000005.1, from coordinate 42,626,949 downwards.
GTGGTAAATCACATAGATATTTTTTGCAACTGAATTTGTAGCTATTAGGTGTTCTTTTGGTTGTTTTGAAGAAATGACTGTAGTTGAAGGAGATTATATTTGGCGCTGAAGCATGGGAAAAGAAAAAGGAAAACAAGATTGATTTTGTTGTGGCTAGAGGTAACTCTTAATGCCATGATGTTTTCACACTCTTAAGATGGTAACAGATGACTGTTCTTTAAGTTTTATTGTGAAGGCCTTTTGACAATATGGTAAAACAAGTTGATGTTTTGACCAATTACATATAGGTTACTTTTTGCCAGTCACAAAACAGCACAGTTCACTACATTATGCTTCCGCACATTCATGATCATTTTTTTTAATTTAGTTTATTAATTCAATTAGTACAATTTTGGGTATATAAATTGTCTGATGTGGCTTGTGCATTTTGTTAGAATTTATATGTACACAATAATCGTGGTAAATTCCATCGTACAGCCGGCTGTACGGTGAGCACCGTACAACCGGTCATTTTTGTAATTAAATCTGGATCGCTGCAACTCACCAACGAAGAACGACAGCCAAGTCCGTCGCTACATCCTCTCTCTTCCAGGTTCCGGCTAGCTAATATGCTTCTCGGTTGCTTATTGCTTCTACAATTTCACAAATCTTATTCCATGAGATTCTCGCTTCTTCCCGTTCTTTCTAAGCCTCTCACGTAAAATAAAATCTCAAACAATAAAAACACAATCATGAAGGTCACCATCAAACTTTCCACTTATATGAAATTATATCTCCAAATAATTGAATCTCGATCTAATTTATCTTCACTTCTATAAATTAGAAGCTCTACTCATTCAAGTTTGCATTTATATTGTGAGAGTTATTGGGGACAAGACTGATGGATTTGATCACATACACAAATGAATACTCAATAAAAGAAGTTTGATACTCAATTAAAATGTCTTCATAGTCAAATGAGTATAAAACCGAAAATGATGAGCATACACAAATGAGCTTTTGAATTTTTTGATACTCATTTTGTAAGTTATGTATGCTCATTTGGAATCGCTTTATTCTCGTTTTACAAGGTTTAACTCTTTGAGTTTTGTAAGTTATATATGCTCATACTACATTAGAAATGAGTTTTATGTTAAATTCAAATGAGTATAACGTCCAAAATGAATGAGCACATACAAATGCGTTTTTTATTTCTTTGTAACTCATTTTGTAAGTTATGTGTGCTCATTTGGTATTGTGTAATGCTCAATTTAAAAGGTTGCACATTTCAAACATATCATACTACATTAAATTCACATATTGAAATTAATTGAAATTGATTATAGGCATAACTTAAACTTTCTAATAAACGAAAAAATAATAAACAAAAAGTGATATATAAGGTATGAAGCAGAGATCACTGATGCTCATCGTTAGGCTCCTAATACTCAAAAGAATACACTTGATGCTCATCAAAATTGCATAAATGCTCATTTAAGAGAATCCGTGATTTTCACAAAAATTACAAGTTTGCCACCGACTGTACAGTATAGTGATCACTGTAGAGCCGGCTGTATAAGTATTCAATAATCGTTTCTTTGTGTAATGCATGTTCTACTATGATGGTGACATATGGATGTGTGCTAATTTGGATTCTATTTTTGTATTTTTATTGTTGTTGGGAGTTTTTAGTCTATTTAGTTTGTAGGCATCCTAGCTCTCATATTATTTGTTATGGATCATTATTACCACATACTACCATGGACAATGTCCTAGGACCAGGCCCTCATATGATTTGTTATGGATCATTATTACCACATACTAGCATGGACAACGTCCTAGGACCAAACCGTATTTGGACCAGTTAGTTCCTGGGATTCAACTAGGACCAGAAAATCCAGTATGGGCTGACCGGGTGAGGCTGGGAGGGGATATTAGTCCGTGGCCTTGATTTTTGGGTCCCAAATCATGTGCCAATGACTGCTCCTCTGTCCCAACACTATCTTCATTCTTTCTTTTTTCACTCATCCCAATATAAACTTCTCTTTCTCTTTTTGACAAAGAATGTGTGGTTCACAGCGTATGTCCTCACTTTACTTTTGCACTTCCACTCAAACACTCCAATATATGCTTCTACTCAAAGGAGTATAAACAGTTTTAAGAAGCAGATTCAAACAGTCCCTAAAAACAAACGAGGAAAGGGTCAATTTAGTACACCAACTTGTACGAGATGGAGTAAATAGTACACTATATTGCATTTGATCTTTTTAAGTACACAAATTCAGGATTTTAGTGTTAATTGAGTACATTTGTTAGATTAACACGTTAATACAGCGGAGTTGGCTAACAGAATGTCGAGTAAGAAGGGGTAATGGACCAATGTTATGGTGCTGACCTTCACGAAGTCGACAAAAAAGGAAAAATCGACCTTCAGAGGTCGACCTGCGGGGGCGTCGACCAACAAGGGTGCATCGACCAAGGAGAAGTCGACCTGCGGGGGTCTGACATCGACCAAAGGGAAGTTGATCAAGTGACTGGGGGCTGGTGTTGACCTTCAAAAAGTCAAAGTTTCAAAACTTAACGATGTAAATTCAATTTTAATGATGAGAATCACATTTATGAAAATTCAGATAATGAGGGGTAGGGATGGACCCGGGCCGGTCCGGTTCCGGTTTCGGGCCAGGACCGGGCGGGCTTTTTTTTTTCAAATTGTTGAGCCCGGAACCGGCCCGGGTTGATACCGGGTCCGGGCCTAACCGGGCCGGGCTGGGCCCGGGTCAAGGTAATTTTTTTTTGCTTTCTAATTAACCCCCGACCCCCCCCCCCCTCCCCCTTCAACCCCCACCCACAACCCCCCCCCCCCCCCAAAGACCCAGCCCTAACTAAGAAAAACAAAAAAAAATTGACAAAACTAAAAAAAAATAAAAAAAGCCCGAGCTCGACCCGAATCGCCTGGGTCGGTTCAACAAATACAGGGTCCGAGCTTGGCCCGCCCAACCCTCCCCAACCGGGTAAAATCCCGGGCCCGCACAGTGGCAGGCCGGTCCGGGCTCGCACAGTGGCGGGCCAGGCCGGTTCCGGGCCGAACCGAACCGGTTGGGTCCATCCCTTGAGGGGGTGACATTTAATGTTTTAATGTCGTGCAATAGCTGAGAGATTGAACGTGCAATTTCTCCATTAAACTAAGTAATGTTTTGTGTTGTGTAAAAGAAAACGTAATGTTTTACGCTTCATTCTATTCTTTTATCTGCCATTTTATCCTTTATTTTTTATTAGCTAATCCAACTTTGCCTTCATTTTAAAATAACGATTTAATTATCATTTTCGTAAAAAAATCCCAAGTTTCTCGGATCAAAGAATTAGTACTTGTAAAAGTTACTTGAAGGGGTTGTGTTTTGTGCTGTCAAATGATTTAAGTAGAAGCAAACAAATGACTTTGTTTTACACTGTCAAATGTAAAACAAAACAAAAGAAGATTACCGTGCCTAGATTACCGTGCAAAACAAAGTTACGATGCTTTACTTCTTCAGTCTTTGTATTTCGTACGTAGTATTATCTAACCTTAAAACCAAGCATTCCAGCTCACCGGATGAGAGGTTATCGTGCCTAGTGGAGATCTCGAGTTCGAAACCCGCTAGGCACATTTAAGGGAGATGAGGAAGTCTTGTTCCCAATGACTCTTCCTACTTTCACGGAGTGACACAACGGCTAAGAAAGGAGAGGATGGAAATACAGGTATACCGAGTTCGCGTGGTGGGAGGGCCTTGCTGGATTCAGGTTGTCATGTTGGATTCGTCCTGAATTTCAGGCCTAAGCTACCGAGTCCACATAGTGGGAGGACCCTGTGGATTCAGTTTGCAAGGCTAACTGTTGGATGGGGCCATGAGGGTCGAACGCAGCACGTGTAACTGGTGGATTAACATTGATGCCACAAGACATATATTTACAAAAAATATATTAATTGTTTTTGACATATATTTGCAAGCAAGTACAAAGTATAGACTTAAAAAAAATCCAGAAGTCAATATTTTCTTCATTAATTGATTTCAAATTATTTTAAAACCACACAATTAATGTTCTTTTGAAAAGTTGAAATTCTAGATAAATGCAAGCATAATAATTTGTTTCTATGTGCATTTTTAACAAAAAAAAATGGCATATATTTCATATGTTGTTTAAATCCAAGTAATATTATTTAAAAATATTTTTTTTAGAAATAGATTTAAAAAATTCTCACATCGAATGTAATTTGACATGAAGATACTTTATTTTCAAAATTTTCAAAATTGAAGTAACTATTATTATTAAATGCATATACGTAGATCTATTATAGAAATATTTTTAGCGTGATTGTGTCTTATTAATTTTTTCAAATAATATTTTCAAAAAACATATTATGTTTTTTTGTATATGAAATCATTTTGCCAAAAAAAGTATATGATGTAACGTTATGTATAATCAAATATCATTTTCATAAAATATCTTTAAGTATTATGGTAGTAATAAAAGCAAATCTGCTAGATCTGTGGGTTGTGAGTGTGCTAATTTGCACAGAAGTCCAATTAGATGGTTTTAAGATAAAGGTTTAATAGGTGAGATGATTGTGTATAGTAGAGGGAGTGTGTTCTTACCGTTTAATAAGTCTAAGAGGAGGATGATGCAGATGAAGCATACGAGACAGAGGAGGCTTATAAGAACTTCATTCATGACTGGCTCCTGAAATGTTGGCGGAGAATTGGTAGAAAGGGGGGATGCGTGACTGACTTTTGACCGACCGTTGGTTGAAGAAGTGCTTGGAGTGAAATATTGTTGAGCTTGGTTGGAGAGAGGTTGGGGCCAATTGTCTTTTGCTTGGAGGAAATGAAGGGTTGAAGAAGTGTTTTGGGTGAAATGTTGGTGGGGTTGATTGAAGAGGGGTGGCCGAAGAGGAGAACAATTGTGTTCACCCCCTCTTTTGAGGGTGAACATCACCCCCACCCTATTGGGTTGCCACATGACATGACAATTGTTTAAACTTTTTCAATTATTATAATTTTCATTTTCAAAAATTATATCAATATTTTTTATTTTTTATGATCTTTCATATTATACCAATATTGAATACGTAAAATTAAAAAAAAAATCCGGCCAAAAATATATTTAAGCAAAAAAAAGTTTTTTCCCAATTTTTTATATGAAATATGGATAGCAATGGGAAGATAATAAAAAATTATTAAATCTGATATATTTTTTGTGAAAGGAAAAATACACACCGGAGTTCTTGAATAGTATAAAATTATCCGATGTACCGAATCATGGGTTAACGTTAAAGGTAGGGACTCCGATGATGCTTTTGCGAAATATTGATCATTCATTGGGGTTGTGTAATGGGACTCGGTTTATTCTAACGAGGCTTGGTGATCATGTTTTGGAGGGGAAGATTTTAACAGGTGTGAGTGCTGGACAAAAAATATTAATTCCTAGATTTTCCATGACCCCATCTGATGCCAGCTTGCCTTTCAAATTTCAGAGGCGACAATATCCTCTTATGACTTCATATGTTATGACTATAAATAAAATTCAATGTCAATCTTTGTCCCGTGTTGGGTTGTTGTTGAAAAACTGTATTTACCCCGAGGTGGCAAAATCTCGATATCAAGGGTGACCAATTGTTCTGGTTTAAAAATTTGAATTTTTTTAGAAGATGAAGGAACCACTGACAAAACTCGGAATGTTGTATTGAAGAAGTACTCAACAATGTTTAGGGTTACATGAAATGCATATTTACAATGTTATGATTTCTACGTATTTGTTGGTTGTTTTTTATCTTTTAAATAATGCTTAGTGCTCTCTTTTTAACCATAATATTATAAGTGTATTTTATTTATTGCTTTGATCTATATCAGTATTCCATGGAGATAGATGCGGTCATGAATTGATAGTGTGATTTGAATTGGTGTACACAAAAAATTGAAACAAAATTTTCTGACCGTGCATCGCACCCATTCGCACGGGTGAGTTTACTAGTTTTTTATAAACCAAAACATGTCTATGAACAATTATTTTTTTATTCGTCAATAGCTATAAACCAAAAAATGGGGTTTGAAATTTAAACATAAACCATGCTTCTGAAATCTGAATTGTCAATTTTTTCGGCCTTGAATGTTGTATGCATTTTTTTGTACATATTAGTACATGTTTGTGAACAACTATTTGTTTATTTGTGAATATGTTTTGTTCACAGACCTGTGACTCTGTGTATTGATGTGTACAAAAACATACATACAACATTCCGGGCTTGTCACTAGTAAGATCCCAAAGAAAATTCTCATCCTCGTGCTCTGCTCGTGCATATGTAGATGACAACCTTTGAACTTTTGAAGATGTCTGAGGCTTCCCTAAAAGGCTAAAATCACATAAATTTCTCCATATTCTCATCAAATTTAATCGCACATTGCATATTTTTTACAGAGTATGAGGGACTCATCCTCAAAAATCAAATGCAAAATTTAGCAAGTAAAAACTAAAGCGATGGAGAAATATGAGCAAAATCTAGCAAAAAATACCAAAAAATAAAATGGTGTGTATTGACCCTGTGTTGACCAGGCATTGACCAGAACATTGACCGATGTGGGACCACAGCATAACTATGGAATACGGGCATCTTAAATTCGATTTAGGATTTGAAACCCTTATACTTATATACTCCCTCCGTCCCGGAATTATCTTCGTTCTTTCCTTTTCGGTCCGTCCCAAATTTATCTTCTTTTTCCCTTTTTGGTAAAGAATATGTGATTCACAATCATTCTTACACATTTCTCTCCTCTGCATAACTCTCCACCACACAAATCTCACTATCTTAAACTCGTGCCCGGTCAAAACCGGAGTTAAATATGGGATGGAGGGAGTAATTGATAGGTTTGAATGAGACTCACATGTAAAATTACATTTTTGGATAAGATAAAACTGTTATTTCATGTATGTTTTGTCTATATTATTTATGTTTAGAAGTTTAAGAGAATTTTTTGTTAAGGTGACACTAGGGAGAACTTGCAGATATATTTTAGGAATTATAATATCTTCCATACCCCCCCCCCCCCCCCCCTAGAACTCTACAGATCTGGATAAAGGTCTAAAATTTTGGGACACGGCCCCATTAATAATAGAGTTTCTTCCGAAAACGTATTACACAAGAGGGTAAATTCTCTAGTTCCATACTTCCATGCAAAAAAACAATCAAGTTTGTACTGATATACAACTTTTTTGGGTCATAGAGAAATATTTTATATTAATAGATATGCGTAGTGAAATTAGTGCAAGATAAAATGAAAGAGACTAACTAAAAAGACAAGCAATATGTAAATATATTTATGAATAATTTTGGCATATTACCATTAATCAATAAATGCCCAAAGACTGTACATGTTAACCCGATCTCTTTGCCCATGGCAACAAAACCAAACACTGCACTAAATTAGAACACAGCCGAACTCGATCCATTAAAACTAGTACGAAGTATAACCCAATCCTACGGGGCAGCAACTGTTGAGAACCCCCCCCCCCCCCCCCCCCCCCAATAAAAACATGCGCAATAAATCATTTTTTCAAAAAAATTAATTGATGTACCAAGTTGTTGCTTCGCATAGAGTCCCCCATGAGCAGCTAGGAAGAGTAGAGCTGACCGCACCAATGCGAGAGGTATGATGGAATGTGAAATATATACCGGGGGGAGAACGAAAGAAAAAACTAAACCAACGCAAGTTCCTCATCCTCCTCTTGTTGTTGCGGTTGTTGGTTAGAGAGCCGAGCTTCACGATAGGGGAGTAGTATTCGCTTGATTTCATCAGAACTCAATGTCTCGTACTCGAGCAGAGCATTGGCTAAAGCATGTAATGCCTTCTCGTGCTGCAAGGAAACACACATACACAGAATAGTGAGCATAAAAATGCATCTCACAAGTCACAATAACAAACAGCTACTGAGCTACCAAGTCCATCCTTTATAGAGTTGGGTGGTTAATGTTGCTTCTTTCATTTCTAAATAAATTTCAACCACACCATTTATATTTTTGAAATTCGCATGACAAAAGAAATATGAAGTTTATTGTGGTACGTGGGAGTAATTAACTAATCACTGTACCCCAAGGAGGTGTTGTTTTCTATCATTTTTAATGGGCACAATTATTATAAATTAATAAGACTAAACCTTCTTTAGCAGATTCTTTACACGATCATAAGCTTCTCTTAGGAGTTTAACTACCTGCACAACCAACAATAGCATTGTCACCCATAAAAGACAGTTCATTGCTCCAAAAGAAATTAACATGCTATCCAAGTCAGACATACCTCAGCATCAATGCGTGATTGCATTTCCGCACTTGCCCGCTCTTTGATATGAACTGGTCCAATTGTGTCACTCATCCCGCAAGATGATACCTAAATCAAGTATGACACCGTTGGGATTATAACGAGCAAAATGCAAAAATAATAACTAGACAGAAAAAAAAAAAGAATAAGAAGAGGGCCAGAAGTTACAAAAAAGGAATCATAAGATCCCATTAGGGACTCTAAAATGAAAAAGAACATATACAGGAAATATAGGGTAATTATTTCATCATCATCATCATCATTACCCTAGTGCCGCAACACTCCCACACCTTTGGTGGGGTAAGGGGGGTCGGATGTACGCAGTCTTATCCCTGTACTAAAGCCTAGAGAGACTGTTTCCGAATGATTATTTAATGAGAAAAATGTCAAATCCAATTTATTTATCATTCGTATGTTAAGCTAAAAGCAAAGTGTAAAAAACGAACTTTTCATTTCCCTACTAATTTCTTAGTTTCAAACGCAGTCCTAGAAAATACGTAAGTGGGAGCGCATAAAAAAAATAGAAGATTTGCTTCATACAGAAAGAGTTGTACCATGTACTGTGCGAGTTCAGTAGCAGTGTGAAGATCACTACTAGCTCCAGTAGTTACATGGTCTACACCAAACACAAGCTCTTCAGCAGCTCTTCCTCCCATACAAACATCAAGCCGTGCTAATAACTGTTTTTTGCTGATTGAACTTTCATCATTCGAAGGGAGCTGTGTGACCATTCCCAAGGCGGACCCACGTGGCATAATAGTTGCCTTATGGATCGGGTGTGCACCTTCTGTGTTCATGGCCACAATTGCATGTCCACTCTCGTGATATGCTGTTAACTGAAATGAAACCAAATAACAACTCATTGTGTTTTCATTTTTGCTTAAATATGTATTTCTCCTGCAAATAAAGCATTGATATAGATCCTTGCAAACTAATTTACGTAGTATTAGTTATTCATCATTTTAATTTGCACTTTTTTCTTTTTAGTCCCTAAAACACGGGCTATAGCTCAGAACTCTAGTTTAACCTTTCTAATTCAAGTTTCTGTAGACTACAACTAATCCTACTATAAGGGGAGTTAATGCTTAGAAACACTCACCCTGCCCAATTTAATTTATGTCGCTTTAGCTCTTTGGAAATAAAATATTATGCATTCCTTCTTTAAAAATAATGTGAATAACCAGATTAAGTTATGTGATGCATATATGTTTTTTAGCAGAAGCTAACAGAGAGGGACTAAAAGAGCCTAAATTGCAGGGATGAATAATGAGTTCAAGAAGGGCTTAAGAGAAATTATATATTTGCATTGATGAACATAATTAAGCCATTTCGGGTAGGAGGGCGGGGATGAATATGAAGAAGCCAGATTGAGCACACACCTTTTTTGACTCTTCAGATAGGAACATTGTCTTGCGTTCTGTTCCCATCATTATTCTGTCTTTGGCAAATTCTAGTTGCAATGAAGTCAACTTCTCCGCACCATCAACAGCAGCCTTAATTGCAGCAATATTGACAAGGTTTGCCAAATCTGTTTGGTAATGGTGCATATTTAATAAGGGGAGAGATGATCTAACTGGGAAAAGAAAAAATATAAAACCAAATATATACCTGCCCCATTGAACCCTGGTGTCCCACGAGCAATAGCATTTGCATCAACATCAGAATCAACTGGTTTGTCCTTTAAATATAGCTCCAGTATTTCTTGACGACCACGTACATCTGGATTTGGCACAACAATCTGAAATGAAGAAAAGCATGTGAACTAATACTAGTTTATTTTAATGATATCACACAGTTCAAAATACTTTCTCAGTATTAATGCAGAAAACAAATGTAATGCACGCGACATACTTATGTAAAGATAAAAATCCATGAGTCCCAATCTATTTATCGTTATAGGAAATTACACACAAACCAAAGTAATAATTAGAAAGAATTCCCTATCCGTATTTATTATTCAATATTCCTAGAAATTAGAAACTATCAATTTTCCTCTCAAAGTCTCAAAGATTTTGTCTTCCTATATCAAGATGTGGAATATGAAGGTATTTTATATTCTAGAGTAATGTAATCAATTATTATTCTTGTTTCCATTACTTATCTAAGTTATCTTGCAATTACTAATCATTCAACTTAACAAAATTAAATATGGACAATAAGTAAAGAAGAGTAAACATTATATCTTCGATTTCTAGAATGATAATTATTATGGGACACTTTTAAGGTTAAAATGAAAAATAGTTTGGGACAGAGTGAGCAGTAAAATATAGCTGCTAGCCTGCTAAAAAGATACAAAAGTGAAATGACTGACATGTCTATCAAATCTACCCGGCCTGGTTAAAGCTGGGTCAAGTATATCTGGCAAGTTTGTGGCAGCCATCAAGATAATACCCTGTACATACATGTTAGAAGGCGCTATTTAGTTGTGAACTCAAAAGAGGAAACCAATTAATGCATCACATGTATAGAAGAGACCAACCTCATTCTGCTCAAACCCATCCATTTCAACAAGTAACTGATGCAGTGTTTTCTTGGTATGACCTTCCCATTGCTTCCGAGTTGACCCAATAGCATCAATTTCATCAATGAATATTATGCAAGGAGCCTGAAAAGCCAGACATGAATATGACAGGTGAGAAAAGAAAGGGCACCTTAGACACATTCTAAAATTATTACTTTTGTATCGTTCAGAACAAAAAGAGACTAAGAATACAAAAAATTAACAGCGGATAGTTTTAGAGGACATGATAACCCTTCGGAATTCGGAAAAAGGTTGTGAAGGATAAAACCTGCTATTGAAATTGTTCACTATTTATATTTGGCTTTGACTTGATAAATCCAAAGGAAAATGATACGGAAAAATGATGAAAGAATGACGGAAATATGACTCTAGAGTTTCCTAAAGGCAAAAATAGGACTACATTTGAATTTGGACAAAAAGAGAGATATTTCATGTGAAAATCCAAAATTGCCCCAGCCCTTCACCCTCCCTCTACGCTGATCTCCATCTATGCAAAAAGACCTTTCACATTTTCCGTCTCTCTGCGATTTGGCAAAGCTCCATCCACGCCGATCAAGCACCGAGTTCAAGCTCTGCCTCCGCCACATCGACGCCGCTGCCGACTTTCACAGCTTTGCCATTCTTCTATTTCTTCTTTCTCCTCTTCTCGGTCTCTTGGTGTTGATGGATGGTCAGAAATCTTTGGATCTGACGACGAGGAGGCGAGAGACAGTGCGGCGAGAGACGGCGAGGCGAGCTAGCAATGGCGACGTGAGGCGAGCGACGACGTTGAGTCGTTAGCGGCGAACTCGTGGCTAGGGGCGGGGTTGCAGTTGGAGCCTAGGGTTGGAAGCTGTGGGTTGGTGGGACAACTGGAATGAGCTGGGGGTTGAGGGCCCAGATCTGGGATCTGAGGGTGAGGCTAGGGGATGGTGGCTGTGGTCTGTGAGGTTGGGGGGCTCGGCTAGGCTGGGTGAGCGGACTCTACTGTGAAAGAGAGTGCCCAGGGTGGGCTGGTGGGACAGGGGATTGGGTGGGGTGGACTGGTGGGGCAGGGGGTGGGTGGAGTGGACTGGTGGGGCAGGGGGCGGGGCTGGAGTGTGGTGCAGGGGCAGGAGAGTTGGTGGTTGGGGGTTGCAAGACTGCGGAGGAGCTGGGGCCAGGATGTGGATGGCTACCGACAGTGCGCCGCCTGCCGCTGCCGGGGTGGCATTCGTTTCATGAGCGTGGTCTCAATCAAGGCAGTTGGCTACCGGCAAAAAAACAGGTCACTGGCTGTCGGCAAAAGTGACAGGTGGTGGTCACTAGCCGGTGAGGTCACTGGCCAGCAGTTCACTATGGTGGGGCAGGGGACAGGGCTGGTTAGGCAGGGCAGAGCTGGTTGAGTGGTTGGGTAGGGGCAGATTGGACTGCTGGGGTAGCAGCAGGGTTGGTTGGGCACTAGGGGCATTGGTGAGGCGGCCGTGACAATTGGCAGGATGTCACTAATGGATTGGTCACTGGGGGCGGGTTGGTCACTGAGATCGGGGTGGTCTACGGCCGGAGGTCACTGTAGTCGGGATGTCACTGGAGCTGGATCACTAAGTGTTGGTAATTGTGGCATTGGTAACTGGGTATAGTCACTCTGTCATCAGTCACTAGGAATATAGTCACTATGGCATGGGTCACTGTAATGCATTGGTGAATTAGGTCACTGTAATGCATTGGTGAATTAGGTCACTGTAACACATTGGTCACTGTAGCGGATCTGCGGGGCTTAGTAAGGGCAAAATAGTCTGTTCATCCCTTTTTAGTCACATTTCTGGAAAGTTTTTAAAAATGACACTTTTTGTCCACTAGTTAATTTTTAGTAATATTGGTGTCCTAACCCCAAAAATGATTTCTTTCCTTCTATTTCCCTAGTTCCAAACAGACCTTAAATAGATAGAGTTGGCTAAAACTGAATCTACCTTCTTCTTAGCTGCTTGAAACAGTGATCTAACACGCCGGGCACCAACCCCCACAAACCTGCAGTAGAGAAAAGCAAAGTTGTTGTATGACATTACATTTCAGCGAACTTGGTACTAAGGATATCTTTGGATCCCGTAAAATGCTATGGAAATTTTTAAAAATGCCAAGTTTTGTTCTTACAGATTTGGTTTTACATGTTTAGATCCAGAAAATGACAAATAAGGTTATTGTCTAATGTTGGTTACCTTGAAAAAATGAAAAGTAAAACAAAATATAATAAAACATTTAACACTTCGCATATGTTCAGATTTTTTAATCTTTATATGATAAGAACAACTACATAAAATGTGTTTGAACACATCTAAAATCAATTATGAGTGTGTATATATTTTATTTCCCCCAAAATTTCGTTCCTTCAATACTCTTCTGTATGTTGGTCCAACCTATTTTGGACCAACACTGTATTTTCTTCCATTTTTGTTCCCTGGTAATATCCAAACAAACCATTGAGTATGAGGTTAATACAGTAAAGACTACATCTATTCTTAAAACTCCCAAGGGAGAGAAGTTATAATACATCTCTTCAAATTCAGAGCCTGCTTTGTAGAAGAAAGGAACCCCTGCTTCTCCCGCGATAGCCTGCAAAGCAAGATCCATCAAAGCCTAATAAGCAGATGCATACAATTTACTACTACGTCCATCAAAAACTCACAAAGCAGATCATACAAGATGCATCCAATTCTAATAAGCAAATGCATGCAATGTACCTTATATCCTACTTACATCAATGTAACCATGGAAGTCCACAATTAAATGCCATATTGACCGATAAGAATCATATGAAGTAAAAACCACCTTAATCTACCAATGTATATAATTTCAGATATGAACCTCAATTGAGTCGCAAATAGTTCACATGTAAAACAGAAAACTTACTTTTGCCAGTAAAGTCTTTCCTGTTCCCGGAGATCCAGTCAATAAAATGCCCTGAAAAGACAAAAACACATCATGGTCATATTAAATTAACAATTTTCTTCAAAAACGCAAAATTTGAGAATCTTCTAGCTAACATAAGAACGTGCAAAAGCTTTATGACTAAAAATAAGAACCTTGGGCAATTTGCCCCCAAGCCTGGTGAACTTTGTGGGATTCTTAAGATATTCGACAACCTCCTCAAGCTCTTCTTTGGCATCATCGCAACCTTTGACATCTTTGAATGTTTTGACATTCTGTATCACAAAACAAAGAAAAATGGAATTTATTGCTCTAATCGGCAGACGACAAATCTCTCAGAGTGACATAACCAAGAAAACCTAATACCTTTTCGGGCATTACTTCCTTATTCAACTCTTTTGGAGAATAAGATGAGCTTGAACCAACACTTGAAGCACCCACACCGCCTAAGCCACCAATATACTTTTGAGCGGCTGCAGCCGTCACATACCTATTAATAAGGAAGGAGCAGTTGATGATAATTTCGTGTAAGGATCTTGCACATCTATGCAAATTATATGTAGTAAAGATTGAAGAGAATGGTTACCATAACAAACCAACAGCAATAGCAAATACAACAGTGGAGATAAGCTCATGAATGAGGCGTGGTGATTTTTTTGACTCATTAGGATCAACCTGATCGCAAAACAGACATTAAAATGGACTCCAATATGTTCAACAGAACCTTTTGAAATAAAGAATAATGGGTTAAAAATCTAAAACTATAATACATCAGTTGCTCCAATACTTTATATGATTGAAATATGAATTTATCTTAATCAGACTTCAAGAAACATATTTTAATTAAGACAATAAATCTTACCATGACCACATGCAACGGCTGCCTTTCCGAAACACCCGGGTTTAAAATGGGGTCATCCAGCTTCCCTAAAGCGCGTTGTTTCAACTCTTGTAACTGTATGTAGCATGTTAATTTTTAACTCAATAAAAAGAGAAAGCGAAATGTCAGTTCTGGAGTTGAAGATTAAATTTTTAAGAGTACTCCCGCTGTCATTAAATTATAACTACATTTTTCCTAATAAAAGAGTCAAGCTTTAAAATGAAATTTTCTTTTTGTAAGTAAAAACTTCTTGTAAAGCCAAGTGGGAAGCTGTTTTAGTCGATTACTCCAAACAACCTCTGAAATAGGCTTTATGGCTACAAGTTACCATGCGTAATTTGTAAGAACACTGGTACTTTAAATGAGTTGACTAAAAGTAAACTATTGTACCTTACACAAAGTCACAAACAAGACTCTTTATTGGGTCAGAGAAAATATTTCTCACCATATGGAATCCATAAAAAACAGGAGAGAAACAGAACTTTTCACCAACTGAAGAAAATCAAGAGTTATACAGCAATGCTAGGGAAACTATGAAAGCATAAACGTAGATAGAAAATTTTAAACAGGTACCCACCAATAATGGCAGAGTGGAAGGCTTCCCGGAACCCTCGTCAGGAAGATACTCGGCAATAGCATTAGTGGCAACAAGAGCTCGGAGATATTCTGCAACTCCTCTACTGTCTACCGCATAGGTCCTGTCCTCAAACCGTTTGATGACTAACTCCGGGCTATGCAAATTAAGGAACACGTTAAAATGCTCTACATAAATCATCTCAAAGAATTATGTTTAGAACCCCATCAGAACCTTGGTATCTTTTTTTAGAGAAAAAACCTTGGTATCTTATTTGACAATTGATCCATTTTTCTCTTGTTTTTGCTGAATAATCCAATCATCTATTCCCCCCTCGCAACCCCACACCATCTCCTAGCACAGCAGCAACAAATTTTGTTTTTAAGGTGGTCTTTTACTTTATTGACAGACTAGATAACTAAAGTTTATGAAATGAATTAGGATAAGAAGAGCTTAAACAAAGCCTAACCTATTTTTATTTAGCTCAACCAGCAAATCGCTTTGCTTTTTAGCATCTTGGGGGAATGAATTAGCCTCTGCAGTCAAATATTTCAGCCTCTTTTCATGCTGCCACATCAACCCCCAACCTAACAGCTCGGACGGCAACAGCAGCCTTTTCTTGATTTCCCCCAAGAACCATATCCCGAAAGGAACCCTCTCCTCGTTCTCCAATATCAAACCCCCGGATGTGACATCTCCTTGCACTTCCTCCGGCTCGGCTCTATCTTCAACTGAGGTGGATTCTGTAGCCTCCTGGTTTTCGGATGAACAGTCAGGAGAAGAATTCAAGTTCTCGGGGCGCAATGTGCAAGTCAATCTGAGGTGGCCGGAAAATAGATGTTTTCCGGAAGCTCCTCGGAGGAGGCGCCTAGAAGAGGAAGGGAAAGAAGATGAGAAAGCTAGCGGCTTGAATAAACACGAAGTTTGCAGCGCAGTCGCAGTCATTGGGCCCTGATGGGGTAAGTTCCGGATTTGATCCAGCTGAAACTGATGGGAGGGAGGGAGGGTTTAGCAAGAGACTGATTCTTTGTTCAATCAGAGGAAAGATACAATCTTTGTTTTGTGGAAGGGAAAAGTGAGAGCGATTCTTTGCTCGCAGTTCCTTCTCAAGAGAAAGCGGGGAAGGAAGCGTGCGAGTGTTGGCCAGAACTCAGAAGATTGGGTTTTCGGGCTTTGATGGATACGTTTGACACAAAACTGTGGCACCTTATCTTCAGCGAGAGAAATTAGACTTGATTTGGCGCTTTTCCAAATCCATATGATAGGTATGACTGTATGAGCATGAACTGCAATATGGGTTTCAATCCTCACTTCTTTTTCATTTTTGAAATGGAAACTTTTACAATCCAACACCTCAAAAGTTTAAATCAAGTTATATTAAGACATAAACTACTTCTCCTGGAACCCCTTAACAGAAAGTAAACATGCAATCTTTTTAATGTGCTTTAAATAGTTTTATTTACTTTTAAGTTCTCTTTAAATTATTTTTCATCACTATTTATTATTTTATTATTTTAAAAAAAATAGTTTTAACTTTTTTTATTTTGTTACTATATTTTTTATAAATTGAAATACTTTTTGTTGTTTTTTTTAATGTAAAATATGATTATCATATTAAGTTATGGTAAAGGTGGAAATGTAGAATAAGGATGTATTTACTTGGACCGTAATTTGCTGGTCTGGTCTGGTCTGTTTTAGTCTGGTCTGGTCTGATCTGTTTTGGTCTGGTCTGGTCTGGAATTTTATTTTTTATATTTTTTGCATAAAGATTTTATTTTTATATATATTTTATAATCAATAAATAATTATATTTTATTCATTTATAATTAAAAATAATAATATTCCTTCCAAATTATCGAAAATTGTTATCATTTTACTTGTCCTGATTTCAATCCCAGACCGAAGTAGATCAGACAAGACCAGACCAGACCAGACCAAAACAGAACATGCCATATTGAACCGGAATATGAATAATAATAATAATAATAACAATAATTATAATAATAATAGTAACAATTGTAGAAGTAATAATAATAATAATAATTAGAGGCGTGCACTATCCGGTTTAAACCGGAAAACCG
Organism: Cuscuta europaea; assembly: GCA_945859875.1. Lineage (NCBI taxonomy): Eukaryota > Viridiplantae > Streptophyta > Magnoliopsida > Solanales > Convolvulaceae > Cuscuta > Cuscuta europaea. Next base: position 42,609,686 of record CAMAPE010000005.1, on the reverse strand, counting down.
GACCGAACCGGACCTAAAAACCGCAACCGGATCGAACCGGAATGATATCCGGTTCGGTTCGGTCTGGTCCGGTTTTGAACCAGTGCACACCCCTAATAATAATAATAATAATAATAATAATAATAACAACAACAACAACAACAAAATATGGTCTGGTCTGAGCTAGTCTAGTCTGGTCTGTTTTAGTCTAGTCTGGTCTTGTCTGGTCTGGGACGAATTACAGTCCAAATAAAAACAACCTAAGAAGATAAACGGTACTTCAATCCTATTTTAGTAAGATAAATAACATAGTCCTATTTGTGTATTTATGGATTAGTTTAGTCCTATTTTTGAGAATGTTTTCTCAAAAATATATCAGTGGTGGAATAAAGATAAGAAAAGGAAATAAGTAAGTTTAAGTAAAAAGAACGTAAAGTAAAAAGTTAGTACGGTAAGAAAAAAATCTTTTATAAGGAAAAATGGAATACATAAGCATTAAAAATGAAAAATAAAAATTGAAAAGAAATAAAAATAAGAATAAGAAGACCAAAAGGGAATAAAAGAGTCAAGACGATAAAAATAAAAGGGGGTGAGTTTAGGGAGAAAAAAGAAAAATGATACGTGGGACCGCTTGGAGAAGATTTGTGAGAGGTGAGGTTTATGGTCGAATGATTTGCAAAGAAAATGAAAAAATATGGAATAGCAGGTCATCAATCAGTTAGGCACGAACGAATGAAGATGTGATGCAATGTTGGATTATTTCTAAATTACGATAAGGTGAGACTATTATAAAAAGAGTGTCCAAAGTTTTTCACTTTTTTGAAAGTCCTCCGTATATCCGTTTGCATTTGAAGGGCCCCCAAATTGACTTTACTAAAACCCAGTCACAAGAATGGTTCCCACTTGAAAGAAGATGATACTCTGCCGGAACCCCTTGCCACCCACATCATATAGCTCCAGCCGCCATCTCTATCTCTCGAAGAGTGCAGGTGTCAAGTCTTCTTCAGTTGGGTGTCTTGTGGTACAGCCTCCTCCACCGTCTCTGACATCTTCTACTTCAGTCTCCACCCCCATTGCCGACGTTTTCTACTTCAGTCTCCATCTCCGGCGTCCTCCAGCGGTTTAATAGGAAGAAGAAGAAACGATTTGATATGAATAAGAAGCGTCTTCTTCAACGATTTGCCCCCACCACCGCCAATGTCTTCTCCTTGACCTCCATCGCCAGCGTCTGAAATTTGCTTGGAAAGAGACGGAATTGGGAGAGCGGACAGTCACTTGTTTGGCTGTAATTTTACGCAAATACCCATATTATTCCTTAACCAATGAAAACCAAACTTCATTTCGGAAGCCACTCACTTCTGAATTCCTAACTTCCATCAATCGCGATCGGCAGAACCGCTGTGCGCTAAGGTCGAGCACTTGAGCTGACTGTCCATCCTCCGAATCCCTTATTCACCAGACCCGACTGCCGAAGCTGCAACTCTAATACAGTGATAAACATGGGACTTTAAGAGTTGCCGAGTTGGGGAGCCACTTACTTCTGAATTCCGGTTCTTCAATCTTCCTTCAATCCTTCAGGTATGCTGCCTTTAATCCTTTATTCCTTAATGTTTTCGTTCTTACGTACTCCCTCGGATCTTTTTAATCCTTTATTCCTTAATGTTTTGACTTCACATCGATTAAGAAAATAAATTTTATTTTGCCGCAGAGTACACAGTTTAGATTGACACGGTTGAGATATTGTTTGGCACTGTTGCACAATGTTTGACACTGTTTAACATTTTTATGTAGATTTCTTTGCAAAATAAGGAAGTGGTTAAGTTTATTTTGGACTGTCCTCAAAAGGAAAAGGAAAGTGTGAAGTTTATTTAGAACTGGACGGAGTATTACAGATGAGTTAGTACTAGCTATTTTAGGTTGATTTAGGCTCTGACTACTTGACTTATTGACTAGTGTTTGACTGTTTGGTCATGATTCATAAACTTATGTATTTTATGTAATTCAAATTTTTTATCATACTATTTTGTGAAATGATGAAATTGTCAATGCGTTTTAACCTTTTTACCTAAAAGTTGTAAGTTGTTATGTAATTGAAGTCCGATTTTGTGATAGTGTCAAATTTCTTTGGTAAAAATTTTGAAGTTTCATTATATTTATAAATTTAATTAATTTGAAGGTGTAATAAAAATGATTTAATGAGGATGGGAGAAAAACAGAAAAAGGAGAAGATTAGAAAAAGTGGCATTTGAGTCAAAAGGAGTAAAAAAGGTTAATGGAAAAATTAAACGATTCAGAATGATCAATAATATAACAAGTTAGCTATCAATAACGGTTTTGGATGGATCAAATATACCAAGTCCAACCACTTGTCCTTGATTTTGGATATTTATGTTATACGGAGTAGTTAATTGAGGGAATCTATATGCCAAAACAAATGAATTATATGTGGTCAACAATGGATTAACAATACGGAGTATTAAGTATTGAACATAATGAGTTAAGAAAACTTTGACTATGAAGCTGTTTTGCTTCACAATGCGCATCAAAAAGTGTATTTATGTAATATTTGATTTTTATCTTTAATTTATATTTTGTAACCTAAATTTACTTTGTTCAACTCTACAATTTATAAATTCTTTTTCTTTATTACGGAGTATTACAACTACTGAAATATTAATTTTATGCATTTTAGTTTAGAAAAGAATTCAAATATTTAAGATTAGACCCCTTCAATCACTCAAGTGCCGGCCCTGTATCTGAATTCACCATTTTCTTACTATACATGTCTTTTTGCCTTAGTTCTTTTAAATCTGACCTTGAATCTGCACCCCACCCCTGCATTCAAAATGACACCCCATTCAAGATGAAATTTTCTACAATCAAAGATTAATACACTGTTGAAAAGCTTGGCGGAAACACCTTAAATGAAGAAAAATATGGAAAAACTGTAGGGGCAGAATCTCACTTCGTTGAACATATTATATAGGTCAGAATGCTGGAAGCGGATCTAAAATTTACAGCAGCATTGAGACACAAAAAGTATTTAATGCCATATATTTACATCTGAAACTCAAAGGCCAATGTGATAATTACTCCCTCCATCCCATAAAATAGTTCCCACAAGGATTTGGATCGGAGATTAAGAAAGTGGGAATAAAGTGAAAATGTATGGTTGTGGTTGAGTAAGAAAAAGATAAATGAATGGTAGCCGCACAAAACTCTCGAAAAAGGGAAATGAGAACAATTTTTTGGGACGGCCCAAAAAGGAAAGTGGGAACTATTTTGCGGGATGGAGGGAGTATTATTTTTAGAAATCTAATTTACATCTAATTTATGTTTCTATGTACTCCGCGTCTCGATCAGCCCAATTCATTCCCTGTTTATTCAATGTGAACCATATTTGTTGTAGTGCTAATGTCCAGTGCTTGGCAATAGATTTACCATGGCCCATGGGAGCACTGCAAGAATTATTTTTAATTGATTATTATATTTTTAAAATGTTTCTTATATTCACCATCTGAACCATGTGATTTTTTCTAATTTACTCTTATATTTGCATATTTATATGTCTCTTTAACCAATCTAATATACATTGTATTACATCAAAAAAGAAAAAAGAAACACATAAACTATGTCTTGTGGAAATATAAAAAATATCTGATTCAATTTTGACCAAATCTAAAGTCATATGGTCATAGTAATACAAAAAGCTAATGTTCCCTCCTCATTCAATTCAATGAATGGTTTGACTCAATAAATTTGTGTAAATAATATGCAACTTAATTAAAGTTTAAAGTATTTTATCACTTAATGTATACATGTTTGTGTTTGTGTGTATACATTTTTTAATACCTATGTAAATATATATATATATATATATGTGTGTGTGTGTGTGTGTGTGTGTAAAATATTTTAGTTCTGGTCCAAAATAAAAAGATTTTCAGATTCACTTAGTGATTTTTTATGAAATGTGTTTTAGAAAAAAATCAGATTCAATTATTAATTGACCATCTTTTTTCAATTAATAAATGTAGTTGTTCATTTTGTATTGTTCTTTTTTAATATAAAATCTGGTTTAGGTTAGTGTGTTAACAACACAGTTTGGGTTAGATTTAGAACAAATGCTTAAGTTTCCCTTTGATGTGTAAAGATAGTTACTGAAGCACTGTTACAAATACTTTATTAGTGCACTGTGATCAACTTGTATTGCAAAGACGGTAAATTAATATATTAATGTGATAATTTAAAATACAACTCAGTTGGCATCTTTTTAGAAATAACAGAAAACATTCTTGTTGTTAACAGGGGGGATTAGCATTATTTATGTTTGCTAAGCATATTCTTCAATTTCTTTTACTTCGCGAATAAAAGAATTTCTGAATATGAATAGTTGGAATATACCATATCGAGGGGTTTCCTAAAATATTACTAAGAAAGAAGTCATGGACAATAATGTGATTTCACAACTTTTAGTGACTATAATTGTGTTCAAACTTTGTATCGTAGTCACTATATCATACTATCGTAGTAACTTTGAATACACTTATAGTCACTAAAAGGTACCAAGTCACATTTTTGTCCACCACTTTCTCAAGAGTCAAGAGTAATATTAATGGAATTTTTTTTCATCTTTTTAATATTATCCAATTTATTATAGATGTGGTGAACTGTTGTAGAGTTGAACTTGTTATGCTATTTTATTTGCCTTTGATAGTTAGATATATATTTATCCTTATATATATATATGCATTATTTGCAGCCTTTTTATTTTATCATTTTTATATATATTCATCTTTTTTATATTATCTTTTCATAATAGCTTATCTTTTTATCTTTTTTCCTTCTCTTCCTTTTGATTGTGATATCATGTATCGATTCATGTTAGCCGACCCCAATATCTTTTGGGACTAAGGCTTGGATGTTGTTGTTGTTGATAGTTTGATGAAAACTTCTATGCTGGTAAAATATTTGTAATATTTCTTTTTGTAGTTTATCGAGTTGCGGTTTTTTTGTGTACTAATTTTTTGGCCTATGCTCAATTGAAATGCCAGACCCGCTCCTGCTTATGAAATTGACGTCCCCAAGAGTTTGGAAGCACAGTAGGTGGAAAAGAAACTGCAGCACCGCCACTGGCCGACGGTCCGAATCAGACATTGTTTCCATCAACACTAGCATTACTGAGCTTGCCAAACGCGGCCACCTCGACGGAGCACGCGAACTATTTGACGGAATGCGCGAAAGAACCGTCGTCTCATGGAACACCATGATCTCTGGATATGCCCACTGGAGAAAGTACATTGAAGTTTTTACTTTGCTTTCCTTGATGCAGCGCAGCAGTACAAAGCTTAATGAGTCCACACTTTCATCTGTTCTTAGTGTTTGTGCTCATTCGGGATCGTTCTGCAAAGGAAAGCTGCTACATGGCTTGGTTTTGAAGTCTGGATGCGAAAACTTTAAACTCGTTGGGAGTGCTCTGTTATATTTCTACTCAAGTTCTTATGAAGTTGAAGACGCGAGGAAGGTGTTTGATGAGTTTCACCAAAGGAATGAACTGCTTTGGAGTTTGATGCTCGTGTGTTATGTACAGTGTAACCTAATGAATGATGCTTCAAGGATCTTCAACAAAATGCCAACTCGTGATGTTATTGCCTGGACTGCATTGATCTCTGGATACTCGAAAACTCAACAGGGATGTCAAAAGTCTTTGGAGTTATTCTCACTGATGAGGAACGAAGATGATGTGGCACCAAATGAGTTCACTTTGGATTGCGTGGTAAGAGCTTGTGGTAGACAGGGTGATTTACCAGAAGGAAAGGCCCTTCATGGGCTGGTAGTCAGGTTTGGTTTTGAAGTAGACCTTTCCATGTGCGGAGCACTTATTGATTTTTATTGCAATTGTATGGAGATGGATGATGCAAAAAGTGTATACAATCAACAGATGAATCCTTGCTTGAATGATTCAAATGTGTTGATTTCTGGTCTTGTTACGGCGGGAAAGATTGAAGAAGCTGAATCTGTTTTCAGAGGGTTGATTGATAGAAATCCAGTTTCATACAATTTGATGTTAAAAGGGTATGCTTTGTGTGGCCAAGCTGACAAGTCAAAGGATCTATTTGCTGAAATGCATGAAAGACCATTAACTTCCACAAATACTATGATCTCTGTGTATTCCAGGAACCGTGAGATTGAGAAAGCTCTGGAACTATTCGAAACAACTAAAGAATATCAGAACCCCGTTACTTGGAACTCAATGATATCAGGTTACAATCAAAATGCTCAACATGAAGATGCACTAAAACTGTATCTCAAAATGCGTCGGGTACCAATCAGCCAAACGAGGTCTACATTCTCTGCCCTTTTTCATGCATGTTCCTGTCTTGGGTCTCTACTGCAAGGGAAACTTATTCATGCACATCTGATTAAAACCCCATTTGACACTAGCATTTATGTCGGGACAGCACTTGTGGATATGTATTCCAAATGTGGATCCATAGCTGACGCTAAAGCATCGTTTGTTGGAATTGTTTGTCCAAATGTTGCAGCTTGGACGGCTTTGATCAATGCATACGCACACCATGGCCTTGGCACTGACGCAATCCTACTCTTCAAACATATGTTGGAGCAAAAGGTACTACGGCTACTGGGTTACGGTTTTGTCAACTCATCAACACCCCAAACATCTCATCATGGTCTGAAGAGGCCCTTCATAGTTGGGTTGTTGGGATGGGAGAAGTCTCTTGTTTATCATGAAATAGAATTATAAGAGGAATCATGGTCATTGAGCTACAAAAAACCAATCCTTTTTCCATCTCACTCCCTTAACTGATAAACTGTAATGCTAAGCTTTTATAGACTAAAAGCTACACACAAAAGCAAAACTATATTTTCCCTAAAGGCCAATGTCAAACATCATGGCTTTTCATTTTAACTCATAGACAGTTTGCTGATGTGTGCTCAATCAGAGGAACTAGTAGCAACAGTAGTTGGATAGTTTTGCTACAAACACCTCTTCCGACTTAAAATATTCTGTTATAACGATCCACACCCGTTATAGGGACCAGTCTAATCCTTATATTGGGCCCATATAAAAAACAAAGATCAGATGAACTCTAACACAATATTAAGACATAGAGTTTATCATAAAAGGTCCAACTGTCCAACAAGATATGAAGAGTAACCCAGTTCTTTTAAGATGGTTTGATATTTTTAAATTTAGCTGAGTTGGGACTTACCGTTCAATAGGTACATCCAAATGCAGCAACATTGGTCGCGGTACTGTCTGCTTGTACACACGTGGGCAAGGTGAGTGAGGGCATGAGATTTTTCCATGAAATGGAAACACGTTACGGCATAACTCCCAGTCTAGAACACTTCACATGCATAGTGGATCTTTTTGGTAGAACAGGCCATCTACTGGAAGCTGTGGAACTAGTAAAGGCTATGCCATTTGAAGCTGACAGAGTACTACTCATAGCTCTCCTCAATGCATGTTATTTCTGGTTGGATATTGAAGTTGGGGAAAGGGTTGCAGAGAAACTGTTGCGTTTGGACCCCACCACCATGTCTGGCTGCATCATAATGTCAAACATGTACGCTGGTTCGGGTAGGTGGGGCAGGAAGATGCGGGCAAGGAACGCTTTGAGAGAAATCGAAGCAAAGAAGCCTCCAGGTTGTAGTTGGATAGAGATAAATGACAGAGTTTATGTGTTTTCTGTAGACGATAGAACACATCCAAGTCGTTACCATGTTTGCTCAACTTTAGAACATTTAATGGCTAATGTGATGAACTCAAGTAATCCTTCTGTTTTCAGCCCTTCCTAATTAACTCAAGCTAATTAGTTTACTTGTTTGCCATTCATTATTATCCATCTTGTTCAGTCTTGCAGATAAAGAATCTGGCTATGTGCTATAGTGCTATACAACTGCATTACCGGTCTTATTAGATTCTAGGATTTTCTTGAGTTTTTTCCAAGGAGGGTACTTTCAAATCTTATTTCTTAAATTAGGGTAGTTTTAAACTTATTTCTCAAACACTATTCAATTTTTTTTATTCGTTTACAATTCAATTTTTTTATTCGTTGGTATCAACTATTACTTCCAATTGTTAGATCATAAAAATATTAAAATTTTCCGATCGGGAAATCGATTAAATTAATTATTTAAAATAATTGCGCATTTATGTATGTATATTACTAGTGAGACTAGTAATACATGATCCAGCTAAAGTTTCATCAATGATTCTTAGCTAAAAATATGAAGTGAAATACCAATGAAAATAAAACACTAACCAGAACCTACAGAAGGGTCGACAAAAGATTCCTGACGTTGAGTAAGTTTGAATACTTGTAAACATCATTTTCAGTACAAAATAAAGTTGGTCGGACGGGGTTTCCGTCAGACTTGCCTAATTTGAATGCTACTGTATACGGAGTATGTTATTCATAATATCCCTCTTAGGGGATAATATGAATACTCTATCTTATTGGATAAATAATTATTACTTTATTATTGTTATATTGAAAATATAGTAAATTTTATTGATATTATATTAAGCAAAGAAGTTAATACATATATAATAAAATAACAAAGTAACAACTAATTGCATTGGTAGAGTGGACAAAGAGTGTTGGGGTTCGAATCCTCCTAGCATCAAATTTTTTGATATTTAAAAAAACATGTGAGTGGGATGACATGGAGGCATAACGTGGCGAGCGGGTGATATGGAATCGCAAATAATCGGGTTTCGTTGACATGTCTTGTCCAGCCGGATGACAAGACAAAAAACACCCGTATTTGAGAAATAAGTTTAAAACTACCCTAATTTGACAAATGAGATTTGAAAGTACCCCTCTCACGAAAAAACTCGGATTTTCTTCGACTTTCTAACTATCATCAGGTAGTATATCATTATAAAATATTTTACTTGACTTGTGGAGTTTTCATTAGGAAAGAAATGTCGATAAACAGAATTACTTGTGATATGTAGTTGAAGAAAATGAAGAGCATTTTATTTTAATTTTATATGGAACTTGCACATATGCGACTGAATAGCTCACTCCATAGTGTATCAGTGACGTAAAATATTAAAATAAATAAGCGGAACCGTGGTTATTGGAAGCTAAAAGGCTTTGTGCATGTTTGATAGATATAAGAGTCCATTTACTGACTCTGTTTTTCGACTTATCAGTCTTATCAGCCAACTTTTTAACCAAACATGTAATTTTTGTTTTCGCGCGCTGATCTGTGCAATAATAAGAAAAAGTAAGGTTAAAGTTACTATTTTGGTTGTATTGGCTGAAGTTACTGTAGATGACCATTTTAGCTATTTTTACATACTTCGTATAATTTTTTAATTATTTTAATAATAAAATATATTTTAAAAATAATTTTTTCTTAAATCAGCAGAATCAGCTAATGCAGCCACTTCAGCCAGAAATTCATAAATTTCAGCAGAATCAACCGAATCAGACGATTTTCATGTTACCAAACGGGCTCATATATCGCTAATAATAAGGGGCTATGTTTGCTCAATTCTATTACTTTTGAATTATAGCATCTTTAAGGCAACTATATTTTTTTTTAGAGAGAATTCCCTAACTAGGAGTAAAAAACTTTTGAAATTCCAAAATAAGACTATCATGTTTTTTATTTCCTGAATAGGGGGAATAAATTTCTGCCAAGTTTGGCATTACTAGTCTTTAACACACAACAAGATTCTGAGTTGGTCCCTTTTCGGTCGACGGGGGTCCTTTGGCCGATGAGGGCACCGCTTGGTGGCTTGTGCTTTTTGTTCTTCTGAGTATGTGGGTCCTGGGGCCTAGACCCATATACTCCATCAAAAATATAGTCAACATACCAACATACCTAGGACAAAATTTTAAAAACTTGACAGAATTACTCATATTTAGGGAATAAAAACATAATAGTCCTATTTAGGAATTTCAAAACGTTTTTTCTCCTATTTAGGACAATTTCTATTTTGTTTATTGAGTGACCTGAAGTTCTATAATATAATTGTACTATTTTTTTTATAGACACAGGGCTTCTATCTTATTCTTCTATGATTGATGTTTTTTGCTGATTTAACCTATTTCTATTTTTTTTATAATCCAGGTGTCAGTGCTTGTGCTCTCCTAATCCTGTAGTCTATTGACTACCCTCCAAAGCATCTAGACAGTCAAATCCGGTTATTGGGGACGTTTGCTTTTCGGCGGTTCAGGGCCAAAACGTTAGAAATACCAGCGTTTTCCTTTGTTGGAAAACGGCGGATTGCTCTAATCCGCTAATATCCAAATGGCCCCATTATCACAGTCAGCCTTCGTCGGTATTGGTACCACAGGACGAATCCAGCAGGACTTTCTTTCAACTGAATCCAGAAGGGTCCTACTTCGATTTAACCTATTTCTAGTTGGATATGGAAGTTGGCGAAAGGGTTACAGAGAAACTGTTGTGTGTGGAGCCCACCACCATGGTTTGGCTGCATCATAACGTCAATCATGTGCGTTAGTTCGACTTAACTTCCGGCCGTTGCTGGGATGCCTAAGAGATGTGGCGTCATCCTTTTTGTATACTGGTTACGAGTAGGGGTGGACCGGTTCCGGTTCGGGCCCGGCCGGGCCTCGGTTCAAGAAGGGGAGGCCCGGAACCGGCCCGGGTAACCCCCGGGTCCAGGCCGGGCCGGGCCTCGGTTTAATTTTTTTTTTGGCTTTTCCTAGTTAACCCCCAACCCTCCCCCTCACCCCCAAACCAACCCTAACCACCTCAAATGGCCCAAAATACCCAGCCCAACCCAAAAACTTAAAAAAAAATTCAAAAAAATAAAATAAAATTGGCCCGGCCCGGGCCCGAACCGGCCGGGCCGGTTCACCTTTTGAAGGGCCCGAGCCCGAACCGCCATCCCACCGGGCGGGTTGGCCCGAACCAGGCCCGGAACCGGTTCACCGGTCCGGGCCGGGCCCGCACAGTAGCGGTCCGGGCCGGGCCCACACAGTAGCGGGCCGGTCCGGTTCCGGGCCGGTTGGCCCGGTCCGGTTCCGGGCCGGTTGGCCCGGCCCGAGTTTACCCCTAGTTACGAGTAGGTGGGGTAGGAAGACGCATGCAAGAAACACTTCGAGAGAAATCGAAGTGAAGAAGCCTCCCGGTTGTAGTTTGATAGAGATAAATGACATAGAGGCTATTTGGTAACAATGAAATCGGGTGAATCGGCCGATTCTGGTGAAATTTATGAAATTCTGGTTGAAGTGAATGTATTAGCTGATTCTGCTGATTTATGAAAAAAAAATATTTAAAATATATTTTATTTATATAATAAATAAAACTTTATATGAAAAATAGCTAAAATGGTATCTACAGTAACTTCAACCAATACAGCCAGAAAAGTATCTACAATTTTACTTTTTCTTATTATTACAAAATTCAGCTGGCGAAATCAAAAGTTACGTATTTGATTAAAAAATTAGTTGATAAGTCGAAAAAAGAGTTAAGAAACGGGTTCATAGTTCATGTGCTTTCTGCAGACGATAGAACACATCTAAGTCGTTACCATGTTTGCTCAACTTTTCCATTTAATGGCTATTGGCTAATGTGATGAACTCAAGTAATCGTTCTGCTTTTAGTCCTTCCGAATTATTATCAGGTAGTATCAAACTAAATATTTTACTTAACTTGTGGAGTTTTCATTGGGAATGAAATGTTGAAAAACAGAATTACTTGTGATGTGTAGTTTAAGAAAATGAAGAGCATTATATTTTAATTTGATACGGAACTTGCACATAAACAACTGAATAGTTCACTGATTCACTCCATTGTGACTGGTTAAATTTTAAAATAAATAAGCGGTAATAGTGGTTATTGGAGGCTAAAAGATTCTATAAGGGTGATTTACATACATATAATAATTAATTAATTGGTAAATAGTTATTGTAACTTTCAAGCATGGAGATGCTAACTACATGGGCCTCTTTTGGTTGCTCATAATCTGGGCATCCCATTTCTGTTTTCACTCTTTGGTCATCGACGTATTCTTCTAAAAGATCATAATAATAGTAAAGTTTTTTTTTGAAATATCCTTCTATATCCATCATAGTATTTTTCTCATAATAATGCCAATTGAGATGAGACTCAAACCTGCAACATCATCTTTGTGAGATTAGAGTGATGTAATCAGACTTAGGAGAAAGATAATTTGTATTTTTTAAGCTTTATGTGAGTAATTACTATGGTTATCATGTGCATGCAAAGTTTCATATGATAGAATTCAATAAATTTTAAGTAAACTTTATGAGGTAACCTGGTGGACTTGTTCGATTAATACTTTGTAGCAAAAACTGTGATATGCAATATGAACCCAAATATAAGGGAGAATTTGACTGTGCACCTCACTTTTTGGGTGATATTGGACTTTGCACCCCATTTTAAAAAACCTTTGACTTTGCACCCCATTTTAAAAAACCTTTGACTTTGCACCCTATCATATAACATTTGTGAAGGAAAATTTCAAAATGGGATGCAAAGTCAAAAGATTTTGAAGTGAAATGGGGTGCAAAATCAAAGTTTTTTTTAAAATGGGGTGCAAAGTCCAATATCATCCAAAATGTGGGGTGCAAAGTCAAATTTCCCCCAAATATAATTCATAACATAAGCCTGTCTTATTTATTTAGTTTTCACAATATATATAAACGTACATTTAAGATTTAGACTCTACCGAAAATATATTAGTGGAGTCAAAATAAGGAGCAACTCACTAATCCAGGCATCCAGCCTACGCTATATGACTGATTTCACCTTGGAGTACATCACTCTGAATCATCATTAGATACAATCATCACCACATTATCTCACAAATACAGACATGGGCATATTTGCAATTTAATTGAAGTGCCTTGTAGCATTTTTATTATCATAGTTCATGCGATACATATATCGTTATAATTAGTAATTACCTTCTTTTTTATAATTAAAGAAAAAGATGTGACTATTTTTCTCTTTATAATACTACATATGTAGTTACATTACATATATGTGATTATGATACAACAAATGATTATTGTTGCAACTGACAATCACAAAGACATGTATTTGGGAGTAAATATTTAATAATTGACTGAGGGGTGGAAGTTAATTAATTTGATGGTTTAGAAATATATCTGCGAAGATAATCCAACCGTTCAGGATGTTTGAGCTTCATCATTGCTTTCATCTCGTGCTTCCTTACCATCTCTCTTGAAATATTTAGGTTTCCTGCAATCTCTCCCAAGGTTCTACCGCCTTTACCATCCAGTCCATATCTTTGCCTGATTACAATGCTTTCTTTCGGGTTCATCGAATCAATCTGTTACAAATTATTTGCCATATTGGAAGTCATCACATCTTGTATCAGAAATATGTAAAATGATATTCAAATCATCAATTAGTTATTGCAATATTTGATCTAATACTACGTAGTAAAATAATGATATTTAAGAATGAAGTAGAGCAGGAGGTTGTATCTTTTTATTTGATCTAATAATTTATTATTGTATGCCAAGATGATATCAATATGCACCGATAAATGTAAAATATATAAACCAGCATAAAAAACTTTGACCCAAATTCATCATAAGACGATATTGCACCGTTTTATTGTATGCACTCATGCCACGTAACAAGAATAGTTAATATTGTATAGTGAGTCCACAGGACCACCAAGATTTCAAGGAAGAAATAAAAGAACATACCACATCATCAAGAGCAAGTCTGAGCAGAGCAAGTTGTTGCCTCTTATCAGCATATTCAACAGCATCAGTATCAGCTATTCCGTTGATAAGCTCTTCTTGTGTGATCGGATCCCTTGCATGGAGAGAGGAAACCGGTTTTGATGCTTTCATCACTTCATGATATCTGTTAAGGGAGATTCCTACTCTTTCTGCTATTTCTTCTTCTGTTGGCACTCTATGAAGTGCAAACGATAACTCTAATTTGGCCTTCTGGATTTCAGATCTTACCTGAAATCAAAGGAAAATTACATATATAGTTTCATTGTTTATAATAATCTATTTTTAAATAATGGGTTTTCCACTTCTCCTACAGTCTTAATAAACAAAACTCTTGACAAAAACATGGTTATATGGTTTGCTGTGAAACTATCATAGTCACTGAATAGTAAAAAGAAAAATCACCAATTACTAAAATGACAATCACATTTCTGTCCAAGATCTGATTTTAGATATATACATAGTATTATTCATCATTTCTTTAAATAAACCCATCCGTCACAATACATAAGAGCTAAAGTATGAGTCTCAGCATTAAAATCTAGACAATAAGATCAGAAGATTCATAATATCCGGCGTGAAATGCTTTAACACATTCTCCATGTACTTGAGTCAACTTGACAGATGAATTCCATGAATTAGATTAAGTATTTATAATAGCTGTAGTAGAAAAGCACTCACTGACTCAAGTCCGTAAGGGACTTTAATGAAGCTAGAAAGGGTCATGGAACGTATGATTGTGTGTCTAATCCAAAAGAGTGCATATGTTGAGAGCTGCAACCTTCTTTTTGGTTCAAATCGATCAATGGCTGTAATCAGTCCCTTCACTCCTGCCTGACACATGTCTTCAAACTTCGGACTATTTGCAAACTCTTGAAAATATTTGTTGATGACAAACACAACAAGTCGGAGATTATGCTGCAACATATCCAAATATGTTATCAAATGAACATTTGAAAAAGCTCACCTAAAATGCCACACATGCACTGGTAGTATCTCTCATGGTGGCACAGCCAGGCTTCCCCTTAGCTATGCCCTAACCTCTCATAATGAGAAAATTAGCACAACACACACACACATGTGTGTGTGTGTTTATTGCTATGGACTTCAACTACGTAAATTGGTTGAACTCTAGGATGGCTTAACATGTTCTCATAAGATAGTTGCTCGTTGAAAGTTGAAACGGGCAATCTTGAAAATCATGAGCTTGTTGTTGAGACTTACCTACTTGCTCATTGGAGCTTAGTATGCTTTGTTACCATATTAAGACTTTAATAATGTCACTTGAGACTTACTTGCTCATTGGAGCTTAATATGCTTTGTGATCATCAATAACACAAACCCTAAAGTTTGAGTTCTTACCATTATCTTTATATTTGGTCAATGTCATTTTCTAAGGACTGTCTCCCTTTCTTTTTCAAAACTAGAAATTGTTTCATCATGCACAGAGCAAAAAGTATTTCCTAAAAGAAGACAATAATTTACTTGTGAATTGTGATAGTCACCTTAATCAATTTGTTTCTTGCAGCTTGACCAACTTCCAATGTTTTTGTTAATTGAGCAGTATCCACATTTGTTGCCTCAGCTATTTCAACATTAGAAGGTTCACGTCCCAGAACCTTTTGTAATTTATCCTTAACTTGAAGGATTACCTTAAATTTAAGAAAAGAGAGATCCTCAGCATAAACAATAACTGAAGCAGTACTAGGTTGTATCTAGTTTTTTCAGTATAAGCCATAAGGGCCTGTATGGTAAGGGTTATTTGGCTGAAAAGACTGAATCTAAAAAGAAAAAAGCATTTAGTAACAGCAATTTCAGCCAAATAAGTGAGTGAAAAGCTATATTTGGCGCAAATCTTTATTTTTTTATCCTCACCTTCATTGGCTGCATCAAGTTAAAGAGCCAAGCATGCTCAGATGAAGGAAGCACTGCTGGGATTTTCATTTTCTTCCAACCCATGCCCACCACACCTGTACCAGCAGAATATTCTCTCACAAGTTTATCCCTCTTTTCTTCCTCAGTTTCCTCCTTCAACTTCTTTTTGCATGAAGATGCCACTATTTCACCTTCTTCCTTCATTTTTCTAAGAGCAATCCTCTTATCAAGACTCAAACGTGTCGTTTTCTTCTTCTTTTGACTCGGAGGTTCTGGATTATCTTTGTATAATTTCTCAAATTTGGCAGCTGCTTCATTGTAATCCAGTCCTTCTAGAGTACTTGGTCTCTTTTCATTTTCTTTTGATGTCTCTACAGATAATGGTACTGCTTGATTAGGTGAAACAACTAATGGGGAATGTTTTGGTTTATCGATTTTGGACATCAATACTGATGATCTTTTAAGCGGCCGTAAACGAGATGGAACTCTTCTGCTCAATCCTGGCGGACTCTGTGTTGTAGAGCTCGAGAAAGTCATTACTCCCATTCCAAAACTGTATTTTACAAGGGTTATTGGAACAAAGAACAGTTTTCTAGAACTCTAACTCCACCTGCAACAGTCTTTTTCCACATCACATATAAACACAAAATAATGCCAAAATACTTATAGTAGGAATAAAACTCCATAATCATCATTAACGCCTTATGTAGTGTTAATTTAATAGTAAAATTTAACATATGTGTGGGCAATAAGAACGTTCTAGCCATGAATGAAGATTTTATTAAACCTGGCAATGAGGAGAGTAATCTAAAGTTCTATATAGGATGTTTTACAATTTTGTATTGGTTCTACATGAAATCAATTTCATTCAGCACATTCAACATTTCCAATCGCTAACACAATCCGTAACAACTAATTTCGTACTGAGACGTCTATTTCAACTCATATGATTCCGGACAAGGCAACTTAAAAGTATAATTAGTCATTTTTCAGCTACACATACACCCGAATTATAGTCCAAACAGCAGATTATGCAAATTCGGTTTCTTAATAATAGATCAAAGTTGTACCTCAGAGAGAGGAGAAGAGCTCAGCAGGTCTGCTGAGTTTGAGGTCGCCGGAGATTTAAGTTGCCAGTAGACTCAACCTTCCCACAGATTCTGGATCGGACAGATGGCGGGCAAGTAGACCGTGCTAGTCCGTATACGCAAACATTTCGCAGGCATAATATACATTTTCGAAATTCCGCGGCCACAAGTTAGTTTTTTCCCCTGGCAAATCAAGGGCCACATGAATGGAATCACTTCCACGCTACACGCCAGCACAAGGATAACGTCATGTGACGTGGAGGGTGCCACGCCAGACGAATGATGCCTGACGTGGAGAGCTAAAGTTCGGATCGATGTTTCAGATTTTGGATTGAAAATCAATTCTTTTTGGTGTATTAGTTGGGTGTATACTTGTACGTAGTATATACTAGAATTACGGAGTATACATTTTCCAACAAATATTCTTTCGCTAAAATCAATCACATTAGACTATATATCTAGTTTAGGCTAATATATGACATAAACTTAAATTATTCTCGTATTTTCTTTATCATAAATGAATAAGTGTTATAAACAAATTGTGTATATTGTGAGTTACTCAGTTTTGGTATTTAGGATTTCACGACTTTAAAATGCGTCTACGAGTAAGGATTTCACACTATCTCATGTGCAAGTCTATGAGAACTTCAACTTTACAACAACAACAAAAATATTGGTTCAGGAAAAAAGTAAAGGCACATTCTATGATTTTTTTTGAAATCATAGATCCTATGATTTTTTTCCATTTTAATTAAATAAATCTCACTTTTGTGACACATTCTATGATTTTTATCTACTTCGTCGCCACCCTTCTAACACATTCTATGATTTTTATCTACTTCGTCGCGCTGACACATTCTATTATTTTTTTTCCATTTTAATTAAATAAATCTCACTCTTTTACTTAATCATAAACAGTTTTATTGTTATTTAAATTCAATTCGGATCTGGACGTGCAGATAGAACCATCCCAGTAGGGTGCGTGTTAATTAGAATGAAGTACTAGCTCCGTCCCACTAATATTAGAATGTAAGGGGTAGTGCGACTTTAAGAAAAATGAGTGTATGTGATTGATATTCAAATGATAATCATTCAATATAATTGGTCACATTGGATGATTTAAAAAAGGGTTAATAGCTCTAGAAGTGATAATGAGTAACGAATAAGGATAAGAAGATGAAGCATGTATGTAGGTCAAAAGTCAAAACCATAGTAAGTAAAGAGAACAAATTCAAATAAAAATGGCTTAAGCTCTCAAATCAAAACATTATGAAATTTTTTTATAGAAAAATGGAATTAACTGACATGTATACTGTATAGCACCAAATGGAATTATCCAAACCCTTAATCTTGTGTTAACATTTTTGCTCTATGTTTATCCGTACATATTTAGGCTCTTTACTGTAGAAATAATTGTTTAAAATTTATAGCTAAATAATTGTACCTATCAAAGGTTCGGCCAATACTTAATCACTCAGATTATCAACTAACAATTTGTTAAAGAAAAACTAATCAATATGCCTGATCTCAGGAGAATACAATAAATAAAAACGTTACAAAGTAATTAACTTTATGCTTATATTAATTAATCAGCATACAAACTGGCTAATGATCGATTTTATAGTGAAGAATCGGTGAAATCGTTGTCCTATTGACATATGCAAAAGTATATGAATTAATTAGCTGAATGATTGTTGAACTTGTTGAGCCAGCTCTTCCGCACTCAGTTGGCATTCGATCCCTATCTTCACATACATAAGAATAAAAAAATTAGAATTAGTAAATAATTATGAGATAATAAATAATGTATAACTAAATATTGATAGTAAATTAAACTATGACTTTTTATTTAAAGTGATCATAATAATGACATTAAGTGGTTTAATTATAACCAATTTTTCTCAATAATGACTATGAATGTATATTTACAATAACTTTAATCCCATTTTTATTAATAAATTTTCATTCCAAAGCTTTTCTATTAATAAGTTTTCATTCCATAGCATTTTAGGAAAAACTTTATTAACTAATTTAGTAGTAAAAATTAAATCAAAGAAACCAGCAATTTGTCCTAAGTAGAAGTAAACAGAAGAACTATATATTTATTATTCTAAATATAGAAGTATCATCATAATTGTATTATATGGATGCCTTGATGGTATCATCTTAATGTGAGATAACGTATTATGTATAGTACCATAATGTATTGTGTACTTGTATTTAGTAAAAAAATGTATTATGTATTTAGTTAAAAAAATACTTATTTAGAACTCTCACATAGTTTCACCGACCTTTTGATTTTGCTTGATCTGTTTTCAGTCTCTGATCAGATCAAATCAAACTTAAACAGCAAGACCAGACACCATAGTTATAAAAAATACAGAGACCTTAAAAATACTTAAAAGTTTTATCACTTAAATTTGAAGCTAAAGTTATTTTTTAATTAATCACAAATTTGATAAAATTTTATAGAAGCGAGAGAATAGTGTACTCTTATTTTAAGAAACTTAATTATTACAGTAAAAAAAGAAACTTAATTATTATTATCATAAAATAATGTCGTTTTACCTTAATCGTGAAGGAGTTAAGCATGGTGTGGTCGTTAATGGCGGTGATGCTGACATGGAGGATTTCCAAGGAAAGATTCTCTAATAGAGATATGATCTTGAGGGCTTGACCACGAATATGGGAAGACACTGTCTTCAACACCACGTTAGCCCCGGAGAACTTCACCTCCACCTGTGCTCTTTCCGACCCGGAATTCACGGCAAGCTCGTTGGAAGGCGGTGGCGCCGTCGCCGTCGCCGGCTGAAGTTGGGGCGATACGAGGGTAGCAGACGACGGTGAGGATGTGGGTAAATAATAGGCACCGGGAGAATTCCTATTGGGCGTTGACAGGCCGGGTCGTTGTGGCCTTTGCGGCGTTGTTGGGCTAACAGGATAGCCCATCCCTCTTGGGCTAATGGGATAGCCCATCCCTCTTGGGCTAATGGGATAGCCCATCCCTCTTGGGCTCAATATTGAAGTAGCAGGCTTTAGTGTTCGTGGACTTGGAAGTAAATTGTCACTAAAAGCCCTTCTTTGTTTCTTCGATTCTAGCGATTCAACAATTTGTTGCAACTCCGTTATGTAGTCCACAACACCTCCTATTATTGAAGCTTGATCTCCCTATTCATAAACATAAATTATAATAAACGTAGTATGTATTTATATACTTCGTATAAAATAATGTATACATGTTCCGTAAATAAAAATCACTTCGATACGTTAAATAAGAAGCACTAAAAAGCAAACAGTGCATTTGAAATATCTTTAAACGAGTGTAGAAATAAGAAATTAAAATAACATCATCTGAGGAAATGAAATAATAATGAGACACATAAAGTACTTTAGACTCATATGTATTTTTATATAGAAATTGTTCTAAATAGGACTACAACTTAGAAAAAAATACACCAATAGGACTATACTATCGTATATGTTTTATTTCTAAAATAAGACTTGTTTGATCCTATCATAAATATAAATCTTCCACTATTGAGAGTGAATAAATATCACTCTAGAAAAAAAACAATGATAATCATATACGTGCATTTCATCTATGTTTTAATCATATATATGGAGTTTTCTCCTTAAAAGAGTATCTAATATAATAATTTTGTATATCCTTATAATTACTCATTGGGTATATATATGAAGAATGTTCATTTCCTCATGTGCATAAATTTTTAGCTCATCATTTCAATTCTATATAATTATACAACATTTATATTTGAGAAGTGCTCATTTGGGTCATTTAGATGTACCCATTGGTACAACTGGATGTACCATAAAACAGGTACATTATTGGTCTATTGGATGTCATGACAATTTTGAGAAGCTATCCTCTCTTAAGGTTCACCTTTATGGATTTCAAATCTCATTAAATATAAGAGAAAATTACCTATTTGTAATTTAAGCATTCATAGATTAGTAATATAGTATGCCTCTATATGAGTGTTGTTACCGCATGGATGGTGAAAAAGTAACGCCCAAATAGTTACCATATAAGCAAAACACAACTATCTTGGCCAACTTTAAACACAAACACACTTAAAACTTTTAGTAAAAGAAATGCCCTTTTAATATTTTATTTAATATTTTATGCATTGTGCAGTGACAAAAATTTGAATAGTGCATACGTCGCATGAGAGATAGCTAATTAAAAAACAACAAATAGAATATTTCTCTTCTTATTTGAATTGTCTTGTATGTTTTTGGTAAATTTTTCTCCACAATTTCAAGCACAATGTCTAGATGTAGACATTGTGGTTGACATCGTAGAGAAATACTTACCAGAAACACATAAAACCGTGAAAAGAAGTAGAAAGAAACGTCATAAATTTAATCTTTTGTGTTTGACGTGGCATTTAAGATGTTCGTATATCCTAAAAGAGACAAAATGTTCATGAAAAATAGATGGGGAGTTAATACGTGCATATATAGTATATACCCTTTTGACATAAACAGAAGGCATCAAAGAGCGGAGGACAGAGAGATGCTCATTCATCTGCTTCCTGCGGTTCCTCTCTACATTTACGTGAGACGCCCGAGGTTGCTGCTGATTATCCTCAAAAAGGGCGGTTTTGCGCCGCTTGCAATTCCTCGGCGACGACAAGCCCTCCGTCCCTCGGGGGCTTGTCGTTTCGAAAAAAGCGGCTTTCGTGTCATTTGAAGCGGGGGGGAGGAGGTTGACGAAGTCGGAATAAGCCGAAGCCGAAGGAGGAGGACGAGGAGGAGCAGAAGAGTTGGAATCCAAAGCTTCAAGGATTGAAAAGATGTCATCATCATCTAGAGGTAGAGAAGCTTCATTACTACGAGCTCCCAACTCTGATGAGTAGTCTTCATCAAAGAAACGATCATCGATGTTTTCCATCTTATTATTATTATTGTTATATACGAAGTATATCTTTGTTGTCACGAGAACTATAATGATAGTATGTATACACTATACGCTGGTGATATGATGATCGGCTGATGACAAACTGTTATGGACTGTGTTTCTACCGTTACATGTATCAGTTTTGCTCAGACCGAATTGAATAAATATAATGTACATATTGTACTGTTTAAGACAGGGATCACCAGAAAAAGAGAGAGATAGAATGAGTGGCTGGTTTTGTTTTATGGCAAGTACCGGTGACACTAGTTTACTTTCATGGTAAATTTGGAAAACTCTATTTAGAAACTTTCTAATCACTATGGTTTTTCCATGTTTCCTACATTGTGATGCTCCCTCTCTCCTTTAAAGTTTTAAGCTTTTGGCTTAAAAAAGTCAAAAAGAGTATTTTCAAATGACAGTTTCTGCTTAAATTAAGCACTTAAAAGCTAAAAGCTGGAAGCAGGTGAAAAGGTGCTTTAAATTGCTTTTCACTTTTTCTATTACACAAAAAACGCTTATTTTACCAAACACTACCAACTTTACTTATTCATAATCACTTTTTCCTCAAACACTACTAACTTTTACTATTAAGTGTTTTCTCCAAAATCACTTTAAAAAATCATTTTTTTGAAATAGAAACGATCGCAAACACTCCCGATGAAATGCAAAAACCGTACATACGTTTTTATAAAATTGACACCCATGCAAAATATAATGTATTAATAAAACACTACCTCCGTTCTCTTTTAATTGCAACATTGAACTTTTTGCACTATTCACATATTCTACTTTGACTATATCTTATTTATTAATGTATTATAAAATAAAATTTTAAAAAATATTGTTAAATTCTTCTCGTACTAAATTTTCAAAATCTTAATTTTTTAGTTTTTTATTAATAAGGAATATAAGATATTAATGGTCAAACTTGTGTGTTTGCTAACGTGAAAATTGAACTGTTACGATTAAAAAGAAACGGAGGATGTATGTATTTCTCCTACTTTATGTTGTACGGAGTAACTTTTAGTAGATAATCACACTACTAATCTTTTGCTTGAGGAATACCCTTTAATTATAGGAGATCCAATTTAAAACCTCTTTTGATATGTAGATCACTTATATATATTATAGAGAGAATTCCCTAAATATGAGTAAAAAAAGTTTTGAAATTCCAAAATAGGAGTATCATATTTTTTATTTCTTGAATACGAGTAAATTTCTGCCATGTTTGGCATTACTAGGCTTTAAAATGGCATTTGGAATAACATGACATTTTTTCCCAAACTTGGTAGATTACTCCTATTCAGGAAATAAAAAAACATGATACCCCTATTTTGGAATTTCAAAACGTTTTTGCTCCTATTTAGAGCTATTTCTATATATTATACACATACATACTTCATACACATGCGCCACACATATATACTATTATTTGATAATATATCGTGCATTCGTGCTTATGTTGATATACTAGGTACCGTACTCAAGCTTATTTTTAAAGTAATTCCCTAATATTATAAAAACAAGTTATTTGGTTTAAATTTGAGGTGTGGCACTTTTAATGTGTTAATATATATAGGCCAATGGCCTGAAATAAACTTTTACTCTCTCCTTCCCTTAAAACTTTATTATCTTTCCTTTTTGGAACGTTCCCAAAATTTTTGTCATTTTCCCTTTTAATCAATTATTTTATGATTTATGTTATTTTTCTCTCCTCTGCACAAATCTCAACCACACAGTTTTTACTTTATTATTCTTCGTGCCGGTCAATTTTGGCAAATTTTCAGGGACATGTAGTATTTTTTAAAAAACGTAAACAGACTACAGAGTAATTAATGTCCTGACAAAACAATTTGCCCATATATTCTCTAAATTGATCTAATACGGAGTAATATATTTCCTTTATGGTCCCTATAAAATTGTCTCATGCTAAATTTGATTGAATTCGTGTGATTTTAAATCATTCTTAATTATTTTTTTCTAACTTTATCAACTAAATATAAACAATATGAATCCACGTTTTTAATAGTACTACCTCCGTCCCAAATTGATTTGCAAATTTGACTTTTTTTGGTCAAACGATTTCATTTTATTTGCTTAATTAGGATGTCAATTTTTAATTATTTTCTTATTTGGAGTTTGCAACTTTGAAGAGATTTTAATGTAGTTTATGAATATGTAAATTTTAATTATTAAAAATTGAGTTATTTATCAGTAGGGAGGATTGCCTTTTATAATTGGTTGACTAAAAAATATTGATTTTGCAAAACAATTTGGGAGGGGAGTATGTTTCAAGTGATAGTGGGCGATCTCGATTAGTTCGTTCGTTTATAGTGTTTAATTCATTAATTAAGAGGTAGCTAGACCCAGATTCAATTCTCACAACTACAATAATATTTGGTCGTCATTAAGTGATTCCATCCCTATAAGTACGAGTGGTATACGGCTCTACATTCTATTGAGTGGTTATTATAGTTCAATTAATTCTCATAGCAAATTGTCCGGCCCTTAGGATTATATATATTATAGTTCAATAATTAAGCCTTGGCCGGGATGGGATGAATCTGTGGTGTGGTGACTGTACATATTTATATATAATGAACATCGATCGGCCGGTTAGTGGGGATATTAATTACAAGAGTGCTTGATGTATACACCCTTATACACATCATGTTTGTGAAGATTTTTTTTTGTCTGTGAATCCGGTTCACAGACAATATTTTGTTTGTGCAAAACATTGTCTGTGAATCGATGTTCACAGACAAAAAGAAAACCTTTCCCAAACATAGGTGTATACAAAAGTGTGTATAAAAGTGTACTACAAAAGACTTTTTTGTATTAACATTCCATGCATGAGAATGATCAGAGAAGGCAGTAGTTATGGTACACGGAAAGCAAGGAATTAAGGTTTATATGCTACAAAAAGCACAAAATTCCGGGCGTTAAGAAGAATTGAAGCCATTATACATTTCCGGGCACAAAATTCATTTATGCTACACAGAATACAAGGTAGCTAGCTAGGTATCTGCGGGCTCTGAGATTATACATTGCAGAAGCTGTGAAGCTGATCAGATAGATGACGAAATAATCTGATCGAACTGATGATGAAACCTTAGCTTTATGTTATGTACAGAGCATTGAAGGAGCTGGCTGCTGCTGCTGCGGCGGCCTGGCCTTTAATTTCTATGCGCAGACACGCCGTTTCCGTGCCTTTAATCAATTTAAACCTCGCTCTCTCTAATTTCAAACAAACTAAATGCTAATTAAGCTAGCGATTAGTATGTAATACTCCCTCCGTTCCGTTGGAATGTTCCCGCTTTCCTTTTTTGAATGTCCCGTTGGAAGGTTCTCATTTCCCTAAACGGAAAGTTATCATGCATCAAAACATGGTCAAACAGTGCAAAACCGTGTCGAAACAGTGCCAAACAGTGTCAAAACAGTAAAATTTACCCCCTGGTAAGTTTATTTCCTTAATATGTGTAGGTCAAATCGGGAATATTCCAACGGAACGGAGGGAGTGTAATTAATGTTTTATGTTGAATACTTGAAATGTACATAGGTGGAAGTGTGCATTGGAACTGGAGGTCTGGAACCATAACAACACTTCTCGATGATATATATACTCTCCTTTCCTTTCCGTCAAGATTGTCTCACTAAAATTGTCTCATAATCAATTTGGTAATATGTGTGTTTCTAAATCATTCTTTCTTATTTTATCAATATAAACCACATAAACTCATTTTTCTTAATAACAGTGACACTTCCTCATGTCTCATTGTTAGTGATATAGAGGTAGTACTGCCTGATATAGTACGTACTATCATATTAACAAGTACCAAACTAGACTAAAAAATTGTGTAACTAAAACCATGTTTAACGTTACAAAAGTATATTTGGACAATTGGACACGAGGCATATCTACGGTCGGGTCGGTCGGCAGGGGTGACTCGCGCCCTCTAACGGCAACAATTTTGTATGCTCCGTATATGATTATGGTCTCTCTTTAAAAAGTTACTACGTTTATTTGCAAAAAAAAGTTACTACGCTTGAATCTCATAAGAGTGTGATTAATGAAATCATATATATTTGTTGACTTCTAAAAATGCCCTTTTTAAGAGACGCATATGATGTATTTATATGGTGAAGTAAAATTGCGTTGTGACATACACAAAATAATACGTAGAGAATAATTATTAGCAATAAATTAAATAAAATAACTGTATCTGAATGATGTGATATCAATTTAAGTCATCCGTTTTGATGATAAAAAAAAAGTTTTGTCATTTTCTCTTTATGGTAATTATTGAATGGTTTTTGTTTTTCTCTTTTCTTTACACATATTCCAGTTACACAATATTTACTCTTATTTCAGGTGCAAATTTGCAACTTGAAATGTTCAATGGAATGAAAATAATACTTCGTACATGTTACTATATACCAATTCGTATACTTCCCCGCCTCTAAATAAAAATCTCACTTTCCTTTTCAGTCCATCCATTAAAAATGTCGTCTTTCCTTATTTAGTAAACAAAATAGTGTCAAACAGTTCTAAACCGTGTCGATCAAACAGTGCCAGTTTTTTAATTTGTGTGTAAAACAAAGTGACACATGAGTATTTGAAATGTGTTAAAGGTCGCCTGTCAAGGTCTCGCTCTCAACAAAATTTTAAGCAGCGCCACTTTTTTAGTCACAGTTTCACTACAAATAATCTGTCTAGATTCTAGCCAACAGTATTTACAATTACAAAATTAAATACAAAAAGAGGAGAGCTTTAAATATGGGATGTGGGAGTATCAAATCAGGGACACACTAAGAAACTGGTGGGTATTGGGAAGGAGAAGTAAAGTGTGATAAGGAGTGGCGGGGGAGAAGATGAGTAAATGCATACACAAGTGGGGTTTGGGGTGTGCAAATATGAGAGTCCGTTTTTGTGATAATCCACGACATGATATGAGATGAGATGATAACACATAGAAAGACAAATTTTAATTTCATCCCCATTCATTCATTACCATCCCCAACAACCACCCTTTCACTCTCACGTACCATGCATGCATTTCACCAAGGCATCATAATAAAAGGTACTAGGCTACCCCTTTGGCATTAAACCTCCATGGAAAATCTAAGAGAAATGGTAGGTTCTATCTCGGAATATGTAATACTTGAGATTTAATTTAAATGGAGTAATAGTACTACTCATATCAACAGAGGTGCATCTCCTTTTAAGGGAGCTCATCACCCAAGAACTTCAAAGTTAAACGTGTTCGCACAGGAGTAATCTTGGGATGAGTGACCCTCTAGTAAGTTTCTCAGGGCGCGCATGAGTGAGGATAAAGTGCGCGGTAAAGACTCGTGGTGATTTGTGAGAACAGTACTAGAGGTCTGGAGTAACTACCTCGGGTCCCGTGTGGCGGAGTTTTGCAGAGTAAAAGTCATCTTTATTGCATTAGACAAAGTGCGCACGGTAAAGGCTTGTGGTGGTTTGTGAGGACAGTACTAGAGGTCCGGGGTAACTACCTCGGTTCCTGTGGGGGCGGGATGTTACAGAGTAAAAGTAATCTTTATTGCATTTTACATCTGAGATTAGCTTAAAAAGATTAATAGTACTATTCATACGAATAAAGGTTCATCTTCTTTTAAAAGAGTTCATCTTCTAAGAACCTTGAAGTTAAGTGTGTTTGTAAGGAAGTAATCTTAGGATAGGTGATGGATCCCCTGGGAAGTTCTCTGAGCGCGCACGAGCTAAGATAAAGTACGTGGTAATTAAAAGTCTCGGGTTTGGAACGCATCCAAAAGTAACGATCTTGGCTCCTGCGAGGTCGGGTGTTACATTGCACATTTAGGGGCCCATTCAAAAATAGGGTTTAATATGAGTAATTTGTTCTTATAAAGAAAAAAACACACACATGTACCCCCAAAGGAGTAACTTGCTTCTATAAAGATAGAAAAGCATTCATGCAGTTTTTTTCTATTGTTTTACCGATTAGCTAGGAGGCGTTACTTTGAATTGCATATATAAGCTCGAGCTCAATTCCTATCGTTATTAAGTAATTTTAATTAATGAGTTTTGAATTCAAATAAGAGCTAGTTCAGTTCGAGTGTATATAGCATTCTTATGATAAAAATTTTAGAATATGCTCCCATTATGAGTTACTATTTTAGAAAGAAAATTATGATCTTATGTACATAGTATATACTTTCGTCATGTTTTTGTCCTGTTTTTTTTTTTTTTTAAAAAAAACTCTACAATTTTCCACTTATTGAGGATTTCTATAAATAGCCTACCCCTGTATTGATCTCTTACTTTATTATTTGTAATACTTCGACTTTTGCATTGTCACCATTCAAATACTTTACTTTGACTACTTTGTTTATAATATATTAGAAGATTTACATTTCGAAAAGTATTGTTACATTATTATCCATGCAAGATTTCACGATATGATTTTTTATGGTTCTTATTAATACTCCCTCCGGTCCTAAATAAACTTGACACTTTGACTTCACACAAATTAAGAAAATAAATTTGACTTTACTGTAGAGTACACTGTTGTGACACTGTTTGACACTGTTTTGCACTGTTTTGGTGTAGATAATTTGCCAAATAAGGAAGGGAGAAGAAGTGTGAAGTTTATTTTGGACATACCCAAAAAGGAAAGTGTGAAATTTATTTAGGACCGAAGGGAGTATCTAACTAAATATGTTATTGACAAAAGTTATACGTTGATATATACGGAAAAAATACTCCCTCCGGTTCTAAATAAAGTTCACACTTTTCTTTTTGGGCCGGTCTATAATAAATTTCACACTTCTTCTCCCTTCCTTATTTGGCAAATTATCTACATTAAAACAGTGCAAAACAGTGTCAAATAGTGTCGAATAGTGTCACAACAGTGTACTCTACAGTAAAGTCAAATTTATTTCCTTAATTTGTGTGAAGTCAAACACGTAATTTTATTTAGGACCAGAAGGAATATAGCAACTAAGTGACAGTCGACAGATAAGTACAAGTTGACATTTATTTTTTGTAAACCCAGGGGCGGACCCAGGAAAGTCATTTTGGGGGGGGCGAAAATATTTTTGGGGTGGTTCAAAATACTTTTTGGAAGAGCAAAAATTATTTTTCGGATATATATACACTAAAAAATTTTTTGTTACTGTGTAAACCGTAAACGTGATTATTAACGAATCGGCCATTTAGGTAACATAATTGCGAGCACATGCCTATATTGCCATTAACTAGTCTGGACTCTGGACGGATAAGATCGGGAAGGTGGTACAAAAATCAAGGCATTTGAAATTGTAACGTTAATGAATTGTGATTCAAAAGAAGAGTAAGCTACTAAGATCTGATCTGATCTTGTTGGATTTGGGACTGAAAATAGTCCCAAAAAAACATCCTAAGCTGGAATTCTATTAGGAATTCTATCCAAGTCTTTCATTAAAACAAATGACATTCTCGCTCATCTGGTTGTGAGGTTACCGTGCCTAGTGAGAGGTCTCGAGTTCGAAATTCGCTAGGCACATAAGGGTTTGAAACTCAATGGAGTGAATTTCAGCCCTGATTACTCTAGGCCCCCAGACCCCCTCCCTGAGACCCTCTGGAGTAAAAAAAATCTAGATGGAATGCTTTGGGGTAAATTAATAAACTTCAAAACACGTGAGAGGCAAATGGAAATTAAATCTCCTACCCGCACGGGTAGCTCAGTTGGTCGAGTGGTGGGAAAATTGGATCAAGTGACCAAGGTTCGAAACCCGCAGCGACCGTGTAGAGGTTACAGAACCTGAAATAAGGTTGGACCTCTGGTGCGCACGTGTATAAGGCCTACCATCGCTTTGCTGACTGAGTCACCGTGATTAACCTCTCCACCATCTTGTCGGGTCGGGTGGGGGCTTTGGGGTTTGGCATTCAACCTTTTAGACCAAGAAATAAAATCTCCATTACGGGGAACCGGCCCCGGACCCTTCCCAACTTTTGCATGATACATATCACATATAGGGTTAGCTGGTTGGGTTTAGTTCAATGAGTTTAATTTTGATTCACACGCACATGTCATGAACAACTCAATTGATCACATGAGTGAAATTTGAAACAAATGACACAAGATTGAGTCTCGTTAGCGGCGCACAGTTACCTCTCAATATAAGGGATTCGTTGTGCACAACGGCCATTGATCTAGTCTATGTGTTTACCTGAATTGTCATGATTTATAATAATCCTTCATTATGCTCTGTCAAGAAAGAGCATGAGGGATCCTTGGAATTAGGGATTCAAGCTTTTGGAACAAGTTAAATTTCAATTCAAAACCAAACATTGAACCCGTACAAAAAAAACAACTAGATTGTGTGTTATCTTTTTATTTCACACTAGATTTTTGTTGGTTTAGTTAGTTTCTTTAAGTTTCAGCTCTTCTTTATTTGCTTACAAGAAAACAATTTGCATTTGATTGGAAACAAATAAAGTTATTGAAAAAAAACCTACGCTACACTTATTGCAGTATAAGGACATGAAGGAAATGAAAAAAAAAAGGTTAAAGGGTAAAATAGGTCCATGTACCCATTCGAAATGCTCAATTCACCACCTGAACTCTAAAAAGCTCCACAATTCACCCCTTGAACTCTGCAAAAAGTTCAAATCTCATTTTTTGCAAGTAAAAGTCCTGTCACTGCCACATCACCTGGTTAGATGCCAACCGTGCATCTCACATGGTAATTTTAAGGGGTCAAATAGGTCCCTGAACCTGACAAAGTTGTTCAATTCGCTCCCTCAACCGTTAAGAAGTTTAAGAATTGCAAAAAGTAAATAAGACATTAAAAAATAGAAAATACAAATATGAAATAAGTTACAAGTCAAAAGTATAAAATAAACTTAAATAAATTTATTAAAACTATTTTGATATTTTAAATCTATTTTTTTAAAATAAAGAACACATATTTTTAGTAATCAAAATTAAATTTGTATTTTGTGTATTATATGAAATAATTGGTATTAAAAAAACATATTTTAGGTTTTGTATTTTACAATTTATGTTATGTTTATATTTTAGAGTTGTATTTTTCATTTGATAGTGTTTAATATTCTTATTGTGTTTTAGATTTATATGTAAAATTACACACACACACACATGCATATAAGTATATATACTTCGTATTATTTTATTCTAGAATTATATACTATACTTCATACTAATTATATACACCATAAAAAAGTTTATACTATATAAAAAGTATAATATGAAAATAGTTATTACATATTTATATTTTTATATTATGTATTTAAAAATAATTTATTTTCGTTATATTTTTTAAAAATTTAATTTAAATGAAAATAGAAATATTTTCTTATTATATTATAAATAGACGTCTATATTTTATATTATGAACTTGTATATTTTGTATCTTATTTTCTATTTTTAATTTGTTAATTTTTTAATAAAAATTTTGACACTTTTTAACAGTTGAGGGGCGAATTGAACAACTCTGTTGCATTCAGGGGCCTATTTGACCCCTCAAATTGCCACGTGGGATGCATGTTGGGCATCTGATCAGGTGATGTGACAGTGAACATACTTTTACCTGCAAAAAAAGATATTTGAACATTTTTGTTGAGTTCAGAGAGCGAATTGAAGCTTTGAGAGTTCAAAGATGTGTTTTATATGTTTTTGTCCATATTTTATTTCACGACCCAAGCATACATATGATTTTGGCAAAATGCTGCAGAAAAATCACACTAATGCTTTAATAGTACTACGTAGTATTTAGTACTGAAAAGAGAAGGTATTGCTTGAAGCTTTATCAAGTTCACTTTCAGTTACAAGGACTAACAAAACAAAGGCACATAACCGCACATTTGCTAAGGTTATTTGGATGTAAAAACTAGAAATTAAAGTTTTCCAAAAGAAAAAGCGTTTGGTAACATGTCTATACCTACCATATTTTTGTTGATTCTGCTGATAAGCTGACAGAAAAAAACCATCACACAACTTGATCTAATGGGACAAACCTTAAATGGTTTAATGCAGCAACTCCTTGTGTAAACACAAATGCCAAATATGTCATTACTCCGTATCTGGAACATCTAGATAATAGCATTAATGAGAGTGGGGGACAAAATTCTAAAACAATGAAGTTAATATGAAGGGTCCCCAAACTGGCATTTATATCTCACAAAATCTAAAACAGCATTAAAGAAGGCCATGAAATGTATATGAGCAAAGGAAAGACATTACTCGGACCAAACACCACAAATTTCAACTTTCCTCGCTCCTTTTAACTTTTTCTTATCAAAGTTCATTCTGGGAGGGAAGCTAATAGAGCAGAAACTATATGCAAAGACCCCGTCACTAACACAACCCGGGAAGGGTTTCCCTCACTTTCATTCAGAATCTGAGATCCAACTCTTACAGCTGCCATTAATGGCTTCTCAGCAAGTAATATTTCTCTAGCCTTTCCAGAATGTGTTGACTGAGTCTCGGAAAATTTGCATTCTGCATATCCGTTACCAAGAACGTTAATACCCATTTCCTGTGAAGCTTTTAACCAAACATCTTTCAGATAAGATGCTGAAGTGATTCGAGATTTGTCCCCAGCGATGTTAACTTCCGTAAAAAATACAGCTTCCAAACTATTCACTATAATCAGAAAGAGAAAATTTTGATTACAGTACGTAGTAATTCATATGTTCACAAAAAAACATAAATAAAACAACAAAAATGATTCATCCAAAAACATAATGCATGGTTTCACTTCTTTTGAATCACATCATTCATCATTGTAAGATTGTTAAATACTCCGTATAAAAATTGTAAAGATGTTATTAGATTCAGAGTAATAAATAAGGCTTTTTATAAAATGTGTGCATGTCCTAAATGTCATTTTAAATATTACGGAGTATATGCTAACAACAAACAACTACTTTTATCAAACACTTATTTTCAATCCTCTAACCGGATTAGCAGCTCAAAATAACTAACACAACCGACTATTTGAGAGCAACCAATTGCTCAACAAGACCAAAGTCAACAGGAGGGACTGTAGATATCATACTAATTAAAAACGCTACATAGAAATTTTTACGTCTAAAATATTCTTAAGGAAAAAGGTTGTTGGCACTTAAAATCCTAAAGGTGCTCCTCACAATGAAGAACACTAAGGAGGGATTTTGTTTTGTAGTGTTAATGAAGCTATTTAACAAGGATGATGAGCAGATAACACAGACAAAGATTATTTATAAGAACAGGTTTCCCATAAATAAACAGAACACAAGTAAAACCTGAAATTAACTCTCTTGCAAACCCGAGATGATCTTTGTCGCTTGCCATAGCCAATACCAGAATTAATATTCCCTTTGGAAATATCAACCTCACTGTCTCAGCCAATGATCTGGCTGATTCCTTCGTATGTGCTGAAAATCATTTATGATCTGAACTTACAAGCCTTAAAGTTATAGTTCCTTTAGGATCTGTTTATATGAAAATTGTTAGGAAAATATGTGGGGTGGGGGTGGATTGCCTCAAATCCAATCTATTAATTTTATACATTTGTTAAAGTTCATTAATATCTCTAGTACTAGTATTATACAATGACTAAGAGAAATCTAAATATATGTAAAATCGTTTAAAAGGTTTTTATCAAATTTAATTTTCATTTGTACTTTCCAAGGCAAAACCAAACATGAAAAACCCATTTTCCTTATTCTTATTTTTTTAGGAAAAGTAACTTTAAATAATACCAACTATCTTCCATGAACCAAGAATAATACGTATTTTAGAAATAACTATTAATAATACCAACTATTTAAATATATATCAAAAGCGATATAAAGCAAATTTTTACTAAAAACTCAATCATTTAACTCATAAAAAAACTAATGTCAAATATCAAATAAGTGATCGTATTTACAAATATCATTTATTTGATGGTTTAATATTAGTTTTTGATGTCTTAAATGACCGGATTTCTTATAGAAAAGTGACTACATATTATTTTTGTTACACATTCAAATAGTTGGTATTATTAAAAGGTTATTTCTAAAGTACGTATTATCCTTGGTTCATAGAAGACAGTGGTATTATTTAAAGTCATTTCCCCTTTTTTTATTATAATTTTCCAGACCGTAACGGCGTAACCATTTTCCATGTTTCTAACAGATCCTCAATAAGTCAATATAGAACTATGCAATAGAGTTCACACATATGCATACAAGCATTATCTCCTCGAGCAGTAATCAAGACATCAAGGTCTAACCTCCGTCTAGCATTACATTTATATGAGGAGGTAGTCCTAGCCTTTCAGTTTCTTTTGTAGTTAAAAGTTGAGTTCTGCCCGGCAAAACTGCACTTTCTAGACCAGCATGAATAGATGCATCAGACAACCTCCATCCTAAAATGCCAATCCAAAAAAAGATTAATTTTTTTCCAAGGTTAAGCCAAAGCTCCAAACATAAATAAAAACTTTCCTTAGCACTTTTCCAATTTCCTAAGTCGAAATATATCCTAAGAATATGTTTGGATGCTGCAGCATTCCAAGGAAATCAAATATAAGGTCAAGAAAAGTTGATTTCTTGTGCTTGGTTTTACATCCGAAAATGCAAAAGGAAAATGAAATATGATTAATATGGTATAAAAATTACATATGTTTAGATTCCTTATTCTATTACTATTTACTAATAGGAATAAATAAATAATATGACCTAGAACTTCAAACAAAGTAAAATATAAGTTTATTGAGTATGAACTGATGTTTTATTTTTTCACATTTTTTATTTCCTTTCAAATTTCTCCAACATTTTCATTACTGTTACCTATTTTCTTTTCTAACACTTCCCGAATTCCAAACACTTTTTTCCTAACACTTTTTTCCTTTCCAAATCATAATCCGGGATCCAAACATACCACAAACAAGAGGATTCAGATTGTAGCAAAGGAAGTACCAGCAAAAACAAAGCTAACCTTTATTATGAAGGCATAGCGCTGCACATACAGCTGTTGTTGCATTCCTAAGCTGGTGGGACCCAAGCATGCGTAGCCTCACATTAAATAACGCTATTGACTGAGCAAAAATAACAAATCTTGTTTAGATAAATAAAAAGACCATTCTTGCAAGAAATATTAACGTTTAAATAAACCCACACCAGCAAAAGGTCTCTATCAATCTGAAGCACAATGTCACAAACTTGGTATGGTATGCCACATATTTGATGGAAGCCTTTGAGAGAACTCTTATTTCCTCCATCAGAAGCCGAAACCACAGGTGAAGAAACACATTCCGCTTTATAACGGAGAATTCGCTCAATGTGTGGAAGGAATGGGCCACCTAGAACTAACTGAAGTACTCAGAATTTAAAAACAGAACCAATGGTCAAATCAGTAATTGTACAAGTGTGAGAAAAACTGTGAAAATAAAAGGTTTATGTAAGGGAGAGCCACCTAACTGGATGGCCACCTTTGACTATTCCAGATTTTGAAAGTGCAATACTTTCTAAAGAACCCCCTAAAGCATCCAGGTGTTCCTCGCCAATTGTCGTTATGATTGATGCCGCAAGATTAGAGGCGCTAATTACATTTGTAGCATCTCTTGCACCACCCAATCCAGCCTGCAAATCATTTATACCTATATTAGCATCACGATGTTCAACTCCTACTTCAATGAAAAGGACAAGGAGAGAAGCACAAAGGGAAATACAGTGAAACCTCCACAACTGCAATTTCTACATTCTCTTGAGAAAATAGGGAGAAAGCAATAGCGGTGAAAATCTGGGAATTCAATACCAAACACGATTTTAAATGTCATCATCATCAACATCAACACCAGCATGTTATAAACGGGCAAGACACCCTAATAATCAATATCATACCTCAAAATGACTAAGACGTCCGTTTTCAAGTTCCACCGCTCTCTCAAGATCTCTCCTCACCCTTTGGAAGTGATGATTCAATACCTCTGCAGATACTGGTTCACCATGTCTTCCCAAGGTTATACGTTCCCTAATAGTTTTTATATGCGGACTGTCCAAAAATATTCCCATGTTCATTACAAGACCAAAGACAAAAGTTTATTTGAGCTAACAAGATCTAAAAGCTTTTTACTCAAGTGTGAATTAAGATGGTAAAACAATTGAATACCTAGTATAGCAACCTACAGAGTAGCCTTCTGCTCTTAATATGCTGGAGAGAAATGCAGAAGTTGATCCTTTTCCTTTAGTACCCGCAATATGAACAGCCTGTTATAATATCCAATGTGAAGGTCAGTATGGGTAATGTGAAGACTTGCTCTATATCTCAAAAAATATAATGTTTCTAATTATGAACAAACGGTGATTGAACATGATGACCTGATATGGTATACTATCAATTTGTTTTTATCTCAAATATATATCAAGATATAGAGTATCCCCTCCGTAGTCCTCTTAACTCCTTCATCTTAAGTGACCCTGTAGGCCCGTCTGAATGGAAGGTTTTGGACACCTTAGTCTATATCTTGAAATTCAGAATGTTGATAACTTGATATACAGGTAAAAGTTGATTGAAAGGTAATGCGATCACATTTTATTTTGTAGCGATGTCCCAACATAAAATTTCAAGGATTTTAAAGATTTATAGAGCCTATGAATTTTAATGGATATACACCTACACTATCAAATTTCAATAGAATTCTATGAAATTCCCAAGAACCCGAGAGCAAGTGGTTGAACTTTGGAAGGTAAGATTAATTAATTTTATTAAAATCCAAACAGACCCTAAGACATTTTAACCAGATGACTAAGCCTACTAAACGTTTTATGCATGCATTGATCAAATCCAACTCATATACTCGAATCCATGATAAAAACTCTATACCAAACTTACTGTTCACAAGTCTCCTTTTAAAAAATTGAAGATAAAGACATAACAAGCAGAGGCTGCAGAGCAATACAATTTACTCCGTATATGAGAACCCCATAATTAACTTTTTCGTAAATGAATTTATGCAGCTACTAAGCACTAGAAAATAAATACAACCAGAAGAGACAGACCTTGAATGTGAAATGAGGGTTACCCAGAAGCGCCATTAGGCGCCTCATTCTACCAAGATCAAACCCATCCTCAGAATCTGTTCCTGCACCTTTGGGTACGCCTACTTTCTCATAGTTCTTGAGGTTGTCTATGAAATCCATCATTTCCTTCAGTTTGGGATCCTCTCTTGACATGGTTGACAAGGCTTGACAACGAAAGGGGTAGACTTCTCTAATGACAGAAGAAATTAGACTGCTTCTGTTTCTTTTAATTGAATGAGTGAGACCACTGACAGTGCTTAAGGCTCTCATTTTTACACTCGTATTTTTGTAGCCTTGAAGCTCCTGAGTTTGTTGGTTGATTTCCCACCCATGCAACTCGAAAAGTTCATCAAGAAGATGTTCCACTCATATTTTTGTAGCCCTTAAGCTCATGAATAACTAAATTCATTGGTTGATTTCCCACCCATTCAACTGGTAAGTTCATTGAGAAGATGTACGCCAGTATGACAAATGGGCACACGAAGATACATAAGCAGATCTAGCATTCCAATCTAGTGGGATATATATAAATACATAATTACTTCAATTACAAAAAAAAAGTAAAATAAAAAAAATAAATATTACAAATGTTTTACATGAACTAGAGTTATCATCAAAGTCAAATAGAAAAAACATATCACCAATCACAATTGTCATAGACCAAAAGAGCCATTTTAATGAAAACGGAACCTCTAAAAGAGTTAGCTTTTGAGCCGTATGAGGTAGGAAACTCTCAAATACAGTTCTAAGGGAAGAAGTTTACCGACGTATTCCGAGCATGACATCATATTGAACATAGAGCCTGGGGTGTGAAATCCCAAGAATAAACTAGCCCAACTTAAATGAGATATGATTGCCTCTTTATGATCTAACATTTGAATTGTCAAGAAGATATCTTTCTCCACATAAACAAAAACCCTATCGTTGATCCAGTCATCACTCATTCCAGTGCTTAATCTATTCCTAGTTGCCTGGAGAGGCACGCTCATGACTCCCTAAGAATCATATGTGTCCCTCTTTCAATCACTCTCACTACCAGATTAATGATCAATTTAGTCAATTAATTTTGCTCCTCATCTTGT
Source organism: Cuscuta europaea (assembly GCA_945859875.1). Lineage (NCBI taxonomy): Eukaryota > Viridiplantae > Streptophyta > Magnoliopsida > Solanales > Convolvulaceae > Cuscuta > Cuscuta europaea. The sequence goes on along the minus strand of CAMAPE010000005.1, from coordinate 42,571,956 downwards.
ATACCATTTCTCCCAACCCCATTTTTTCTAATGTCCTTGAAAAGTTAAACAAATCAAGTAACTAACACAATTTTATTCACTAATTAATTATATACATTCCAGCAATCAATATCATCTCTTGCGAATTCTGGCACCAAATGAACCAAGTTTGACTTCTTTTTAATATGACAGTGGATGGTCACTTGGTCTATGGCATTCATTTTCGATTATTCATTTCATTTTCCTCCTGTGATTATTAATTTGATTTAGAAATTTCTTTGTTTGAATAAAAAAACAAAAATTCAATTAAATTAAGTAATTTTAGCCACAAAAGAAACACCAAGCTAAAATCTTCTCGGCGTTTACCTGGTTCGGCGGGTATCCTGCTATTCTGCGGACAGCGGAGGAAGTTGGAAATGGGCACAGGTGCGGTGGGTTGGTCGCATCCCTGTAGCTAGTCCCTCGTTGTGACTGTCAAAAGGAAGAGCAGAGTTGTTGCTGAGAATGATCGATTTCGTCAACAAAAAACAGTAAAACCAGCAACAAGATCGATTGCAGATCGACGAAGACCACCAGGGCTTGGCACCGCCGCCGTCAAACTAGACCCAGACGGAAAATAAAAAAATTGCAGAAAAATCGATGAGCTCGAGGAAGAAACAGAGGGCGAGAGACAAATCACCGTCCACCGCTCATCGGTTACCGCTGCGAGTCGTCACTCTATCGCCGTTCATAGCCGCTGCTGGCTGCTGGCCTGCGGCTGCTTGCACGTTGTCGCCCAGCTCTTTGTCAGTCTGTTAAGCGAACTTGCAACCAGACTTGCTGAGTTGGTGTTTCAGCACGATTAAAATTAATTAGAAGGGTAAACCGTAAAATTGGATCAATGGTCCCAAATAAAAGTATGTATACCTACTCCTATTTAGGAATTTAAACACCATTTTAGTCATTTAGGACAAAAACTCTGAAAAAAATGTTTCTTTTGCTGGAGTCTTATACTCTTTCTCCAGCATAGTAGCTTGCATTGTCTTCCAGCTGTGTGCTCCTTGCATTGGTGAATGAGGGGGACAGTGTCTAAAAGAGTTAGCATCAGGCAAGTGGGCAACTTCAGCTGAGTGAATAAGACGGAGAAACTCCCCCACAATACTCCTCCCACAGTTCTCCTAGGGCCGGCAGTTTAAACCTAAAAACGAACCGAAAAAATTCGAACCGAACAATAAAAAAACCGAATCGAAACCGAACGAACATGAACGGGACCCGAAAGTCGGGACCCGACAATGAATTGGTTTAATCACGGTTTTTAGGTTTATAATCGGTTCAAACCGAACCAATTTTATTAAGAGGTGTTTATTTATTTATTCTGCAGCTACGTTTATATTAGATACGGAGTACATTAAAAGTCTCGTTATTTACAAGTTGTAGGCGTGGTTCAGTGGTTTAGCATAGGGTTGACTTTCTGCGTGCTTGTTTTTTAACCAAGGATCGATTCCCGTTTTACATCTTCCTTTCAATTTATTTTTCAGAATCCTTTTAAACTTTCCTACACCGGATGAAACAGAGGAGTTACTCCCAATACATCCATATATATCTGAGCCTTGTGCCCAAACAAAAAATTTGGTTTATCAACAAACCAAAAAACCAACCCGGAAATTCGGGTTCCGATGACTAGGGTCTGAAGTTGATTGCGCGTTATAGAATTTGAGAAACCGAATTTTCGGTTTGGTTCGAAATATTTCTATTTCGGTTCGGTTCCCGCACCGAATCCACCCCTAGTTCTCCCTATTCATTGGCCCTATTTTGGAGGACAAAACTTCAAATTTGAGATTTTCACCTCTCATTGTCGTTAGTCTTGGATAGTGTTTGCCCTAATTTTGTCGTTGTACTTTTTTTGGAAGCAGGTGGCTTATATTAATAAGAAAGAGCTTAAGCAGGATACAATCAGACAAAGAACCCATAGTTTAACGTCTGCCCTTGAACCAGACTTAGAATCTGTCACCTCGAACAAAGCAACCAGATCGCTGATCCTGAATTGGGCTTACTTGAGCCAATTATTAGTAAACTAAATTCCCCATCACCTATCCTAAGTTCAAGAGTCTTGACAAAATTAAAAACTGTAGCAAGCAAAAAAACACGATGTCCATCACAAAAAACAATAAAAATAAAAGCAAGCCGAAAAGTAGTAGCAACTTTGATTCTCCACATGCACCATAACTTCACTGATTTTGGCGGGCCTGTGATCTCCAGCCCGCCTCCTCCCTGTTTTTTGGTCCTTCAAGAACCATGACATCCCCTCCTGATTGCTCCAGCTCATGTTCCTGTGCTTCCCATGTTCGTCTCCTCTTCTGCTCACCCGAATCACTGTTGTTGACCGTAATCTCCGTGTTCTTTGATTCGTCCCCAACCTCCTGATTTTGGTCTCTCATATGGTACTGCCTTCCCTGATTATCAATGGAGATTGTCTGCAGCCCTGTGTGGTCTCTCCCTTTTCCTTTCTCGCCTACAAGCCATTTATTGCCTAAAGTCGAACGGAATTTCCCTCCCCCCGCCCGCAACCACGAGCCGTAATGTCTCACAATCTCTGTATCACCTTTATCATACAGTGATGGGCAGAATTTTATCAGCGTGTCCAATGACTCCGCAGGCAAAGCAGAAACTAGGAAGTTTCTCATACTTGAGTTCTACCCAATAGGCTTCCCCTTTACTCTTTATCATCCCAAGATATGAATTTCCCCAAATAATTCTCGGGTTTACGGGCACAACCCAGATTTGAAAAACCATAAGGGATATTATGGACCTGAACCCAAAAATCAGCTGTATCTAAAGAGATCATATGAGGCATATCACCCTACTTAATAGCTTTTAACATTAGCAGATTCTGGTCAAACAATCAGGGTCCATTATCCAACACACGATTCATATCAATTTTGTGATAAAAGGTAAAAAGATACCTCTTCTCTCCAATTTGCTGAATCAGAATGCCTTTCCCAGGACGCCAGAGGGATGCCATCAGATTACGAAAAATTTGAAATTTCAGCACTTTGTTTGTGAGGATTGTACCGACCACCGGAAAAGTCTCCGCCCCCTTGCTCGCCGTTTCGGGATCGATTTCCTCGCTTTCCTCGTCATCCAAGAGCAGCTCGTCCTCTGTACTTTCCAACCCCAGCCCCTCATATTGATCAAGTAGCCTCTCCACACTCTTCTCGCCGAAGTCCGTCGAAGTCTCACAAATCGTCGTCGAGGGTTCCCCCTCCTCAACGTTAATCCCCTTCGTCGACTATGACGTGGCTCTGCCGCCGCCCTGTTCTCGCGCTGGCATACCTGCGCGCCATGGTGTTTCGTGAGAATCCATCTCACTGATACCTTTGCCGCACTCCTTCAACGAAAAGCTCTCAAACCCTACGAAGAGGGATAGACCGCTCACAATAGCTCACTACTGTATTTTTCTTCCCGAAATAGATGTTGTTACTGCAATGTATGAAAAATACTGTCATTATTGAAAAATATTGCCATTAATTATAATAAATACTGTCATGTTAAATGCGCTGTATTACAAGTATTTGACAGTCACAACTACAAGACTTAGGGCATCCTCATTGGGAGGATTATTACAAGATTAAATTGGTGACATGGCAGTTTTTTTAGAGAATTATCAATGAGTGACATAGATTATTTAATAGGATTATTTGCTACAATAATCTGGGATCAAAATATGAATCCGAATTATTTTAAGATTATTTAAAAAGTATATGTAATAGAGATAAATGCGGGATAGAGAAAACACAGATTATTTGAAGATGATGATTGAGAGACATAAACGAATTTTGAGATTATTTTATAATTAATTACATAACAATATTTAAATGGTAAGAATCATATAAAAATTGATTATTAGAGATCATGAATGGAGATGCTCTAATATAGTACGTATGCCATATTGCTAAAATTTAGCATTCGTTTTTTTTTAATTTACCATTCGTTAGTTAAAAAAAACTTTTGACTTTTGTCAACGGCAGATTAAGAATGTTTTTACTTGGATTATTTTCAGTCCAAGACCAGATCAGAATTGGATAGTTATAAAATACACAATGACCAAACATTAACAAATCAGACCAGATTAACAAATTTCAATCCAAGTAAAAATATCCTAAGAGGAAAAAATCAATACCCTCTACATTGGAGAACATTAAAAAAGAATATTTTATCAATAAAGACATTGGTCAAATTTAATCAATAAGAAGAGTATAGCATTTCAGGATGATTATACAATGGAGTCGTATATGACCATATAATTACTCCATAAATATGAAAGAGGCGTACTAATTATGGGACCAAAAAGAAGATCTCTATCAAGTAGGGATGGACTGGGCCCAGGCGGCCCGACCTAGGCATGGACCGGTTCCGGTTCGGGCCCGGCCGGGTCTCGGTTCAATAAGGGGAGGCCCGGAAATCAACCCTAACCACCTCAAATGGCCCAAAATACCCAGCCCAACCCAAAAACTTAAAAAAAATTCAAAAAAAAAAATTGGTCCGGCCCGGGCCCGAACCGGCCGAGCCGGTTCACCTTTTGAAGGGCCCGAGCCCAAACCGTCATCCCACCGGGCCGGTTGGCCTGAACCGGGCCCGGAACCGGTTCACCGGGCCGGGCCGAGCCCGCACAGTAGCGGGCCGGTCCGATTCCGGGCCGGTTGGCTCGGCCCGAGTCCATCCCTAGCCCGACCCAGGCCCGACCAGGGACCGGTACTGTTCGGGCCCGGTTTTTTGGTACCTGTACCGGCCCGGTCCCGGACCATGATTGAATAGGGGCGGACTTCATGCTTGGGCCAGGCCCAAGCTCAAACGGCTAGACTTAAAAAAAAAAGAGCATGTGACTACCCAGGCCCGATCTGGAACAGGTGCTATTTAGTACCAACCCAGTCCCGGTACCAGACCAAACCAAGTCGGTACCGGGCTTTAAGTATATAAAACCGAACCAGCCGGGCCCGAGCCCGGTTCCACCCCTACTCCCAAAGCCCCAAGTATTCTCCCAACTCCCAAGTTCTTTTTCATGGAATGCTGATTTTCTTCACATGTGACCCGGAACCCTGCCACTTGAGTCTAACAAGTAACAAGTTTACGCTAGATCCAGATTCATGTTACACACCGCATGTCTACATGCTACTCCCTAAATCCATTATGGGCTTCTAGGTACTTCTCTTGCTACAGAGTAGACTGAGAGAGTAGTGACCATGTTCCAGGTTCCTAAATAACAGAATAAAATTATTACTGATAAAAATGATGTTGTTCAACATAAAAATTGATTTAAATCTCAAATACGGACTTACGGAGTATAATTTTAATATCCAAATTCAAAAATTAAAACAAAACTAGAGCAGAACCAATATTACCAGCCAAAATAAAACAAATTCAAAAATTAAATGGGATCAAATTTAGAAATATCTATACACAAAATTTTTCTGAAGTGGGCTGAACAAAACGAATTGTTCAGGCTACAAGAGAGAAGACAGATTATTTTGTTTCATTTCCTAACCAAGTGTGATGCTGTTAACGGTGATGATGATGATCTACCAATACCATTCTCAAGAAGACCGCTTCCTGTACTCTTCAGTGCACACAACAAACTAAAGAAAAGCCTACATTCCTCTCCTACTGAGACATAGTTTTATTTTGTCAGAAGGTATACCACTGGTCAACAGTCAATCTCCAAAATGAACCAATTAGATTCGCCCTGCACCTTTGTCCATCTAAGCCATGGCGTACTGGTGATGAAACACGTATTTAACAACTTCATAGAATGACACAACTATACCAACAGAAGGTCCTGCCCGGCCAACACGAGGTCCCACACCTGTAAAGAGTCCCTTCATGCCTCCGTCTCTGCAATCAGCCAATGATCGATGAATACACTTAATGTTGGAAGATTTTAGAGTGAAAGACCACCCCCATCACTGTGTATCACTTAACTATTATAGGTATACATATATAGTTCACATTTAGATTAGAAATATTATACCATTCATTTATATTTATGAATACTTTTTACCTAAAAATCTAGTTTAGCATTTATTTGCTAAGGTAGAAAACAGCTTCTTAGAGGAAATATTAATATTAATTATTTAGTGTACAGCATAAATGTGTTATTTTTTTAAAGACGTATTTGTATATAATTAAATAATCCAGGTGATCATCATTCAAGATTTTAAATCTACCACTTATCAATATAATTAGTAATTACGATTTATAAGACGAAGTTAACAGGACTCGTTCAAGAAAAATACCTCCAAACCTCCATTAGAGTTTTTCTCGTTGTCATAGTCAATGCTCTGATTGGGTCCCTCTGAAAGCATCAAAGAAAGCCAAATAATGTATGATTAAATATTAAATACTGCAACAAAACATAGAGGAGAGGTGGGGAAACAATAATGCAGGAGGAGTGTCTACGTCTAATACAACTAAACCTCAATCTGCCTTCGGGTTTTTGCCACATCAAGTGGACAAGTTGCAGCAGCTGCAAGGCTTCCCGCAACAAAACCAGCAGAGAAATTTGCACCAAGAATGCCGACAGCATTAGTTTCATCACCCATCAGACTAAGAAGCCGCCTTCGTGCCTGTAGAAGTAATAAATTACAGCCTTAAACTAAACAGGTTCTAGGGGAACTTCAAATGTAACAGTAAAAGTAGATGAACTCACTGGCTCTAAAGTGGACCAACATATTGCAGAAAAAGGAACATCGCGGGCAAGTTGTGCCCCTAGGCCTGTCCAAAGTACGCGATAGCTTTGTACTGCAATAATCAATTACATTTCAACAAGTGTTGTTTCACAATATAGGTCACTTACTCACTTTTATAAAACCAAGACAGTACTGAATGCTATTCTTTTCACTATACCCCTGGATAAAATTAATCATTCATTAATAATTAAATGCTAGAAAGGTTCTCTCCAATTAGTAATATCTTAGGCAGCGTGATTTCTTCCAAAATGACACTTATGTGAACTGGATGGAACAGTTTACACGAATGAAGATCACATTACAGACACCAAAGGAGTTTATAAATCATATACCATTACACTCTAACAATACGTCGAGTTCTTATAATCAAGAAAATTAGATCAACATACAGCTGTTACTAGCAGTTGCAGTGATCTTAACATTATAGACTGCCTCAAATAAAGTCTTCACAACTCCAGGCGGCTTTTTACCCTTGTGCATTTCCTTGAACGCCTAAAAGTAAAGAAAATAAAGTCAATTGGAAATTAACAGACTAAGTGTAACTGTGTAAGGAATGTGCCCAACAACACTAAGAGCAGCAACTACTTCAAAGACAGACACCATAGAAACATTTATTTATCTCAAATAATGAACAATGGCAAAGAAAATCAACAGCAGTAAGACTACGAACCTGCATACGAGTTTTCGCAAGTTCAATTGGGTAGCAACTTGTACAAGCTAAAGAACGGGCTAATGAACCAGCAAGTAAAGGAGTGTATGGAGTCAAGCTTGGGGCATTTTTGGAGGTGTATTCCTCTAATTTGTTGCGAAAGATATCATAGCAAGGCAAGTAGATCCCTACCTGTTCACAATACAATTATTTGCTAATGACCAGGCTATAATACTAATTATAAAATAGACTCGCAAACATTCATGTTAAACACATACTGTTGGTACTGCCAATGCAAGACCAGCATTCGTTCCTCGCCAAAGCCTAGAAAATCCTTCCTGTGAAAAATATCCAAGTTAGCCATGAATCTACAAATTTACAAACTGAAGCAAATATAAAAAGAATAGTTATTGCATGCCAGTTTAACCAATCACTAAATTTGCAATGCAAGATCTCAATTACTCTTTTTTTTCAAAACTTATAACCACTTCGTAGCAAGAAAGCCAAAGGGGCTCACCTGTCGAATGATTTTGTAGAAGACATCAAGTGTTCCTTTGTACTGGAAACAATCTGGTGGACAAATCGCCACTGTCCCATGAACACCGGCACGGGTGCATGAAGGTGAACACCTTAGATCAGCAAACATCTAACCAAATGTATGTAGAGCAGAAGTGAGGAGAAATCCAACTCGTGGAGATAAAAGTATTCCAAATGAATACTATTGGTGAAACCTTACCATGTTTGGTCCAAAAATTGCCATGCGACTCGTCATGTTGCTTAAAGGGTGTGAATAGAGATCTCCTGCTGCTTGTGCTTGTAATCTTGTCTGTACAATTAATAGAAAACTAAATTCTACAAGGCAGTACAAATTATGACAACTAATAAGTTATCACAATTCCCTTCACAATATCATGACGAATCCAAACAAACAAAAAATAACAATGAACTTGAAAGTTGGAGATACAAACCTTAACCACATCTAGAGGGTTAACAAGCACGGCTGAGAGAAAAGCAGCACCAGCAGCAGAAAGGGATCGCTCAGCGAGGCTCAAGTGATCATCAGAAGATCTGCTTGGATAATCAGTCACAGTCCGTTCTGATTGAGTTTCATAACTTAGCGCAACAGCTTCAGACATCAAGCAAATGTTGTTATCAATGTCCACAATTGTTGTTTGTTTCTCTCCTGTGCTTAACCAAGTCTGTTGATTGTGCTTTGATTCTTCCACCGTCTTGTCTTCCTCAATAGACATCTGCCTATCTATATGATTATAGAATAATAATGCAATTTGAATCATCAGTTATCCAGGCATATCATAGTGCAGAAAAAGTAACATCGATAGAAGTAGAATTATTAGGGGAAGGGCAGGTGAGGGCCTTGCCTTGAAGATATCAATGTTTTTAGCTGCCTGTCAATTTTCTTCAATTATATGCCTTGTTTTTTAGTTCTTTGTGCATTGTAATGCCAAAAACTAACTATCCCTATAACAGTAGCTATTTGGTGATTCCTAATAACAAAATTCATGCTTTTATAAATTTATTCCCATCCAAAGAATGCAGGGATTAAAAGTTAAAACTGCTCATGCTCTCGCTATAATTCCTATAAAATTGAACTAAAGATGCTCAAACTTGTAACACAGCAATCCAGAACCTCTGCATACAATTTTCCATTGCCCTAAACAATAACAAAATCTGGCAAATAAATCCAGATATTTTAATGTACATGATATCATATTAAAAGTTAAAATACATACATTTTAATGTAATTAATGCTTCTAGTATTCAAGTAAAGACTGAAAAACGCATTCTAATTTTTGTTCTTTTCCTTTCCGATGTATAAAAAATGTAAATAAAACCATAAAAACTGCAAAATTAAAACAACATAACAAAGCTAATACTTATCTGAAAAATAAAAGATTTTTTTATGGCGGTGTTCGACAAATATCTTCGAAAGTATTGGGCTAATCTTAGTGTTTCAGAATTGAAACTTCGAACATCTAAAATTAAATTAAGGATAGAAAACATCTAATTTTTATGTTACATAGTTTAATGTCTGGATAATCGGAACAAGACATATATATTTGTAGAATACTCCGTATCTAATAAGGTAGGACTTTGAATTAACGAAGACCAAAAGATTGACCGAAATACCTGGATGGATGTGTATGCAAGAAAGAACGGCAAATTGTCGAATATGACGGAGGCCAGAGCCGGAGGGAAGCTTGACAAATCCTGGGATGTTTTTCTATGTGTTTAGGAATACTTGACATCATTGTAGAATCAGATATTATTGGGCTTTGTTTCCGTTGTACCAAAAAAAAAAGATTATTGGGCTTGAGTCCAAACGTAGAATGTGAAATTAAAAGCCCATTTGGTAATACTGGAATTGAATGAATCGGCTGATTTCGCTGAAATCTAATCTATGAAGTTCTGACTGTAGTGATTGAATTTGTTCCTGCTGAATTATGAAAAATTTATATTTAAAATAGAATTTATTGAGAGTAAAAATATATACTATCGTATTTGAAATAGCTAAAATGACCCTTGATGGAGTATATGGCCCGGGAACCCCGGCCCACAGACTCCTACTACTCCAGGAAAGGCCCAACAGGCCCAAAAGGCCCAACAGGCCCAAATCACAGCGCCCAGAGTACAAAGCAGTCCGCACAACGCACAGGGGTGCCTTCGGCCCCCTGGCCGAAGGCTCCAAATTATCACAGAGCGGGTTTCTCAAGCAAATTAGGAAACTGGGAGAAAACGGCGAAAACAGTAGCCCTCGGCACTGTGAGCCCTCGGCACCAGGGTGCCATCGGGTGGGAGAACCCTCGGTTACTGCTCTATAGCCGAAGGCATCTCACTCGACAAGATATCTGCCTCACATGCGTACAGATCACCATACCCCGCACAGGCGTCCCATCCAACAGCCGCATTAAATGCGGCCACATGCGGCTGCCAGCGCCAACCAGTTGAGGTGACCCCTCGGCCAATGAGCTCTTGACACGTGTCCCTGCCCGGCATTTATTGCTACTATAAATAGCACCCCATTTCCCCATTTGTAACCACGCTTAACATATACCGAATATACACTCTCTCTCTTACTTGTTTGCTCTGACTTCTCTCTAAGTTATTCCCCGTAATAACCCTTCGGATATATACCCCCGGGTAGACTATCCATCATTTGGTGCTCTCGTTGAGAGGTTGAACAATCGAGTAAGAAACCCTCCCCCTCGACCAAACACAAAACACTAGCCCCCTACCAAAATGGTGAGGACAACGCGTGCCAACTCAAAGAACGTAGAAGACAAGAACCTGGCCCTCGGCGACGTCAACGCCCCCGAAGCCTCTCACAGGGCTACCGAGGGCGGTGTCATCGCCGGGCTGGAACAGGCGGCTGTCGACCTACGCCTTCAGATCCAACAAAACGCCCCCGATGCCCGCCTCGGCATCGAGGCCAAGAAGAAAAACCGGAGCGATGACCAAGTCAGCCCTCCGGTTCTCACCATCGACGTACAATCGGCGCTCTCCGCCTTCATCCAAACGCTCACCCAGAACCCGGGTGCCTTCGGCACCCTGGCTCCAGCTCACCCTCAGATCGGGGAAAATATCATACTTCCCCCTCTGCCACACCCCTTCGGAAATCCCACCCCTCGGGTGAGAAACGACGAAGGGGTGGTGGCCCAAGAAACATCCTCCCAGGAAGTTCAGTCCCGGGACCGCCATAATGACAACAGGGAGAGGCCCCGTACTTCCGCCCTCAACCGGCTCGGAGGAGGGCCAGACCGCCGAGGGGTCCAAGACCGCCTCGGGGGGAAAGCACTCCAAAGGCCCCAGGAAAGCGGGGGATCTGTTTCGAGGGCAGACGAGGAGCGTCCCCCTCGGGACAAAGGCAAGGCACCCCTTCATGCTGATGATGCTCGGCACCAAATCAACCAGGCCCACTCGGCCCGGGTTCGTTCGCAGGAGGCGGAGACCCTCCCGAGGGACCCCCGGGACGAGATTATTGCGGCCCTCCAACGCCGGCTTGACGAGATTATTGAGTCCAACAAAGCTCACGCCACCACCTCCACCCCTCACTCAGACCTCAAATACGAGGCCATGATGGCCAAAATGGAGGAATTACAGAAGAAGGTGGCCGAGGGCTCCGGGGAACCCGTCATCCAGCTCCGGACTCGGACGCCATTTACCCCAAGGGTATTGGCGGCCCGGATCCCGGAAAAATTCCGAGGGCAACACATACAGCCCTACAGCGGGAAAACGGACCCCCAGGAACATTACAGCAAGTACCAGAACAGCATGATGATGGTGGGGGCATCAGACGAATATTTGTGTCGCTGGTTCCTCTCCACCTTAGAGGGACCAGCATACGAATGGTTCAACAGGCTGCCCGAGGGCTGCATTGATTCGTGGCAAGAACTCGCCCAACGATTCTTGACACAATTCGCCGGGAGGCGTCGCACAAGGAAGCACTTCTCCCACCTCCTAACAATACGCTAGAAGAAGGATGAGACCCTTCGGGATTTCCTAGAGCGCTGGAGGACAGAGGCCGACAAGGTCGACGGTGCTGATGACGGGACCCTCCTGGCCCTCCTACAAACCGTCCTCCGCACCGGCAACTTTTCAAGGAGCCTCATCATTGACCCCCCCCCCCCCCCCCCCCCCCCCCCCGCGACTACATAAGGGCCTTGCAGCGGGGGGATCGATATGCTGAGGCCGAGGAGGTGGAGAAGTATCACCAGTATCCGGACCAGCAGCCCCCGAGGGCTGACAACAAACATAACCGAGGGCCGGGGGCTCCTCCAAATCGCCCCAAGGCTTCGGGACCCTCCGATGACCGCCCTCGGCAAGGCCAAGCCAAGCCCGAGGGAGGTTATAAGAGCAACCCTAAGACTTGGGCCCAGCCCATTCTCCTGGACCGCCCTCGGACACCATTGACGCACCCCGTCAGCATCATCCTCGATTTTGCCGAGGAGAGGGGCCTCGTTGAGCGCGACTCTCGCGCACCCCCGGAGGTACACGCTATCAACCCTCAGTTCCCCTACTGTCGCTTCCATCAGCACCAGGGGCACAGGACCGATGACTGCCATCAGCTGAAGACGGCCATCGAGAGATTAATACAGGCAGGGCACCTGTCCCAGTTTGTCCAGAGCCCTCGGCCGGAGGGACCTTCTCATCAGGGACCTCCCCGAGGGCACCATACGAAGGTAAATGCCTGGGTGAATCCAAACACCATCCCCCTCGGCAAGAAAAGGGAGATTGGAAACTTAGAAGAAGAGGAGGAGGAATACCCCCACTACCAGGAGAAAAAACGCCACATCCACATGATCACCGGCGGCAACACAGGGGGCGATTCCACCAGCCAGCGAAAGAAGTGGGCTCAATCGCTTTACGTAGGGGAAGTCACTCATATGCCCCCGGTAAAGCGATTGAGGGAGGAACCCATCACCTTCACCAACGCAGATCTCCCTCCTACTTCTTCTCCTCACAGGGATGCCTTGGTGATTCGAACGGAGATCAACGATACCATCATTCACCGAACTTACGTTGACACGGGCAGCTCCGTCAATGTAATGTACCTCAGCACCTTCAGACAGCTGAATCTGGAGAGGGGGTCCCTTCGGCCCATTAAGACCCCTCTTGCCGGCTTCACCGGCGATACTATTGATTCCGAGGGGGTAATAACCCTCCCGGTGATCTTCGGCGACGGGATCCATAGAGCCCAGCTCGAAGTGGAGTTCGTCGTCGTCAACATTGACTGCGCTCACAACATCATCCTCGGCCGGCCAGCCCTCGAGGACCTCGAAGCCATCATCTCCATGAAGCATCTCTGCGTCAAGTTTCCCGCCGAGGGGGGCATTGGCTACTCCCGGGGGAATCAAAAAATTGCCCGCGCCTGCTATCTTCAGGTCACTAAGAAGGTAAGCAAGACGGAATTCCGTGTTGACACCATCACCGGAGCCGTCGACCAAGAGGAAAGAAGGCCGAGGGCTGAACCGGCCGAGGACGTAGAAGACTTTGCGCTCGATCCGGCCCAGCCGGAGAGAGTCGTGAAGATTGGAGCCCAGCTCCCTGAAGATTTGAAGACCGGTATCACCGACGCCCTCCGCGCCTACTCCTCTGTCTTTGCATGGGGGCCGGAGGACATGCCGGGAATCAGCCGAAGGGTCATCACCCACCGCCTCTCGGTGGACCCTTCGGCAAAAGCAGTACAGCAGCGAAGGAGACCCCTCTCCGCCGAGAGGAGGGAATTCGTGAAGAAGGAGGTCGCCATGCTCCTCTCTATCAAGCACATCAAGGAGGTGAAATACCCCTCATGGCTAGCAAATGTAGTCCTCGCCCAGAAGCCCCCTACCTTCCGCATGTGCGTGGACTACACTGATCTCAACAAAGCATGCCCCATGGATCCATTCCCTCTACCAAACATTGATCAATTGGTGGATGAGACCGCGGGGTGTGAAATCATGTCCTTCCTCGATGCCTTCCGAGGGTACCATCAAATATTCATGCCTGAGGAGGACGCCGAAAAAACTGCCTTCATGACTCCCGAGGGCATCTTCTGCTACCTGGTGATGGCCTTCGGCCTAAAGAACTCGGGGGCCACTTACACCAGGATGGTGGCCCGGGTCTTTCAAGCCGTCCTAGGGCGCACCATGGAGGCCTATGTCGACGACATGATCGTCAAGAGCAAGCAATCTTCCAGCCATGCTGACGACCTCCGGGAAATCTTCGCCATCATGCAAAAATTCAACCTTCGGCTAAACCCGAAGAAGTGCACCTTCGGCGTCCAAGGGGGCAAATTCTTAGGCTACATGGTGAGCCGGAGGGGTATTGAGGCCAACCCCGAGAAGATCCAGGCCATCATCATTATGGAGCCCCCACGCAATGTGAAGGAAGTCCAACGGTTGACGGGCCGCCTGGCAGCCCTCAACCGTTTTCTATCTAAATCGGCGGAGAAATCTCTACCCTTCTTCCAGATCATGAGGAAGACGGCTGGCTTTCTATGGACTCCAGAATGCCAGGGGGCTTTCGACGAGCTCAAACGATATCTATCTTCACCTCCTGTGCTCTCCAAACCCAAGGTAGGGGAGACCCTCTACCTCTACCTTGGGGTTAGCCCGGCGGCCATCAGCTCGGTGCTCATCCGGGAGGAAGACGGCATCCAACATGCCATCTTCTACGTTAGCAAGACCCTAAGGGAGGCCGAGCTCAGGTACTCCCCTGTGGAAAAAACGGTGTTAGCCATCGTTTGGACTGTCAAGAAGCTGGGCCACTACTTTCAGGCTCACCCGGTTCAGGTCCTCACTCATCAACCCCTCGGCGCCCTCATGAGGAGCCCCACCAGCTCCTCCCGCATGGTGAAATGGGCTATCTTCTTGAGCCAGTACAACATTGACATCCGCCCAAGGCCTGCCATCAAGGGCCAAGCCCTGGCGAACTTTGTGACGGAGTGTACCGCAAGGGCAGCCACGGACGGGGAGCCCTCGGCTACCTCGGACGACTGGTGGACCCTCTACACTGATGGCTCCTCCGCGACCAAAGCATGTGGGGGAGGGGTAGTCCTCATTACTCCCGAGGGCTTCAGGGCCTACTATGCAATCCGCTTCTCCTTAAAAGTCTCCAACAATGAGGCCGAATATGAGGCCCTCCTATGTGGCCTTCGGCTGGCTGCCAACATGAGGGCTCGGCAGATCCACATCAAATGCGACTCCAAGTTGGTCGTTGGCCAAATCTCCGAAGAATATGAGGCCAAGGAGGGGAGAATGAAACAGTACAAGGAAGCGGCCAAGGAGTTGCTTAAGGTATTTGAGGCACACTCTCTCACTCAAATACCGAGGGCTCAGAACTCCGAGGCCGACATATTATCTAAGTTCTCGGCCGACTCCCCCGAGCATATCTCCAAAATTGCCAAAATTGAGGAACTCAGCCTCTCAAGTATCCATGCAAGCCCCGTGATGAACATACAACAACGCCAAGAGGATTGGATCTCAGATATCACCGCCTTCATCTCCACAGGGCAGCTACCCTAGAATGAGACCCGCGCTAAACTGACAAAACTGAGGGCTCCTAGCTACACCATCGAAGATGGGAGGCTCTACAAACGATCTTACAATGGCACGCTACTTCGGTGCCTTCATCCAGATGAAGCCGAGGTCGCAATGGAGGAAGTGCACAGTGGCACTTGCTCAGCTCACCAGGGACCCTTCTCCATGTCCCGAAGGCTCATTCTCCAGGGCTACTTCTGGCCAACCATGGCCAGGGACTGTGCTGACCTTGCCCGGAGGTGCACCGCATGCCAACATTTCCAGAAAGCTCCCGGCAGACCAGCGGTCAACTATGCCCCCATCAGCACCTCTGTCCCGTTTTCCCGATGGGGAATAGACCTTGTGGGCCCTCTGCCGAGGGGTACCTCCAACAACAGATACATCATTGTGGCCGTCGACTATTTTACCAAGTGGGTGGAGGCTGAACTCCTCGCCAGCATCACAGAGGCAAAGTGTCGTCACTTCGTCCTCAAGAACATCCTCACAAGGTTTGGCGTCCCCCAGCAGATCATCTCCGACAATGGGACACAATTTGAGGCAGCCCCCTTCTGTGCCCTTCTAGAGGCATGGGGCATCAAACACACCTTCTCCTCCGTTGCCTACCCTCAAGGCAACGGGCAAGTAGAGAACGCCAACCGGACTTTGCTCGAGGGCCTAAAAAAGAAACTGGAGGCCGAGGGCGGTGGCTGGGTGGAAGAACTCCACAACATCCTTTGGGCCTACCGCACCACCCCTCGGCGAGCTACAGGTGAAACACCCTTCTCCCTCTGCTACGGTTTTGAAGCCAAAGCCCCTACGGAAGTCACCCTTCCTACCCGAAGGGTGATCCAATACGACCCCGAGGTCAACGACAGCAACATGGCCCTCGACCTCCACCTCATTTCAGAACGCCGGGAGCAGGCCTTCATCCGGGCAGAAAACTACCGAAGGCAAGTTAAATGCTACATCGACGCCAAAGTTCGCACCCGAGAATTTCAAGTGGGGGACTATGTCCTCCGGAGGAGGGAAGCCAGCCAACCAACCGAGGGAGGAAAAATGGCACCGAAATTCGAAGGCCCCTACATCATAGCAGCCATCATCGAACCCGGGACCTACAAGCTCAAACGCCCCAATGGGAAAGAAGTCCCTAGGCACTGGAATGTACACCATTTAGTTAAATTTTATCAATAATGTAAGAGCGGCCAAGCCCTCATAACTAGTGAATGTACTATCCTATGGTCCAAGGCCTCCAAATTCGGAGAATGAAGATACATTCAAGACATCAAACCCTCATACTAACTACAGGCCCCAGGCCTCACCACGAGAAGAACCCCTCCGGCACCAAGTGCCGAGGGCGGACACCATCAACACCTACAACAAACAGAGAAAACACCACGTGTTTTCAGTCAAGACCCCTCGGCACCCAGTGCTGGGGGAGGAAACTCCTATCACCAACCACAAAGAACACCATGTATTTCATTTCCCTTCGGCACCCAGTGCCGAGGGTACATCCCCACCTTCAACATCAAAAAAGATGAGAACACCAAGTGTTCCTACAGAAGACCCTTCGGCACCCAGTGCCGAGGGTACACCTCCATCATCAAACATCGAAACGAAGAGAGAAACACACAAATGTTTCAAAGAAGACCCCTCGGCACCCAGTGCCAGGGAGATGCTCTCCTATCAACTTCCGAACATCTATTGGGAAACACCAAGTGTTTCATTTGAAGACCCTTCGGTACCAAGTACCGAGGGTAGACACCTCCATCAACTGCAACAAAGGAGAACACCAAGTGTTCCTACAGAAGACCCCTCGGTACCAAATACCGGGGGCTACACATCGAAGCTAACACCAAGTGTTGTTTCTAAAAGCCGTACCCCACGAGGACGCATATACCGAAGGCGCCACCATCGGTGCCGGCGGCACGTAGTGCCCCCGGCCATTTGCAACTAGTGTGCAAATGAAAACCCTTCCTTGAAACGCTTTCCGCGTCACTACCCCCAGGGTGTGACAGGCATGAGAAATGCCCAGGATTCGACTTTCAAAAACGGAACGCTATCCGCGTCACTACCCCCAGGGTATGACAGGTATGAGAAATGCCCAGGATTCGACTTCCAAACCGAAACGCTCCCCGCGCCACCACCTCAAGGGTGTGGCAGGCCACGGACTATGTCTGGCACCGAGGGGACGACTTTCAAAAATGAGGCGCTTTCCGCGCCATCCCCCAAGGGGAGGCAGGTTACGGACCACCATATCTTGTGCCCAGGAAACGTCCCTCGATCCCCTCGGAACTCGGAAGGTTAACCCGAGGGAGGAGAGCCATTGGTGTATTCTGATGGTCTCCTAATAGGCCCAGCCTTACCAAGAAACCAAGTTTCTTGATGCCTTCCCTTCACCACCAGCAAAAAAAAAAAAGGGGGGGGGGGGGGGGTGAAGGGGAGTAGACTCAGCGAGAAATCAAAGAGTATACTCCAACAAAATCACAACATGCCGAGGGCTCCCCACGGGAACACCTCCGGTAATTGAAGACTCCTATTTCCCGAAGGATACTACTCAAAGAAATATCATCAGGAAGCGGCTAAGTCCACTACCTGGTCACCTCCGGTCACAAAAACACCGAAGGCTTCAACAATACAAAGGGACTGGACTGTCCAAGGTCCACTAAACAGTACTTCAAACAAACACCGAAGGCATCTGTTATGCACAAATACCGAGGGCCCTTTCCCCATGACAAGGGTCAAATTCCACAACTTTTAAAGTGTATGCCGAGGGCACACACTCTTCATTGGCTTTCTTCACAACAACAGGATTCAACATCAATTTATGCTTAGAAAAATTCTAAGTCCTGAAGGAGCAGCCCCCGGGCACCCGAAGGCTACACAGGGAAGCAGCACTCGAAAAAATTCTAAGTCCTAAAGATTGGGCCCCCAGCCCAATCAATATTACAGCCAAGGGAATATGGTGGCCGAAGGCCATGCAATACAACAACACTTAAAAAAAAACAGGGTATTCTGTCCTAAATGAGTAGCCCCCGGGCATCTCGCAAAGTGATGTGGAATCAGAGGGCACCTATCACCCGAAGGCACCCAAGGGAAAATTCACACTTAGAAGATTTTCTAAGTCCCACATGTTTTCCCCCCGGTCAACTACTCATACGTCAAGAAGGGATGCCATCTCCCGAAGGCTCCCAAGGGAGACTTTACACTTAGAAGATTTTCTAAGTCCTGCATATTTCCCCCCGGTCAACTACTCTTACATCAAGGAGGGATGCCATCTACCGAAGGCTCCCAGGGGGGATTTTACACTTAGAATATTTTCTAAGTCCTACATGCTTTCCCCCCGGTCAGCTACTCATACATCATGGAGGTATGCCACCTCCCG
Organism: Cuscuta europaea; assembly: GCA_945859875.1. Classification (NCBI taxonomy): domain Eukaryota; kingdom Viridiplantae; phylum Streptophyta; class Magnoliopsida; order Solanales; family Convolvulaceae; genus Cuscuta; species Cuscuta europaea. The sequence goes on along the minus strand of CAMAPE010000005.1, from coordinate 42,553,209 downwards.
AAGGCTCTCGAGGGAAACTCTACACTTAGAAGATTTTCTAAGTCCTACATATTTCACCCTCATCTCAAGGGACCTAATTGCCGAAGGCTACCTATCGATCGAGAGCTACGGTACACAAAGAATCAACACTCAAGAAAATTTCTAAGTCTTAAAGAATTGGCCCCTGGCCTATTCAATATTTCAGTGGGGGCTCCCCAGTAGCCGAAGGCTACGTGACATACTACACTTGCAAGAAATTTCTAAGTCCTGTACATTGGGCCCTCGATCCAACATTCACACATCAGGAAGAGATGCCATATCCCGAAGGCTCTCAAGGGGAAATCTACACTTAGAAATTTTTCTAAGTCCTAAGATTTGGGTTACTGCAAACACCCGAAGGCCCTATGATGTGCTACACTTGGAAACATTTTCTAAGTCCTAATTGCTGCTGAACCCCTGGTTGCATATCGAGCAGAGGGTGCCCAACTACCGAAGGCTCCCCAGGGCTAGCTACAATCAGATAAAATTCTAAGTCCTAAGACATACATTCAAAGGAGCGAAGATATACATCCAAAACAAAGATGGAGGCATACATTCAAGAAGAAAGGAATTGGAGAAAACAGATCATATAAACACGGCCCGAGGGCAACCATTCAATCATCAACAAGCAGAGGGCAAATGTAATACAAATGAATGTTACAAGCAGGCCGAAGCCGAGGGATGAATAATGTCATCATTACAAATGTATGTTTACATGATAAAAAGTACATATCAAATCATGTTACTCCCGGGGGCCGCCTCCCCCGATGGCTTCGAGGTCACTTCTGTGTCGGCCTCAGGTTCGTCGCCCTCGGCTTCCTTCATGAGCTCAGAGTCCTCTAGGTCTGGCCTCTCGACATCGGGGGGAAAGAGGAACGCGGATGTCTGGCTGCAGGGGGGAGCCCGTATGCTGCCGGGTCAAAGTCCTTTGGCTCGATCTTCAAGTGGCGAGCCATCCTCCGATAGATGAGGGCTTGAGTGAAAAACTCGCCCCCATCGTAGTATTGTTTACCCTTTCGGGAAACCCACTCCACGCCAGGCCCATCACACCACTCGTCGACCGAGGACTCGACGACCGAGGACAGCCATTGCTTGTGCTCCTCGGTCTTCCACCCCCCGTCCAGGAACCCGGAGATGGCCTCCTCCCGGGCTGTGGCGACAGCTTTCGCCTTGATGGCCTCGGCCTCCTCGGCTGCTCTCCTTGCGGCCTCCGCAGCGGCCGCCTCAGCTTCTGCCTTCTCCCCCCTGAGCCTCTCGGACTCCGCCCTCGCCAGCCGGAGGTCCTCCTCAAGCTGGGCCATCAGCTCCGTGGCTTGGGAGTCCCTAAGGATCAGCTCCTTCATCTTGGCTTCTTGCTTAGCTTTGAGGAGGCGCCATTCCTCCAGCCGTCGGAACTGCTCCCCGAGGGCAACGCAAGTCTGCAAAGATAAGCGGGTTGTCAGGGCCAAACGTGATTTCTCAGTTCAAAGTGGGAAACAAAAAGACAAACTATAGTGAACTCACCGTGAGGGAAGACCGGAGGATCCTGTCTTCAAGGGCTTGATCATCATCAGCCCCGAGAGCTGCCCTGTCAATATCGAGGGTTATACCCTTCAGGAGCGCCCTCGGGTCGGCCGTGCCATTCAACACGGCCGTACCAGCCGGGAGGGAAACCATGAGGACCTCGGAAGATGGCCCTTGAGCTCCCGGCGGCACTTTCGCCACCTGCATGTCCTCATCTGCCCCGGAGGCAGGGCCTTCATCAACAATGATCACCGGGGGGGATTTCTTCCCGGCATCCCCGGTCTTGGGCTTCTTGCCCTCAGGATCTCTGCCCGAGCCCTTCCTTTTGGCGGCAGCGGCAGCATCAGCACTTGGCCCCACCGACGGCCCCTCCGGTTTTTTGAAGAAGTCACCGGCGGGTTTTGGGACACCGGCGTCCGTCCCCCTCGGGCCCTTGGAGGGTTTTTTCTTCTTGAGGTCTGCAAGGCCTCTGACATTCATCATCTTCACTGGGACACCTGCAAAAAACAAAAAGAAGGGGTATGAGGTCAAAATCGAGGGATTACTGACCGAAGGCACAAAGGGTAAAAAAAAAAACGAACAGGATAAGCTATGTGCTAAGGGACCTCGTAGACTACCTCCTGTTCCCCCGAAGGCCTCAGCAAAAAAGGGGTACTTCTCATCCGCTTCACCAATAAATCGGTATCTCCGAAAGCCGAGGGCGTAGAATCCCTTGTCGGCAGTATAGTCTTTGATGGAGACCTGCTTGGTGCGACCCTCCAGGATTTTTGCTATCACCAGGCCGTCTTTTTCGAGGGCGGCGCTTCCAACCTTCGGATGCCGACGGAAGCGATCCTGAAGTTCCGCCGGGAATGGGTTCTCAGCAACCCTGACATAGCACCAGCGCTCCTTCTAGCCCTTGTTTGACGAAGGCGCCTCCGTAAACAGCTTCCACCTGGCCACCTGCTGCAGGTTGGCGAAGCCCTCGGCATTCGCGTGACCCCCTCGACAGAGGTTGAAGCTCTGGAAGAACAAGTCCAGGCTGGGGGTCACCCCTCGGTCCCTACAGAGGTTTAAAAAACCCGCCACGTAGGAATGGCTATTAGGTGTCAGCTGGCAGGGCACCAAGCCAACGAACCTCAGGTACTCCCGGAGGAAGGGGTGCAGAGGGAACCGAAGGCCCATGGAGACCGACAGCACGTGTACTGCAATGCACCCTTCAGGCGCCCGAGAGAGCACATCATCAACTCCCGGCTCGACCACCTCGGCCGAGGGCCCTACATGTAGCTGCGTCACGTAGAGATCCGCCCTGTCCGCCTTCGACTTTATCTCCAAGGCAGCCGTGTTGAGCCAGGAATACCCCTCCGGCATATCTACGGGTTTCCCCTGATCAGCAGCTATGACCTTCTTCTTGGGGACAGCCGCCTTGGCCTTCTTCTTCCCGGGGGCCCCCCAGATGGGAACCGCGTTCAGCGGCTGGGAAGTACTGGCCTCACCAGCACCCCGGGGGGGAAGGACGGCCACAATGACCTTCGCCCTCTCCTTCTCCTCCTCCTCTTCAGCAACTTGGACGGCGAGGGCCAACTCTTCATCCTCGGCAGTTCGCTCGAATTCCTCCGCCTCGGCCTCGGCCGTCAAATCCTTCTGCACCTCAGTGGCGAGGGCTGCATCACCACAATCCGAGGGCTGACCACTGCTTGACTTCACGTCGGAGATGCCTTCGTCCTCCATCGAGGGCGTCCTCGAGATGTCCTGAGAGTCACTCTGGGACGACATTCGCACCCTAGTTCGAGGGCTCGTAGACGGTAGTGTTTCCTAACTTTTCTATCTCTTAACCTAAGGGCACAGTACAGCTATGCTAGAAGGAGAAAGGCAGGGAGCACTGACCTCGAAAGCTGAGTTAGGACCGAAGGCTGGAGTTTCTCTCACTAGATTTTTTGGCAGAGCTTCGCTAAAACAACTGGGTTCGCACAGGGGAAATGGCTCTGGCCTTGGGGTATTTATAGGCGTTGGAATCCGGGCTTGGGCCTGGGTTCCGGGCCTCCGGATGGACGCCATCATTACTCACCGCGTCTTCGCCCAACCGGTGACGCCGCCCGCAGCCAGCCAGCCATCACACGCCACGTGTGCCCCCTCCCAACGGCTATATCCCGTCGTTACATATTCCAACGGCTGTATTTCCAACGGCTATATTTTGGAAGCCCCCGGGTTTTCCACTTCACTCCACTTCATCAAGGATAGCCTCCGGGTGCACTCACCCAGAAGTGCCCCCGGGTTGTGCCCCCCACAGCACATTACACACGCCTTCGGGATCACTCCTTCAGAGACCCAGGGCTTCACATCAGGACACCCCCTCGGGGATTCCCCCTCAACACTGCAAAACCGGGTAGCCCCCGGGGAGTTTCCTCATTGACGGATAGCCCCTGGCACACAGGTAATGGGGAGCCATCGGGTATCTTCATCACCAACAAATCAAAAAACAGCGGACCCCCCGGTAACGACTTCACTGCCGCCCTCATCTGGCAGGCCCTCGATCCATGGATTGAGGGGCTCCCCTTCGGCACCACCAGGACATCAACAGCAAGCCTTCGGCTGATCAACACAGGAGCCCTCAGAAGAGAGAGCCTTCGGCATTCCCGTCATTCTCCATTTTTCACCAAGGTTTGACATTTTCGATTCATCATTGGGGGAATTCGGTGCACTCTTTTTCCCTCATTAGGATTTTTTCCCAAAGGGTTTTTCCTAATGAGGTTTTTAACGAGGCATCCCCCCAAAATGAAACGAAAAGCGTCAGCCTTCGGCCCGCAACAGCAACGTAACTGCTTTACTCCTTTTCACCACTTTACAAGTGCCTCAAGGAGTGGGGGACTGGAGGACCCCCTCGGGAAAATCATTAAATTACAAATCTGTGAAATTCCGACATGTGGGCCTTCGGCAGGGACATAAAAGCAACAACTCCTCACCAACTTCAGGAATCACGATGGGACAACATCAAAGGGCAAGCACATGTTACTCCTTTTCCCTCAAGTACCTTTCGGCAAAAGGAGTGAGGGACTCCTGATGGAGTATATGGCCCGGGAACCCCCGGCCCACAGACTCCTACTACTCCAGGAAAGGCCCAACAGGCCCAAAAGGCCCAACAGGCCCAAATCACAGCGCCCAGAGTACCAAGCAGTCCGCACAACGCACAGGGGTGCCTTCGGCCCCCTGGCCGAAGGCTCCAAATTATCACAGAGCGGGTTTCTCAAGCAAATTAGGAAACTGGGAGAAAACGGCGAAAACAGTAGCCCTCGGCACTGTGAGCCCTCGGCACCAGGGTGCCATCGGGTGGGAGAACCCTCGGTTACTGCTCTATAGCCGAAGGCATCTCACTCGACAAGATATCTGCCTCACATGCGTACAGATCACCATACCCCGCACAGGCGTCCCATCCAACAGCCGCATTAAATGCGGCCACATGCGGCTGCCTGCGCCAACCGGTTGAGGTGACCCCTCGGCCAATGAGCGCTTGACACGTGTCCCTGCCCGGCATTTATTGCTACTATAAATAGCACCCCATTTCCCCATTTGTAACCACGCTTAACATATACCGAATATACACTCTCTCTCTTACTTGTTTGCTCTGACTTCTCTCTAAGTTATTCCCCGTAATAACCCTTCGGATATATACCCCCGGGTAGACTATCCATCAACCCTTCACAATAACTTCAGCCAAATCAATCAGAAAAAGTAATTTCAACCTTACTTTGACACATAGCTCAGTGTGTGTTATATTGGTGAAAAAGTTGACAGATAAGGATGATAAACTGAAAAATAGAGACATCAAACAGCTCTAACCCTCATACATCACGATTGGATATTATTATTCAAACATGACATTTCATTTTTGGTAACACTTCTAAAATTTTGATTACGACATATTATCAAAATAAGTATGATAGCGTAAAAATTTTGTTTTTTGGAATCAAGGTCAAAAGAGGTTGAGACATAGAGTAAAACTATAAAAGTTTATGATTTATGTACAAAGAATACAATGCTTAAATTCAATAAAATCAATACTGATAAAGAGCTTTAATAGTTTAATGAGATGCACTGAATTTTAAATTTAGCTCAACAATTACTTAAAGGGGATTAGAGGAGTTACCGAATAATCATCTTCAAATTCTTTTGGAGTCAACAATATCATGGATTTTTATATAGTTTATGTTAGTAATTAAAAACTGCAATTCTCTATCTAATGAACGTGCGAAACTGTTGCAGGGGTAAGCTCGCTCAAACAAATGGAGTAATTGATAAATTGCAATGGAGGTATAAAGTTACTCATTTCACATTTTCAACCATTGATTTCAATATTGAATAATTACCTCTGGAAAATAATTTATGAAAAAATGACATTTTTCTGCTTGTCATTATTATGTTCTAAAACAAGTGCCCAAGAGCAGAAGAAAAAAGTTAATTGTCATTACAATGGTCATGTCATTACTTTGTCCCAAATGGGTGTTACTTCATACCCTTCATACAGGCCCTCGGCCTTCATCCCTCCGGCATATTTATTTGATGTCGGGGGCAATCACGCAGGCCCCTCGATGTCCATCCCTCTGGCATCTGTATTTGATGCCAGGGGCTCTCACACATGCCACCTGGCCTTGCACCCTCTGTCACCTTTATTTGATAACGGGGGTCCTTACAAGCTCCTCAGCTTTTTCATGCAGGATCTAAGGCTGGTCTTGGATATCCCCTCAGCAGACGAACACAACCACCGCTCAACAATCTAGGTCGAAGGGTGCATTCCTTTTGCTTCATTCTGGGGGCATCCGGTGTACTCTTTTTCCCTCATTAGGATTTTTTCCCACAGGGTTTTTTCCTAATGAGGTTTTTAACGAGGCATCTCCCCATTGTGGAACAAAAGGCGTCACCCCTCGGTGGCTCCTGCTGAAGGCATGCATCACTCTACTCCTATTTCCCTCGATTAGCTCTCAGCAAAAGGAGTGGGGGACTGGGGGACTCCCCTCGGCAAAACACGCAAATGTTAAAAATTTCCTATTTCTCAGCTATAGCAAGCTGAGAAAGGGAGCCACCGACAACGCAACACTACCACTTACATTCATCACGCCCTCAACCCCATGGATTGAGGGACTCCCCTTCGGCATCCCCCCAAAATGAAACGAAAAGTGTCAACCTTCGGCCCTACGTGACAGCGGGCACTATTCTACTCCTCTTCACCACATTACATGTGCCTCAAGGAGTGGGGGACTGGAGGACCCCTGAGGGAAAAATCACAAAAATGCAAAGGCAAAATCTCCCCAAAGCAGCAACATAATCCTTCAAGTCCCAAAATGTGGGGGACTGAAGGACTACCCCCGGTAGAATCATGCGCAAACGTAAATCTCTCACAGGTTTACAAGCTACAAGCAAGACAACATGAGAGGACAACCGCAATTACTCTTCCCTCAAGTACCTTTCGGCAAAAGGAGTGAGGGACTCCCGATGGAGTATATGGCCCAGGAAACCCCGGCTCATAGACTCCCACTACTATAGCAAAGGCCCAACAGGCCCATGAAGCATGGCAGGCCCAAATTACAACGCCCCAAGTGCCAAGCAGCCCATGACGAGCACTGGGGTGCCTTCGGCCCCCTGACCAAAGGCTAATAAACGCACAATACGGCTTCTTTACAATACTTAAAGTGTCCGAGAGAAAACAGCAAAAACAGTAGCCCTCGGCACCTAGAGGCCCTCGGTATGAAGAGCCTTCGGCCAATCACCTACGGCCGAAGGCAACTCCTCGACAGAATCTCCCACCCACATGCACCGGATCAACGTACCGAGTACAAACGTCACATCCAACCATCACATTTAATGCGGCCACATGTGAGTGCCAATGCCACCCCGTTGAGGTGACCCCTCGACCACCGGAATGATGACATGTGTCCCTATCTGGCATTTATTACTACTATAAATAACACCCCTTTCCCCATTTGTAATCCAAGTGGAATACACTCACCGCATTCTCAGCAATATATATTCTCTCTCTTGCTTTTGCTCTGACTTCTCTCTAGTTATTCCCCGTAATAATCCCTCGGATAGATACCCCCGGGTACACTTATCCATCAAACACCTGGTCAAAAGTCAGACAGGGAATGACCCGCATCAAGGTCTGCTACGTTCTGGGGCTCTCACTCATAGATCAGTCAACACGTCTAATGCATTTAATGCACTGCCTCATTAATTACTAGTATAAATACTCCCTTGGGGGCAGTTATAAACGATTTGAATCTCATTTAATACAAGCTTTTTATCTATCTAAACTCTAAGATTTCCCTTCTATCTACAATAGTACTAGCGATTTACCGGGAAGCTATCAAACCTATTAACTATCTTACTATACAATTGCACCTACTCTTGATATTTATTCCAAAAAAATCTGCACTATAATAATAAACACACCTTCTTTAACATATTGGACAATATTCCTCTTACAAATATCAATGGGCGCTACCCCTATCGCGTAACGTGCATTATGAAAACTAAAAATAAGAACATATGTATACATAATAAATCTTATAAAGGTATACTTCGTAATAAATGTTTAAGAGTTACTTAATAAAAATCTTCAGTGTAACAATATGCACGGTTTACATGTGTCATAAGATATATAGACACATAAAAATGTACCCATGAGTATATGATCGTATATGCTAGACAGTTTTCCAACAATGAATAACAACAATTGAAGATATGACTGGCATGACAACGACTTCCATATATAGTATGATAGGAAATTGGGATGACATATATATGTTATTTGGCCTTAATTGCATCGTCTAATCTTTGATCGCTTTCTTCTTGTACAAATAAAGCATTGAAAATGTTTCACGAAGAAAGTTTTTTCTTCAACATTGTTCTAGTTTGGCTCATCCAGAGCCATGCCATCACTACTCGCATCCTCTTTCTCATATTCCTCCCACAGCCTCCCCCGCTCTTGATCTCTTAGAACGTCCTCCATACTAACTGAACCTGCTTCAAAAGTCATATTCATCCCGAAATCAGCCACAATTATGCCCCAATTCTGTCTCCCTACCTCCATCCGCCCAATCATTTCTCCCTCTCTATCATGTTTGTATTCTGGTTGCTTCTTACCCACACCTGCTGATGAAGATCCCTCTTGAACCAACCACTTATTACCACCTGAAGGGCGGAGCCCCCCCCCCCCCCCCCCCACTTGAATCCAGACTTTAAAGGGGTTCTCCAATGTTTTTTTCACACTCATACGCCAAAGGACAGAACATGCCAACATGGTCAATAACATCGCACACAAAACAAAAACTAGGTAATATTTCGTATTTAAAGTCCACCCAGTGTCCAACTGCCTGTCCTTTCCTAAGTGTTGTTCCAGTCCTTAAGGGGTTTCTCTACATCCATACAGACTCTAATTCTCTTATAGGCCTCCCATGTTCCTTCAAATTGACTTTCACCAAAACTGATAATTTTTTTTGGGAGAACTATCAAATAAGCCCTCGAACTTTCATAAAAAGTGCAAATAAGCCCTATTGTAGGAGGCTTTGTCCGTCCTTTGCCATTTGATGCGGTTTACGGGGGAATGTTTTGATGAAATTTTTTGAGTATCTTCTTCATTAAGTCTAGTTTATGCATACCAAATTTCTGCTAAAAATTCAATCAGGAAAGCAGTCAAGTTAATTTTTGAAGATAACTGCGCAGTTAGACATCGCAATATATTTCAGAAAATCATTTGACTGCCTTTTCAATTGAATTTTTAGCTGAAATTTGGTATGGCTAAACTAGACTTAATGAAGAAGATGCTCAAAAAATTTCATTAAAACATTCTACCGGATACCGCTCCAAATGGCGACAGCCGGACAAAGCCTCCTGTAAAAGGGCTTATTTGCACTTTTTATGAAAGTTCGAGAACTTATTTGATTGTTCTCCCTAATTTTTTCAATAAAATTACCAATCCTCATAGCCACTCCTAAAGTCATATAACCATATGACACTGATGGAGTATATGGCCCGGGAACCCCCGGCCCACAGACTCCTACTACTCCAGCAAAGGCCCAACAGACCCAAAAGGCCCAACAGGCCCAAATCACAGCGCCCAGAGTACCAAGCAGCCCGCACTACGCGCCAGGGGTGCCTTCGCCCCCCCCGGCCGAAGGCTCTAAATTCTCACAGAACGGGTTTCTCAAGCAAACTAAGAAACTGGGAGAAAACGGCGAAAACAGTAGCCCTCGGCACTGTGAGCCCTCGGCACCAGGGTGCCATCGGGTGGAAGAGCCCTCGGCTACTGCTCTATGGCCGAAGGCATCTCACTCGACAAGATATCCGCCTCACATGCGTACAGATCACCGTACCCCGCACAGACGTTTTATCCAACAGCCGCATTAAATGCGGCCACATGCGGCTGCCAGCGCCAACCAGTTGAGGTGACCCCTCGGCCAATGAGCGCTTGACACGTGTCCCTGCCCGGCATTTATTCCTACTATAAATAGCACCCCTTTTCCCCATTTGTAACCAAGTCATAACACGCTGAAAACGGCATTCATACTGAATACACTCTCTCTCTACTTTTATTCACTTACTCTGACTTCTCTCTAAGTTATTCCCCGTAATAACCCTTCGGATATATACCCCCGGGTAGACTATCCATCATTTGGTGCTCTCGTTGAGAGGTTGAACAATCGAGTAAGAAACCCTCCCCCTCGACCAAACACAAAACACTAGCCCTCTATCAAAATGGTGAGGACAACACGTGCCAACTCAAAGAACGTAGAAGACAAGAACCTGGCCCTCGGCGACGTCAACGCCCCCGAAGCCTCTCACAGGGCTCCCGAGGGCGGTGTCATCGCTGGGCTGGAACATGCGGCTGTCGACCTACGCCTTCAGATCCAACAAAATGCCCCCGATGCCCGCCTCGGCATCGAGGCCAAGAAGAAAAACCGGAGCGATGACCAAGTCAGCCCTCCGGTTCTCACCATCGACGTGCAATCGGCGCTCTCCGCCTTGATCCAGACGCTCACCCAGAACCCGGGTGCCTTCGGCACCCTGGCTCCAGCTCCCCCTCAGATCGGGGAAAATATCATACTTCCCCCTCTGCCACACCCCTTCGGAAATCCCACCCCTCGGGTGAGAAATGATGAAGGGGTGGTGGCCCAAGATACGTCCTCCCAGGAAGTTCAATCCCGGGACCGCCATAATGACAACAGGGAAAGGCCCCGTACTTCCGCCCTCAACCGGCTCGGAGGAGGGCCAGACCGCCGAGGGGTCCAAGACCGCCTCGGGGGGAAAGCACTCCAAAGGCCCCAGGAAAGCGGGGGATCTGTTTCGAGGGCAGACGAGGAGCGTCCCCCTCGAGACAAAGGCAAGGCACCCCTTCACGCCGATGATGCTCGGCTCCAAATCAACCAGGCCCACTCGGCCCGGGTTCGTTCGCAGGGGGCGGAGACCCTCCCGAAGGATCCCCGGGATGAGATTATTGCGGCCCTCCAGCGCCGGCTTGACGAAATGGAGTCCAACAAAGCTCACGCCACCACCTCCACCCCTCATTCAGATCTCAAATACGAGGCCATGATGGCCAAAATGGAGGAGTTGCAGAAGAAGGTGGCCGAGGGCTCCGGGGAACCCGTCATCCAGCTCCGGACTCGGACGCCATTTACCCCAAGGGTATTGGCGGCCCGGATCCCGGAGAAATACCGAGGGCAACACATACAGCCCTACAACGGGAAAACGGACCCCCAGGAACACTACAGCAAGTACCAGAACAGCATGATGATGGTGGGGGCGTCAGACGAATATTTGTGTCGTTGGTTCCTCTCCACCTTAGAGGGGCCGGCATACGAATGGTTAAACAGGCTGCCCGAGGGCTGCATTGATTCGTGGCAAGAACTCGCCCAACGATTCTTGACACAATTCGCCGGGAGGCGTCGCACGAGGAAGCACTTCTCCCACCTCCTAACAATACGCCAGAAGAAGGATGAGACCTTTCGGGATTTCCTAGAGCGCTGGAGGACGGAGGCCGACAAGGTCGACGGTGCTGATGACGGGACCCTCCTGGCCCTCCTACAAACCGTCCTCCGCACCGGTAACTTTTCAAGGAGCCTCATCATTGAACCCCCCCGCGACTACATAAGGGCTTTGCAGCGGGGGGACCGATATGCTAAGGCCGAGGAGGTGGAGAAGTATCACCAGCATCCGGACCAGCAGCCCCCGAGGGCTGACAACAAGCATAACCGAGGGCCGGGGGCTCCTCCAAATCACCCCAAGGCTTCGGGACCCTCTGATGACCGCCCTCGGCAAGGCCAAGCCAAGCCCGGGGGAGGTTATAGGAGCAACCCTAAGACTTGGGCCCATCCCATTCTCCTGGACCGCCCTCGGACACCATTGACGCACCCCGTCAGCATCATCCTCGATTTTGCCGAGGAGAGGGGCCTCGTTGAGCGCGACTCTCGTGCACCCCCGGAGGTACACGCTATCAACCCTTAGTTCCCCTACTGTCGCTTCCATCGGCACCAGGGGCACAGGACCGATGACTGCCATCAGCTGAAGACGGCCATCGAGAGATTAATACAGGCAGGGCACCTGTCCCAGTTTGTCCAGAGCCCTCGGCAGGAGGGACCTTCTCATCAGGGACCTCCCCGAGGGCACCATACGAAGGTAAATGCCTGGGTAAATCCGAACACCATCCCCCTCGGCAAGAAAAGGGAGATCGGAAACTTGGAAGAAGAGGAGGAGGAGTACCCCCACTACCAGGAGAAGAAACGCCACATCCTCATGATCACCGGTGGCAATACAGGGGGCGATTCCACCAGCCAACGAAAGAAGTGGGCTCAATCGCTTTACGTAGGGGAAGTCACTCATATGCCCCCGATAAAGCGATTGAGGGAGGAACCCATCACCTTCACCAACGCAGATCTCCCTCCTACTTATTCTCCTCACAGGAATGCCTTGGTGATACGGACGGAGATAAACGACACCATTATTCACCGAACTTACATTGACACGGGCAGCTCCGTCAATGTAATGTACCTCAGCACCTTCAGAGAGCTGCATCTGGAGAGGGGGTCCCTTCGGCCCATTAAGACCCCTCTTGCCGGCTTCACCGGCGATACTATTGATTCCGAGGGGGTAATAACCCTCCCGGTGATCTTCGGCGACGGGCTCCATAGAGCCCAGCTCGAAGTGGAGATCGTCGTCGTCAACATTGACTGCGCTCACAACATCATCCTCGGCCGGCCAGCCCTCGAGGACCTCGAAGCCGTCATCTCCATGAGGCATCTCTGCCTCAAGTTTCCCACCGAGGGGGGCATTGGCTACTCCCGGGGGAACCAAAAAATTGCCCGCGCCTGCTATCTTCAGGCCACTAAGAAGGTCAGCAAGACGGAATTCCGTGTTGACACCATCACCGGAGCCGTCGACCAAGAGGAAAGAAGGCCGAGGGCTGAACCGGCCGAGGACGTAGAAGACTTTGCGCTCGATCCGGCCCAGCCGGAGAGAGTCGTGAAGATAGGAGCCCAGCTCCCTGAAGATTTGAAGACCGGTATCACCGACGCCCTCCGCGCCTACTCCACTGTCTTTGCATGGGGCCGGAGGACATGCCGGGAATCAGCCGAAGGGTCATCACCCACCGCCTCTCGGTGGACCCTTTGGCAAAGGCAGTGCAGCAACGAAGAAGGCCCCTCTCCGTCGAGAGGAGGGAATTTGTGAAGAAGGAGGTCGCCATGCTCCTCTCTATTAAGCACATCAAGGAGGTAAAATACCCCTCATGGCTGGCGAATGTAGTCCTCGCACAGAAGCCCCCTACCTTCCGCATGTGCGTGGACTACACCGATCTCAACAAAGAATGCCCTATGGATCCATTCCCTCTACCAAACATTGATCAATCGGTGGATGAGACCGCAAGGTGTGAGACCGAAAAAACTGCCTTCATGACTCCCGAGGGCATCTTCTGCTACCTAGTGATGGCCTTCGGCCTAAAGAACTCGGGGGCCACTTACACCCGGATGGTGGCCCGGGTCTTTCAAGCCGTCCTAGGGCGCACCATGGAGGCCTATGTTGACGACATGATCGTCAAGAGCAAACAATCTTCCAGCCATGCTGACGACCTCCAGGAAATCTTCGCCATCATGCAAAAATTCAACCTTCGGCTTAACCCGAAGAAGTGCACCTTCGGCGTCCAAGGGGGCAAGTTCTTGGGTTACATGGTGAGCCGAAGGGGTATTGAGGCCAATCCCGAGAAAATCCAGGCCATCATCAACATGGAGCCCCCACGCAATGTGAAGGAAGTTCAACGGTTGACGGGCCGCCTGGCAGCCCTCAACCGCTTTTTATCTAAATCGGCGGAGAAGTCTCTACCCTTCTTCCAGATCATGAGGAAGACGACTGGCTTTCTATGGACTCCGGAATGCCAGAAGGCTTTCGACGAGCTCAAACGATATCTATCTTCACCTCCTGTGCTCTCCAAACCCAAGGTTGGGGAGACCCTCTACCTCTACCTTGGGGTCAGCCCGGCGGCCATCAGCTCTGTGCTCATCCGGGAGGAAGACGGCATCCAACATGCCATCTTCTACGTTAGCAAGACCCTAAGGGAGGCCGAGCTCAGGTACTCCCCTGTGGAAAAAACGGTGTTGGCCATCGTTTGGACCGTCAAGAAGTTGGGCCACTACTTTCAGGCTCACCCGGTTCAGGTCCTCACTCATCAACCCCTCGGCGCCCTCATGAGGAGCCCCACCAGCTCCTCCCGCATGGTGAAATGGGCTATCTTCTTGAGCCAGTACAACATTGACATCCGCCCAAGGCCTGCCATCAAGGGCCAAGCCCTGGCGAACTTTGTGACGGAGTGTACCGCAAGGGCAGCCACGGACGGGGAGCCCTCGGCTACCTCGGACGACTGGTGGACCCTCTACACTGATGGCTCCTCCGCGACCAAAGCATGTGGGGGAGGGGTAGTCCTCATTACTCCCGAGGGCTTCAGGGCCTACTATGCAATCCGCTTCTCCTTCAAAGTCTCCAACAATGAGGCCGAATATGAGGCCCTCCTATGTGGCCTTCGGCTGGCTGCCAACATGAGGGCTCGGCAGATCCACATCAAATGCGACTCCAAGTTGGTCGTTGGCCAAATCTCCGAAGAATATGAGGCCAAGGAGGGGAGAATGAAACAGTACAAGGAAGCGGCCAAGGAGTTGCTTAAGGTATTTGAGGCACACTCTCTCACTCAAATACCGAGGGCTCAGAACTCCGAGGCCGACATATTATCTAAGTTCTCGGCCGACTCCCCCGAGCATATCTCCAAAATTGCCAAAATTGAGGAACTCAGCCTCTCAAGTATCCATGCAAGCCCCGTGATGAACATACAACAACGCCAAGAGGATTGGATCTCAGATATCACCGCCTTCATCTCCACAGGGCAGCTACCCGAGAATGAGACCCGCGCTAAACTGACAAAACCGAGGGCTCCTAGCTACACCATCGAAGATGGGAGGCTCTACAAACGATCTTACAACGGCACGCTACTTCGATGCCTTCATCAAGATGAGGCCGAGGTCGCAATGGAGGAAGTGCACAGTGGCACTTGCTCAGCTCACCAGGGACCCTTCTCCATGTCCCGAAGGCTCATTCTCCAGGGCTACTTCTGGCCGACCATGGCCAGTGATTGTGCTGACCTTGCCCGGAGGTGCACCGCATGTCAACATTTCCAGAAAGCCCCCGGCAGGCCAGCGGTCAACTATGCCCCCATCAGCACATCTGTCCCTTTTTCTCGATGGGGGATAGACCTCGTGGGCCCTCTGCCGAGGGGTACCTCCAACAACAGATACATCATTGTGGCCGTCGACTATTTTACCAAGTGGGTGGAGGCTGAGCCCCTCGCCAGCATCACAGAGGCGAAGTGCCGTCACTTCGTCCTCAAGAACATCCTCACAAGGTTTGGCGTCCCCCAGCAGATCATCTCCGACAATGGGACGCAATTTGAGGCAGCCCCCTTCTGTGCCCTTCTGGAAGCATGGGGCATCAAACACACCTTCTCCTCCGTTGCCTACCCTCAAGGCAACGGGCAAGTAGAGAATGCCAACCGGACCTTGCTCGAGGGCCTCAAAAAGAAGCTGGAGGCCGAGGGCGGTGGCTGGGTAGAAGAACTCCACAACATCCTTTGGGCCTACCGCACCACCCCTAGGCGAGCAACAGGTGAAACACCCTTCTCCCTCTGCTACGGTTTTGAAGCCAAAGCTCCTACGGAAGTCACCCTTCCCACCCGAAGGGTGATCCAATATGACCCCGAGGTCAACGACAGCAACATGGCCCTCGACCTCCACCTCATTTCAGAACGCCGGGAACAGGCCTTCATCCGGGCGGAAAACTACCGAAGGCAAGTTAAAAGCTACATCGACGCCAAAGTTCGCACCCGAGAATTTCAAGTGGGGGACTATGTCCTCCGGAGGAGGGAAGCCAGCCAACCAACCGAGGGAGGAAAAATGGCACCAAAATTCGAAGGCCCTTACATCATAGCAGCAATCATCAAACCCGGGACCTACAAGCTCAAACGCCCCAATGGGAGAGAAGTCCCTAGGCACTGGAATGTACACCATTTAGTTAAATTTTATCAATAATGTAAGAGCGGCCAAGCCCTCATAACTAGTGAATGTACTATCCTATGGCCCAAGGCCTCCAATTTCGAAGAATGAAGATACATTCAAGATATCAAGCCCTCATACTGGCTACAGGCCCCAGGCCTCACCACGAGACAAAACCCCCTCCGGCACCAAGTGCCGAGGGCGGACGCCATCAACACCTACAACATCACTAAAAACACCACGTGTTTTCAGTCAAGACCCCTCGGTACCAAGTGCCGAGGGAAGGAACTCCTATCACCAACGACAAGGAACGCCATGTGTTTCATTTCCCTTCGGCACCCAGTGCCGAGGGTACATCCCCACCTTCAACGTCAAAAAAGAAAAGATGAGAACACCAAGTGTTCCTACAGAAGACCCTTCGGCACCAAGTGCCGAGGGTACACCTCCATCATCAAACATCGAAACGAAGAAAAATGTTCCAAAGAAGACCCCTCGGCACCCAGTGCCAGGGAGATGCTCTCCTTTCAACTTCCAAACATCTGTTGGGAAACACCAAGTGTTTCATTTGAAGACCCTTCGGTACCAAGTACCGAGGGTAGACGCCTACATCAACTACGACAAAAAAGAACACCAAGTGTTCCTACAGAAGACCCCTCGGTACCAAGTACCGGGGGCTACACATCGAAACTAACACCAAGTGTTGTTTCTAAAAGCCGTACCCCACGAGGACGCATATACCGAAGGCGCCACCATCGGTGCCGGCTGCACGTAGTGCCCCCGGCCATTTGCAACTAGTGTGCAAATGAAAACCCTTCCTTGAAACGCTTTCCGCGTCACTACCCCCAGGGTATGACAGGCATGAGAAATGCCCAGGATTCGACTTTCAAAAACGGAACGCTATCCGCGTCACTACCCCCAGGGTATGACAGGTATGAGGCGCTTTCCGCGCCATCCCCCAAGGGGAGGCAGGTTACGGACCACCATATCTTGTGCCCAGGAAACGTCCCTCGATCCCCTCGGAACTCGGAAGGTTAACCCGAGGGAGGAGAGCCATTGGTGTATTCTGATGGTCTCCTAATAGGCCCGGCCTTATCAAGAAACCAAGTTTCTTGATGCCTTCCCTTCACCACCAACCCAAAAAAAAAAAAGGGTGAAGGGGAGTAGACTCAGCGAGAAATCAAAGAGTACACTCCAACAGATCACAACAAGTCGAGGGCTCCCCACGGGAACACCTCCGGTAACTGAAGGCTCCTATTTCCCGAAGGATACTACTCAAACAAATATCATCAGGAAACGGCTGAGTCCACTACCTGGTCACCTCCGGTCACAAAAAACACCGAAGGCTTCAACAATACCAAGGGACTGGACTATCCAAGGTCCACTAAACGGTACTTCAAACAAACACCGAAGGCATCTGTTATGAACAAATACCGAGGGCCCCTTCCCCATGACAAGGGTCAAATTCTACAACTTTTAAAGTGTATGCCGAGGGCACACACTCCTCATTGGCTTTCTTCACAACAACAGGACTCAACATCAATTTATGCTTAGAAAAAATTCTAAGTCCTGAAGGAGCAGCCCCCGGGCATCTCGCAAAGTAATGAAGAGTCAGAAGGCACCTATCACCCGAAGGCTACACGAAGAAACAAAACTTGAAAAATTCCAAGTCTTAAAATTGGGCCCCCGGCTCAATCAACACTACAGCCAGGGGGATACAATAGCCGAAGGCTATGCGATACAACAACACTTGCAAACAAAGAAAATTTCTATGTCCTAAAGATGGGCCCCCGGCTCAGTCAGTATTGCAACTAGAGGAATATGACAGTCGAAGGCCATACATCAAGAAGGGATGCCATCTCCCGAAGGCTCCCAAGGGAAAATCCACACTTAGAATGTTTTCTAAGTACTACATGCTTTTCCCCGGTCAACTACTTATACATCAAGGAGGGATGCCATCTCCCGAAGGCTCCCAAAGGAGATTTTGCACTTAGAAGATTTTCTAAGTCCCACATATTCCCCCCCCCCCCTGACAGCTACTCATACACCATGAAGGGATGCCATCTCCCGAAGGCTCCCAAGGGAAACTCTACACTTAGAAGATTTTCTAAGTCCTGCATATTTTCCCCCCCGGTCAACTACTCATACATCATGAAGGGATGCCATCTCCCGAAGGCTCCCAAGGGAAACTCTACACTTAGAAGATTTTCTAAGTCCTACATATTTCACCCTCACCTCAAGGGACCTAATTGCCGAAGGCTGCCTATCAATCGAGGGCTACAGTACACAAGGAATCAGCACTCAAGAAAATTTTCTAAGTCCTAAAGAATTAGCCCCCGACCTATTCAATATTTCAGTTGGGGCTCCACAGTAGCCGAAGGCTACATGACATACTACACTTGCAAAAAATCTCTGAGTCCTGAACATTGGGCCCTCGGTCCAAGGTTCACACATCGGGAAGGGATCCCATTTCCCGAAGGCTCACAAGGGAAGATCTACACTTAGAAATTTTTCTAAGTCCTATGGATTGGGTTACTACTGACACCCGAAGGCTCACAGGGGAAAACCTACACTCAGAAATTTTTCTAAGTCCTAGGAAGTGGGTTACTACAAACGCCCGAAGGCCCCATGCTGTGCTGCACTTAGAAAAATTTTCTAAGTCCTAATTCCTACAGAACCCTCGGTTGCATCAATCGGAAAATATTCTAAGTCCTAGACATACATTCAAAAATACCGAAAACATACATTCAAAGGAGAAGGCATACATTCAAAACATAAGGCGCATTCGAATATGAAAAGCCCGGAGGCAGCATGCATTTCATCAAAAACAAGAGTAAGTGTGAAATTACAAACAGGCCGAAGCCGAAGGATCAAAGTTATTCATTACAAAATATGTTCAGAGATTTCTAAAAGCATATTACACATCAACTACATCATTCCCGGGGGCACCCTCCCCCGATGGCTTCGAGGTAACCTCCGTCCCGGTGGCATCCTCGGCATCATCATCGACGCCCATCATCATGGAATCATGAATCACCGGGCGCTCTTCTCCCTCGGGGAGGGGGACCCGCACATCCGGTTGCAACGGGGGGAGGCCGTACACCGAGGGGTTGAACTCATCCAGGGAGGTGCCAAAATGCCGGGCGAGCCTCCGGTAAACCAGGTGCTGGGTGAAGAACTCGCCACCTTGATAGTAGGTGTCACCCCTCTCATTCATCCAGTCGAGCCCGGGGCCCCTCACCCACTCCTCGATCGAGGCCTTCACCACAGAAGCCACCCACTCGCTCTGGCCCTCGGCTTTCCAGCCCTCGGAGGTGAACCCAGCAATGGCCTCTTCTCGGGCTTTGGCAGCAGCTTCAGCTTTGGCCTTCTCGGCATCCTCGGCGGCTTGTTTTCTCTCCTCGGCCGCAACCCTCTCGGCCTCAGCCCTGCCCTCGGCCTTCCCGTCTTCTCTGGCCTCCTTCAGCCGCAGCTCCGCTTGCCGAAGGGCATCCTCCAACTTGCTCACCTCCCGAAGGGCAGCGTCCTTGTCGCGAATCAGCTCCTCCACGGACCTCTCTAGCTCGGCCTTATGACGGCACCACTCCTCTCGCCTTCGGGCCTGCTCACCGAAGGTTATGCATGCCTGTTGAACAACGGACAGAGGGTTCAGACGGGCATTGGGATTATGATAAAATATTGAGATCAAGTCAAAGTAGAAACACTTACAGTCAGAGCTGATCGAAGGGCCCTGGCTTCGAGGGCGTCATCGTTATAGGTGGAGAGGGCTTCTTTGTCCATCATCGAGGTAATCCCCCTCAGGAAAGACAACGGCTCGGCTGAACCGTGCAATACGGATGCCCCCGGAGCGAGGGAGAGCCGAATAATCTCCCGAGGCATCTTCCCCGAGGGAAGGTCCGTCTGAGCCATCGGAGTATCAATTTCCGGGGGGTCAACGGAGGGCTGATCATCGAGTATTATGAGGGGGGCCGCCTTCTCAACGGCGTCCCCGGCAACCTTCTGCTTCTTGATCGGGGGCTCCACCCCCTTGCTCCCTTCTTCTTCTTGGCTGCCACATCAGCCTTCGGCCCCCCGGCCGCAGTAACGGGAGCAGCAGCAGCTGAAGGCTCTGCGGTCTCCTTCGAGAAAACCTCATCAATGGGCTTTTGACCCGAGGGCTCCGTCTTCTCCTTCTTCTGGGCTTGCGCCCTCTCCTTCTTCTTCTTCATTGTGAAGAGAGCCTCCATACCTGCAAAACAAAGCAAAGAGATTGTTAACCCGAAGGGTTCATACCAAAATCAACTATCGGGATGCAAAATGAAAATGCCTAAGTAGGAGACTAGGGGCCCTCGTAGCCTACCTCCTTCTCCCCCGAAGGCCTCAGTGAAGACAGGGTACTTCTCATCTACTTCCCCGATGAACCGGTACCGTCGGAACCCGAGGGCATGTAAGTCTTCCTCAAAGGTGCATTCTTTGATCGTCACGACCTTCGTCTTGCCCTCCGGAATCTTGGCGAGTTTCAGGCCATCCTTCTCTAGGGCAGCACTCCCCACCCTCTCGTGGCGCCGAAAGCGGCCCCGTAGCTCCTTCGGGAAGGGATTCTCGGCCAGCCGGACGTAGCACCATCTGTCTTTCCAGCCCTTATTGGACGAGGGCGCCTCGGTAAACAGCTTGAACTTTGCTACCTGCTGTAAATTGGCGAAGCCCTCGGCATTCGTGTGCCCCCCCGGCACAAGTTGAAGCTTTGAAAGAAGAGGTCCAAGCTTGGGGTAACACCCCTCGTCCGGCACAGGTGCAGAAAGCCAGCAATGTATGAATGGCTATTGGGGGTAAGTTGGCAGGGGATGAGTCCAACAAACCGGAGGTACTCCCGGAGGAATGGATGCAGGGGGAACCGGAGGCCCATGGACACTGACAGGATGTGGACGGCAATGCATCCCTCCGGAGGCCGGGACAGCAGATCATCGACGCTTGGCGCCACCACTACGGCCGAGGGCCCAACGTGCAGCTGCGTGACGTACAAGTCAGCCCTGTCCGCCTTCGACTTAATATCGAGGGCCTCGGTGTTTAGCCAGGTATACCCCTCTGGCATTTCAACAGGCCCCCCGGCACCAGCGGCCACACTCTTCTTCTTAGGGGCAGCCCTCTGCGACTTTGTCTTCTTTTTACCGGGGGCTATCCTCAGAGGCGTCGGGTCCAACGGCCTGGAGGTGCTAGGCTCACCACAGTCAGTCCGAGGGGGTGGCACAGCAACAGTAACCATCATCGCCTCCTTTTGGGCTTCGTCCTCCGCCACCTGACACGCGAGGGCTAGTTCTTCATCTTCGCACTCCTGTTCGAAGCCCTCGGCTTCCACCTCAGCAGCCAGGGCCTTCTGCAACTCCAAGGCCACGGCTTCGTCATCGGCAACCGAGGGCGCACTGCTGCTTGACTCGACATCGGAAGCAACCTCATCCTCAACCGAGGGCTCCCTCGATATATTCTGGGAATCACTCTCGGACGACATTCTTTGCCAAAAAATGTGCCTAAAGTTACGAAGGATTTCTACGGAACCCTAACCCTAAACTAAGGCCAGAGGGTGGAACTTGCAAAAAGTGTTGAGGAGCGAAGGGAGAACTAACCTCTGAAAGTGCTGTGACCGAGGGCTCGAGTTTCTCTCTAGAATTTTTGGTAGAGCTTCGCTAAGGATTTTTGAACGCGTAAGGAAGGAATGGCTCTGGCTCCGGGGTATTTATAGACCCCAGAGTCCGGGCTTGGTGTGACACTTCAAAAATTTAAATAAAAATAAAAATAATTTTTAGTCAGATAAAATATTACGAAAATAACATTTTAATTATTAAGTGAGTCAAACAAAAATTCAACAGTCGTGACATTCTAATCAGATAAAATTTTAAAATTTACGACATTTTAGTCAGATAAAAATATTTCAATAATAGAAATAACACTTTATTAAATAAACGAACCAAACAAAAATTTAATAATTATGACATGTTTAATCTGATAAAAATGATCCGTTAATAAAAGTAACGTCTTATATCAAGTACCAGTTATACATAGGGCATAAGTAATAAAAGTTATTTTTGGTAACCATTTTTAAAAAAAAAAAAACAAAATACTCTTAAATGCTAAATATACTTACGTACTAGCTAGTACGAAGTTTTGCATCATAGTAGTAATAACTATTGTAATACGTATAAACTACTCCTACATACTATCATGCATGTACTTGGATAACTATGAACGAAACACACGTAGTATGAACCAGAACTGTTTTCCAGCTACATCCAAAGTCCTAGAGAAGCTTGAACTCGTCGGTATTATCTCTTTGGCCGGCACAACCGCAGCTATAGAGATAAGTACGAAACAGATAAAAATCAAGTTTTACACGAACTCTAACTCAACCTGGACCTGCGATCGACACCTATAAATAAAGCCCTTCCCCTGCGTTTAATCTCAAGCACAAACACGAGCACCATACGTATAATATATATATATATACATACGACACATATATATATAGGTGAAACTCCCACCCAGAGATATACTATAAACCGAGCCCTGAAAACACTCTAGAAACCTTCCCCTTCGTGAGACGAATCCAACGGAGAAAGAATCGTAGAAAACGGACGTCGGAGTAGGGAGAAATAGCTCGCCGGAGTTTCGCCGGGGAAAACTTTCACGGCGGAAAACGGAGTAGAAAGAGGAGCCTCCGCTGCCGCCAACCCACCACCAATCTTCGCCGTCCCAGAAGGAGTGCACCGCCGCTGTTCACACGTCTGGTGAGGTAAGCATTTTTCCCTGCGTTTTCACCATCTTCCGGCGTTTTGGCGAGGAAGACGACCCAGCCTATAGGCTGGGGTCTGTCTTCTTGGGCTATTGTTTTAATATGGGCCAGAAAAATTTAAAAGAATTTGGGCCAGTCCGGCCCAGTTGCAATAAAAATTAAAAATAAAATAGTAAATGAAATAAATAAAATCTGGAAAAATAAAAATTAAATACCTAGTATAAATATACATATTCGGACCAACCAGAATTGAAAAATAAAGTTTTTAGCTATTTTTAATGGATTTAATGGTAATTGGGCCAGTTTATACACATTTAGTAAATAATTAACTAAATAGCGAAAACAATTATGAAAAAAATATTGGAATAAACTAGGATAAATATATGAATAACTAGGACCTTATGGACCATTTATAATTAATAAAAATAAGGATTAGTATATTTAATTGTAATTAAACCGATTAATAGATATATGAAATTAAAGGAATAATTATGGAAAATAATTATAAAATAAATATCTGGACAACCTAGGTCGAATATAGACCCAAAATATATTTATGGACGGTTACTAATTTATAAAGTCGATTCTTAGTCTATTTATTTAAATTAGGCCATATAAGACTAGTTAAGTAATTAAATAAGGAAATATTAATATTAATCGTGATTATTGAATAAAAATTTAGATGTTGTAGTTAATTATATTCGAATATTTTATTTAATATTAGAATTAAAATATTGTAATTAATGACTGAATTAATAAGGTAATTTGATTAATAAAAAGTGATTAACTCGAATAATTAATTAATTAATAAATTTGAATAAGGAAATAAAAAGGGGGGAAAAAGGATAAATGATTGAAATAGAATAAGTGACTAATTATATTATCTTAATTAAAAAGGTGAATACTTAGAGACCCAAATTGAAGAAGAGAATTAGGAGCATCGGGACTTAATGTAAGTTTCACGTCAACCGAAATTAGTTCTTTTTCTTCGTGATTTCTTTTAAATATTTTTGTGTGATTATTTGTGAATTGAATTTATGTGTGCTGAATTTGAATATTATTATATAAAAGGATTGCATTTGAGATATTAGTTTATTGATATGAGTTATTTTGGAAGATTTTGTAATAGTACGTAATTTGTTATCTTTGTGGGAGTTTAATGAAAAAGGAAATTTTTGAAGTATAAACTTTGATTGATTTTGAGAAAACAAAGAGAAATAAATAATTTTCATAAAAGGGTGAGCATCACGAGAGAAATCCGTGGTGTTGGTTTTCCACGTCCCTTAAAATGTGGAGGATGGTTAGGTCTACTACTACTCAATTTTTGGTTTGTGTTGGTTTGAGGTGAATTATCGGTCGGTAGAAAACATCCCGGCTTTTGAGTAGTAGTGGTAGTAGTAGCTCCTCATCATTCAGGTTTTGAGGTGGGGTAGTTGGTAGAAAACATCCCGGCTACCCGGATCGACTTACTAACCCGGAGGGCTTGGAATACCTTTAGGGGGTGTGCACACTTAAAGTAGTTGTTTCCGTTTCCAAGGAGCAGTTGTGGTACCGGCGATAGTTCCGGGGTGGCCGTGCATAACAACGGACCACCGGGCTCAACCAAAGTGTTGAGCACCGCCCTTCTAAATTACTAGGAAGTTAGATACAAAGTGAATTTGGGAGAAATTCAAAAGAGGAGAATTTTGGTGTTTCATGTATTTTGGAATTATTATGGTTTACGAGTTAATTATGTGATTGGGACTTTATATAGATATCGATTACTTATGATTTATGATTTAGAAAGTGTTTTGAAAAATATTTTATGAGGTTGTACGAATTTATATATATATTATTTATTATTATTTTAAAAGGTTAGGTGGAACTTACTTAGCATTATTGCTAATGGTTGTTTTCTTTTATTTTTCTTGTGCTCGTATTTAACAGGAGGTGATCATGATGATTTTGATGCTGAAATGTTTGAGAGCGCGAATTAGAAGACAATTATGTAGTTCACTAGAAATAAACTTTAATATTTTCTTATGATTCGAACATCTTGATTTTTGTTAAACTCGTGTTTTGGTAGATAGCCTTAGCATCCAATCATTCACGGATTGGATGTGGCGGTGACATACCCCTTTTACTTAGTTTTATTAATTTCCGCTGCAACTTTTGAAGTTTTAATCATTAAATAAAAGTTCATCTCTATTTCTAAGTATTATTTTTGGGTGGAAAATTTCGGGGTGTCACAAGTTGGTATCAGAGCCTTTAGGTTTTCTGAAGAGACTAGATCACGAAGTAATAGGTCGTAGGGAGAAATTCTGTCACAAAGACGATAACAGTCTAAGCTGGTTGGTGCCTAATTGAGCCTTTGCGCTCGTCCAACTAACTGGGAATTTCTCCTTGTGCTGAAACTTCGTTGTTCGAAATCTTTGACGAAAACCGTGGGAATCATACCTTCAAGTGGAGATCCTTGCAAAATATTTTTATCAAATTTAGGAAATGAAAATGATTAAGGAAAGACCTTTCTAGGGCCGCGGTGAGGATGATTTCGTATTGCTTCTATATGTTGAACAAATTTTCCAATACTTATGTGATCATTTGTATGTCGGATTACGTTATGATTTAATGTGCATAGCAGCTTGATTACTAGACAATACCTTAGCACTTAAGTACTTTTCTTTTAGAATATGCCGCCTAGGAGAGAAGTCCCCACAGCACCAACTAATGCTGAGCTGGCGCTGACCATGCAACATTTTGCTCAAACGTTAAGCACAGCGTTTCTCCAGAACCAGCAAACCAGCAATGACGCTTCTAAGAGGGTAGCAGCTCGGAATCCCCCGAGCTACCAGGGTCAGGAGGATCCGCTCATCCTTGAAGATTGGATACGCTCCTTTGATAAGTTGTTCGAGGCAGTTAACTGCCCGGCGGAACAACGAGTTGACATCGCCGCCTACTACTTGCATCAGGAGGCCGACAACTGGTGGGCCACTGATGGACCAGCCTTACGTCAGCAACCAAATCTTTCTTGGGAGTCATTTAAGGAGGCTATGAGGGAAAGATTTTATCCCGAACATGTCAAAGCAGAGAAATATGAGGAGTTTTTGTATCTCAAACAAGGAGATATGTCGGTCCAGGACTATTACGCCAAATTTGTGGCGTTAGCTCGTTTCACACGTGCTCTAGTTCCAGACGAGAACAGCAAAGCCCGAAAATTCATCCATGGCCTGAATTTCGACACTCAGAAGGCTGTAAGTGTGCTAGGATGCCAGACGTTGAACGAAGCCTATACGAAGGCTGCTCTTCACTATAGGGTGCAACGACTCCAACGTGACGCTTACAAAAGGAACAAAAGGGGTGACGAAGATGACCAACCACCAAGGGAGAAGAGAGGTAGACCAAATCCCCCTGAACAGCGAACACAATGGCGGGGAGATGATCGTAATCGCAATCAAGGAGGAAGGAACTTCCAAGGGAAGGGTCCGACGGGTGAACGATATTATCATTGCAAGTTATGCCAAAAGAATCATCCTGGACGCGATTGTGCGGGCAATGCAGTGAAATGTTATGATTGTGGCCGGATGGGCCATAGAGCATATGAGTGTCACGTGGGAAAAGGGAGGGTTCCCCAGAACCAGGGCCAAATCAACAAGGGAGGCAATCCTGGAGGAAATAGGCCAGGAGGCGCAGAGAATCCTAACCACAACGCTCGTGGGAATGGGGGAAACCACAAGGGCAACAACAACACCCCTAACCAAGGCAAGATCTACGTGATGAATCAAGCTCAAGCTAATGCCTGTGATGTGGTTTCAGGTACCTTTCAAGTGAACTCCATGCCTGCTTATGTTCTTTTTGATTCTGGTGCTTCTCATAGTTTTATATCTTCAAGCTTTGTTAAGAAACTGGGAATAGAACCCACTACTAGAATAGAATTGAATGTAAAAACGGCAGCTGAAAAAGTTGTGGCTTGTGGGAATGTGTACTCAAATGTACCCATACTCATAAGTGATACCAATCTCCCTGGAGACTTGATTCAATTCGATCTAGAAGACATAGACGTGGTGCTTGGCATGGACTGGCTCGGAAGATACAAAGCAAAAATTCTATGTGGCGAGCAGAAGGTAGTCATGAAGGGCCCGAATGGGAAGAGAGTATCCTACAAAGCTGTGACCACCACCCCGGGAGTAAAGCTGGCAACCATACAACAAATAAAGCGCTACGTTCAGAAGGGATGTGAAGCATACCTGTGCGTAGTCAAAGACTCAAAGGTGGAAGAAAAGACCATTGACCAAATTCCCGTAGTCAATGAATTCCCGGACGTGTTTCCTGAAGAGATTCCGGGGATGCCTCCAGAAAGAGAAGTGGAGTTCTCCATTGACTTGATGCCCGGGACTGCACCAATCTCGAAGGCACCCTATCGAATGGCACCAAAGGAGATGCAAGAACTGAAGGAACAACTTCAGGATCTGCTGGAGAAGGGTTATATCAAACCAAGTGTCTCACCCTGGGGCGCTCCGGTGTTATTTGTCAAGAAGAAAGATGGAAGCTTGAGGCTGTGTGTTGATTACCGGGAACTGAATCAAGCAACTATCAAAAACAAATATCCACTTCCGCGCATTGACGATCTGTTCGATCAGCTGAAAGGAGCAAGTACGTTTTCCAAGATTGACTTGAGATCCGGTTATCATCAAGTAAGGATTGCCAAGAGGGACATTCCAAAAACGGCATTTCGAACGAGGTACGGACATTATGAGTTCACTGTAATGCCGTTCGGCTTAACTAATGCGCCTGCGGTATTTATTGACCTAATGAATCGTGTGTTCCGACCCTACCTCGACTTGTTCGTGGTAGTGTTCATTGATGACATTTTGGTGTATTCAAGGACACCTAGTGATCACGAGGAGCATCTCAGAACCGTACTTCAGACTTTGAGAGGCAATCAGCTCTACGCCAAACTCTCAAAGTGTGACTTCTGGAGGGATCAGGTAGCATTCTTGGGCCACATCATCACCCAAGAAGGTGTCTCGGTTGATCCATCAAAAATTGAAGCGGTGATAGGTTGGCCTGCACCCACCACGGTGACGGAGGTTCGAAGCTTCCTAGGTTTGGCTGGGTATTATCGAAGATTTGTGAAAGATTTCTCAAAGGTAGCAAGGCCTTTGACCAACCTCACAAAGAAGACCACTAAATTCCTGTGGAGTAGCGAGTGTGAAGAAGCTTTCCAAGAGCTGAAGCAGAGGTTGACAACCGCACCAGTCTTGACCCTACCATCCGGAACAGAAGGGTTTGAGATTTACAGCGATGCTTCATTGAAAGGGTTAGGTTGCGTTCTGATGCAAAATGGAAAAGTGGTGGCCTATGCATCAAGGCAACTGAAGACTCACGAAGTCAACTACCCTACGCATGATCTAGAGCTAGCTGCGGTGGTTTTCGCCTTGAAACTTTGGAGGCATTACTTGTACGGGGCACAATGCAAAGTTTACACTGATCATAAGAGCCTCAAATACATATTCACGCAAAAGGAGCTCAATATGCGGCAACGGCGATGGCTAGAACTTGTCAAAGATTACGACTTAGTGATCCAATACCATGAAGGAAAAGCTAATGTCGTGGCAGATGCTCTAAGCCGTAAGTCGATGCATTCTTGTAGAGCAACATGGATTCTACCCAACCAGCTATGGCGAGACTTCCAAAAGCTGAATTTGGAAGTGAGAGAATTCGGGGAGGTGGATAATGAGGTACAGTTATGTTCTATGACCGTTACCCCATCACTCTATGAAGAAATAAAAGCGGGACAACCTGGAGACGTGAAGTTGGAACGAGTCAAGTCCGGAATGATAGACGGAATCAATGGACCATTCAGGATGCATAATGACGGTAGTATTCGTTATAAAGGCAGGTGGTGTGTCCCTATGAAATGTGAGCACGTCAAAAAGCAAATCATGGAAGAAGGACACAACACGCCTTATTCGGTACACCCAGGTGGGGATAAATTATACAAAGACTTAAAGAAGAAATTCTGGTGGCCGCGAATGAAGAAAGAAGTGGCGGAATTTGTAGCCAGATGCCTTAACTGCCAGAAAGTCAAGGCTGAGAGATGCAAGCCCAAGGGACTCATGCAACCCTTAGAAGTGCCAACGTGGAAATGGGACTCGATCTCGATGGACTTTGTCGGAGGGTTACCCCTAACAAAATCTGGAAAAGACAAAATTTGGGTGATCGTCGATAGACTTACCAAAACTGCGAGATTCATTCCCATGAATGAAACTTGGAGTATGGATAAGCTGGCTAGAGCTTACATCCAACACGTGGTCAAAAATCATGGTGTGCCTCGAGATATTGTGTCTGACCGAGACTCCCGTTTCTTATCACAATTCTGGAGGGAATTGCAAGCGGCTATGGGGACCAAACTAAAGCTAAGCACTGCATTTCATCCTATGACGGACGGACAGACGGAGAGAACTATCCAGACACTTGAAGATATGCTGAGAGCTTGCATACTAGACTTGCAGGGTTCATGGGATGAACACTTAGACTTGATAGAGTTCTCGTACAACAACAGTTATCATGCAAGCATCAAGATGGCTCCGTACGAGGCTTTATACGGTCAGAAGTGTAGAAGCCCATTATGCTGGAGCGATATGGTAGATAAAGTGGTACTAGGACCGGATTACCTCCAAGACACCATGGACAAAGTGAAGATGATTCAAGCAAGGATGAAAGCTGCACAAGATCGTCAGAAGTCTTATGCAGACTTGGGGAGAAAACCAGCTGAATTCGAAGCAGGGGAGAAAGTCCTACTCAGAGTCTCCCCGACCAAGGGAGTAATGAGATTTGGAAAGAAGGGAAAGCTAAGCCCGAGGTTCATTGGCCCATATGACATCCTCGAGCGAGTGGGAAGAGTGGCATATCGTCTAGCTCTACCCACCGAGTTGGCAAAGGTATAACATACTATAACCGCTCGTTAGTGAATACCTTACTAAATTTCTCTCAAGTACTAAAGTGTGTTATGCGTAGGTACACAACGTTTTCCATATCTCCCAATTGAAGAAGTATGTCCGCGACGAATCCCATATTCTTAGCCCCGAGGTACGAATCGTAACCTTATGATAATTAGATCAAAGCATCACATCTAACCTCGACTTTCTTAGGTGGTCGAGTTGGATGAATCATTGACTTATGAGGAGAGGCCGATCCAAATTTTGGATACTAAGACTCGCGAGACTAGGAGAAAAGCGGTTAAGATGGTGAAGGTGTTGTGGTCTAACCACTTGGCCGAAAATGCCACATGGGAGACTGAGGAAGATATGCGCAAACGCTATCCAGAGTTATTTGACTAAGGTAAAATTTTAGTTACGAGGACGTAACCTCTCTTTAAGGGGGGTAGAATGTAATACTTAAGAATTTGATTATTTAAATTTAGTTTATGTTTCGGGACGAAACATCTTTTAAGGTGGGTAGAATGTGACACTTCAAAAATTTAAATAAAAATAAAAATAATTTTTAGTCAGATAAAATATTACGAAAATAACATTTTAATTATTAAGTGAGTCAAACAAAAATTCAACAGTCGTGACATTCTAATCAGATAAAATTTTAAAATTTACGACATTTTAGTCAGATAAAAATATTTCAATAATAGAAATAACACTTTATTAAATAAACGAACCAAACAAAAATTTAATAATTATGACATGTTTAATCTGATAAAAATGATCCGTTAATAAAAGTAACGTCTTATATCAAGTACCAGTTATACATAGGGCATAAGTAATAAAAGTTATTTTTGGTAACCATTTTTAAAAAAAAAAAAAAAAAAAAAACCAAAATACTCTTAAATGCTAAATATACTTACGTACTAGCTAGTACGAAGTTTTGCATCATAGTAGTAATAACTATTGTAATACGTATAAACTACTCCTACATACTATCATGCATGTACTTGGATAACTATGAACGAAACACACGTAGTATGAACAAGAACTGTTTTCCAGCTACATCCAAAGTCCTAGAGAAGCTTGAACTCGTCGGTATTATCTCTTTGGCCGGCACAACCACAGCTATAGAGATAAGTACGAAACAGATAAAAATCAAGTTTTACACGAACTCTAACTCAACCTGGACCTGCGATCGACACCTATAAATAAAGCCCTTCCCCTGCGTTTAATCTCAAGCACAAACACGAGCACCATACGTATAATATATATATATATACATACGACACATATATATATAGGTGAAACTCCCACCCAGAGATATACTATAAACCGAGCCCTGAAAACACTCTAGAAACCTTCCCCTTCGTGAGACGAATCCAACGGAGAAAGAATCGTAGAAAACGGACGTCGGAGTAGGGAGAAATAGCTCACCGGAGTTTCGCCGGGGAAAACTTTCACGGCGGAAAACGGAGTAGAAAGAGGAGCCTCCGCTGCCGCCAACCCACCACCAATCTTCGCCGTCCCAGAAGGAGTGCACCGCCGCTGTTCACACGTCCGGTGAGGTAAGCATTTTTCCCTGCGTTTTCACCATCTTCCGGCGTTTTGGCGAGGAAGACGACCCAGCCTATAGGCTGGGGTCTGTCTTCTTGGGCTATTGTTTTAATATGGGCCAGAAAAATTTAAAAGAATTTGGGCCAGTCCGGCCCAGTTGCAATAAAAATTAAAAATAAAATAGTAAATGAAATAAATAAAATCTGGAACAATATAAATTAAATACCTAGTATAAATATACATATTCGGACCAACCAGAATTGAAAAATAAAGTTTTTAGCTATTTTTAATGGATTTAATGGTAATTGGGCCAGTTTATACACATTTAGTAAATAATTAACTAAATAGCGAAAACAATTATGAAAAAAATATTGGAATAAACTAGGATAAATATATGACTAACTAGGACCTTATGGACCATTTATAATTAATAAAAATAAGGATTAGTATATTTAATTGTAATTAAACCGATTAATAGATATATGAAATTAAAGGAATAATTATGGAAAATAATTATAAAATAAATATCTGGACAACCTAGGTCGAATATAGACCCAAAATATATTTATGGACGGTTACTAATTTATAAAGTCGATTCTTAGTCTATTTATTTAAATTAGGCCATATAAGACTAGTTAAGTAATTAAATAAGGAAATATTAATATTAATCGTGATTATTGAATAAAAATTTAGATGTTGTAGTTAATTATATTCGAATATTTTATTTAATATTAGAATTAAAATATTGTAATTAATGACTGAATTAATAAGGTAATTTGATTAATAAAAAGTGATTAACTCGAATAATTAATTAATTAATAAATTTGAATAAGGAAATAAAAAGGGGGGAAAAAGGATAAATGATTGAAATAGAATAAGTGACTAATTATATTATCTTAATTAAAAAGGTGAATACTTAGAGACCCAAATTGAAGAAGAGAATTAGGAGCATCGGGACTTAATGTAAGTTTCACGTCAACCGAAATTAGTTCTTTTTCTTCGTGATTTCTTTTAAATATTTTTGTGTGATTATTTGTGAATTGAATTTATGTGTGCTGAATTTGAATATTATTATATAAAAGGATTGCATTTGAGATATTGGTTTATTGATATGAGTTATTTTGGAAGATTTTGTAATAGTACGTAATTTGTTATCTTTGTGGGAGTTTAATGAAAAAGGAAATTTTTGAAGTATAAACTTTGATTGATTTTGAGAAAACAAAGAGAAATAAATAATTTTCATAAAAGGGTGAGCATCACGAGAGAAATCCGTGGTGTTGGTTTTCCACGTCCCTTAAAATGTGGAGGATGGTTAGGTCTACTACTACTCAATTTTTGGTTTGTGTTGGTTTGAGGTGAATTATCGGTCGGTAGAAAACATCCCGGCTTTTGAGTAGTAGTGGTAGTAGTAGCTCCTCATCATTCAGGTTTTGAGGTGGGGTAGTTGGTAGAAAACATCCCGGCTACCCGGATCGACTTACTAACCCGGAGGGCTTGGAATACCTTTAGGGGGTGTGCACACTTAAAGTAGTTGTTTCCGTTTCCAAGGAGCAGTTGTGGTACCGGCGATAGTTCCGGGGTGGCCGTGCATAACAACGGACCACCGGGCTCAACCAAAGTGTTGAGCACCGCCCTTCTAAATTACTAGGAAGTTAGATACAAAGTGAATTTGGGAGAAATTCAAAAGAGGAGAATTTTGGTGTTTCATGTATTTTGGAATTATTATGGTTTACGAGTTAATTATGTGATTGGGACTTTATATAGATATCGATTACTTATGATTTATGATTTAGAAAGTGTTTTGAAAAATATTTTATGAGGTTGTACGAATTTATATATATATTATTTATTATTATTTTAAAAGGTTAGGTGGAACTTACTTAGCATTATTGCTAATGGTTGTTTTCTTTTATTTTTCTTGTGCTCGTATTTAACAGGAGGTGATCATGATGATTTTGATGCTGAAATGTTTGAGAGCGCGAATTAGAAGACAATTATGTAGTTCACTAGAAATAAACTTTAATATTTTCTTATGATTCGAACATCTTGATTTTTGTTAAACTCGTGTTTTGGTAGATAGCCTTAGCATCCAATCATTCACGGATTGGATGTGGCGGTGACATACCCCTTTTACTTAGTTTTATTAATTTCCGCTGCAACTTTTGAAGTTTTAATCATTAAATAAAAGTTCATCTCTATTTCTAAGTATTATTTTTGGGTGGAAAATTTCGGGGTGTCACAAGTTGGTATCAGAGCCTTTAGGTTTTCTGAAGAGACTAGATCACGAAGTAATAGGTCGTAGGGAGAAATTCTGTCACACCAATATACAATATTAGTTACATAATTCTAAAGTAACTATAGTTACATCCTTACTCTTTTTTTGGAAGCAGGTGGTTTATATTAATAAGAGAGAACGCAAACAGAGTACAAACTGACAAAGAACCCAATGTCTACCGTCTGCCCTTGAATCAAACTTAGAATCTGCCACCTCTAACGCATCAACCAGAATCGCTGATCCTGAATTGGGCTTACTTGAGCCAATGACTAGTAAACTAAGTTCTCCATCCCTTGTCCTATGTTCTTGATTCTTGATAAAACAAACAGCAACAACAACCAAAAGCAGGCGATGTCTAGGGCAAATAACAATAAAAATAAAAACATAATTAAAAGTAATAGAAACTTTAAATCTCCATGTGATCCATAGTTTCATAGATTTTGGCGGGTCTGGGAATTCCATCCCGCCTTCATCCTATGTTTTGGATCTTCCAGAACCATGGCATCCTCTCCTAGCTGCTTCAGCTCTTGTTCCTTAGCTTCCCATGCCCGTCTCCTCTTTTGTTCTCCGGTTCCACTATTACTAACCATTGCTTCCGCAACCTTAAAGGCATCTCCATCTTCCCGTTTCTAGTTACCCATGTTATGTTGCCCCTGATTCTGACTACCAATGGTGTCTTTATGCATCTCTTCTTGGTCCTGTCCTATCCATTTCTCACCTACTAGCCATTTATTGCCAATAGTTGGGCGGGACCTCCCTCCTCTCGCCCGTAGCCATGAGCCATAGAGTCGCACAGACTCTCCGTCGCCTTTATCATATAGAGATGGACAGAAATTCTCAGCGTGTCCAATGACACCACAAGCAAAGCAGAAATTAGGTAGTTTTCCATATTTGAAATCTACCCAATACCCTTCTCCTATACTCTTTTTCAAAATGGTACCCACTTTTAAAGGTCTCCTCACATCTAGTGTAACCCTGATTCTCATATAGGCTTCCCATTTTTCATCAAACTGACTATCATCCCAGGATAATAATTTCCCAGGTAATTCCCTATCTTACGAGCATATCCCAGGTTTGAAAATCCATACAGAATATTATGAACATGAATCCATAAGTCAGCCGTATGTAGAGGTATTTTCTGAGGTATATCACCCTGTTTTATAGCTTTTAACACTAGCAAGTTCTGGTCGAACAACGATTATCCACTTCACGCACACGATTATCATATCGATTAAGACTAGCAAGGACCATTATCCAGCACACGATTCATATCAATTTTTTGGTAAAAAGTAAATAAATATCTCTTTTCCCCAATCTTCTGAATCAACACTCCTTTACCAGGGCGTCAGAGAGACACCATTAGATCGCGAAAAATTGAGAATTTTACCACTTTGTCGGTGAGAATCGTACCGACCACGGGAAAATCCTCCACGCCCTTATTCTTCGCGCCGGGGTCTTCTTCCTCGGTGTCCTCATCGTCCAGTAGCAGCTCATCCCCTGTGCTCCCTATCCCCAAGCCGTCGTATTGGGCGGTTAGCCTATCCACGCTTTTCCTTGCAACTGCCGCCCCCGAAACCTCCCCTTCCTCTTCGGAAGCTTCCTTCATCGATTGAGAGACTTCTCCGCCTTCCCCCTGAACGTCTGTCCGACCCGCCGAGCTCCTTGGTTCCGATCTGCTTGCCATCCTTGTCTGCCGTATCCGCACTCTTGGGGCGGAAGTTCTCGAACCCTACCAGAGGGACTAGGCCGCTTTTTTGAAATTTGACAAAGTTAGATAGAGGAAGTAGCTTTTGTTTTAGGTTGTAGTTACATCCTTACTCTATAAAATTATCTACTTAATAATGTAAAGGGAAAACGTAAATTTATAAATTTACCTATATGATTTGTAAAACTTTAAATCTTGTGATTACTAATAATGTTTCTATAAGACTTTTCATCATTCGAATCCAATATGAGGTTATTATATTGTTATTATTATCCGCATTATCTACTCTTCAAATATTTATATCCAACTAACTTGATTGAAATAATCTATGGGTTTTAACTTGAGACCTGTAAGACGTGCAGTTAAAAATTGAAAATACGTAATTGTGGTTTGAATTGAGATGAGTATAGCAATATCAATCATATATTTTTACAAATGAAAAATAAATTTTGTTTTAAATTAACTAACAATAAGATCATGAATATTATTTTAGCACAACGTGACTTAATTGGGTGTTGGGAATTTGAATAGAATAAAATTCCTATTTTGAAATCTTAATGACAGATACTCCTTTTTTGTTTGGAATATAATGTAAAATGCTTTTATTCAATCTGGAATGAATCAAAACTATTTAAGACTGCCCGTTTTGTAACACTAAAAGTGGCTGAATTGGCTCATTATGCTGACATTTTTGAAATTCTGGTTGAAGTGGCTGTATTCGCTGATTCTGCTGATTCATGAAAAAATTACATTTAAAATATTTGTTATTAATAAATTAAATAAAAAATTATATGAAGGAATAGTTAAAATGATCCTCTAAGGTAACTTCAGCCAACACAGCCAGAAAAGTAACTATAACCTTACTTCATCTTGCTTATTACAAAATTCCGCGCGCGAAATCAAAAGTTACGTGTTTGATGAAAAAGCTGACTGATAAGCCCGAAAAAAGATGTCAATGGGCTCTTTCATAATTTTAGTAGACATGCATATAGCAAAATCACATGGGGTCGTCTAGGTCAAAAGAAAAAGCAAATGAGATAAGAAAAGAAATTGAAAAGAGAGACTAAAACCCCGTAATCCTGGCAAAATAAAGAATGTCGGAAAGATTGCTTAATTGAAACCAAGTTAATTTTCATATGTTTTCAAAGTTTATATACATATATTCTTATTCCATTGTCAACCATTGACCTGTGACCAATGAGATTGAAAAAAAAAAAAAAAAGACTAATGATGAAAAATAAGAATAATGCTGCTGACTCCTGGAATCAATTACCCATATATAAGCACTCTAATAGTAATTATTATATCTTTAATTTTAAGTCTACGACACTCATAATATGACCATGCAACCAAAACTCATCATAAGCGACTTTAATTAGCTATAAATCAACAACAGCAAAGTTCATACTGTACTTTTCATTCACAACTATTAGATTATTTTCGTTTTTATGCAACATTGCTTTCCATTGCCGTTTGTCAAACAATTGAACAAAGTTTAAGTCATGAATAATTGCGCTCATGAATTCTACCTTTTCTCCATATTTAATTAGTATGTAACTTTATTCAATTGAAATTATTTCAAGTAACCATTAAACTATCCACATTAAAATTTTATTAACCAAAATGTACTATCTTTAAAAGCTTTTCCGGTGACCTGTGAGCAGTGAGAAAGATTTTAATGTATGGTAGATAAAGTTATTAGACATAAGACATGATATATATATATATATATATATATATATATATATATATATATATATATATATATATATATATATATATATATATATATATATATATATATATATATATATATATATATTACGTATAAATATACTATACTACCTCCGTTCTTAAATAAGTGGAACATGTGAAATTTTACACTATTCACATGTTCTAATATATTTATTTATTATTATATTTTATTTATTGATGTATTAATATATTTTTTTGAAAAATATATTATTAAAGAAATAATTACATAAATATGACCAAAATAAAGATGATTTACAAAAATATGACTAATGACTAGAATAATAATGAAATCATAGTAATTCATGTTTAAATTTTGAGCCTAAGTTACCACAACACCACATTGTAGTAATGAATAGCCATATTAAATTTGTCTCATTTTAAATTTTCATTAAATTTTCATGGTCAAAGTTGCGTCTCGGCAAGTGTGAAATGTTGACTATGCACTTATTTAAGAACGGATGAAGTATATACTACTCGGTAGTAAATAAAGTTAAAGGACTAGTACTCTAGTAGCCGACACAAATATAATTTACAGAACGATGAATATTTTCATGTGGACTGGTTTTGGTCTAAATAAAGATCAAACTAGATCAGAGTTAATTAAACAAGATCATTAAAAAAGATCAGATCAGACTTAAAACATATCGTATTAGATTAGGGCAGACTAGAAAAGTTTCGGTCTTAGACCATGTACAATGGGAGAACATTTAGGACCTAGTGAAAATGTTAAAGGTTGGTTTATTGGTACTAATTTGTGTACGTTTGGAAGTATTTCTTGGTTGTATAAATGAAGTATAGTAGGAGTGGGGGAGTTGGTTTTGTTAGATTATTGGACTTATATTGCATGTAATATTCACAATATATTATTTATCGGGTTTAATTGTATGTTATATGCTATCTTATATTTAGGCCCAAAAATTAGTGGTCCTATGGATATTAATTTAAGTGGGCTAATAAGTTATCTAATAAGGTATAGGGCCCAAATGTGTAGAGACCCATGGGCTTGACCTAATCAATGATGGGCTGATTAGGGTTAAGCACTCTCTATAAATAAGGGGTTATGGTCCCTAGTTGTACACGCCATTCTGTCTTTCTGCATCCCATCGCTAGAGAGATAATCCCGAGGGTGTGTATCAACTAGAAGACACAAACCCTAGCCTCCGTCTCCCGGATCTCTAAAGGCCATCTCCCATGGAGTCAGGTACGCTTCCGCTCAGTTAATTCTCCAGATAATTTCAATATGAAGATTAAAGTATTCATGGATTTATTCCAACAATTGGTATCAGAGCCTCCTTCATATTGAATTATTTGGAGTTGGTTTAACCTACCGATTCACTGAAATCAGAGTAATGCGATTTTGTATTTATGCAATTCATTCCTGATATATTCACGTATCATATCGGTAGTTAATGATTAAGCGAAACGATTGAATTTTCTGCTATTTCGTTTGTTGTGAAAATTGCCGATCGATCTTAAATTAGGGTAGTGTGATTTACTTTTATGTAATTCATTCCCCTGTAATTCCCATGCTTGAATCGATGCTGATAGATTAATTGAAACCTTAATATTGGAGTTTTTTTTGTGATCGTGTTTTGTCCCAACTGGAGTTTCACTTCAACTCTATATGCAATTACGTTGATGTGAAGCAACTACGTTGTTGTGTTCTTTTGGGTAATTTAAACATTCGGATGGTGGAATTAAACACCTTAAGGAGTATATTTTTTTTTTTACGTTGTTGTGAATATATATTTTTAACGTTGTTGTGAAGCAACTACCTTAAGGAGTATATTTTTTTTTTTTGAATTTCGGCAATTAGTATGGTGGAATTAAACATTCGATTTTTTTATTTTTATTTTGAGTCAGTCAAACTTGCGATTGATTTGTTGGTGAGATGATTCAATGGTCTAGTTTATTTTCTTCTTTTTATTGTTAATTATTGGAATCATCTTTTGGATTCACTGGTTTAGAAATAAATGGATGATCAAATCATATTTAGTGAATGTTAATTTATCACTTTTTATTATGATTCGTTTCCGGTTCTTTTCGGTGAATCAATTTTTGGAATTTTTTATGGCTTGAGTAGTTAAATACTTATATGTGATTTTTTACCGATTTTGGTAATTAAATACTTATATGTGATTACGGGCAAAATCAGTTCCATTAGAATTGCATATTTAGAAATAAATTACTTTTATTGGTGATCATGATTTACAGTTTAAAAATGTATAATGTGTTATGGATGTATAAACCCTAATTTGTGATCACATAAAGATTGGGTACATGTTTTACAAATTTCGTTACACATAACACATTTGCATGTGATTCAGAAAAAAAAAATTCACCCAATTTTATTTTCAGATTGTTGATTTAATATTAGCATGTCTAATATTTGAGTTGATTAATTGACGCAACATGCTGCCAAAGTAGCCTCTCTTGTTGAAATTAATTAACTCATATATTAAGATGATTGTGTACTTTCTTATTTCATGCGGATAGTAATCGGCCCAAAGGAAGGTTATTATTTGGCCGAAATTTAAGTACATTTGTGATAATAAAAATTTGTGATGATTATGAAGTTTTTTCGTGTGAATACTAAGTCGGTCCAAAGAAAGGCTTAATATTTGACAAGATTTTATTATCAAAATTTTATTATCACACCAAGAGTACCACTTGCAAGTCTAATTTATGTCCAAAGATAAGATTAGATGTTGCGCTAGGTATCTTGTGATGGGGATTGCTAATATTTAAATTTAAAATTAATTATAA
The DNA here is from genome assembly GCA_945859875.1 of Cuscuta europaea. Lineage (NCBI taxonomy): Eukaryota > Viridiplantae > Streptophyta > Magnoliopsida > Solanales > Convolvulaceae > Cuscuta > Cuscuta europaea. The sequence goes on along the minus strand of CAMAPE010000005.1, from coordinate 42,513,404 downwards.
AATTAATTTCAATTCCTAGAGCATATCATTTATATTATTTTTGTTCTCTTTCAGTCAACAATTCTGCTGCTACAATATCTGCTAATATTAATAGCATCCGAGTGCTTAACGGCACGAATTTTAAGGAATGGAAAGAGAATGTTATGATCGTTCTCGGTTGCATGGATCTAGACCTTGCACTTCGGACTGAGAAACCCGCCGCTCTTAAGGACACATCTACCCTCGATGAAAAGAGGGAGATGGAGAGGTGGGAACGCTCAAACCGCATGAGTCTAATGATCATGAAACGTGCAATTCCAGAATCATTCAGGGGCACAATGTCTGATGAGGCCGATGCCAAATCATTCCTTGCCGAACTTGAAAAGCGTTTTGCTAAAAACGAAAAGGCGGAAACTAGTACTCTTTTGAGCACTCTTGTTTCCATGAAGTATAAAGGCAAAGGGAACATAAGGGAGTACATTTTGGAAATGTCTCATATTGCTTCGAAACTAAGTGCACTAAAGCTTATTTTACCTGAGGAATTGCTTGTGTATTTAGTTTTGATCTCTCTTCCTTCTCAATTTAATCAATTTAAAGTCAGTTACAACTGCATTAAGGAGAAATGGTCTCTCAATGAGCTCATTTCTCATTGTGTTCAAGAGGAAGAGAGAATAAAGCAAAATAAGACAGAAAGTGCTCATTTGGCATCTACCTCTAAGGGCAGCAATAAAAGAAAAATTAAGGAAGCTGCAAATTCGGGGCCTCCCAGGAAGCATCACAAGGAAACTAAGGAAGAAACTAAGGAATCTGGATGCTTCTTTTGCAAAGGGACTAATCACAAGAAAAAGAACTGCACTAAGTACCATGCTTGGCGTGCGAAAAAGGGTATGTCTCTTGCTCTTGTTTGTTCTGAGGTTAATTTAATTTCGGTACCAAAAGACACTTGGTGGGTAGATTCCGGTGCTACTACTCACATAAGTGTATCTATGCAGGGTTGCCTGAGCTGCCGAAAACCAATTGATGGTGAAAAAAACATCTATGTCGGTGATGGCAAGCGGGTTGAAGTTGTGGCTATCGGTGTTTTTAGATTATTATTAAAGACTGGTTTTTATTTGGATTTGAAAGAGACATTTGTTGTGCCGTCATTTAGGCGGAATTTAATTTCTATTTCTGCATTGGACAAATTTGGTTATTCTTGTTCATTTGGAAATAGCCAGTTCAGTCTATTTCAAGATTCAAAACTTATTGGCACTGGTCTTTTATCAGTTTATGATAATCTATATTCACTTGATATAAATACCTCATATAATGAAACCTTGCATGTAAGTACTCGTGGTACTAAAAGAAAATTAACCAATGAGAATTCATTTTCACTTTGGCACAAGCGTCTAGGACATATTTCTAAAGAAAGAATTCAGAGACTTGTGTCAGATGGAATTCTTGATTCTCTTGACTCCTCAAATTCTGATATTTGTGTTGAGTGCGTTAAGGGAAAACAAACGAACAAACGGAGGTTAGGTGCCGAGAGAGCTTCAGATCTATTAGAATTGATATATACGGACATTTGTGGACCATTCCCTACACCATGTAGAAATGGCCAAACATATTTTATCACATTCATAGATGATTACTCTCGTTATGGTTACCTTTATCTCATTCATGAAAAGTCCCAATCAATAGACGTGTTCAAATCTTATAAGGCCGAAGTTGAAAATCAATTAGGCAAAAGAATAAAAACCGTTAGATCTGATCGTGGTGGTGAATACTATGGTAGATATGATGGTTCCGGTGAACAACGTCCAGGGCCATTTTCTAAATACCTAGAGGAGTGTGGGATTGTTCCTCAGTACACCATGCCAGGAACTCCTAGCATGAATGGTGTTGCTGAGAGACGAAACCGTACATTGAAGGACATGGTTAGGAGTATGATTTGTCATACTACTTTACCCGATTCACTCTGGGGAGAGGCACTGAAAACTGCAGCTTACATACTTAACAGAGTTCCCACTAAAGCTACAACTAAAACCCCTTATGAAATTTGGACTGGAAAGAAACCCAGTATAAATCATTTCCATGTTTGGGGTTGTCCAGCTGAGGCAAGGCCTTATAGGCCAAATGAAAAGAAACTTGACTCAAGAACAGTTAGTAGCTATTTTGTAGGATACTCTGAGAGGTCAAGGGGGTATAAATTTTATGATCCCACTACCAGGACTATTTTTGAGACGGGTAATGCCCGGTTCTTTGAGGATATTGAGTTTGAGGGGTGGGGAGATAAGGTTAGAGATTTTGTCTTTGAGGAAGAACATGTTACTCTTCCTTCAGTTGTCATTGAACATGATCAAGATATGTTTATTCCTAATGATGTTCAAGAAACAACTCCAGTTCATGACAATCTCGAAAACATCCCCAATCAAGTACCTGAATTTGTTAATGATGATCAAACTCAACAACCTCAAGAACCTGAGGTGCCATTAAGGAGATCCACTCGAGAGAGGAGAAGCGCAATTCCGGATGATTATATTGTATTTCTCCTAGAACATGAGGAAAATTGGGAATTGGTGGAAGAAATAATTGTCTTCCTCCAAGAACAAGAATCAAATGTTGGTTTTGCGGAAGATGATCCAATCAACTTCCGTCAAGCCATGGAAAGTTCTAACTCTCAAGAATGGATTAATGCCATGAAAGATGAGATGAAGTCTATGAGTGACAATGACGTTTGGGAGATAGTCTCATTGCCTGAAGGTATTAAACCCATTGGTTGTAAATGGATATTTAAAATCAAGAGGGATTCAAAGGGCAATGTTACAAGGTTTAAAGCTCGTCTTGTTGCTAAAGGCTACACTCAAAAGAAAGGAATTGACTATAAAGAGACTTTCTCTCCGGTATCCTCGAAAGACTCTTTTAGAACAATAATGGCATTAGTGGCACATTTTGATCTTGAGCTTCATCAGATGGATGTAAAAACTGCGTTTCTCAATGGTGACATTGAGGAATCAATCTATATGGAGCAACCAGAAAACTTTGTTTCGGGGGATTCAAAGAAAATGGTTTGCAAATTAAAGAAATCCATCTATGGGCTCAAACAGGCTTCTCGTCAGTGGTATCACAAGTTTCATAAAATCATTATATCTTTTGGTTTTCAACCAAATGTCAGTGATGATTGTATATACCACAAGTTCAGTGGGAGTAAGCATATTTTCCTGGTCTTGTATGTTGATGACATACTGCTTGCTACTAACGATATAGGCTTATTACACGAAACTAAGAGATTTCTTTCAAAGAATTTTGAAATGAAAGATCTTGGTGAGGCTTCTTTTGTATTAGGAATTCAAATTCACCGAGATCGCTCCAAAGGCGTTCTTGGACTCTCACAAAAGAGCTATATCGATAAGGTTCTCAAAAGGTTTGGTATGCAAGACTGCAAACCAGGAGATACCCCAGTTTCTAAGGGAGACAAGTTTAGTCTCATGCAGTGCCCTAAGAATGGTTTTGAATCTAAAGAAATGAGGAACATTCCTCATGCTTCAGCTGTAGGAAGTTTGATGTATGCCCAGGTTTGTACAAGGCCTGATTTGGCATACATTGTTGGGATGTTAGGCAGATATTTGAGCAATCCGGGCATGGACCATTGGAAAGCAGCCAAAAGGGTCATGCGGTATTTACAGAGAACAAAGGAATATATGCTCACATATCGGAGATCGGATCAGCTTGAGATCATTGGGTATACCGACTCTGATTTTGCTGGATGTCAAGATAGCTTGAGATCCACTTCAGGCTACATCTATATTCTAGCTGGAGGAGCTATCTCCTGGAGGAGTATCAAGCAGACTCTTACAGCTACTTCCACCATGGAAGCAGAGTTTATAGCATGTTATGAGGCATCCAATCAGGCACTATGGCTGCGAGATTTTGTTAGTGGACTACGCATAGTGGACATCATTGAAAGACCACTTAAGCTATTGTGTGACAATAGATCAGCAGTCCTCTATGCTAAGAACAACAGTAGTTTGACCAAGGCAAAACACATTGGGGTCAAATTTAAGGCTGTTAAGGAACGAGTACAAGAAGGAAAGTTATCTATAGAGCACATTAGCACAAACTCCATGATTGCGGATCCGCTCACTAAAGGATTACCACCCAAAGTGTTTCATGAGCATGTTGCACAAATGGGTGTCAAATCAGTTGAGGATTATGAGTTTTAGTGGGAGTTTGTAATGTTTATATATTTGGTTAATTGACTTGATTCAAGTTTTTAAGGTTATTTTCTGCAGAAATTAAGTTTAAAGTTTTATGTACTCTTACAGTTATATTATTGATCTCAAGGTGGATCAGTTGGAAATAGACATTCTATTCCAGACCACACTTTATGTTATTTCCACGCTACACACCTATACTTGATCCATGTCGTTTATTATATTAATATATGTGATCATTGATGGGTCTAGTTATTCAAATATAGCAAAGACTTCTTTGATCCTATGTTGATATAATTAATGGACCGGATTGATTAAAGATGACTACAGTTTGATAGCAAAATTTTGGAGCTCCTAAAGTAAACATACAATTCTGAGGATTGTGTATACATGTGTATGTCGTCCAAGTGGGAGATTGTTAGATTATTGGACTTATATTGCATGTAATATTCACAATATATTATTTATCGGGTTTAATTGTATGTTATATGCTATCTTATATTTAGGCCCAAAAATTAGTGATCCTATGGATATTAATTTAAGTGGGCTAATAAGTTATCTAATAAGGTATAGGGCCCAAATGTGTAGAGACCCATGGGCTTGACCTAATCAATGATGGGCTGATTAGGGTTAAGCACTCTCTATAAATAAGGGGTTATGGTCCCTAGTTGTACACGCCATTCTGTCTTTCTGCATCCCATCGCTAGAGAGATAATCCCGAGGGTGTGTATCAACTAGAAGACACAAACCCTAGCCTCCGTCTCCCGGATCTCTAAAGGCCATCTCCCATGGAGTCAGGTACGCTTCCGCTCAGTTAATTCTCCAGATAATTTCAATATGAAGATTAAAGTATTCATGGATTTATTCCAACAGGTTTCCCGACCGGCCACCCAATGGCGCAGGCGGGCACCCAAACTACGTTAGGCCGGTACACAGATTTCTGATGAAATTTTTTTAAAACAAAATATTTTACACTACTATTTTCAACCTTATTTTCCCTTGATTTTTAATTTTTTTCAAAAAATAAAAATACGAAAAGGTCAAAAATGTTCAGAAACAAAAAATTTATAATAACTTAAATAGTGGTTTATGAACATGATGATATGGAAAAAATTGTAGAGGCTAGTAAAAAAAATCAGAGGGAGAAGTGTAGTGAAGTGAATATGTTATACTCCCTCCGTCCCACTGGATTTTGCTAATTTTCCTTTTTTGTTTGTCCCAAAAAAATTGTCACTTTCCTTTTAAAGCAATGTTTTTGTGGCTCTCTTCATTTCTCTCTCCTCTGCACAAACCTCAACCACACAAATTTTACTATACTAATTTTCCAGGTAACATCAACTTGGCAAAGTTGAGTGAGAATATTCGAACAAATGGAGTGAATGTTTGGATTTGTTAACGGTATAGGGATGTGGATGGGCTTAGAGCAAATTCGCATCATAAATAATTGAATATAATTGATGAAAGGTTACATAGTAGTTATCAATATAGGTATGATAATGGAGGATCAATTAGAGTGATACCAAGGATACGGTTTCCTCCTGGACCATCGCTATGAGTTGTACGAGGTGCTAGAGCTCGTGGAAGTTTTCCTATTAGTTATTTTTATTCTGTCATCTGGCTTCTTGTTATCGCCTATGTTGTTAGGTTTGTTAGTTTGTTTGGGAATTCAGCCTTTTTAACTAATTGAGTATGTTTGAATCTATGTGAACAGAGATGGCTGTGTCAAGCCCGCTACATGGTTAGCGATTCGCGTTGCTCTTTCAAGGGTGACCGTCTCTAAATCTGATCATAGGGTTTACAGTCATAGTTGTTGGATTTTAGTTGGTGTCAGTTTTATTTTTTCTTTGATTGATGTAATGCTCCTGAAACTTATGATATTAAAGAAGGCTAGCTAGTTGACAATAAAAAAAATAGGTATGTAAGTCGTTTAAGATCAGAGGCTAGTGGTATGCCTAGTTAGCTTTTTTGCGTTTAAAACGCGTTTTAAACACGTACCGTTTTTTTGAACAAAAAAAACGCGTTTAAAATGAAAAATCATGTCGGCCCGTTTGAAAAGGAAAAAAACTTCCCCTTCCCGTATAAAACGTATATTTCCCGTATTTTACAAAAAATAAAAACATCATTTGATCACTTGAATGAATATATCAAATGAATAGGAGATCAACAATAGTTTAAAAGCAAAAAAGAAAACCTCATCCCCTTGACCTCGTGTTTTTGTATTGTTACAATACAAAATATATAATTGTTAAATACTAAAATTAATTGCATAATGACTAAAGTTAGCATCCTAAAAGACTAAAATCTAAAATACTACTACGTATTAGATTTGTGATGTTCTTTTCCAAACAAGCATATCAAAATTAAGGTTTTTCTAAACCTGACATTTTTAGTATAAACTTTTACACATAAACAATAATAAGTGTAGCAGTCGCACAACTTTCTCATGTCATCCGTCATCTAGGTGCAAATGATGAGTTTAACTTGAGTGTTATTTGATGATCGTATAAAGATGATGATGATGTTAACTTGGGCTCATTCTATCGTTAATATGCCTTATTTTATGACATTGCAAAATTATGTCTTGCACTTGATTACTCCGTACTATTTTTACTTTTGTCACCGACTTATGCAATAATTATGAATTATTTTTTTATGTAGAAATGTGATTTGCTACTTCAATATGTGTACACTCTTATTTCTTTTTATTATATGTTATTTTATGAAGTATATAATTTAAATTTTATTTTGGACTCAATCATTATTTCTTTTTTGTCATGAATTTATGCTATTATGAATGCATTTTTTATGAAGTAATGAGATATTATATTTGAATGTGTGTGTATGTTGATTATCCTTTATGTATCATATGTTTTTTATGCTTTAAAAACTAGTACAATAATTTAGTCATTCAAAATGAGACCCGTATTTTAAACCCGAATTTTTCTAAGAGATCTCGTATTATACACGGATACGTATTTACACGTTTTATAAAAGTCAACGTATTTTTTGCCAAATGTTTGACCGTAGTTTTTGTTCAAGTTACCGAATAAAACACGTACGTATTAAATCACGTTTAATTCTCGTACCGTATTTAACTAACTATGGTGGTATGGTACTAGGTTTGGTATGCTCAAAGGAGTAAAAAACAACGTTCTAGTTCCCCTAACAAAAAACACTGTCAACAAACAACATGACACAACTAGGTTTGGACGACACTCTATTTAGTCTATACTATAAAAAACAAGTTCTAGTTCCCCCATCCGCTCAGATTACTCCATCTTTTCTTTTCGATCTATCTCACTGATATTATCTAATATCAAACTTAATAAAGTTTATGTTGATTTAAATCATTCTTATTTTATTTTTACTTTATCAATTCAATAGTTACCACATACACTCACTTTTATTAAAAACTGCATCATCGATCTCATCATCATATCTTAATGTTAGTGGAGCGGGTGTAGTAATTATTTACTCGTGTCATTAACATTCGCCCTTTCACATACCATCGTACTTTGTTTTTATTCTATTCACTTGTTTCTTTCAATAACAAATGACTTTCTATCTTAGGAGGAAAGTACTCATTATAGGACTAAAACATACCATTTAAAAAAATGGACCATACGTTCGGTCTTTGTTATAATATAAAGAACTAAACATTACATTCCCACCCCTTTTTTAATTAATTAATTAGCCTAATTAATTACCCTAATTCCCTTGTATGACCAAGGCCAGTCTATAGTGACATATCAATCCAGTGGCGGCAATGGCGGACCCATAGATTTTTCAAAGTAGAGGCACCTTAGTAGTGAAATTCTTGGCTGGAAGCGGGACACTGATTTTACTCTAAGTACTACTGTACTAGTAGTGAAATTACTGGTCGGAAGCGGGGACACTTGCCCCCCTAGGCCCCTCCCCAGGTCCTCAACTGAGTGGCGGCGGCGGATGGTGATGGTCTGCCATAGCGGCCCGGTGACCTGGGGGGCAGCGATGCTTCAACCCCATGAAGGTAATTTTGTCCAATCACAAATAAAAAATCTACCTTGTAAAATTTTAAACATTCAATTCTATTTTAAGTAATCCTCCAATCTTTTTTTTACCAAGGTAAATCTCCCATCTTAAAACTACTAATATGATATCTCCCATCTTATTTTTAAGTAAAATTTTTAATGTGCATGGTCTCATTTCCCGTGAATATGATATCTTTATATAATACTCCGTATAAAGTAACATTGTGGCACAATAATTAGAGGGAAAAATTCCGCCCAAAATGAAGACCTAATGGTAAATTAATGAGAGACTTAAATATGGTCTTTTACTATTACAGAAACGTCATATAAGGTAATACTCAATAAAGTGTCATATAAATACGTCCACTTATAAAAAGCAATCAAATGAGTCCTAACGACCCGTTGACAACCTTCTAATCCTGATTTTAGCTTACATGTCGTTATTAATTCCCTGTATTTAAGTCAAATTTGGCTAAATATTCCATGTCAGTCTTATAATCTATTTTGAAAACATAACCAAACATATGCTAAAATCGGGATTACGAGGTTGTCAAAAGGTCATTAGGACTCATTCGATTGCTTTTTATAAGTATACGTATATATATGACACTTTATTGATTAAATGGTCTTATGTGACGATTTCATAATAGTAGAAGACCTTATTTGACCCTTTTTCTCATAAAAAAAGTACCAACATGGTGGGTTTCTAAAAAAGTACTTCACAACAAAGAAAGATAAAATCAGTCATTTGTCCCACGAATATAAAATGGTCCCATCAATATAAAATCTCATTTTTTAAGGGCTGTAACTTTTTTATTTGTACTCTGATTGTTACAAAAAGTATATCAAAATTTATAAATTTTTATTATCTTTCACATGACACCAATATTGAATATATAAAAATAAAAAAATATTTCAACCATTTAAAAACATTTTTTTTTAAAGTGGTGCTCCGTATAATTTTTTGTCTGTACTCTAATTGTTACAAAAAAAAATACATCAAAAATCATCACTTTTACGGAGTAGAATTTTTCATATGACACCAACACTGAATACATAAATATAAAAAAGTAATTTAACACTTTAAAACCCTTTTTTTAAAATGCTATAACTTTTTAGTTGTACTCCGATCGTTACAAATAGTATATCAAAATTCATAACTTTTTATTATCTTTCATATGACACCAATATTGATTATATAAAAAAAATAACCCTATAAAAACATCTGCCTTTTAAAGTGCTATAAAGTTTTTAATTGTACTTCGATTGTTACAAAACATATATCAAAATTTTGTCTTTCATATGACACCAATCTTAAATAGGGACCTCTTAAATATTGGTGTCATATGAGAAAATTAAATAAAAAGTTATGAATCTTGATATGTATTTTGTAACCATGAGAGTACAAATTAAAAAGGTGTAGCACTTTAAAACAAAATGAGATTTTATTTTGGTGGATCCCTGATTTTCTTCTCTTTGAATTGCCTTGTTACATCTTTGTTTTGTTTCCTAAGCCGCCAACTAAAATGACTATTCTCTTAACTGAGTTTACAACATGGGTATTTTGGGAAATACTTTTAACCTGACCCTATTTTAGTAAGCTTAGGGGTTGTTTGATGACTTATGTTTTCAGCTTATCAGCCTTTTCAGGCGTACTAACTACTAACAGTAATCGGTAATATTCAATACTTTTGTTTATATTTGAAATTAGAAGTGACCTCAGTTTTCAAATAAAGATGACCAAGAGAGACCACCGAGGGGTCCGAACGAACTCAAGTTATCAAATAAAGGTCATTGAGAGAGACGATCGAGGGGGCGATATAAAAACTCAGTCATCAAATAAAGATGACCAGGAGATATGACCGAGAGGTCGATAAGAAGTCCCAATAAATCAGTAATCAATAATTTCCCTTTTCAAATCGTACGTAACTCTAGAGTGAGTCTATTTCCTTCTTTCTTTAACTCTATTTTTTTATATAGTAACAATGTCATTTCTATGGCACTAACATTTGATATTAACATTTGATACTAACAATGTCATTTCTATGGCACCATCATTGTTTTGTAAGTTTTCATGGCATTGCTATTGTTTTTAATAATGTCACTTCTAATGCAACTTGACTTGACTTAGCTCTCGTCCATGTCATGAATTGACGTGTGGTTGATTTTTGAATCATAAAATAGACTTATCTACGATATGGTGAATTAATCTAATAATTTATCATCAGATAAACTCTTATGCTACCATAAATGTCTCACATCTTTGGAAACATTGTCACGTTATCACTTCAACAAAAAATGAGGCGTGGTGCCATTCTTCACATTGTAAAGTCAATGAATTGAAAAGATTCTCAGCTTTGATGTTCAAAATAGGAAATGAAAATATTGAGAATGTCATGTATGAAGATGTCTTAATTTATAATCCCGATGATACATTTATTACCACTTCACATGTCCCTATTACTTCAATTGTTGCTACCATGTATCCATCATTTCTGGATAATACGATTGACCTAACATATTTTAAGCAAATGTCTATTTTGACACTAACAAATGGTGTTGTTGAGCTTATCGATGAGTATATGATTTCATTGATGCATGAAAAAATGAACACATATTTCAGTAATGATAGTCCATGTTCGATTACTTCAAGACAATATTGATCGGAATTCGATAAAGTGCATATTTAAAAGTTCTTGAACACCATCATGACATCAAGTAATGTCGAACCATAAATTTGGAATATAGTTTGAGGTTCTTATTATGCTAATGAGAAACGGTGAATAATCTTCTAACTTATGTTTTGGTTGCGAAAGTTATATGTGACAAAAATGTTGGTCAAAACGTTTTAATTTCAAGGTTATCATTAGTCTCATTCGATATCACAATTCTTTTCAATTTCGAACGCATTGAATTCCCAATCATCATTTCATTTAATTTGCCCAATAAGAAAGATAAGGCAATTGTGATCTCTCCATTAAGCAACATATATCTATCAAAATTTGTTCTTGAATTGCACATAGTCAATTGTACTCAGTCATGTCAAGGAATACCTTAAGGGATTGATTGTACGTTGTCATATCAGAGTCACCTCAAGGAGTGTGTTCAACATTCTTATATGTGATTAAGAGAGTCGTGCTATCAATATTATTGATAATATGATCTATAAAAAGTTTTTCTAAAAGTTGTGATTCTTTTTATATAGTGCATTTATCGAGTAGTACTTATTCTTACCACTTACCCTTTATTTTAAATTTACTTTCAATTTTTCATACGGTCAACATTTTCTATTTTCCTACAAATTACCATTATATGATCAAAGTTACAACATATAAATTCTACTATATTTTTTTATTTAAAATAATTGTATATTACATATCATCATACTAAAAGTTAATTTTAAACAAGTTGTTATTCTTCTCTAGATGTATCCGTGCATCGCATGAGTATTGCGTCTAGTTCTACTTATAGTTTATGCTTTCCGTATCATATTTATCCAGTGATTAACATTGTGAGATCTCAACTTGACATTAATCGTTGAGTATTTTAACTGAGTAATTAAAAATTCTTCTAAATATGACGGCATAACAGTCCAAGGGATACTATACAATTAATACTCCGTACAAGGTAAAAAAAAAGGAATCATGATATTAATATAATAATAATCATAAACTGAAAAATCAGCTTTTGAAAAAAGTGATGTTAGGTACTTTGAAAAGGGAAAGACATTCATTCCGTTTACTTTGTCACGACCTTCTCCTTTTTTTTTAATTTCCTTCTGTAAAATAATAGGGATTGATAAGTGTCTTCAATTACCTCTGGGCGTAGCTCAACAGACAGTGAGGGAGTGTCGTAAGAGTTCAAATCTTGATAACTGTGATGAAAGGTTATTATGCTGAAAAATTCATAGGGTCTTTGCGAGTATCGGGGATAGAACCTCACTCTCTATCTTATTGTGATTATAATCAAATTTACGTCCTTTAATCGTATCATCATATCGGTATTAGGGGATCCTCAGAAATGGGATGGACATCCTTTTTTTTTAATAATTGTCTTCAATTCGTTCCTAAAAAGAAATCTAGATTAGGTAGCGAATGTGGTTTACTGTACATTTGGCATTTTGGTAATTTCATAGTACAGTGGTAAAATAGAAATGTCATTTTCACCGGCGACTTTTAAGGGTTTTGGTTTTGAGGCCGGTCGGAGATAATCAGCTTTGGCATACATTTCTCTGTTTATGTAAGCACATGTTTCAACTTTCATTGAATTTACGGTATGTGTATATTTACAGTTGGCACTTGGCAGGTCCAACAAGTCAACAACATCCTTCAACTACCTTCTCTGGGCTGTCGTCGTACGTACGTCGCAAAATTGGTACTTCATCATTTTTACTTAATGTAATTCATCCTAGACCGGATCAGACTAGACCAGACCAGACCAGACTAAAACAGATAACACCAAATCAGACCAGACTAAAACAGACCAGATCAGACCAGACCATATTTTATTATCATCATCATCATCATCATCATTATTATTACTCCCTACGTCCCATATTTATCTCCTGAAGTACAAATGACACACAGATTAAGATAGTGGGAAATGTGTGGTGGGGAGTTGTGCAGAGGAAAGAGAAATGTGTAAGAATGTGTAAGAATGGTTGTGAACCACAAATTCTTTGCTAAAAAGGGAAAGAGGATATAAATTTGGGACAGACCGAAAAGGAAAGTATGAAGATAATTTCGGGACGGAGGGAGTATTATTATTATTAGGGGTGTGCACCGGTTCAAAACCGGACCGGACCGGACCCATAAGAAGAAAGAACAATGAATGAGGAAATCTTTTAGATTTTGTTACATGATGTTGTATTTTACATGATATGAATATGGTGTGAATATGCTATGTGTAAGATGTATTCTAGCTTATGTATCTAATTTTGGCTAACTAAGACTCCGTTATTTTAGTGGATGTAATGGTGACTTACTAAGCAAATTTTTCTTACGAGACTTCTCTTGTGTCTCATGTATAGGTAATGAATGAAGAATGGAAGCCTGAGAGAATGTTCGGGCCGGGTGGCGAGGTTGTGGATGGTTTAACAGAAACGACCTGGTTGTGTCTCATGTTTTTTTGTTTTACTATGACACTTTTATGAGTTGTTTTATGTTTTGTTTTAAAAATCCTGATCAGGTGTGATGACTTTGTTTTAAGCGTGATCATTGTTGGTCTTTTGACATTTCAGTTATGGAGTTTTCCTATGTATATAAGAAATAAAGTTTCATGACGAGATTTTGTATTCTGTAATATTCCACTTTGTATATTGAGTCTTGTTTATGTTAAGTATGATAAATGCTGTTTGGGGACGGTCGTTACAGTTTGGTATCAGAGCCTAGGTCCTTCTGTAACTCCATCCATCACCACGTACCGCTCGACATCTCTCAGGTAAGTTAGTAATTTTGGTTATTTAAGAATAATCATAATTTCATATAAGTGAACTACGTATTAATGTTGAAAATTTATGTGTGTGTGAGTGGATTCATTAGTTGTTAAATTAACTCTCTCACACAGAAAGTCACAAGAGGGCCAAGGTAATGAGGATGGTACATCAATGAGTAATGCGGAGCTTGCTCGTGTTGTAGCGGAACTTCAAAGACAAATTCATGATCAAAACATTGTCATTTCGCGTCTAACAACAGAGACAGGTAGCAGAAACAATAATAACAACCACCAACATGAGAATGAGCACCATGACGGTGGAGGAGGAAATGATCAACAGGAAGCAGGATGGAACGAAGTGGTCCGGCGAGAGCCATTGTTGATCACATGGAAGAAGGCACACCCAGAAGACTTTGAGGGTGGGGCTGATCCCCTCAAAGCTCGGGACTGGTTGAAGAAAGTGGAGGGCCTAGCAGAAGGACTGGAATTGAGGGAGAATGAGAAGGTCAGGTGTGCATCCTACAGCTTAACGAAGAGTGCAAGGATCTGGTGGGAGACAATGAAGCAGAGGGTCAACACCGCGACCATGACATGGGAGCAATTCTCATATGAGTTTAACGACAAATACTTGAACCCTAGCAGGATGACCAGATATTGGGATGAGCTTCATGGCCTCACACAGGGGTCCATGGATGTGTTGGCACTGTCAGCGAAACTTACAAATCTCTTACAGCTATGCCCCACCGCAGCTCCCACCGAAGCAGATAAGACCTGAATATTCCTGAGGGCATTAAGGCCAGAGATAGCTGTCCATGTCAGGAGGGGCAACGCGAATCCTGACACATTGACAGAGTGTGTCAACGTGGCTACCCAAGTGGAATACTATATGCCAGCCACACGGCCAGGTGTTGTGACCCCAGCAAGAATTCAGCATCCGCCAACTCGTAACCCCGGTAGTTCACATGGATGGAAAAGGAACAAGAAGAGGTCGTACACTGAACACAAGGGAAAGGGATTCAGTTCCACTCCATTCCGCCACAAGAGGATTGTACAATACCCATTATGCAACAAGTGTGGCCGTAACCGTCCTGGGTATTGTCGATATGGAGGTACGACTTGTTATCTCTGCGGTCAGGAGGGTCACTTTGCTAGGGCATGTCCACGAAAAGGGACAATCACAGCCCACGAGTGGCAAAGGCATGGTCAGTTCTGGGGGAATCCACCATATGCAGGGATTCATCGAGGGTCCTTCCATTTAGCAAGGGAAGTTGGAGGCACCACCAGAAGTCACCACAACAAGAGTTTTCACGCTGACGAGAGAGGAGGCATCTCAGAACCCGAATGTGGTTACAGACTTACAGGTTAGGTTTCCATTCTAAATATGAATGCTAATGTGTTATTTGATACCGGGGCAACACATTCCTTTGTTTCCAAAACATTTGCAAATAACATTGAGAGGCCTAAAGAAGAACCAGGGTATAGCTTTTCAGTGTTCCTTCCGTCCGGGGAGCCCATGTGGTCAAATCTTTGGCTGAGAGGGTTACCATTATTGCTAGCAGAAAGAGAACTGTTTGCGGATTTGGTAGTGCTGGATATGAATGATTATGATGTGATATTGGGAATGGATTTCCTTAGTAAATATTCCACCTACATCAGTTTTCGATCCAGAAATGTACAACTCGAACCAGATGGTGCAGAACCATTCAATTTCCGTGTAGATTCACAGAGACTTGAGAAGATGATAATCACTGCTGTGAAGGCAAGAAAATATCTTCGGAGTGGGTGTCAGGCATTTTTAGCTCACGTGGTGAGTAAACCTGCGGAGAATGAGTCCAAAATGGAAACAATAGCTATTGTTAATGAGTTTCGGGCTGTGTTTCCGAAGGATCTTCCTGGGTTACCTCCACTGAGGGAGATAGAATTTGAAATAGAGCTCATACCAAGTACAAACCCGATATCCAAGGCACCCTATCGTATGGCACCAATAGAGTTGAAGGAGTTGTATAAGCAATTACATGAGTTACTTGAGAAAGGCTTCATCCGTCCCAGTTTTCTCCTTGGGGAGCTCCTGTGTTGTTTGTGAAGAAGAAAGACGGGTCTATGAGATTGTGCATAGACCACCGGGAGTTGAACAAGGTGACGATCTAGAACATGTATCCTTTACCGAGGATTGATGATCTGTTTGATCAGTTGAGAGGTGCCACTACTTTTTCAAAGATTGATTTGAGATCGGGTTATCATCAGCTGAGGATCAAGAGTGAAGATATTCCAAAAACCGCATTCCGATCAAGGTACGGACATTACGAATTTGTAGTCATGCATTTTGGCTTGACCAATGCACCTGCTGCTTTCATGGATATGATGAATAGGGTTTTCAGAGAGTATCTAGACAGATTTGTGACAGTGTTCATAGATGATAATTTGGTGTATTCAAAATCCACGGAGGAGCACGAAGAACATTTACGGGCAGTGTTGCATACACTCCGAGAGAATAAGCTATATGCCAAATTCTCGAAGTGTGAGTTCTGGTTGGGTCAAGTGGCTTTTCTTGGCCATGTAATCTCCAAGGAAGGTATAGCTGTGGATGCATCCAAGATTTCAGCAGTTAGAGATTGGGTCCGACCTAAGAATGTTAGCGAAGTCCGGAGTTTCTTGGGTCTTGCGGGCTACTATAGGAAGTTTGTGGAGGGGGTTTCCAAAATTGCTCTTCCATTAACAACCTTGACCCGTAAAGGGAAGAAATTCGAATGGACTGATAGATGTGAGGAACGCTTTCAGAAGATTAAGGAATGTTTGACTTCTGCCTCCATTCTTGCATTACCTGAAGGAACAGAAGAGTTTGTGATCTACTGTGATGCTTCCAAGATGGGGTTGGGAGGATTTCTTATGCAGAATGACAGAGTCATCGCATTTGCTTCTCGACAGTGAAAGAATTATGAACAGAATTACCCAACTCATGACCTGGAGTTGGCGGCAGTTATTCATGCTTTAAAAATTTGGAGACACTACCTCTATGGAGTGCAATGCAAGATCTATACTGACCATGAGAGCTTGAAGTATATTTTCACACAAAAAGAACTAAACATGAGGCAACGGAGGTGGCTGGAACTGGTTAAGGACTATGATTGCGAGATCCTTTATCATCCAGGGAAAGCTAACAAAGTCGTTGATGCTTTGAGTAGAAAGACTCATGCATCGATAGCCTTGATGAAGGCTATACATCCCGAACTAAGAAAGGAGATCGAGGCATTTGGCTTGGAGATGGTAGTGTAGGGACATTTGTCGGCGATTATGGCAACACCAACAATTTTTTAGGATATGGAGAGCAAGCAAGAAGAAGATCCTGATCTAGTAGAAATCAAGAAAGAGATTTACGAAGGTAAATCCTCTGATTTTCAGGTTGATGATAAAGGCGTACTTAAATTCCGAGGACGATTGTGCATTCCAAACATCGAAGAATTTAAGAAGAAGATTCTGAAGGAGGCTCGCGGAACACCTTTTTCAATGCACACGGATGTAACCAAGATGTTCAGAGACCTCAAACAAAGCTTTTGGTGGAAAGGAATGAAGAAAGATGTGGCAAAGTTCATACAATCATGTTTGACCTGTCAGCAAAAATAGGTAGAACATCAGAGGCCGGGAGGAGAATTACATCCTATTGAGATTCCAGAGTGGAAATGGGAAGATATCTCAATGGATTTCATTGTGGGATTACCAAAGACAACATGTGGATTCGATGGCATTTGGGTGATTGTAGACAGATTAACCAAGTCGGCTCACTTTATTCCCATCGTTGTGATGATGAATGTGGAGAAATTGGCTTGGTTATATGTGCGTGAGATAGTCCGATTGCACGGAGTGCCCAAAACTATAATTTCAGATAGAGACTCCAAATTCACATCACATTTCTGGGAATGTGTGCAACGGTCATTGGGGACCAAATTGAAATACAGCACATCCTTTCACCCGCAGAGAGATGGGGAGATTGAGAGGGTCAATCGAGTCCTCGAGGACATGTTAAGGGCGTGTGCTATTGACTTTCAAGGCAGTTGGGTGAAGTATTTAAGTCTCGCAGAGTTCGCGTACAAGAATAGTTACCGGGCTACTATTGGCGCGACCCCTTACGAAGCATTGTACGGGAGAAGGTGCAGGTCCCCTATCACGTGGTTTGAGAGTGGGGAAAAGAGAGTAATGGAGGAACAACTCGAGGGTAGAACTGAGATAATCGAGGAGACCTCTGAGGCCATCAAAACCATCCGACAACGCATTGAGGCAGCTCAGTGCCGACAAAAGAGTTATGCGGACACAAAGAGACGATCCCTTGAGTTCCAAGAAGGGGAACTTGTATTCGTGAAAGTCACTCCGATGAAGGGAGTGATGCGGTTTGGTAAGAAGGGTAAGTTCAGCCCGTGATTTGTGGGACCATTTGAAATTACCAAAAAGGTGGTTAAGGTTGCTTATGAGTTGGCGTTACCTGAAGAAATGGCAGGTATACATAATGTGTTCCACATTTCGATGCTCAAAAGATATTTTGAAAACCCATAAAATATTCTTGTACCCTCGCAAATACAAACTCAACCAAATATGACCTATGAAGAGAAACCGGTGAAAATACTTGACTGAGGAGGTTAAAAGACTCAGAAATAAGGAGATAACGTTAGTAAAGGTTCTGTGGAGGAATCACAGAACTGAGGAGGCAACATGGGAACCCGAGGAAGCCATGAGGAAGCGCTGCCCTGAGTTATTCTAAGTTTCGGGGACGAAACTTTTATAAGGTGGGAGGGATTGTAACGCCCGTACTTTTATCTATTTCTTAGGTGTTAATCGTTTTCATTATAATCATGTTTTAACTTATGGTTTGAATGTTATATATGTGAATATGAACTTTGTGATAATCATATTTGAATTCACATGTTTGTATTATGTTTGAACGTGACAGGTGACAGTATCCGATGAGCAATGAAAATATACTACAATAATCATTTTATTTCAAAAGGAATGATATATCAAGTTAGTTGTCATGTTAGATAGTATTTGGGTGTTTAAAATATAGTTTAAAATGTTATTGGGGGTCTAGGATGGGATCAGAAACAATTGGGGTCGGTTTAGGGCTAAAAGGGCGTTTCGGCACTCATGGAGTGCCGGACCGGCGCCGGTTCAAAACAGAAACTTTAAGGTATTGGAATGCTGGGAAATCGGCGCCGGTTCGGTCAGTTTTGGCAGGTCGGTCAGATAGCGTTTTAAGCGAAGAAAACCCCTTTTCAGCCCAAATTCGATCCCTACGCACCCCTCTCTCTACAAATCAATCCCAGACCTTTTCCAAAGTGATTGAAGCTCAAGTTTAACATAATCTTTCATCAAGAATCATTAAATAGGTAAGAATTACACTCTATATGAAGTATTTATTCTATGTTCAATTCATAATTCTTGTTTTGAGATTATACTAGGGTTGTGTGAGTTTTGAGTTGATTCTAAAAAACTAATGAAATTATGGATGATAGGAAGGTTGTATAGTGGTTGTTTATCCTTGGTTTAAGAAGTTTTAAGTCTATTCTTGAATAACTAGCTATATCAAAACTATGTCAATTTGATGAAGGAATTTGGGGAATCTTTTAATATATATAAACTGATTTTAACTAGATGTGTAGAACTCTTGATAGTATGATTATTGCTTAGTTAGTGTTGACTCTTGAGTATGAAGTTCAATCGGGAGTTGGTTGTCTAGTTACCCGAAAATTTGACCGGTTGAGTAGGAGTTTTACAAGTCTATCATGTTCGGGAGCTGGTTGTTTGTTGAATTCCCCTTATGCCTAAGTTTTAAGGTTTTGGTTAAAAACATGAGGTTTTGTTGATCAAATGTAAACAATGTATATAGTTGTTCAATCGAAGAACCATTGGCCGTGGACGCTTTATACGCACGATCAAGGGTAAAAACTCCACGTGAATCAAGTAAGTCATCACCACCTATACATGATTGTTTGAAATGAAAGAAAAATGGAAGTCTAGCTACCTATGAATTGGATAGGTTGGCT
This sequence comes from Cuscuta europaea, assembly GCA_945859875.1. Lineage (NCBI taxonomy): Eukaryota > Viridiplantae > Streptophyta > Magnoliopsida > Solanales > Convolvulaceae > Cuscuta > Cuscuta europaea. The sequence continues at coordinate 42,493,757 of CAMAPE010000005.1, read as the reverse complement.
TGAATGCTTGAATGTGTATGGTATGATATTATGTGATGCCATGTTATGTGTATATATTGATAGGTGATGTTGATGGAGAATTTGTTGAGTTATCATTGTAAGGTATCCAAGTTTTATGTTAATGTTAGGTTGGATGTATATGAACTCCAACAAAGAATGAAAGTTGTGATGGTAATGATATCACATGAATAATAAAAAATGTTATAAGGTAGTCATTCCCTCAAGTAATCACCTGAGTTGAACGGAGCGGGATCTCCTTCCGCGGGAAGTCTCGAGATTACTTCAGATGGCTGCGGGCTAGCTACCCAAGGTCATAAGTAATAAGATAAGAAGAAAGAACAATGAATGAGGAAATATTTTAGATTTTGTTACATGATGTTGTATTTTACATGATATGAATATGGTGTGAATATGCTATGTGTATGATGTATTCTAGCTTATGTATCTAATTATGGCTAGCTAAGACTCCGTTATTTTAGTGGATGTAATGGTGACTTTCTAAGCAAATTTTGTTTACGAGACTTCTGTTCTCTTGTGTCTCATGTATAGGTAATGAATGAAGAATGGAAGCCTGAGAGAATGTTCGGGCCGGGTGGCGAGGTTGTGGATGGTTTAACAGAAACGACCTGGTTGTGTCTCATGTTTTGTTGTTTTACTATGACACTTTTATGAGTTGTTTTATGTTTTGTTTTAAAAATCCTGATCAGGTGTGATGACTTTGTTTTAAGCGTGATCATTGTTGGTCTTTTGACATTTCAGTTATGGAGTTTTCCAATGTATATAAGAAATAAAGTTTCATGACGAGACTTTGTATTCTGTAATATTCCGCTTTGTATATTGAGTCTTGTTTATGTTAAGTATGATAATGGCCATTTGGGGACGGTCGTTACACTCGCTTAGTCGCTTACAAGGCCGGCCCTAGCCATGTGCTCCAAGTGCAATGGCACAAAATAAAGGCCTAAAAATAATTAGTAATATGGAGTATTATGTACTCTCTCCGTTCCGAATTAATTGTCTTGTTTGCTTTTTCACAAGTTTTAAGAAAATTGTTGAAAAAGTAAAAGTTATGGTTGAGATTTGAGTAGAAAAAGGTGAATTGATATGAGCCACCCATTATTTCCAAAAGAGGAAACAAGACAATTGTTTGGGACGGACCGAAAAGGAAAACAGGACATTTATTTCGGGACGTTGAGAGTACTATACATAGCTCAAGGTAATTCTGCCAACAAAAGGGTATCGAATAGCACACTTAGGTGGTTAGATATTCTTTATGTAATTGATTTAACAAATTTACATTATTAGACTATTAGGTTGTTAAATTTATAATTGTTTCACTATTATACTTTCATAAGTAAATAAATTTTTTTTTGAGTTTTTAATTAATAGTTACTACGTAGTAACTTGTTTTTTACATAATCATTTAATAGTTAATTATTATTTTCATTTGATCATATTAGAAGAAAAAAGGCCTAATATTTTCTCTTGCACAAGACTTCCGTTTTTCTAGGACCGGCCCTGATCGCTTATATGGTAAAACCCATTAAAACTTGATAACCCATTTTAAGCTGGATTTGATTCGGAATGGGCCAAGCTCGCAAATTCGAAATATTCAAACAAACCAACGATATTTTAAAGTTTATTAAGTTTTTGAGGAAATGGAACTCGTTTAATTAAAACATTTAATTATGACTTTTGACTACCTTTTATTCATATTTAAAGGAGGGGTAGGAATGAAAAGAAAAAATAGGTATGTTTCCAATAGGACTAATATGGTCCTATTTTGGAATAAAAACATAACAAGTCCTATTTTGGGTTTTTACCATAGTTTTAGTTCTATTTGAAGTAATTTCCGAAATAACTACATATCATTACTATATAATATAACTACATTGTAGTACTAATATTAAAAAAATAGGGGCCCCCAATTTTGGTTGGCCCTGTTCCAGATAACCTATTGAACTTGATAACAAACGGCCCTGCTGCCGGTGCAATTGAAACGTGACGCTTTGCCTGTTCTATAAAGCGGGAAAGGCGTGCTAGACTATTACTAATTGCTTTTGGTGTAGCGGTAAGCAAACGATCTACAAGTAGTATCAAAGCCAAAGGTCACGAGTTCGACCTCCGGCAACAACATGCTGCTCAGTTGTAGGCTGGCAGGTGTTGGCGGGTAGATTGTTGGGTCGCAGGTATGCGGTGTACTCTACGCTTGATCAGAGAATGAGGAGACTTTTTGGCTATAGATTGTCTGAGGAGAATACTTAGGTAGTGGGAGGCTTGGATGTTGGGTTGTTGACCTTTTTTATATCTTAATATAAGCATTTTCTAATAAAAAAATATACAAAAATTGTGAAAAATTTCTGAAAATCAAAGTCAACAACCCGCTAAAATATACATTTTCTGAAAAATTGTATACAAAAAATTATACAAAAATATAATTTAATTTTAAAAATAAATTATATGTTCAACATCTATTTAAAAGGTTTTTAATGTTTTTATTTTCACTTTATTTTTTCAGTTTTGTGATTTTTTATATTTTTATTTTATTTTTTTTAAATTTTATATATTTTTACATATATACTTTTTTATATTATTATTAGATTATTTATTCAAATTTATACTCCGTATGATTTTTAGTAAGATTTATTAATATTCCTAATGTAATTGTAAAAAAATAACACGCTATTATAGTAGGTCAAATGGTTTGATTAATTGTATTTTAAAAATAGACATACTTATATGATACTTTTTTTAGTATATGAGTTTAAGTGACGAATCAAAAATACAGATTTACTCCCTCCGATCCAAAATAAACTTCACACTTTCCTTTTTGGGTAGGTCCAAAATAAACTTCACACTTCTTCTCTCTTCCTTAATTGAAAAATTATCTACATCAAAACAGTGCAAAACAATGTAATACAGTGCAAAACAGTGTCACAACAGTGTACTCTAGAACGAGTATTTAACTTTTTTTCCAAAAAACAAACAAACAAACTAGTAAACCAAGATTTTGTCTTTTCCGATCACAATGCATACATAACTAGTAAACCTACTAAACTGGGTTGCAGACCTGCAGTTAACCACTGACAACCTAATACCGTGAGCAGTATTATTATAACCCTCAAATCTTAACTAAAAAGTTAAAAAACATAAGTACATTACTTTTTCAATCAATAATCTTGCACAGAAGTCAATTGCACTACTCATGTACTCATGTGTATATTAGGTGCTAGGGATCTATTTCAAGTTTTCCCGTCCTTTTAGTATTATCAAATCGACACTTTTAATTCTTCTACTATGATTTTGACACAATTAGTGGAAGACTAAAAATGTCCCTATTGCAATGATTGAAGGACCTAAAGTGTCACTTTTATAAAAGTCGAAGGACTAAATACGAAAATTTTCAAACACGGATTCCAAAAGTGTCTCTCGCACTATAGTCGATGACTAAAAATGGAAACATAAAAAGTCGAGTACAAAAAGTGTCACTGACATAATAGTCGGAGAGTAAAAGTGGCAAAAACTCCGGCCACAAATTACAAATATGATTACAATAAAGCACATAATGTCACAGATCATTTGTCACTAAATTCCGTACGTAGTATTACCACATACTCCGTACTAAAATACGGAGTATTAAGGGAGAACTATCAAATAAGCCCTCGAACTTTAATAAAAAGTGCAAATAAGCCCTTTTATAGGAGACTTTGTCCAGCCGTCGTCATTTGGGGTGGTTTTAGGTGGAATTTTTTGATGAAATTGTTTGAGTATCTTCTTCATCAAGTCTAGTTTATCCATACCAAATTTCAGCTAAAAATTCATTAGAGAAGACAGTCAAATGATTTTCTGAAATATACTGCACTTTCTAACTACGCAGTTATCTTCAAAAATTCATTTTCCTGCCTTCCCGATTGAATTTTTAGCTGAAATTTGGTATGAGTAAACTAGACTTAATGAACAAGCTGCTCAAAAAATTTCATCAAAACATTCCAGTGGAAACCGCCCCAAATGGCGACAGCCGGACAAAGCCTCCTATAAAAGGGCTTATTTGCACTTTTTATGAAAGTTCGGGGGCTTATTTGATAGTTCTCCCGAGTATTAATGAATCAATATATACTGCACCTGTTCTAACTTCTAATACACAAAATTTTACTCTTTTTTGTAAATAATGTCAAAATAAGGCCAGTTTTGTAGGAAATAGTATTTTTTGACAACTTCAATTCTAGGCAATAGTTATAAATGGCCAGTGATTTTTTTTTACTCTTATTAGTTCATTGTCCAAAAAATTCAAAAGGAATGTAAAAAAGAGAGGTAGAAGTGTTAGAAAATATTGAAAAGATCTAAAATAGCACTAGTTATGTTTTCTTTCCTGAAATGGGATTTATTTAGCCTTATTGAAAGAATACAAGAATAAGAACTTTCTTAATGAAATAATTACATATTTATGACTTAAATAAACATTGTTTACAAAAATGTGACTAGTGATTAGAGTAGTCACTAGTCACATTTTTATTTTATTTTAAACATAGTAACTTATTTTTATTTTATAAACGTAATTTATCATGATACTACAATCTAATACTATCCTCCGTTCCGTTTTAATCGCAACATGTTGAATTTTACATTATTCACATGCTCTACTTTAATTACATTTCACGTTATTATTTTATGAAAATTATTTTTTTTTTTAAAATATTGTTCAGTTCATCTCATTACAAATTTTTAAAATCTGATTTTTAATATTTTTTTTACTAATAGAATTAAGATATAATTACGGTCAAAGACGTGCGTTGACAATTGTGAAATGTTGATCGTTACAACTTAAAACGAAAGGAGGGAGTAACTATTAGTCATATTTTAGTAGCTAAGTCTTATTTTGATAATATTTTTTTTGAAAACCCTCATTTCTTAAAGAGGAGGGCACGAGTGTATTTTACGAATAAATAATAATATGTTTAAATGAAAAAGTTATTAGTTCTTTTTGAGTTGTCTCAAAACGTTAGTTCTTAGGTATCTACCGAAATGTTAACCAAATAGTTTTCACTTTACTATTCTGTATCAGTCAAAGTTTACAAAGTCTTAAAAAACGGAGAGAATATTTTTATTTGTGTTTGATGAATTTTTTCCTAGAAAATTGTGTTTTTTATTAAATATTCGATTGGAGTGGTGCTCAAAACCGTGGGCAAGCCAGACACAACTTGGGGCAAAAGCACTGTAGAGGGGAAATAACGTTTGAATAACTCCATTCCTCTCACCCAGGTGCTCTAATTTAATATAGGCAGTAAATGCATTGGACGCTCCTCGCAACTAATCCAAAGGAAGGTGTAATGTAATTTCCAATCCAAATATCCAACCTTTTTTTTTATTTGATCCAATTTTAATCTAATCATATGATTTAAGAGAGTTAATTGATTGACGTTTGACATGTACAAAGGAACAAAATGAACACCTTCCCAAAATTTACGGAAAAATTCTAAAGGTACACACTTTTTGGTGTACACACTTTTTACATATGTCTGTGTAAGTTTTTTTTTGTTTGTACAGACATAACGTATTTTTACGAGACACTTTATACGTTATGTCTGTACAGACAAAAAAACTTACACAGACATGTGTAAAAAGTGTGTACACCAAAAAGTGTGTACCCCAAGTCCAACTTTATACGTATTTTTGTGTGGAGACCCGTTTTGGCAAATTGATAAGGGCAGGGTGTCCTTCAGGTTTCATGTTTCTCAGTTTCTGTATGTATATGAAGGAATATATTTGTGTAGCAAATAAAAAACGGGATTTGAAGTGGACATTTCGAATCTCGATATACCCCTATCATATATAGTTTGTTAATGTTGGAGGGGCCTATGCTAAGCTAGTGGGCTAAAATTCCACAATCCTTAGGCTGTTAGTCAATTTTTAGCTCTGGATTAGGTGGTCTAATCAAGACATATACCAAGGACCAGATTTTAATCACACTTTGAAACTCCCATTATATGTTTCCCAGGCTATTATTATTTCAATGCATTGTTATAATATCAATTGGCAATTCAACCTATTTGTTTCAAACTTTCAATATTATTTATTTGTTTCCTCCCAATTAATAGCCTAAACCCCTTTCCCCTTGGAACTTTCAGGAAATTTTGCATTTCCCAATTAAGTAAACCTCAGGTTTGCATTTTGCGTCCATGTTCCAAAAGGCATAGTCAGGGCACCGTACTAAAAGGCGGTAAAAGGTTGGAGCCTAGGCGCGTTTAGGCGTGAGACGACGGAGAACACATCACATTATAGAAAGACGTGGAAAAGATGGTCAACTCAAGAGTTGATCACCAAAGAAGTGAAGATGTGTAAGCCTAGGCATCGTTAGGCGTGGAAAGACAGAAGTTTTTTAGATAGAATATTTTTTGCAAAGAAAAAACTGATTAATTTTTTAAAAAAAGTACTTTTATAAACATTTTATTTGTGGAATCTAATACGCAGTATATCATTTTGTATTTGCATTTTTATACATTTAAAAATTATATATATATATATATAAATAAAAATTAGGCTCAATCTTGTATAATATATTTTGGAGTGGTAATTATAAATAGAAATCTAAAACGTCTTTTCACGTTTGAGCTTTGAAAGCTAGAGACTTGGTTTTGAAGCTTTGTGACGTCTCACGTCTTTTAGAACACTGAGTCTCACGAGCATAAATAGAGCTAGATGGGTATATAGTTTTTTTTAAAATAAATCCAAACATAATTTTTTTGTACTAATGTTTAAACAATCACCCCTAGCTGCTCAGGGAATGATGATGTCTCTCGAATCTCTCACTGAAATGCACAAACTAAAAACTCCAAATAGAATAGACGCATTGAGCCATTTGGGCGTGTTTGACGTCTAGCGGATATCAGATAGTAAACGAGTTTTCAATAAAAGATTCAATTAGCGTGTTTTCAAAACATTAAACTCTGAACACCGTTATTTGTGGCGTTTCAGCAATTCCGTCCAATATATTAGGGTCGAAAAACTATTTACTAAACAACATTTGCATATATTGAAGCACCACATGAACATCTCGTCATGTAAAACATCCAATTCCAACTTCGCACCCTATACCCCACGGTGGTGGCACAAAAGATATTAAGAACATGATGGCAAGATTGTTGTGCTATTAATAATTTATTTATTTGTTTTCAATGGTTTGTACAACTAAAATACAGCATTCTGACTCAACGTACCTGCTCGTCTCACTTTCACTTCTTCCTTGTCCTATTTTATCGTATTATGTACTACATCCGTCCCGAAATAATTGTCCTACTTTGACCTTCACATAGATTAAGAAAATTAAGTTGACTTCACACTGTAGCGACACTGTTTGACACTATAGCGACATTGTTTGGCACTATAACGACACTTTTTTGCACTGTTTGACATTGCTTTGTATAGATTTATTTACCAAATAAGGAAAGTTTCAAAGTAGGACAATTATTTTGGGACATCCATTTTGGAAAAACAGAACATTTATTTCGGGACGCAGGGAGTAGCTCTTTTTGTTTTTCCGTGTTAAATAAAAATCTAACCGCCCTTTAACTAGTAAATAAAATCTTACTCTTTGAGTGAGATATACGCAAGTGACTTCCCAACCTCCTGTCTCAAGGAATCTATAATATTACAATGTGCATGATGTATACAAAAAAATGCATTCATAACATTATCTCTACTTTCCGCGGTCTTTTGGATTTTTGGTAAGTTTTTTCAATAATGTAAATCACAATATCTAAATTTAGACATTGTATTTGACGTTGTGAAGAAACGCATACCAACAACATAATAACCATTAAAATAAGGAGAAAGATATTCTACTTATTAATATGTATATATTTATTTCCTCTCGTATCACGTATGCACCGTCCACGTTTTTGTATTATTTCCCATAATAGCGCCTGAGATTAATTTATTTATATCTCATGTACCAAATTGGCTTTTAGGTTGCAGCATATGCACCAAACTTTGCAAATTGTACTGTGAAATCTGCACTTTTCTCACATGTGCTCTCATGTGTAAAACTACATGGTTTTATGTCAAAAACGTTTGTCACAACCAAGAATTTAATCATGTTTCTTCTCTTCTTCATCTTCAACTCAATTAACAACTACACTTTTATTAAACTAAAATAGAAAATCATACTTCCTCTATTCTCTTTTAATTGCAACAGTCAACATTTCACGTTTGTCAACGCACAAGTTTGACCATTAATATCTTTCCTTCCTTATTAGTAAAAAAATCAAAAAATTCTCATTTTCAAAATTTAGAATGAGAACAATTTAACAATATTTTTAAAAAATTTAATTTGTAATACATTAATTAATAAAATATAGTCAAAGTAGAATATGTGAACAGTGCAAAAAGTCCAATATTGCAATTAAAAGAGAACGGAGGTAGTATTTGTTTTTTTTACCATGCTTCAATTCTTCTTAAAGCTCTACCTTATGTTTTCCAGTTTGTTTAGTGTATATGTATATATTATGTCCAACAAAGTTTAGCATGTTTCATAAGTTATATACATAGGGTATGTTTGGCACAACTAGCTGAAAAGATATTTTTATGAGCTTTTTAGTAACTGTTAGCTTTTAGTGACTGAAAATATCTTAAAAAGAAAAGGCAATAGCTGTTTGGTAAAAAGCCGACTGTTTGATTTAGCTCTGTTTGGTATACAAGCTGTTAGGACTAATTAATGCTAGAAGCTACGGACTTATCTGAGATGCTACTCACCGTAGCATCTCAAAAAAATCTTTTATTTTTGTAAAAGCTCTTAAAAATTGACGTAGCAAACATATAACTAGAAGGTTTTTTTTTTTTAAATAGTACAAAAGCTAGAAGGTAAGAACTTATATCCGCCAAACATAGCCATAGTATATACCAAACCCTTACCTTTTGTATCATTATAGTATACGTAGTACATAGTATTACATTTGCAAGTTAATCACACGTTTTTAAAGCATGCTAAAAAGTATTAGCAATGTAAACTGTCACATTTACACCAAATATACGACATTTTTTATATTAATTAATATCTCAATATCTCTTACACGTTGTTTAATGAAATGATGGCATAGATATTATTCCCACACTTTCAAAAGGCAAATATATGAGCGGTTTTTAATTTTCCAGAAATCTGACTTCTTTCAACCACTCTTTTCCGTCTCCATCCTGCTCACATAACAAAGACCCTCCTGCGCACATAACAGAGAGCTTCTCTCTTCTACCATGTCCATCCCAGAAATCAACGATGGTGATGACCGGTGCCGACCACGTCACAGCTAGACTCGCCGCCAACTCTATCTTCGTCGCAGCCAAGCTCGCCGCCAACACTGCCTTCATCTCAGCCCGGCTCGCCGCCACGCTACCTTCGTCACAGCCAGGATCACCGCCGATGTCTTCGTCACTGTTAATCCCCGGCGCCGTTTTCTTCGTCGAGGTCTGCACTCTTCTTCTTCACCTTACTATGGCCGAAATCGGTGGAGATGAACAGATCTAGATCTGTTCGGAAACGATCCGCATATCTGCAACCATCGTCGATCCTGCGGCTAGAGTTTGGCTACAAGTCTGACGGCTAGGGTTTCTGAGGCGGCAGATTGGTGCGACGGCTTGGCGGCATAGATTGGGGGGTTGAGCAGATGAAATGGCGGGCTGTGCTGGTTGAAGGGCTATGGGGGTGGTGGTGTTGGGAACCAATTGTGTAGGGACTTGTGGTGGTGCAGGGGTTGTTGCGGGCGGGTTAATCTGTGCTGGTCGGCCTTCCGAGTGGTGGTGGTTGCCGGATAACTGGTGCGAGGTTGGATAGGGACAGTTCAGGGGTTGGGCTGGGGGTGGGAGATAGGGGTTTGGGTGGTTGTGATGTGGGGTGGGGGTGGGGTAGGGAGCTGGGTGGGATCTGGTGCATATGGCAGAGGTGGGCAGGGATTGTGGCTAGGTGGGGGTTTGGTCTGTGCATAGGGGGCGCGACATGAGCAGAGGTGGTGGCTCGGGACTGTTGGGTTGCTGTTGGTGCGAGGTCGCCGAAAAAGAAGCCGGAAAATTTCATGGTGGTTGCGTCAATGTGGCGGCGTCACTATGGCAACAGTGAGACGGGCGGCGACTATTGTGACACGGGCGGTGGCCGCAGTGACATGGGCGGTGGCCTCAATGACATGAGGGGGCAGTGACACGGGCGGTGGCCACCGTGACACGTGGGTGGCCACCGTGACACGGGCGGTGGCCACCATGACACGGGCGGTGGCGGTAGTGGCATTTGATAGTGACATTAAAACAGAATAGTGATATTAAAATATGGGAATGACATTAATATGACCTTTTTGATCACTTTTTTGCCCCTTTTTAAAAGTGCTCATTTTTTTTGGTAATTGGTTCAAAATTAGTGATATTCAAATAAAAACCCTTGTTTAATTTATACATAGTATGTATTTAGATCTTTTGTAATTAGGGGAGAGCACGGGTCAGGTTCGGGTCGGGCGGTTTGAAAAACCCAAGGCCCTATCGGGTATCGGGTGACCTGATTGGATACCCGATCCTATGCATTTAAAATAAAATAAAATCGGGTTTTTAAGTTTCGGGTTTATGTCGGGTGCGGGTCGGGTTTCGGGTTAAATAGGGTTACAAAATTAGCCAAAAAAATCAGACTTTAAATACAATTTGAACTTTGATGTTTACAATCAAACCATACCGAGTTTAAGTCCAAAAAAGATAACAAAATGAAATGGGACTAAGTTTACACATTACAATGTTTTAAACTTTAAAGTACAAACTTATAAATGTTACAACTTTAGAAGTTGCCATTCAAAATTCCCAAACAGCAAAATCATAAGTTCCCACTTCACAGTTCACACTTGAGTAATTGAGTAGTAGAGTACTTCAGTACTTGATAACTTGACCAATTGTCCACTTCCCAGCTTTAACATGCCAAAACATCACAAGTTGATGACCTATTTACCTAGATACAACATAGAATACATAAACAAATATCAAATTCACAAAGCATTGAAGTATACAATGAAAAAATACTTAGAATGAGCTATTTTTTGAAAATCAGAACTTCCCAATTCCCAAATGACTATAGAAGACAATGAGATGACTCAGAATGCTTATTATCATACATAAAGGATAGGGGGAATCCGCTACCATTTCAGTAATCACTTAAGAACTGAAAGAGCAATACCTACCCTGAACCCCTTAGATTCAGTAATGAGTGGAAGCTTCATCATTGCCATATATATTACTTAATTTATCATATATATCAGACTGATATGTTATAATAGGGTCACAAGTTGAAAGTGAAAACTCTAAACCCTGGAAACATTCATCACAGCCAAATGTGTGTTCATATCATCATAGGTATGAACTGTAACATAAAAGTGATTTACCATGCAAGCTTTCCAAAGGACCAAGGGACAAACGGATAAGGGGCCAATAACATTGTACCAAGTGGGCACTGGAATGAGTGGAATCTTAATTCCATCATAGTAGTTCACTAGTTCTTTCCAGTTCCACAACGAGGCATCATAGTCAGATAATCAAATATTCAAATTCATTATGAAATGCTTCACGAATTAATTCCAAAAATTAGCAATGCAAACTAAAAGTGTACACTCAATGGGCCATTAGAGGATCCAGTAGCCCCAGTAGCAGCATTACCAAGATTTACATCTGTTAATTCTGTAAAACAAAGAAATAGCAGTGTTAGAAATGAAAAATGAAAACATTCTATTACAAACTAGGTTTAAATAAACAAAAAAGGCATAACAGTACTACCTTTTTCTAATCTGTCCACATCATCCATGTTTTCTTCAACTGAAATAGGTTGGTTAGCCATTCTCAACCAATCTTGTGCACAGATAAGGGCTTCCACAATTTTGGGACTTAAAGAACTTCTAAAACAGTCCAAAACCCTACCACTGGTACTGAATGTGGACTCAGAAGCCACTGTGGAGATTGAAATACCAAGTACATCTCTAGCGATCTTAGATAGAATAAGAAATCTTTCACTATTTAACTTCCACCATCTCAGTATATCAAAGTCCATATCTTTCTCAATTATTGACTCTTCAAGATATATATCAAGTTCAGTTTTTTTAACTCCTAACTGACCATTCTCTAGTTTCTTTTTTTAACTCAGCCTTAAATCTTGACACTGACCTGTGCTCAGCATTATTGACTTCCACAGATGCAACACTATGTGAACTAGAATTAGAAGCTCCACCAACACAATCAGAGTATGTAACAACATAATCAGCATATAATTCAATGAGGCCAGACTTCACTTTGGCATAAAACAAGGCACCATTTTTTTCACCATATAAAGCATTGAGCTGAAATGGCATATACTCATACTTGTCCCTAGGGTCTAAAACATTATCAAAGAAGATCAAGGATTTCATTTTTTCAGGATCACCCCAGTACTTGTCCTACTTTGCTTTCATAGTAGTCCCCATTGCACTGACAGAAACAGATGGAGAGGCAACCATGTCTTTTAGGACAAGGAACAAATAAGATATTTCAGAAAAAAGGTATTGGAAGTAACATAGAGTGCGCCAGAAACTCTAAGATTCAATTCATAAATTTTTTGTAAAATGGTCACAAAAGTTTCAACTGCAATCCAGTCTAAAACATCAAGAATGTCACTACCCAAATCAGTGCCAAATGCACTCTCATTCTCCTCATACGCTTCAAACACTTTCTCATTAGAAATAACAGATTTAAGCATCAGGTAAGTGGAATTCCACCTAGTTGGAACATCCAGGTGCAGACCACACTTAGCTTCCACTCCTATCAAGTTAGATATACCTTTGAACTTCTGCAGTCTAGCAGGTGAGTTCCTAACATACTTAACAAATAAAGATATGTTCACACTTTCAGGAGTTTGACCTTCCAACTATGCACATAATATTAGGGCAGCTTCCACTCATCATCAATTCATCATACATGATAGGCAACAGATCACACATTCATAAACAAGCAATAGTTTATGTCATATAGTTAAGATTACACCTCAAGTAACACCATACATGATACACTAAGTCTGGAACAATCAGCAAGCTGATCTACAGAAGGATAATATGCATTGTGCATAATCACTTCTCTACAGACTTGGAAGAAACCAGTCAACTCTCATTACTCCTTTGAGTACAAGAGTAAAAAAAGACTTCTTCATCAACAATCAGTACATAAGTGCAGTTATCTACAAATAGGCAACACAATAGACATTCAGAAATGAGAAATAGGCAACCCATTCAGTCATTCACATCATAAGCTTCCACATGATAAGTGATCAGATATCATTGTACATTCAGAAAACAAGTAACCAAATAACCAATTCATGTTGACATGTCTAGGTATAAGACAAATAATAATATCATACCAGGGTGGCTTCCACTCATGACTCATCATCAATTCATCATAGTATATTAGTATTATGGGCAACACATTGCAGATTAAAACAATAATACATCATAACCAAAACAGATTATTGACATTGTACATTCAGAATTCAGAAAACTCTCAAGGTGAACACCAAATCACTTAATAAATTGTAATGACGTTTATATAAAACGTAGCATGAGTTATACTTACATATTTTCACATTCTTAGCTATCACTTCTCGTTTATCCGCACAATTACATGCTAGATGATCCCGTTTTGAACACTCATTAACAATGGCAGAGCCAGAAAAATGGGTCAGGGGGTCGAAACTCAACCTATATACAGAATGAAAATGATTGATTGTTTTTAAAAATGTCCGAGTTGAATATTTTATATGCAATTTAGATAAATAGGCACTCGTGGCAATAAGATAGATTGTCTTTGCTCTATTTTTTAGCTGTGTCACGTAAGTATTGAGAGAATTATACCCTGTTTTTTAGTCGTATGCATCCAATTTCGCTGATTTTACGTTTAGATAGTGCTGATTTTTCAGAAGTCATAACTTTTTAGTCGTACGGAGTTACGGGGGCTGATAAGTCCGTATTTAGACACGCATTTGATGCGTTTTGAGATTGGCTTTTGATGGTTTTCCTAGCTTTAAGGTGTTACAAGTCTCAATTTTAGCTCAAATTATGTTTAACAAGCGTTGGTTCGAGTTTTGTGTCATTTGGAGTCAAAATGAGGATTTTAGAGTTCGGCACCAGCGCTTGAGAAGAAATCAGGATGAGTTGAGAAGCATTAGAGTTTTGTGTCATTTGGAGTCAAAATGAGGATTTGGAGGTTCACGATGAAGTTTTGACGACAAAAGAGCTCTAGGAATGGCTACGGGGTCAAAATAAGATGAATGGAGCTTGAAATCGGCAATCAGGATGACCTTCTGTCAATCGTTCAAGCATATCTCTTTGTAGAAACATTAAATGTACACGATTCAAAGTCGATATGAAAGAAAACTTCAAGGGATACAAATCATATGAATACACCATTGCGAGAATCTGAAGGGAAGAAGGTGAAAACAGATGAAGAAGTCAGATGATCCCTGTTGCGATTTCAGAATGAGACCTTCCATCATTTTGATCATATCTCCTGATTAGGTGATTCAAATCCAATTCCGCAAGTTGTGGTTTATAGAGGATTTCATTATCTACAACTTTCATGAAGGAAGCATTTCCAAATTCGGAATTTAAGTAGACACGGTCGTGCCTTCAAAGTTAAGCACGATCGTGCTTGAAGAAGAAATACGAGAAGTTACTGGAACCCAGACACGGTCGTGCCTGGCAGGCAGGCATGCCGTGCCTGAAGAGAAACGAGGAACGAGCTACTCGAGGCCAGGCATGGTCGTGCCTGGCAGTTAGGCACGCCGTGCCTGGACGCGTTTAAACGGAATGCTTCCGTAGGCACGGTCGCAGGCACGGTCGTGCATGGCGCCGTGCCTAACCCCGTTTTGTCCTAATTCAGCCCAAATTACCTTGTTTCCTATAAATATCACCCCCATAACCCTAATAAGGGGGGATGGACTTTAGAGAGTTGACTAAGGACAAAAATTAGAGAGCTTTTCAGCCAGGTTTTTCAATTCCTTAACATTCTTTGTAAGTTTATACTTTTTGATTAATGACAATTAATTCTATTCTTCCCAATTCCGTTGATTCTTCAATTATGAATTGCGAGTAGTTTTAATTAGGGATTTTGGGTTGATGAAGGGGTTTATCATGATGTATGGCTAGTTTCTTGATGGTTTGATTACATGAATGTCATTTAATTTGTGTTTGAATAATTTAATTGTTATCTTTTGTAATCTGGAACCGCGGCTAGAATTACAATTGCACATAGAATAAATTAAGAGAGATCTAGTTTATTGTAGGACACATTCACACACACTTAATCGTTCGCTAAGAGATTAGTAGCGATTAAGGGGCCGTAAGCTCGTTCGTCTTGGCAATAATTTAGGATCCTGTCGCATGAGAGATCAGCCTGGTCCCCTAAATTATAGTACTCTACGTCGCGAGAGCGGTAAGAACTTAGTATTGATTAGCTAGGCTCAATTAAATTAAATTCATGTAATTAAGCCTGATCTGCCAGAAATCTGATTACCTTGGAATCAATCCCTGTTCCCTTCGTCGTTAATTAAGAAGAACCCAAATATTTACTTTTATTCGCTCATTCGCATTAGTTTAGTTTCAATTCAACCAATCAATCACACACGACGTATTTATTTAATTTTATTTCTTTTTAGTCGCTGAATTTAGTTAATCTTTAATTCCCTTTTGTCCGCCCCTGTGGAGACGATACTCGTACTTTCACCACTATTTTATAATCTTTTTAAGTGCGAGAAAACTCACATCAGGGGCCATAATATATCAAATCGAAGATATTTCAGAGCTCTATACTCTCAAACTTTCAGAGGGGTCGGCTCACCACCCTGATCCCCTTGGCTCCGCCCCTGCTCATTAACCCATATTGGGATAATTAAACTAGTACTCCCATTAATTAAGATTTAAGAACGTTAGAACCGTAGAAATAATGAATGGCGACGAGGTAAAAAGCAGAGTTCTTCAAAGTTGAATAGAGAGAATTCCCTATATAGGAGTAAAAAAGTTTTGAAATTCCAAAATAGGAATATCATGTTTTTTATTCCCTAAATAGGAATAAATTTCTGCCAAACATGGCATTACTAGGCTTTAAATATGGCATTTTCTTCCAAACTTGGCAGATTACTGCTGTTCAGGAAATAAAAAACATGATACTCCTATTTTGAAATTTCAAAATGTTTTTGCTCCTATTTAGAGCAATTTCTATTCAAACAGTTCCATTAGGCTTTCTTATCTTGTTTATAACAATTGAGTCGCACATTTTATAATCCCTCAACCGTACGGAGGATGATTTATAAACTATAAAGCATGCATAAACAATAATGAATTGATATAAAAGATGTTTCTTTTAGACCGAAATTTGCCGATATGTCTTGGCCTGTTTCAGTCTGGTTAGATCTGATCTGCTCTGGTCTAGTAATGTCTGGTCCCTGTGTATTATAATTATCCAATTAGTCTGATCTGGTCTTTTTAACTCTATTCTGATCTGATATGGTATGTTTAAGTTGGGTCTGGTATGGTTTGATATGGTTTGAGACTCAAAACAGTCCAAAAAAATATATCCAAAATCAGACACTAAACATTACTGTTTAACATTTGGTAAACATTAAAAGTGTAAACTAGGAGTCTTAAGTTTTAACATTAAGTATGTTTTTACTTGAACTGTTTTCAGTCCCATATCAGATTTGACCAAATCAGACCAGACGTGACCAGAATAGACCAAACCAGATCTGGACAACTATAAAATACACAGAGATCGGACATTTACCGAATAAGACCGGATCAGAAAATCCTGTCCAAGTAAAAGAGATATCTACATATTTTTGTACACTTTTTATAACATTGAATTCTAATACTCCGTAGAATTTAAATTGAAGTATATACACCACCATGAAAAAATCGATAACCGTATGAGCACAAAAAATTAGAACTAACTATTAAAAGAAGATGCATTACCAAATATACATTTAGATCCGCCTAAGAAGTATGAAATAAATTATTAAATTCTCAATTTGTCGTGAAAAAGGAAAGGAATGTAATGTTAATTGAAGAATAAAAATGGTCCCCGAATTTTCAACTGGAGGATATACGCCTAATCTTTGTTATGGAAAAGAAGATGAGATTGTTCACTTGCTACAAGTTCACACCGAATTGATCGAGTCAATTCTACCGAGGGGCTCCTACTTTATGTCTCTGGTGGGACAAAGAAGACAGAGGCAATTGGCTGCACGACCCAAACCAAAATGTTTGTCAAATCACACACTTTTATATGGATTAATATACTCCTTTTCTCAATCTCTTTATCAAAAGAAATATTCTCAATAACATTTAAAAATACCATACCCAAATTTTAAATTCTCTATATAACTATTGAATTTAATTCCTTAATTTTTAATCACACGTAAGTTTTAATACCATGCACGGACATTAATAATGCAATTGAAAGTAAGTGCTTTTATATAACAAAGTATCAACTATTTTATCGAGTGCCATGATTGGTCGCACAGGATTTGATCAATAAGTTGATATACATTTTGCAACAATTCGATGTGAAAATGCTTTTTTACATGGTTATTTCACTAAGAATACTATATTTGCCAACATTCAGGTTTGTACATACCTCTTACCCTTACCATACATATCGTCTGCACAAAGCCTTGTATGATCTCAAACAAGCTCCTCACGTTTGGTCTCATCATTTCGGTGGATTCTTACTCTAACACGACTTCAAGTCTATTCAGATATTTCCTGATTATTTGTGTTCTGTTATCCTTCATTTTTTGTCTATATTCTTTTTATGATGATCAAATCATTATCAACGGTAATTCCAAGTCATTTGCCTCTACCTTTATTTATGTCATCTCAATGTCTCATCTACAAATTTCCATTGTCTTATAACTAGCATTCAAGTGAGTGTAGTCAAACGAGATCTCAGTCTTAGAATTATTTTCTTTTTTTCTCTTTTTTTGGCATCAATTTCTGACGCTCCCACGAATGACATAAGTTTTTTTCAAGCTCAAGCCCATGTATCGGATACCATACAGTTGAGCACAGTTGACTTTCTTCAAGTTGCATGGATTTTTGGAAACCTAAGCCTTCCTTGAGGTTGTAGAAAGTGGTCTCTTCTGGCTAGCTTAGGAAAATTGTTAAATCTATTTGACCCCTCTTAATAAGTAATTCCTCTAACTCATTGATCTTAGAATATAATTTGCAACTTCATTTTAAATATTTTCAAAAGAATTTGCTATTGTGATATGCTCACGTTCAAAAGCTTTCAATTGCTTAGTTTAGTCACATGCTCATGCTTCTGAGTTTTCTAATTTTGAATTAAGGGTTTTGTTCTCATTTTGTATGTTGGTTAAATGAATCATGGGTAAGATTGTTCGATTAAGTGTTTTCTAAGGACGCTTTCATTATTGGCTAGGCCGGCTTCTAATTCCTTAATAATTATATGTTCATCACTCAAGGAAGTGGTTACCCTCAACTCATCATTTGGAAATTCAGCACATTGGATATCACACAATGTTGATGAGCTAGATGAGACATCCATTGTTGATTTTGGATAAGTGTTAGGTTCCCTAGATTTTGATGATTAATATGTATTGTTTTCATGATGCCACCCCTTTTTATATTATTCCTGTATTAGACTAGATCTCTACTTTGTTCTACTCTGTTAATTGTAATGTGCTCCAATACTATAAAGTACTCAACAAGAACAAAAAGTACTAAAAAGAGAAGAAATGTAGCATAAAACAAAAGGAAAAGAAACAAAAAGAAAAAGTATGAAAAGATTCAACTGAAACCCTCGTGAAATCGGATGCAATCTGAAAGACCTTCTGATGGCTTTCTATTATGGTCGCACCAGAAGACCTTCTGTATTCTGGTCACACCAGAACAGGTCTTCTGATAACACCAAAACAAAAGACCTCGAAGTATTCTGATCAAAGCAGCGAAATCTACTACTCTTCTCTTAGCACAAAAACAATTAAACAAAAGACCAACTTGCAGTCAAAATGACAAAAAGAATAGAAAGTAATTTTATAAGAAATTGTATCACATTATTTCTTATAAATTATTTTACTAAAAGCAAGTGATTTTATTGTAAGGAAGCAATGAACAACACTCGACTTAATACTGATTTTCTACGAGCTAAAGATAAATCATCTTTATCTTTACCTTCAAATGAGGAATCAAGTTGAGTGAAGATATTTGATCCGTGTCACAAGAAGACAAGAATCAACCATGCTCCCTCAGTCAAGTGGAATAAAGCAAGTAGATCAAGCAACGGTCAAGATTGAACTCATCATCCAACGAACGAGATTCAACAAC
The DNA here is from genome assembly GCA_945859875.1 of Cuscuta europaea. Lineage (NCBI taxonomy): Eukaryota > Viridiplantae > Streptophyta > Magnoliopsida > Solanales > Convolvulaceae > Cuscuta > Cuscuta europaea. Next base: position 42,474,393 of record CAMAPE010000005.1, on the reverse strand, counting down.
AGAGTCTATAAATACAGAAGGAGTGCGGGAAGACCAAGTGTGGTACCTAGTGGAACCAAGTGGTTAACCAAGAAAGGAACCAAGTGGAATTGAAGGGAACCAAGACTCACATGAACACATCGAGCAAGCTGATTCCCCTTCACCACTTCGGTTTCCACCCCACTCATCTACAACTCTTAGAATAGCTTATAATTCATACACATCTATAAAGCTTAGATTAGTTGGTAGTTTAGTTTAAACCCATGTAACTAGACTAATGTTAAAACATTCTAGAGGGCTTTGTGATCAAATCCAGAAGGTGTGAAGGGTAAGGACATGAGTAGCTTTTGGCAAGTCAATGCCATTAGTGAAAAACCTTGGAGGACCTGAGTATCTCTTGGCAAGTCAATGCCATTAGTGAAAAACCTTGGAGGACCTGAGTAGGTCTTGGCAAGTCAATGCCATTAGTGAAAAATCTTGGAGAACTGAGTAGTTTGGAACGGTGTTTAAGTTCCTTGTGAAAAACCTCACAATCTACGCCTGGGCCAAGGGTAGATTGGACACTAAATGTAATGGGATATTCATTTAGTGGAAATCCATCTGAAATAGGTTGGGACTGGATGTAAGAGGATTACACCACTTCTGAACTAGGATATATCTTGTGTACCTTTTATATTCAGCACCCAACACACACTTCAGTTCTAACTCACCTTTCAACTTTCCCTGCGAAATAGCTTGCTCATTCACTATCCAAAAAACTGTCCAAAGTTTTCTTTGAATCAAACTCCTTGTTTCTATTCATCAAAGAGATCTATTTTAATAGGTCTAAATCCTTCATACATATGTGTTTTGTCTATTGACAAAAGTCAAGCAATGTCCAAGGTCATAGATCCTCTTTATGCCTTGAATATTGACTAAGTAGCTAAATCAGCAGCCTGCTACTAAAGGGTCGAGCAGTTATCTCCTGAAGTCAGCAGCCAGCTCCTGAGAAATTCAGCATCCAGCTCCTACTATTTGTAGCCTGCTCCTGAAGGATTCAGCAGTGAGCTCCTTGAGCCAGCTGATTCTGACAAACACATCTGCACTCTGTCTATCCATCTCTCACACAACTAAAAGGATAATAACTTTTGTTACTATAAAGTGTCACACTCTTGAGGTCAAGACTTCCACTGTAGGTTTCAATATCTTCCAAAAGATATTGGAACTCATTCTGTTAGAGAGAAAATGGTTGGAAAAATAAAAGATTTTAAAAGTTTATTCACCCCCCCCCCCTCTAGACTTTTAGTTCACCAGAGACCATCAATAAGGATCGTTGACATGAGGTTGATTGAATTACCTCCAAGTTTCTGAACCTTCAGAGTGTAGCTTTGAGCAGCTTGACCTTTGGTTTGACTTGGAAGAAATGAACGAATTTGTCTCAGTTTTGACTTTGACCTTGGTGATTGACAATGTTTTTCGAAAGACGGAAGAAATCTTTGTCAAGGAGGGAAAGTGAGGGCACATGAGATGCAGTCTTGGGAGTCTTTGTAGTTCTTCTTTTCCCATTTACGAAAAGGTTGTAACGGCCTAAATCAGATCGCCGAGTCAACAGTGAAGACGTTTGCAAATATTGAGTTCGAGAGGCTAAGTTCAAAAATTGAAGCTCGAGAAGTGGAGCTCGAGAATTGAGTTCAAACTTTGATCACGAGATCCCGAGTTCAAACTTTGAGCTCCAGATCCCAAGTTCGAACTTTGAGCTCAGAAACCTAGAGTTCGAGCTTTGAGCTCAGAAACGTGAAGTTCGAACTATGAGCTCAAAAATGAAGCTCCAAGTTTGACCTTGAGAACTAAAGCTCTAACTTTGACCTCCAAACGGAAGCTCGAACTTTGACCTCGAAACTAAAGCTCGAGCTTTGACCTTGAAAACTAAAGCATGAACTTTGGCCTCGAAACTGCAGCTCGAACTCCAAGACTTCAAGAAAGTCTTCTTCGTAGAACCTAGTTCTATGAATACAAAGAATTCTTCAGCAACAAGATTTCAGGCCTTTTTGTATCAAATTTTTATCTAGATCTTTAAGAAATCACATAATATTATCCATTGCATGTTGATCAAACTAAAATTCACAACAAATATAATGAGATTTTTGAGTCAAAAATCACAGAACATTCAACGTGTTTCACACTTCCGCTCTAATACCAATTGTAAAATACGTTTTAAAAATCAAATGAAGAATTGAATATCTAGAAAAGGAATACAACTCTGATTCAATACGACAATAATAGTGAACGTCAATACAAAGTATGAAGGAAGCTGCTCTCTAACTTTTGTTTAACCCGATAGGTAAACCACCAAAATCAGTGGGGCAAACTCCGAGGAACGTTTGCCGGATTTTATTGAAATATTATCAATACAGAATGTGAGGGGGATCGAACCTTAACCTCAGAAAGGGCATCCCCTTTCAGCTGAAAGAAAAACATAAAAAAAATGAGGGGGACCGAACCTTAACTTCAGAAACGACATCCCCTTTCAGCTGCTCTCTAACTTCTCTCTAGCGTAGAATGTATGAAAGTCTAGTGTGATAGCTACGATTCTTATGATGCCCAGGGTTACGGGTCTCAACCTCCAAACTTTATAGGCCTGTAGGTTGAGCCCATTTATAATAGGAGTGCATACTAGCTACATGGGTTGACATACAAAATTGACCCATATAAAGTATATAAATTAATAACAACACAAATACAAATATAAGTACTATGATTGGACACCATAAATATTCCCCAACACACATCGAAATTGATTATTAGTTTGTTCGTTAATGAATGGCGCATGAAGACTTTGATGTTCATTACATATTTACATTCCTTCACAACTTCAAGTTGCAGATATTTCACTAAAAGATCTGAGTTCCTAACCGTGTTCGCTTTTAAAACCCAAACTTTGTGGAACATAGTTTGCTAAAACCAATTAATATAAAACTTGTTAAACTTTTTTTATTTTTGAAAATAAAACGTGTAATCCCATATATTTATAAAGTTTCCTGATATAATTGCATTATCAAGTAAAAGAATTAAATATATTCATTAAATACGAAATTTTCACTAATTGATTATACTAATACAGATTATTTGACACGTAATCCTTATCCAACCGAAGCGTCAGATTTCAATCCTGTTTGAACTGTTTTCTCTCTACGAATCGATTTATGAGATAATTATGGAATGGAGTTAATTCTGACCAAAAGCAGATTTTAGTTAAGGCCCGAGTTTATGTAGATAGTTGGGGGTTGACGCAGAAAGATGTGGGCGAGCAATGCAACCAGGGTAAGGCTGCTTCTTCGGTTTGGAGAAAAACCTTCTTCTGGTAGACTCAAGGTAAATGTGGATGCGGCAGTAAGAAACAAGCTATCAGGTCTTGGTTGGATTGTTAGAAATGATTCTGGGGACTTTGTTGCAGGGGTTTCTAAGGTTTGGCAGGGTATATTGTCGCCGCTGGAAGCGGAGTTGATTGGTATTCGTGAAGCTTTGAGCTGGGTCAAAGGCAAAGGTTGGGATTTTGTGGATGTGGAGTCGGATTCCTTGGGGGCTGTTTCGGAGGCTCTGCAGGAATCGAGTATTTCTTTAGCAAGGATTATTGGTGGTGACATTCGAGAGATTATGTCGTGCTTTACCGACAACTCTTTTTCTCACGTTAAACGATAAGCGAATAGGGCGGCTCACGAGTTGACTAAAGCTGCATGTTCTTTGTCTGATTGTATTTGTTGGAATGGTTTTTCTCCTAGTTTTATTTCTCATGTACTAAACATTGATTCCATGAATGAAAGTTAAATTTTCCCTTTTCAAAAAAAAAACTACTCCCTTCGGTCCTAAATAAAGTTCACACTTTCCTTTTTAGGCTGGTCCAAAATAAAGTTCACACTTCTTCTCCCTTCCTTATTTGGCAAATTATTTACATCAAAACAGTGCAAAACAGTGCCAAATAACGCCAAACAGTGTCACAACAGTGTACTCTAAAGTAAAGTCAAATTTATTTCCTTAATTTGTGTGAAGTCAAACACTGAACTTTATTTAGAACCGGAGAGAGTATTACATTGGACATTGTGAAGTTACATTTAGGTGTTAAATAAGAAATGTAAAAGTTTTGCAGCAGACACAAAACTAAAAAGTACTTCAATTTGAAAAATGGTAAAATTTATGGTACAAAAAAAAGAAAGTTAATAAAGTTCAACAAATCACAAGCACCGTAAAATAGGTTCAGTAAGTTATAATCAAAATTTTAAAAGTGAACAAAATTATGGGTAAATCTCCTCTTGAGTCTTGATTTTCACGTATTATTGTAATATTTTTATAATCATGTACTCCGTATGAGGGGCGGAGCCAAGGGGAGGTCAATGTGGTCAACCGACCACGCTGAAAGTTTGAGAGTATAGAGCTCTGAAATATCTTCGATTTGATGTATTATGATCCCAGTAACTCATTACAAGTAAAAAGTTATGACTTCTGGAAAATCAGCACTATCTAAACATAAAATCAACACTATCTAAACATAAAATAAGCACAATTTGATGAATACTATCGAATATTTTCCCAAATTTAAAAAATAGTTATAATTCACTAAATACCTACGTGACATGATTCTGAAACAGAGCAAAGAAAATCTATCTTATTGCTACGAGTGTCTATTTATGTAAACTGCATATGAAATATTCAACTCGAACATTGTTTAAATATTCGACCTTCCTGATCACTTCTCCGTATTATTGTTATTAGCGGGTGATTGCAATGTATTAATTTGCCCATATTTGCTTTGGGAAATAAATCCGCTTGAATTGGTTTGTTTGCTTTTCAATCATGAGACATTCAAGTACAACATCATCAATATAGGTCGAGGTGTGAACCCCACCAATACTCCGTACTTCGTATCATTTAACCCATTATTTGTTCATTTCTTAATGTAAATGGATATTTACTTTTTTAGTCACAGTATATTTATTTTTTAGGAAAATTATTCATATCCTAGGTAACGTTCAGATTCACTTGTGTTAAATGCCCCCAAAACGATCTGATTTGATAAATATCATACCTCGTCTCATGCGATTGATAATTATAAACAGCTCAAAATAAAATATTGGGAAATTGTCCAAAACAGGAACAAAAGATTTGAAATTCCAAAAATAGAATTAATACGGAGTATGTTTTTCTTCCCGAAATAGAAGTTGTTACTGAAAAATAGTGTCATGATTGAAAAATAATGACATTAATTAATTATAATAAATATTGTCTTGTTAATGCACTGTACTGCAATTATTTGACAGTCACACCTACAAGATAAAATTAAATATTGCTATGTTAGTCTCATTTCGGAAACAAAAACATAATAATCTTATTTTACTGCCATGTTAGAGCATCTTCAATCCTAAAACGTTAGAGCATCTTCAATCCTAAAACGTTAACTGTGCATACGTGCCATGAGAGATAAACAATGAAAAACAATAAATACAATATCTCTCTTTATTTGAAGGATCTTATATCATTTTGGTAAGTCTTTCTTCACAATTTCTAGATGTAGACATTGTGGTTGACATTGCAGGGAAAAACTTACCAAAAACACATAAGACCGTGGAAAGACGAAGAGAGGAATGTCATAAAATCAATCTTTTGTGTCTATCTCTCACATGTCACATGTGCACTGTGCACATTGTAGCATTGAAGATGCTCTTAGTCTCATTTCAGAAATGAAAACATAATAATCTTATTTTGGAATTTCAAACTCAATTTACTCGTATTTTGAGAAATCTACATGATCCGATTTTTCTACTATTTTATAGAATCATAGTCAAAGTCAAATTCTAAAGTGAAATAGTATTTTGCGCAACTAAACCAAATTCTAATTGGGATTCCGACTGAAATGGAGAAACAAATCATAATTAAAGACCCCAAATTTGTTTTTATATTCCGTACAAGAAACAGATTGGACTCAACTTCCGTCTATTTTAACGGAGGTGATAAAGCACACCGTACAACAACAACTTACGCTAAAACACGTCGCCGCCGGTGAACGAAAACTGCCAGCAAACTGGCAAACCGGCGGCTTAGACACAATCTACTGTACTGCTAAAAACGAATCAGCACCCGAAAAATCACCGCAGTCTTGGAAATAATCGTCGACGCCCAAGGTTCCAAGGTCCTGAAATGATTCATTAAAGACCTCGAAATCGTCGCTAAAGAATTCATTGGCGAATGCATTCAGGGAGAAATCGTCAAACGGCGGGACCAAACCCGACGGCGTGTCGTCGAATAACGCCTGCTCCAGTTGTTGGGTATCGAAGAAGTTGTCGATGAAGGGAATATCCGACGGCAAATACTCAGAATAATCCGTTATGACGTTGGTTTCTCCGTGACTTTCTTGAATCGGCGTCGAGGGCTTGTGCAAATACATCGGAGACGAAACGTTTGGCTGTTCAGATTCCTCGCTTGACTGGGTAGTTCTGAATCGGAGAACTGACGTCGGAGACGAAACGTTTCTTGACTCATCACCGGAGTCATAACCGGAGTTAGAAGTCGCGTTAACCTCCACCGCTTCCTTCGCCGGAGGGTTGGCGAAGTTTGTCAAAGCATCTGGTCCACGGAGCTTAATGGCGGCATTATCATAAACCATGGCCGCCTCTTCCGCCGTATCATAAGTCCCCAACCAAAGCCTGACCCGTTTAGTCGGGTCTCGGATCTCGGCGGCCCATTTTCCCCAAGGGCGTTGCCGTACACCCCGGAACTTCCTAATACCGCCGGCAGAGTCCAAAGAGCCCAGACCGTCCTTGCTCTTCATCGGCTTCTGCCGTACCTGAAGCTGCTCCGCCGTCCTCCTCTTCCCAGTTTTCAGATTAACGGCGTCGGAAACGGATCCTGGCCCACGATCAAGCCGTATCTCGTGAATATATCTTTTCACGCGCTGCCGTCCGACGGACTCCTCCTCTTCCCCACCGGAGGAATCGGTAGCGTCGGGGTCGGTAACCGATATCCGTACCGTCCGGCGACCATCGTGAAACTTCTGATTGGGTTTATTGATAAACTGTTTGACAACGTTTCTATGCTCTGTATACTTGACCGGAGAAAACATACTATAATCCATACTCATGGTCTCTGAATTGAGAAATAACAGACGATATATAGAAGTGAGGAGCACAAAGTCAAAAAGATTGACAGATTCAGGAAAAATCTGACATCATCGAATGATGAAAATATTGGAGAAGGAGATGCTCTGTTTTTGCTCTAGAGACTGAGTAGAAGAAAGTGAGTGACATAATGGAGCCTATAGAGGATGGACCGCCTTATATAAGGCCCGGCCCGACGACATTATTAAATTTAAGGAATTGAATTAAATAAAATTAAAAATTTCTGCAGCATTTAGTGCGACAGAAGACTGTATTTCTTTTTTAATAAAAAAATATAAATGCCTGTGGATAGGCACGTGGGCGGGAAAGCCTAGAAGTTGCAACCTGAGCCGGAAACGGTGGGGCCAAGAAATCCGGCCACTGCCGACCGGAGGCGACACTGCCCGGATATAGCGTACGACACGTGTCATTGACGCGCCAGGGTGGTCCAATAAATGAATATTTGGGGGAGATGAGTCAGCGGTTGAGTTTATTTCTGTCTAGAATTACGTGTCGCCGATCACGTGACACCCCGGATGCCCCGGTCCAGATTCAAATATCGCGCGATCAATTAAAACCTGTGGTAATTAGACACTAACAGCTAATTTCTTGACCAGACCATTAATACGTCTCCATAAATATATGTTTAATAGTTAATACCGGGACTAATTACGAAAACGAAATCCCTCGCGGTAAGTGCCGGGTACTTTATGCGAACGTATACAACGCATGAATAAAAAAGAATGGAAATGTTCTAAAAAAAGAATGGAAATGCAAATCTCGGAGTTTCGAAAAGAGATTTTGATCTCTAAACTTGGAGATAAAATAGGAAGGTCATATAATCACGATTAGTGAAACAAAATCATTTATTTACATTTCAAAAACTACATTCAGTAATAACTACGAAGTACTCCCTCCGTCCCTTAAAATTTTGCCAAGTTTGATTAATAAAGTAAAAACTGTGTAGTAGAGGTTTGACCAGAGGAGAAAATTACATGGAACCACAAATTCTTTATTCAAAAGGGGAAGTGACAAAGTTAGTGGGACATCCAAAAAAGGAAAGTTTTAGGGGACAAAAGGTACTATAAACTAACAATTTATTGATTAGTAAAGTTTAATGCAGGTATAAATAGCCCTAGATAGGACTATTGGACTACACAGGACTAAACTCATCTCTAAAGATACATCTACTTCACGTGTTACCAATTAGTGGTTATTAAGATTTGTGTTAATAAGCGACGCTTAAGATAAGTGGTGCTATAAACTCATATTTACTTCACAAAATTCAGAACACCCTTTAACATTGAAATGTCTGAACTAACTCTATACATATATAGACACACAAACATTCACGTATACACAAATATGTATATAATACGTACGTGGGACCTACCTCTACCCCTACCACCATACGTGTACCCATACCGCCACTTTTACCCCTGACCTGTACGCCACTACACTTAGCCCTACTCGTGCCCCTATTCCCCATACCCTACCCAACCCCCCTTACTCCTATCTCGTACATGTACCCATACACGTACTCCTATCCTGACACCCTACTCGTGGTTCATAACCCTACCATCCATCCCCTACCCATGCCCCCTACCTCTATCAATGTAGGTAGGGTAGGGTACAGGTCCCCTACCCCTACATGTCCCCGTAGCCCCTACCCCTTCCTTTATATGTACGTGTATTCTTACCCTCAACTACCCCACTCACCCCTACCCCCTTGGTAGGGGTTGAGTAGGGGTAGGGGTAGGATCAGATGTAACGAGGAATAAGTAGGGGTAGTGTTGGGTTAGGGGCATGAGTAAGGGGTTGGGGTTAGGATAGTGTATGGTCGGGGTCAAGGTAGGAGTAAGATGTTAAGGATACGAGTACAAGTAGGGGTTGGGTTGGGGCATGAGTTAGGGGGTTGGGGTTGGGATAGTGTATGGTCGGGGTCAAGGTAGGAGTAAGATGTTAGGGATACGAGTACAAGTAGGGGTTGGGTTGGGGATAGGGTATGATTACATGTAGGTGTAAGGGCACATGCTCGAGGTAGGTGTAGAGGTGGGGTAGGGTAGGGGTAGCAGTAAAGGAGTAAGGGCATGGATAAATGCATGTAAGGGTAGGGGTAAATGCAGAAACTAAAAAAAGTTTAAAGTAGTTAATAATGAGTTGATAAAGTGAAAATAAAGTAAAAATGAATTAGAGACGCACAAATCGTATCAAATATAGTATGAGACAATAATAGGGGGATATCCAAAAAAGAAAATATGGGACAATTATGGGGGGACAAAGGGAGTACATGATAAGTGATATGCTTATTAAACGGCACATTAAGCACATGTTTGAGTTACGAACTGCTAAGCAACTTCGTAATCAATATGTGTATTACTTAACATGGCTTACTAACCTAACTGTTATTATAGCGTCGAAGTAAACACATCCTAAGTGCACAATGTTTTGGAAATAGGACTAAAGTATTCTCTATCTTCCTATTCTACCCTTATCATATCTTAATAGGATAATCATATTTTATTTTGTAATAAAAATTTAAAAAAAAAAATTAAGTCATACAAAAAATTAAAAAAATATTAAAATAATAGAAAATTAAAAATTTAATTCTTTTTCAAAAACTAAAAAACTTTAAAATTAAAATAAAATAGATAAAACGCATAAAAAATATTAAAAAATATGGAGGCCTTTGTTGCAACCTCGGCCACCGCCCAACAATTCTATCTCCGATCGGTGGAAAAAAATCATTTTGTGTAAAAACTGCTATTTTTCTCCAAAAGTGTCACGAAGATGACTTTTGTACTATTTGAAAATGTCAAAATGTTATCGAAAACGGCCATCAAAATGACATTTCTAACACATGTTGGTTTTTTTTCAAGTGGTCGAGACTGACTTTTCTAACATATTATTTACGATTTTTATTTATTTTTATTTTAAATTAATTACTTTTTGTTTTAATAATTATTTTTTTTTCTTATTTTTTTTATTAATTCTATTTAATATTTATTTTTCATGTTGATAGGAAGCGACCGAGGGCCGCCAATCGGCCTGTCAGCCTCTGTACTTCCTTCACATTGCGTGGAGGCTCCATGTTAATGATGGTCTGGATCTTCTCAGGGTTGGCCTCAATACCCCTTCGACTCACCATGTAGCCCAGAAACTTGCCTCCTTGTACGTCGAAGGTGCATTTCTTTGGGTTCAACTGAAGGTTGAACTTTTTCATGATGGCGAAGATATCCCGAAGGTCGTTAGCGTGACTTGTTGATTTTTTGCTCTTGACGATCATATCGTAGACGTATGCTCCATGGTACGTCCGAGTACGGCCCGGAAAACCCTTGCCACCATCCTAGTGTAGGTGGCGCCAGAGTTCTTGAGGCCAAAGACCATTACAAGATAACAGAAGGTGCCTTCAAGAGTCATGAAGGCTGTTTTCTCGGTGTCTTCCTCGTGCATGAAGATCTGGTGATACCCGCGGAAGGCGTCGAGGAATGACATGATTTCGCAGCCCGCCGTTTCATCTACCAGTTGGTCAATGTTAGGCAGAGTAAAGGGGTCCATTGGACAGGCCTTGTTAAGGTCTGTGTAGTCCACACACATCCGGAAGGTAGGTGGCTTCTTTGCTAGGACCACATTTGCCAACCATGAAGGGTATTTTACCTCCCAAATGTGCTCGATGGCAAGGAGCATGGTCACTTCCTCCTTCACAAATTCCCTCCTTTCAGCCGAGAGGGGTCTCTTCTTCTGTTTGACTGGTGTTTTCGAAGGGTCCACCGCCAGGCGGTGAGTGATTACCCTTCGGCGTATTCCAGGCATGTCCTCCGCCCCCATGCAAAGACGATGGCGTATGCGCGGAGGGCTTCAGTGATGTTAGTCTTGAAGTCTTCGGGGAGCTTGGCTCCAATCTTTACGACTCTCTCCGGCTTGTCCGGGTCGAGCGTAAAGTGTTATACTTCTTTAGCTGGTTCCGCTCTCAGCCTCTTCTCTTTTTCTTCTTCAACTGTTCCAGTGAAGGTGTCTACACGGAACTCAGCCTTACTAACCTTTCTTGTTATTTGGAGGTAGCACGCTCGTGAGAGCTTCTAGTTTCCCCTCGAGTACCCGATGCCCCCTTCAGCTGGGAACTTAAGGCATATATGCTTCATGGAGATGATCGCCTCCAGGTCCTCGAGGGCAGGCCGGCCGAGGATGATGTTGTGGGCCCAGTCGATGTTGACGACGACGAACTCCACTTCGAGCTTAGCTCTATGGAGCCCGTCGCCGAAGAGTACTGGGAGGGATATTATCCAGTTACCCCTCGCCAAACTGCATCTTCCTTAGAGTCACCTTCCCACTGGACTAGGTACTCAATTCGCCTTGATAGAGTGATCCTAGATCTTCTCCACAGCCTTCTCAAATTGACTTCAAATCGTCGAAGGGGCTCTCTTTGCTTGCTGCCTCGAAGCATCAAGCTCCTCTTGATTGAATCGTTTCAAGAAGCTCACATGAAAAGTAGGATGGATCTTCAACCTCTCTCGTAGCTTCAACCGATAAGCCACTTCACCCACTTTATGCATGACTTCTAAGGGACCGTCATACTTCGGAATCAAGCCACGGTGATCAGATTTGGTACTGATCTTCTTCCAATCTGGGGAGTCAATTTCAGCATCACCAAGTCTCCAACTTGAAACTTCTCCGCTGGTCAACTTGTTTCTTCATCCTTGCTTGGGCCAACGCAAGACTATCTCGGGCTTCCTCGATCAGCTCTTGTTTGTCCCTTGCAAAACGTACTGCCGCTGGACACTGCCCTCCTACATTTGCCATAACTTGGTGAGGCGCCAAAGGTTGAAATCCGATAGCCAACTCGAATGGAGTCATTCCAGTCGCACGTGTTTGATGAAGATTGTAGCAAAACTGTGCCACATCCAGCAACTCAAGTCAATTCTTCTGACTTGCCGTCACATAGTGCCGCAGGTATTCCTCTAGCAACACGTTCATCCTCTCCGTCTGTGTAGCACCATCCCCAAGCACATTTACTTTTTAGTAGATTATGTAATAAACCTTGATGAATGAATCACGAATTTTGCGAAGTTGTAAATTTTCAATATTTCTTTTGCGTGAATAGTAAATTGCACGTGGGGCCCACACCGGAAACGAGGACCGCCCGATAATTCCAGAATCACATTTATATTCGTCTTAGTCTAGATTATGTGTATATGGTGGTGGATATTTTAGTAGGCCCATAGAAAGAACATAGAGTTGACCCGTTGGTCAAACGAGGCCCAAATACCGGTATTGGTATTTTTATCGGATAACAGTCCGAAATGAATTTCAAAGACTACTAAATTAAAGTTGGGGAATGTACATCTATTATAAAGTCCTATAATGATTAGGAACGTGTGTTATACATTATTTGGCCCGATAAAATAAAATATAAATAAAATAGTCCGGAAAATACAACTTTCGGGACCGATTGTACACTTCTGGACACAAAGGGGTGACCTCCCACATGTGTGGGGGAAACCCACGTTTTTTTGGCCTTGCAAAGACTGAGGAGGTCTGCATTTGTGCCTGGGAAATAAAGGAAAATTGGCTTAGAGAGCAAATCAATTAATGAGGGTGGGACCTTATCATCTCATTATTGTGAGAAATGCCAAAATGGCATTCTCAATCACCCCCACCCCTTACATTTCGACCAAAGCTCACCAAGAGAAGAAGAAGGCCTCTTCAAACTACATCTTCCATAGCCAAACTCAAGCCCTAGCTCAAACAAGAAAAAGAAAGAAGGTTGAAGAAGGAAAAAGATAGGAAAAAGTGTGAGGAATTAAGGTAATGACCTCCTACTAACTTTTCCTCTACTTCTTATCTACCTTATGAACTATATGTCATATGGAGGACCCCTAGGATTGTTCTACATGTTTAGAAGTGTAGAAAAAGGGGTTGGAAGGTAGTTCTAAGTCCAAGAACGGACTTAGAAGCCAAATGACTGGTTCGCCGGAAAGTGTTGATATGGGTTTTGTGATGATAAAACCTTGTTAGGAGCTTGACTAAGATGTTCCTAACTTTTGCCGGAGTATCGCCGGAGTGTTGCCGGAGTATCGCCGGAATTCGCCGGAGTTCAACCGAGAAGGGTAGAACTTCTTAAAACTGATTCGAGGTGAGGATGGCTGACTATATTGCTATAATTAGTGAGTTAATTTCGTAATATTACCAAATGGTATTAAAAGGGATTTTCATGGGTTATTAATGAGTAATAATGCCTAAATGAAAATGCTATTGATATGACTAAGTGAAGCATGATATACAAATTTAGAATAAATTGTGTATGATTATATGATATGAAAGGAATGACATGGTAATGGAATTAACTATGAAAATATTGTGATAAAACATACTTTTACCTCATGTATGAAATTCATGAATGGATAAAAGTGATATTTTTGATATTGGGATCAAATTATATTTGGATTGAAAAATCAATTGAAATGAAATGTCAATTGCGAATTAAGGACTTGGTATGTTCTAAGATTAACCAACTAGTATTAAAATACTAGTCGGGAGAATAATATAATGGAATTAATCCTAAGAGATAGGATTGTGAATAGATATGCCTTAAGTAGTCTTAAGAGATACTTTAAGGTTGAATTGTATGAACACTAAGGTGGAATCAATCCACTAAGGTTACCCAAGTGGATTGATTCTAGGCATAGGATTTGCTTGAGAATTGGACTATGAAAATGAATTAGAGTCGGACTCTAGGATTGCATGGAAATGTAGTTGGGCTGAGCCCTTGCCATACAATTTTAATGAGTTAAATTGAGTTGAAGGGTTGTATAGAAATGTAGTTGGGCCGAGCCCTTGCTATACAATCGGTACTCGAGGGTACCCTGTGGGGTTGTCGTGACTTGTAGTCACGGGGAATTAAAATGGTGAATTCTAAATGAATATGGGCCCACGGGCCGACTACTTGACTTTATATAAAGTAAGTATGTTATTTTAAAAAAGGGGTAACCGAGGGTTATGGCCTATATATATATATCACCCTAGATTGAGGGTCTTAGAAATTGAAACATTGATTATACTTAGTATAGTTGTCATTGTACTTGTAAAATGCTTCCAAGTACTCACCTCCCCTTCACGGGGGAGGTCACCTCACAGTTTCAGGTAGGAGCTGAGCTTGCTACCAGGGCCCGTGGATTCGGGAAGATCTAGGAGAGAAGACGTGGTTCGTGCTTCCTCCGTTTCTGTTTCAAAAACAATTATAATAATGCTCATGGATATTATTTTCTGAACAATCATTTGGAAGCTTGTATGCCTAGTTATGCCAAGTGTGGCTTGAACACTTGTAATGTTGTTTCCGCTGCTTTAATGAATGTTTTTTTTACATTATGTTTGTTTATGGATGTACTATGTGTGAATGATATTCCAGACGCCTTGTATAGTATGGATGTGTTGAATTACGGTTGACTATTCGTACTGTACGGCGGGTTGTTGACGTGTTCGGGTAGGTCCGGGGCATGACAGTCTGCCCATCTGTTTGCGGATGATTCGCAGTGGAGAACTTCAAATCACTGCCAAGGATTTTGAACAAGGCAGTCCAAAACCTTTCAGTGAACCTTGAATCCCGATCACTGATGATATCCTCCGGCAAACCAAAGTGCTTCACAACATTTTTGAAGAACATCTCCGCCGTTACTTCAGCAGGGCAGGAATCCGGAGCAGCCACGAACACTCCATACTTGGAGAATCGATCCAGGATCACCAAAATGGTTGACATGCCACCAACTTTAGGAAAACCTGAAATGAAATCCATGGAAACAGATTGCCAAGGACTGCATGGGATTGGAAATGGTTGGAGCAAACCCGCTTCCTTCTTTTTATCCGTTTTGTCTTGCTGGCACACAAGACACATCCTTACGTATGCCTTAATATCCTGCTCCATTTTTGGCCATACGTAATCTCTGGACAGAAGTGCAAACATCCGTGCCACACCGGGATGACCTACACACTGCGGGTCATGAGTCTCCTTTAAGAGCTCCACGCGAAGTTCACCAACAGGGACATAGAGTCGCCCTCCTTTCCCAAAGAGCACTCCATCCTCTAGCCAGTACCGTCTCATGGCACCGCTTGTCACCTGCTCACACAAGTGTTGATAGCTTGTGTCTTCCTTGGCCATCTCTTTTATCCGGTCTACCATATTTCCCTGCACCATCACCAAAGAGTTAACATACTCTTTCACGACCTTCCGGCTAAGTGCATCAGCCACAACATTGTGCTGGCCAGACCGATGAACCCAATCGAAGTCAAACTTGTCCAGGAACTTCATCCATCGAGCTTGCTTCGGTGACAGCTTTTTCTGGGACTTGAAGTACGTGTTTGCCACGTTGTCGGTCACCACCTTAAACTTCGTACCAAGTAAGTAGTGCCTCCATACTTCCAAGCAATGGACTACAGCCGTCATCTCCTTTTCATGGGCACTGTACCTTGTTTCCGCATCCTTCAACTTCCTGCTTTCAAAGGCCACAGGGTGCTCATCCTGCACAAGCACACCGCCCAAAGCACGATCAGAAGCATCGGTATGGGCTTCGAACGGGGCAGCAAAATCTGGCAACTTCAGGACTGGCTCACTAGCCACTGCCTTCTTCAAATCTTCAAAAGCACACTGACATACCTCTGTCCAGTTCCAACTCTGCCTCTTCCTCGTCAAGTCCGTGAAGGGGTTTGCCCGTTTGGAGTAACCGCTTATAAACCGCCGGTAATAATTGGCCATCCCAAGGAATGGCCTTAGTTGTCCCACGTCCCTGGGGACTGTCCAGTCAACGATGGCTTCAACCTTCTTTGAATCCATCTTGATTTCACCTTGGCCGATCACATGCCCAAGGATTTGAAGATTTGATGCAAGAAGATTTGAAGATCTGACGAACGTTCGAGTATTTCAAGAATTAGAGATTTAATTTTAAATTAAATTCTTTAATTATATTCATGTCAAATTGCAAGTGAAGAATCAGAGGATTCATATTTAGAGATTGTACCCAATATTCTCACATATTATTATTTGCGATCAATTTTAAGTGAATACTTAAAAAAAAATTCACAGGCATTTTGAAAAGAACGGTCATTTTTCAGTACGAACTGTGTATCGATTATGTATGGATAAAATGGTGAAGATTGATCATCTTAAGAAGCATGTGAAGTGGAGGAAGAACTGGTCACTGTCAATAATGCCAAAAATTCATGAATTTATGTGAAAACTTGGTCAAGACTGCTTCCTGAATATGAGTTGCCTCATGGAGAAAGTTATTCCTTGCCTGAACGTGTGCATAAACGGTCTTGGGAGCCCGGGAAACAATTGGCATATTTTTAGTGTGTCCGGGTAGTGTAACTTGCTGGTAGAAAGTAGGCATGTGGTGAGGTTACCGTGCCTAGTCCGGTTAACCAAGAATTATAGCCCAGCTGGTTATGAGGTTACTGTGCCTAGTGAGAGGTCACGAGTTTGAAACCTGCTAGGCACATAAGGGTTTGAAACTCAATGGAGTGAGTTTCAGCCCTGATTACTTCAGGTCCCCCAGTCCCCGTCCCCCAGACGCCCCCTGGAGTAAAAAAAAGGACAAAAAAATGTAGGCATGTGGAATACCTTGGAGTTGGCTATGCTGTGGGGAGAGAGTTCTGTTGATTTGTTCATGGATGTCTGCACCAATTTACCGAATCAACAACTCTGTACTTTTGCTATGATGGCATTGAGTATATGGAGGCGTAGAATCACTCTTTACTGGGAGGGTAACTATGAGAGCGACCAACAAGTGATGTTTTGTGGGGCGGAAGTGCTGAATAGCTGGGCAAGGTTTATTGGCAGGCCTCACACCAGGTCGTGTGCTAGCTTAGCTACTGCAAAATGGATCCCCCGCTTTCACTATTCACTTGTATTTCCCCCAAACTTTACATATTCATCTTTAAGAACTTTATTGGAAGCTATATGGAGTGTTTCTTTTATAAAAACTAGTAGAGCCCCCGTGTGATGCACGGTGTGTGAATATTCCAAAAAAGTACATATATGAGTATTTGTTATAAAAAATCTAAGACAATTTAAAATGGTTAAATAAAATGATTGTTGGAAATAAATGTGATTGTTCGTCATTATAAAGAAAATTACAGTTGTGACAAAAAAAGGATTAGTAAGTATCAAATTTTGTGCAGTATAGTCAACACTACATGTTATAAAACAATTTGTATACCACACTTGTGGTCTCTTCCCGAGGTCTCTCATCTTCGCCTTGAATAAGTATTTTAATATCAAAATAATTTGTAGACCTTGAGACGATTGATATTAGTCCATGGCTAATACATTTTCTTAATATTTGATATTTTCACATTGGAAATTTTAAAAGAAAGTTTGAAGTTGACATGATAAAGATATTCATGGTATTATTATTTTTACCTACACTCTTGGTATTAAAGATTTTCATATAATTCATTAATTAAAAATTTTCAATTAATTTAATCATTTAAGTCTAACCAAAAGGTCTACTACTCACTATGAGAATTAAATAATACTCTCCTTATTCTTTGTTACGCTTGTATTCTTTTTGGAAGTTTTATTTGCTCCACTCAATTTGAAATTTTTTAGTTTATTTAAATACATCAATATACGTATTGAATTTTCTTTTTCATCTTTCATCTCACTTTTTTGGCTGAAAATGATCATATATTACTGCAGTAAATCATTCTCAATCCATGTGAAGTACAATGCAATCGGAAGGAAAAGAAAAATACAAAGAATTATCTATCATTGAAAGTGCTGCATTTGCCAGAACATGAGTCACACTGTTCGCGGATCTTCTACAATGGATGACTTCTATTTTAGCTTCTTTTTGAAGAATGTATCTTATATCGTCAAGGACTGTGTCAAAATAAGACTCGCCCTCTCTACTCGTGATTCTGGAGGCTATCATTAAAGAGTCTGTCTCGACTTGCACTTGTGTCCACTGCTGCATTTTGGCCCAAGTTAATGCTTCTCTGACCCCTATAGTTTCCGTCACCTCAGCCTGCGAGACTGCACAGATTTTTTGACAACCTGCAGAAATGAACCGCCCCGTGTTGTCTCTGACTACCCACGCCCATGATCGGGTACCATTGTTTGTGTCAAAGGCCACATCAGCATTAATTTTTACATGTCCTTCCCCAAGTCGTTGCCACTTGATGCCACTTTCTCCCCTTTCGCTTACCACTTGATGCCATTTTCATCTTTCATCTCTTATTAATTCAATCACTTATTATTTTTATAAGAAATACACAGCTCAACAAAAAAGGAGGTATTTCTTTTTATAAGGATCCCTCAACCCAAAAATTGTTTTCCAGTTCACCCCTAAAGCCCTAACCCACAACTCAAAATCACTCTACACTCAAATGCACCAATCGATAATCCACCCATAATTCTTCTCGTCTATCCCCTTCTCAGGCCGATAATTCAACCCCCATTCTCCTCTGGTTCCTTAGGCATCAATCTTACCCCTTATTTTCTCTTGTTTGCTACCTTCTCCGGCCGATAATGTCACCCCTACTATTATAGGATGTCTCAACCTACAACTACACCAAAATGTAAATTTTTAATAGTAGTTGAGTTTCTTGTGTGTACAAATATCAAGTATGAAATTAAAATTGTTTTCCTAGTCTTTTTTAGTATGTTTTATGTCTTTTTTAATCACAAAAATGTTATTGGCAACTATCATAAACATTAAAGTAGTATAGTTGTGGGACATGTATAGAATATCAAGGATATTTAACTTTTTTGACTATATTCATTATGAAATTCCTTATACAAAAACTAATCGAAAAGTCTCATGTATCTAAAATCGTAGTGTGTGTGTACACACACCTTTAAATTTGTTATATATAGTCTCCTCATTCTCATTTATCTACAATAGACTACATACTTCGTGTCATTTTACTTGGTCGTATTTTTTAATTTTTTTAAATTATACTCCCTCCGTCCCGCTAAGATTGTCCCATTTTACCTTTTCGAAAAATTCCACTAAGATTGTCTCATACCATATTTGGTAAAGTTTGTGTGGCTCATAATCATTCTTACTTTATCAATTCAATATCAACCACATAAACCCACTTTTCTTAATAACCGTGTCACCTTCTTCCGTCCCAATGTTAGTGGGACGGAGGTAGTATGTAATTATACCTTGTTATCTAAATGGTAGAGTTTTTAGAACTTTAAACTCAATAATATTAAACATTTAAGTACTACATGTTAGAAGATGTAATAATATATTCCCTTCGTTTCATTGAACTTTGTCAACTATCTATTTTTGTCTATACCAAAAACTTTGTCACTTTTTTTTGAAATAATTAATTTGTGGTTTTCATCATTTCTCCATATACAGAGTAATTTTACTTTTCTTATTCCAAACTCAAATCAATGTAGGCAATTTTGCGTGGGACGGAGGGATTATACCATTTCAAGTTAATAATTCAAGGTCATTATATTGCATTTTAAAAACATCAATTGTTTTAACAGCCCAACTTGTGAAGCTAGCTTTTTGGGGCAATAATATTAAACATACAGCCCATACACTATAACTACATTAGTCTTTTAGGTTTATCTTAGCATGGTGCCCAGCAGACCTACAACCTCCTTAGCCTAAACTAAACCCACCCTCCTCCATCGCCATCGTCTTCCACCTCCATTCCATCTTTCGATTCTTTTATCACATAACTTAGAAGTGGGAAATGCTCTCAACCACCTCTATCAACGAAGCTACCGAAAATATCAAACACCGCCATTGATGTGGAAAAGAGAGTGAGTCAAAGTAGCTGAATCAGTAATTTCCTGTGATTTACCATTTCTAAAATGTTTATCAAACTTTCAGATTGTGGATTTTGTTTTCTTATGTTTATTCGCAGATGCATGTTGAGTTCGAATCTTATTTATCCGGAGAAGCTTATTCCCTTTTTAGGCCGAACATATCCAGTAGTTTCAAGGCCAACAAATATAATTAATTTTAAGTTATTAATTCATAGAAAAATTTAAGTTTTTTTAAAGATTAAATAAACTGATAGTATGAGATAAAGACATGTTTTGTTTTCTTGATTAGGTCAGGCATATACTGAGAAAACGATTGAGTACTTCTAAGGCTCACATTTGTAAGTCCTTTATTTGTTTCCAATCCTTTTGTTTATTGTTTAAATTTGACAAATTTATACTCCACTCGTATAGGTGATACCGGAAAAAATCCAAGTTAGAAAAGGTGGTTATTTTTTAGAAGTAGAATACACCGAGTATATCTGTGATTCACATATAGGTAATCTTTACTCAAGTCGTATCTAAGTCATGCCTAGCTAATTAAACATGTTCTATAGCAGTATTAATTATTCTTAAAATCATTTAAAAACAATAAATTTTTAATTGAACTTGTTGATAGGAGATATCGTCATCAATGATCTTAAACTAAACTTGAGATGTCGCAGAAGTTGTGAAGTATATCAATTTGATAGGAACATTATATTTAAAATCTCTTACTCATATTTTGTTATTTTAAAAATGTACATTCAATGACCTTGTAGTATTTTGAATGACATATTTCTGTGGGCCAATAATTTTGTATAATGATTAAGTTCGTTATGGGCTGCAAACAATTTCAGCATTTGGTTTTGGCTATCTGAGCAATTAGTAAACCTGTTTACCGGAGTTTCAAGAGAATTAAAATAGTGAATGTACGCTTTCAACAATAAGAAATGCTAACTCAATGCTTTTTCATTTTCATCAAGAAATATACCTTGAAATGTATGATAATCATCGTAAACCCTCCAAGCTTTCAAGTAAATTGCCAAAACTGTTTTGGACTGAATTGCAACGAATATGCATCTAAATTATTTATAATTTTGCTTATGATGTAGTTGTGTACTTGGATCAGCTGTGGATACCCATTGCTTCTAAGTTGCTTCTTTGCAGTTCTTTCTACTACAATAAGGTAGGTGGTAATAAACAGCATGGAATTTAGGCCTTCCTTTCTTTTTCTTATGCATCCTAAATTTGAACTCTCATTGCATTCCCAATTTTTTAGTGTATGTATTGTACTGTGCTCCCGTCTACTTTATCATTAACAGAGTTACTTCTTTCAAATATACGGAGTATATGCTGCTACGTATATTCTTGCATATTTCAGACCCAGAGTCAGAACGGAAAGAGAAGAGGTAGAAGTATTGAGAAGTGGGGAAGGGTAATGTGATGGTCTTTCGACAGGGTTCCTTGGTATTTATAGAGAAATAAATTATACGAAGTGTTTCCGTAAATAAAATGCTTGTACTAACGACAGGCTGGAGAGACTTGACTGGACGAAAATCTACTTGAAAGGCTGGGGCGACATTTTCTTTAAGATATTTGCATATCCTTCTGTCCGGAGCAGTTCTGCCGGTCTGAAAAAATAAGGAACGTTACGGGAAGAAACAAAAGCTAAATCGTATCGACCCCCCCCCCCTGCGCGTAAGAGAGAGCCTTTACCTTTAGGAATCTTAACTCCTTAAAAGAGACTTCCCTTTATAAGGGGGTGAAAATCCCTTGAGTTTTCCGGTGTGGGATAAAACACACTAGAAACCCATCATTTTCCCAATTTTTCCATTTCAACGAGTGAACTTCGAGAATCAATTTCTCATTCACCCGTTATCCGTTTTGAGTGTCCCACATATCTAATTATAGCCCTTAACAAGGACAATCCGAAACCACTTTGACCCGACCCAAATCGAAAGTGGACCCCACCCAAATAATTGCCCCAAAATGATCATTTAATGCAATTTTAACACATTTGACCCGACCCACATTTTTCACTTATAAAGAATGAATTTATCGATTGCTTCGTGTTTATTTTTTAATAAATAAACGTAGCTATAGCGAGTGCTATCATCGATAAAAGTAATAAAATATTTATTACCGCCACATGTTTGTATTGATTTAAAATCACAACCGTCACTATGAATTAATTCAAGTGGTTCTGTTTTTCTTTCAACCGATTTGAAAGACGTTTTCGTTAGTTTTGCCTCTACACAAACTTCACATTTGTCCTTCACATCAATTGTGAATTTAGGAATGTGCTCCATGTTAATTAATCTACGTATAGAATCAGTGGCGGACCCACTAAGGGTCCCACGGGGTCCCGGGACCCCATGGACCTCCAAAAAATACCTATATATATTTGTATATATTTTACATAAAATTAAGTAATCAGTGTATTTATACAATTGAAACTGATTTAGAACACAAATATGAAGCTAGAGCAACGGTTGGAAGCTCAATCTTGAGACTCTATATGTGCGGAAGGTTAAAGGATCGATTCCTTTAGGAGTCATCTTTTTGAAAATAAAATTATGGAACAACTTAGCGCACCTATTGTTATCATGCACCTCTATAGCCTAACTTTTAATCTAATTTTTTCAACCTATACCCAATTTTTTCTTAACAAATACTACTATAAAGCCAGTATGTATCCCCAAATTTAAGCTTATCTATTTTATAAACTAATTTCATCATTAAACACGTAATTTTTGAATTCACGCACTGAATTTGTAATAATTAAAATAAGCAAGTGAAAATAAAATTATGGAACAACTTAGCGCACCTATTGTTATCATGCACCTCTATAGCCTAACTTTTAATCTAATTTTTTCAACCTATACCCAATTTTTTCTTAACAAATACTACTATAAAGCCAGTATGTATCCCCAAATTTAAGCTTATCTATTTTATAAACTAATTTCATCATTAAACACGTAATTTTTGAATTCACGCACTGAATTTGTAATAATTAAAATAAGCAAGTTAAAATCATTTATTCGGCGAGATGACTAAAGTTACCGTAAGAGCATCATCTTAGCCACTTTTTCATATGACTTTTTTTCATATCTTATAACATACTATCCTCCGTATCACATTATTTACAACATTGAAATATATACACTATTCATATACTTTACTTTGACTACATTTTATTTATTAATGTATGTGATTTTTTTTTTGAAAAATATTGTAAAATCCGTCTCATTAGTAAGTCTTATAATCTGATTTTTATTTTATTTTTACTAATACAGAATTAAATAGACCGTCAAAGTTGTGCGCTGGCAAACGTGAAATGTTGACTGTTGCAACTAAAAAGAGACGAAGGAAGTATAATTTAAATATCATTATTTCCTAATATAGGAGTTTGAGTCGCTTGAGCCATTATCGCATAATTGGGCTTGATGTGGTTTGATCTAAGACTAAAATCAGCCCAACAACAAAGTCCTTAAAGTTACACTAATAAATTGGTAATTGTATTAAATTAAAATAGAAACAAAGCTAAAGAATATATTTTAACTAAAAATCCAAATAAAATAATGCGAAGCAATTGGATCGAAATTTTCAAATGTAGGCTTTTTAAATTTGATTTCTCATATGCATGCCCATTATTTTTAGTTGATAGAGGACATTAACTTTAAAAAAATTTAGTGCCCGTTTAGTGACTCTGTTTTCGGCTTATGAGGCTTATCAACCAAGTTTTTAACCAAACATGTAACTTTTGATTTTGCGCGCTGAATTATGTAATAATAAGAAAATTAAGGTTGAAGTTACTTTTCAGGTTGTATTAACTGCAGTTGTTGTAGATGACCATTTTATCTATTTTTCATATCATTTCTTCTTTATTTTATTAATATAATATATTTTAAATATAATTTTTCATAATCAGCAGAAACAGTCAATACAACCACTTC
The DNA here is from genome assembly GCA_945859875.1 of Cuscuta europaea. NCBI lineage: Eukaryota > Viridiplantae > Streptophyta > Magnoliopsida > Solanales > Convolvulaceae > Cuscuta > Cuscuta europaea. The sequence goes on along the minus strand of CAMAPE010000005.1, from coordinate 42,450,568 downwards.
AGTCAGAACTTCATAAATTTCAGCAGAATCAGCCGATTCAGCCGATTTCAGTGTTACCAAACGGGCTCTAGTTGATAGTAGACATTTCTTTAAAATTGTTGTATACGTTATGTTAACTATGAAATGTTATGCTATTTTAATATTTTACTTCTTTTTATTAATTTTTTATTGATTAGAGTTACATTACAGTAGGGACCCCGTGATTCTGAGTTTCTGGGTCCGCCACTGTATAGAATTAAAATTAACATGTCCTAGTCTACCATGCCACACATTGGAAGACTCAAACAAGTAAGCAGAAGGGATTTTATTATTATTAATAATAATAGTCGTTACATTGAGCTTAAACAGCCCATCACATGCATACCCCTTGCCCACATACATTCCCGATTTAGACAAAACTAATTTGTCCGACTCAAAAACCATGCGGAAGCCATGCTTGTTCAACAACGAGCCGGAGATCAGGTTTTTGCGTATCTCCGGAACGAACAACACTTGGTTGAGAGTCAGCTCCTTGCCCGAAGTCATCTTCAGGACCACTTTGCCCACGTCTTCAATCGCGGAATGGGCTGAGTTTCCCATCCACACCTTTTCAACGTTTGATGGCTCAAAAGTAGTGAATAACTCTCGGTTTGAGCAAATATGTCGGGTTGCACCGGTGTCCACGAACCACTCCTTGGAATTGGATCCAACGAGGTTGACCTCGGTCACCACGGCCGCAAGGATTATGTCGTCATCCTTTTGCCCACCTTGCACCAAGTTTACTTTAGAGTCTTTCTTCTTTCTTGGTGCCTTGCAATCCGAGGACTTGTGTCCATTCTTGTTGCAATTGAAGCATTTTCCATTAAACTTTGTCTTGGAAACGCCTCCCTTGGGACCGAGCTTGCTCTTCCCATTATTTTTATTTTTGGAGCCTTTTGCATGCTCCACCACATTGGCCTTGGCGCCGTTAACGATTGGGAGTTTCCCATCGTTCTTCCGGTTATCCTCTTCAATCCGCAGACGGAGGATCAATTGATCCAAGTTCATTTCCTTTCGCTTGTGCTTAAGGTAGTTCTTGAAATCCTTCCAAGCCGGCGGCAATAAATGGATAATTGACGCCACATGGAAAGACTCACTAACTGTCATTCCTTCATCTCGAATTTCGTTGAAGATCATTTGCATTTTCTCAAGTTGACTCAAGACCGTCTTCGAATCCACCATTTTAAAATCAAGGAATCGACCAACAACAAATTTCTTTGCGCCGACATCCTCGCTTTTATATCTGTGGTCCAAAGCATTCCATAGCTCCTTAGCCGTAGCTAAATTGCTATACACATCGTACAAAGCATCATGCAGCCCGTTCAACATGTAGTTTCGGCAAAGGAAGTCAGAATGCTTCCAAGCTTCAACCGCGTTGAAAGATTGCGCATCCACCTCTCCCCCGGTTGGTACCAGTGCATCTTCGGTCAAGAACCTAGCAAGACCGAGAGTAGTGAGGTAAAATAACATCTTTTGTTGCCACCTCTTGAAGTTTAACCCGTTAAATTTTCCGGGCTTCTCCACAGAGTTGCTCGGCACGGTAACCATAGGGATTGCCCCTTGGTTGCCCAAAGTAGATGCACCGCGTTGTGAACCATTGTTCACCGGTGCTCCACTTTCAGATTGATTATCGTTTGGCACGTTCTGCCCACCAACATTTCCAATTTCTTGTGAAGTCATTTCAACGTTTTCCGAAAACACAAAACATAAGTTCGTTCACCGAAGTGACAAACTACGTTTTTAGATTGTTTACCGTAGTACAACAACCAAGGAATATACGTTTTAGGATTGTTTACCGGAGTAGAACAATCACCGAATACGTTTTAAGATTGTTTACCACAGTAACACAATCTGGAATACGTTTTAAGATTGTTGGGTGTGTTTTGGAAAAACAAAGAAATATTAATTAAATAAAATTAATTAATTAATAAATAAAATAGCTAAAACAAAACAGAAAATAAGATGTAGCAGATTTTAGTCAGAGCTCGTGCTACGCACGATGTCCTTAAAACGTATTCGTCGCCTCCCACGGTGCTAGGAGCGTTGCAACGATCGTTTCCCAGGATACGGTGGGTAACGAACGATCGTTTGAGCACACAATCGAAAGTTCAGGCGAACTGGAACACAGTATGAACACTTAGGAAATTTCGGAGTAGCTGGAAGTGTTTTTAGCTCAAGAAAACGTGAGGAATGTATTGTGTGTTGTGTTGTTGCAAACCACCTGCCAGCTATTTATAGGAGGATTTGTTGTGTGTTAAATGTAGTGGTAATGGACCTGAACGTTGGACATCAATGACCAGTCCGTTGGGCATTGAATTGTCCATAAACTATCCATTTAACGCAGCATTAAAAGACACGAACGTTGGGCATTTATTGTCGAGAAAGCACCCCCTGCGCGTAAGAGAGAGCCTTTTCCTTTAGGAATCTTAACTCCTTAAAAGAGGCTTCCCTTTATAAGGGGGTGAAAATCCCTTGAGTTTTCCGGTGTGGGATAAAACACACTAGAAACCCATCATTTTCCTAGTTTTTCCATTTCAACGAGTGAACTTCGAGAATCAATTTCTCATTCACCCGTTATCCGTTTTGAGTGTACCACATATCGAATTGTAACCCTTAACAAGGACAATCCGAAACCACTTTGACCCGACCCAAATCGGAAGTGGACCCCATTCAAATAATTGCCCCAAAATGACCATTTAATGCAATTTTAACACATTTTTCCAACACTTTCACCATGTATAGATTCAAATGTCATATCCCATGTGATACGTATTATTATGGAGTCACCGAAATCTTTGGAAAAGTATTTTGTTGATCTCTAATCAAGCTTTTTGAATATGTTGGAAAGATTTCAGAAATCAATGCTATAAATTACTGCCATAGGCTAGCTAATTTACATCCAAAGACCTTCACAACACACACACACACATTGGCTCTTTGCTGAGGGAATCTTACCATTGTCTTCAAGCATCAAGACTATACACGTATGTGGTGCTATTTGAAGAAGGATGGTGGTAATAAAACTTTAGTGAAGCAAGTTTTGATTTTGCAAAACAAGTTTTGATCTTGGGTTCTTGCTTTTATATGCTTCGTTTGTTTTCTTAATTCCTCAAGTTTGATCATATCTAATCAATTAATTATAAGAGAGCTAGTTGTTCTTATATATCTTTGATTTGTTAATCCTCATACAATCTTAGGGCACATTAGGAGTAACAAATCATTTTTTGTTACGAATAATCCACACATGAAGATATGAAAAACTTTAAAGGCACTCTCTTAGTATCCAAACATGCTCTATCAAAGTTCAAACGTAAAAATGATCAAGTAGCATTCAAAACTTAATGACGCTCCACACAAAAAACAAACACGGAAGCTAGCTTTCAAACTAACTAATCACGCTCCAACCAAACAATGAGCAAGTAGCATTCACACTTCAAGCAAACAAATTAATGAATCTTAAAAAACACTCAGCCGGCGGAAAATATATATTAAAGGACATTCTTGAACTAGCACACAACATATCTCCAAATTGTGATATGATGACAAATGAGATACAATATATAAAGAGCACCTGTCCCATTTATGTTTTCTAAACACATAGAAAAAACTCCATTGAAAACGTGTTAAGTCCTATAATACCAAAATTTAGGATAATAATTGCAAAAAAGCTCATGCTAATGACATTATCAACAAAGGTTCAAATTCAGATATTAGGTTTCCTTCAACAAGAATGAAACAAACTAATTTTAATGTCTTAAAGAAATTGCAAATCATAGGCTAAATTTTAACAAGTTTCTTCCTATTTGACTCAAGCTCCATCCAACTCTTTAAAGCTTTTTGAACAACTTCATTCCTCAATCCATTATAGGAATCCAAAACTGGACCAATGACCATAAGCTGCCTCGTGTCAGGTGTGAACTATGAATAGCAAATTAAGTTAGTAACCCACATACTTTGGCCATATATTATGCATGGAATTTCACACATTAAAAGTTTAAAATTTTCTAAAAATAATACCGTAAAATCGCTAACAGAAACATAACTATAATTGTTGGTCTAAATGCATTCTGACATCCATTTAGCAACCCAAACAACACAAGTGTCCCTAAGTAACTATGTTGATAGAGTTAAAATAAGCAACCTAATTTTGAAAGAAAAATCTAAAATTATATGAAAAAAAAATGAAAAAAATATATTCAATATCTTACAAACCATTCCATTGTCGACCAAGTCCTTTAGGTTCAACCGGGGCATAATAAGATATTAATGGCCTTTTTATCATTGGATGAATCATAAAATCAAGAGTCCGTCAACATTTCTTCTTAAAGCATTGTCTGCCACAGAACTCAAATGTTAAGTACATAATGACTTTATCTACACAATTTTTACATATTTATGTACAAGTTTTTTAACATCCCGCTTTATAATGCTCATTCTAGAAGGAGATGGCAGCGACTCCAACACACTAAGTGTTTTATATTTCATGTCAACTACAATGAGTTATCAATGAATGAGGTCATCATTAACCGGAATAAATATATGTAATGGAAAATAAAAATAGTTATAGCGTTATCATTGGATTGGAATGATATGTAATCTTATTATACCAAGTACACTCCTTTCGCAAATGACATGCTTTCCTATTGAAATTCTTTTAATAGATCTGAGTTATTCTTTTAATTCACCCTTGTTTCAACTTTTGAATAGGTTTGGATATTAAGACAGTACCTTTTAAGCTGGTCATATCTTCATGTATGAACTGGTTCATCAAAGCAAATCGGAAGACCCGGTCTTTCATTTCTCTGTCTGGCTTTTTTGCTTCCACAGAAGAAAAAACAAGAACTCTTTGGTTGGGTAAGGACTTACTCTGCAAATCAAAACATATTTGGGACATATTTTCGGGAGATACAATAGTATATGACTATATGAGTTGGAATTGTTTACTAATGATATCCTGTCAACTGAAATGCACCAAAGGGGTTCCAAACTGACAATTGCCAACTAGTAAATTACTTCCAAAAGTACTTTAAAAATCAAGCTACTACTAATAAACTATTTCCAACTAAATGGATCCAACTAGTAAGCTAGACATGACATATTACAACACAATGTGTTTAAAATTCAGAAAGAGTACCAAAAATTTATAAAACTATAAGTCCTTATTAATAATAGAGAACCATCTCGAATCTTAAAACTTCATAACTTAAGAAGCACAATTCAACATATGATATCACTTATTCACAATGAAGGTTGAGAACAATGTATTTCAAAATATGAATATGATATTTTGTCTGGTTTCACAGCAGGAAAGGGGAACAAATCTTTTTTTGTTTCACCTTAATATACGATCAATATTTCATATATTCTTATTATTTTTATATACAAATATGATAAATGATTTAGATTATTATTTATTTAGAGTCTTATTGTCACTAATTTATCTCGTACTGTAGCTGTTTAAAAATTAAAACATGTCAATCAAGATGGAACCAAGTGACACCAAACAATCAAGATCCAAACTGGATCCATATTAACAAACAACAGAGGTTGCGTATGATTTTTCTACTGTGTGTAACTGTTATTGATTTACTCAGATAAATAGATGCCGCATTTAACTTTTATTTTTTACTATTTAGCACTGACTCTCCACATAGAAATTAGGGTTATCAAGTTCAAATTCCAGCTAATAAACTGATTTACAATCTTAGGGAATGATAGAGTATAACCTCTTGGAGAGAAGTGAGAGCTAGAGAGAGAAGTGCAATGAATGTTATATTAAATGATTTGTGAACCTCTACAACTACCTTAAGGGGAGTATTTACAAAGAAAATGCGGGTCGGACTCCCAAGGCTTGGGCTTGGGAGGCCCGTTTACAATGGGAGCTCTAGTGGGTCGAATACAAAGTATGTAAATTGACTAAGTATGAAATCCAGCTCGGTGGACTCTTTGTGGCCGACGGAGGCCTGGCCGACAATGGCCGACAGAGACATGGCCGACGGAGACCTGGCCGACGGGGACATCCCGGTTCTCTAGGCTTCTGGACCATATTCTGAGTTGATGTCTTTTCGGCAGATGAATGGCCATATACTCCATTCTGTGATAGTTGTGCTTCTTATGGGGTCTGGACCCATATACTCCCAGGGAAATTTAGGGTTAACAAATTAAAGTTATAAATAAGAAAAACTTATTCCAAAAAAAAAATAGTTCTATATATATATAGTTAATTGATTAGAGATGATCAAACTTGAAACCGTTGATTGAAGGAGAAAGATAAATTGCATTAAACAAGAAGAAGATTACCGCAATTCAAGCTCAATTCTTTGCAGTTCTACTGATAGGGTTGGGGTACGCTCTCTTTGGGGCACTTCACTTCTCTGGGATGTTGTCTCTGGGTGAGAATGGTGATCGTAAGAAGACAAAATGAGTAAATCGTGTGGAATATTGTGGATTCTTGCACTGAGAAAGGATGGTTCATGAAATTACTGATCGCTCTATTTTCTTCTCTAGCGCTTTGAAACAATGAAACAAGAAGGATTACTGCTATGCAATTTTGTGTAGTAGTAGAAGTAGACGTTTTTTTTGCAATTCTATTCCATTCCTTAAATCAAAGCTAACTTGGAAAATATTATCAACAAGACTTTGACATATGGCAAATGCACCAAAACATTCAGCTATGTGAAGGCATCGTAAATTTTCCTTTTTTAAAGGAAAACTAGCAATATTATATTAATTCCAAACTCGCAGTACAAACAAGACAAATTGCAAACAATAAACGTAACCACCAAACACTACCCTTCCTCGAAACAAACATAACCTGAAGCACACCGGCTCTTTCACTTCTTTATCAGACATAGAGTAGTTCACCCCAAAAAGAGCGAGACTAATCGCTGAAAATGTGAGAGCTTTGAAGTTATTAGCGGTTGAATCAGTCTGATTGCCCCTCAACAGAAGTCTAACCACTAAGGTAACCAAAACTAAGAAACTACTACCCTTATTATTTGACCTAATGACCACAAAATAAATTTTAGCAAACAAAACATAGCAAAAATAAATAAATTTCAGCTGCATCGCCGTCTTCCAAGCCCTAGTTGCGTAACTCCTCTGTAGCGACGGTTCAGGAGGGGGACGAATCATTCACACACCATCTTCTTCCTCCACCTCTTGAGGTGGCCATAACAACCACGTCGACCCCCCAACGGCTGATTCGAGTCCAAATTCTCGTCCTTTAATTGGGATCCATAACGCCAACATTCCACCCGGATCGAACACCATTGATGCAACTCCCATCTCAGACACCATCAGAGCCAAAATAGCCAAGCCAGTCATCGAACTCTCAGCCCTAGCCGCCATGGCTCCACGGTCACCTTTCTCGACCCAGTCGGACATTCCTCTGCCCAATGATGCTTGCCGCTCCCCAACCTCGAAGAGAATAGCCTGCCTGTGGTCTCCTTCCTTTCGCTACTGGCCACTCCAATTTCGCTACTGGCCACTCCAATTTCGCCCGTCGGAGGAGGAATTGAAGAGTGATGCCACATTTTCCTGTGTTGCGCCAGAAAATCCGACGAGAGTACCAAGCCCAAACACCGCCGTACTTTGATTTCCTTCCAAGAAAGAAAACTAGCAAAAAATCGGGACTCTCAAACGCCAAAATTAATCAGCGTCGCCCGTCCAAAAAACTTTTCCGAATTACAGGGAAATCATCGACGGGATTGCATGCCAGAGTTGCTTACCTGGGCGGTGCAATCCAGCCGGAGTCCAGCCGGATTTGTTTGCCTAGACGGCGGCTCACGCTCGGCTAGGGTTCTCGAGACTTGTCTACTCTCCCTTTTCTGTTCAAAAAAAGTTTATATAAAATTTTCCTATTATTAATTCTAACGGTTAAGCGATGCCTCTTAATGAATAAACAAATCAACAAATTTTCAAAATTTGGGGAAAGAAACCCTTGATCACACGGTAAAAAAAAATACAAAATTCTAAAAATAATAAAAAGAAAATTATTTAGTGACTAATCGTGGATTTGATTGCATAGACTATTCGGATTATACAAATATGGTTGATTCTCACTACAAAAAATTACCTCCATCTCACTTTATGTATCCTACTTTAATTTGACACAATTATTAATAAATTTAAAATGGTTGACAAAGGAAAAACTATGGTTGAAATTATAGTATAACAAAGTGAAATACCGTAGACCACTAGAGGCGGATCTATGTAGGCCCACCCCAGCTCAGCCCAATTTTTTTATTACTAAATGTATAAGTTTAATTTTTAGCCCACCCCAAAATTAATGTCTAACCCAGGCCAAGTCTACAAGTTTTCTTAATTCTATTTGATTATTAATTAAATTTTTTGATAGATAATAAAATTGTGTTTGTTCATTATATATAATGATTAAAGATAAAATTAAAGATTCGAGAATGATGTATTTACTATTTATCATAAAATTGAAGATTAGAGAATGATTAATTTATTGTTTGGACATCTAAGAAAGAATTAAAAATCTAAATTCAATTTTAAAATTGAGAATACTAATTAGTTGTACGCACTATTCTGAAAATCACTTTGGGCGCCCAATTAGTCCCCACCTAGGCATTAGGAGGTGGCTTGGGGCCTAGATTTTTGTCTGGGTGCTCTCACCTTATTGGTTTAGCACCTAAGTCATTTAGTCGGTCGCCTAGTTGCTCGCTGAGGGTGCTTAAGCGACCGCCTAGGACATCTAAATTTGCCGAACATTTTAGTTCTTTTTTTTCTCTCTAAAAAATATATGTACATACCTTTGTAGATTAAGATAAAAACTATACATTTTTGTATATATTCTTTTTTTTGAAGAGGAAGTTGCCTATATTGATATCATTGGAATCAGGATCGTTACATCAATATCAAAATGATCAACACTGACTACAACCTTCACCTTCCAACTACTACTTATAGTCCTACGATTAGACATAGAGACGATCACTGGACAAGCTTAATGCAGCTATTGTTGAAAAAATAGATCTGTCCCCCACTAACCATATAAAATCTAGCCGAAACCTTAGTCATCGTAATAAACCTAGCAGCATGAACTTTAACAAAAAACAAAATGATAAGAATAGGTTCCTTATTAAAAAAACTAAACTTGAATAAAACGAAATTAAAAAAAGATAAACTGATGGATCAGATGACCCATGGCAGCGACTCTCAAGAACCCTAGAAATCCTAGGAAAGAAAACACCACTCATCGAGTGTATAGACCACTCTCTTAAGCTTAATCGGACAAGAGTCCATCAACAAAGTTTTATCTATGAAAATACATTATTACCCTTATGTTTTACCCTCATTCAGTTATATCAACTCCACTACTCTTTTAATTACATTCTCTTACCTACTTTATCCTTTATATTCTACTTTATTATTTATCTTCTCTTTCCTATTTTATCACTTTACCCCTACTATTTTATCTTAAACGGTATGCCCAAAGGATGTATTATTAAATGTGACAATTCTATCATTCATGTATGTTAATGTATGTGTGTTTTAGTCACACACAAACACAATATTGCTTATCGTATGTATGCAAAATATTGATAGAAGTATAATTTAATATGTCTCCGATTAATCCCCGTAGAGCCGCCTAGGCATTAGGCGTTGTGCTGACGCCCGACTAGCGCTTAGAGTCTGTTAGAACATTGGTTGTATGTACAATGACTGTTTTTACTTATTAGTTTTATACTTTTATAGATGTATCTTAATTCATACCAATAAATACTAGAATCTCTAATCATTAATAAATTTATAAAATCGCATTAAAACGTTTAAAATTTAAAAAATATATATAATTTATTCCTGTAATTTATAAGCTATCGATAGGCTCGAATCCGGATTGAACCAAACATGACTATGCTCAAACTCGATCTGAAAATTAATTTTAGCTCGTGTTCGAATTCGTTAAATTAATTTCGAAATACGTTCGAACTCGTGTAGTTCGAAAAAAGCTCAATTCGATTACAACCCTAAGCTTTATTTTGTGTGTGTGAAGTATAAAAAAAATTACTGCTTAGCCCACCCTACACATCATTCCTAGATCCGCCCCCGTAGACCACATATTTCTATTCAAAAAAGAAAACGTGTCATTTATTTTGGGTTATCCAAAAAAGAAAAATAAGACAGCTAAAATGAGATAGAGTGAGAAGTGATTTTGTCACGAATGGTTGACACGGATCCCAAGAGGGTTGTCACGAGAATTTTGTCACAGATATGTGACAAAATTTGTCACATTTGACCATCTAATGAAAATATTTTGTCACGGACGGATCCAGTCAAACTTTGTCAGGGGTCAAATCTCTGACAAACTCTGTGACATGTCGCTAGATTACTCGATGATGAAGATACTGAAAAAAAGATTTCTGAAAAAGAAGATAATGATTCCGAAAGTGAATAATTTGTATTGCTTATTTTTATAGTTATTTTAAAATCACTCATTGTACTGACTTTGTTATTCAAAAAATGCCCCTCTTGGTAAATTAATTTCTATCTATTTTTTCTTTATTATATTTTCATCGTTAATTTTATCAATCAATTAAGTATAAACATTACTGTAAGTGATTATAATCATGACATTAAAGCTTATTTATTAGAATAATAAAAGTCAGAATAAAATATTAATTTTGTTTGCTTTATTGACTCAAACAATTATACAAATTCGATTATTCAAAATAATAAAAATCTGAAATAATTTATCGACAAATTGAAAAACAAAAGATCACTACAAAAAAAATTGCCTGTAGTCACGGACCGTAGTCACGGATTTGATCCGTGACTAGTTAGTCACGGTTCTAATCACGGTGTAGTCACGGAATCGTTAAAAAAAAGTAGTCACGGATTTGTCCGTTACTACGTCCAAGACTAGAGGTAGTGACGGACCTAGTCCGTGACTAAAGTGTTCCGGCCAACCCATTTTCGCCTCCGGCGGGATTTTTTTTTAATTTGAAATTAGTCACGGACAAGTCCGTGACTAGTACCGTGACTACAGTTAGTCACGGTCGTGTCCGTGACTAATTCCGTGACAAGTGAAAAATTGATTTTTTCAACGTTCCAAATTAAAAGTGCACCGACAATTCGTACAAAAAACAGTAGTCACGGACACATCCGTGACTACGTCCGTGACTACAAAATTTATATATGCAGCCTCGGCTTCCTTCAACAAAATCACACCTTCTACGTACTCCAGATAGAATTCCAGATAGAATTGAAGGATGTAATCTACCCATCTCATATCATTTTTCCTGTTTATGCAGATAAGGTATGTAATTTGAATTACGTATTTTTTGTAAATTAGTTAAATATGTAAATTTGTTAATAAATACATATGTAAGTATATTATTAAATATAATATTGGCAATACATATGTTATTAATTTTAAAATATAGGATTAAAATTACGTAAATTAGTTAAATACGTATATAAGTATATATGATTAAATATAATTTAAATGCATATTATTAATATTAGTTAATAAATGTAAGTATTATTTAATTCAAATGACTTTATATATATATATATGATTAAATATAAGTATATGATTTCTTTATATTGGCAAGTATTGTTAATAAAGGCGGCCTAATTTAGGATTAATAATGATTTAAATTAGGGTTAGTTAATTTAATTTAAATGTGTTTATTATATATATTTGCTCAAATTATTGAATTTGCTCATATTATTTAATTTAGTACGTAAATTGTTAAATGTGCATTATTAATAAGATTAAGATGTTGATAATTTTAGTATTGTGGATTAAATTAATGTCATTAACGTATTGTGCATGTTTATAGTTTAATAATATTAATTATTGGACGTTAGTTAATTTTAATGGGATTTTAGTGAATTTTTGTGAATTTTAGTGAAATTTTAGGCAATTAGTTAATTTTAAGGGAATTAGTTAATTTTAAGGGAACTTTAGGGAATTAGTTAATTTTAAGTGAATTTTAGTGAAATTTAAGGAAAGTAGTTAATTTTAAGGGAATTTTAGAGAATTAGTTAATTTTAAGTGAATTTTAGTGAAATTTAAGGAAACTAGTTAATTTTAAGGGAATTAGTTAATTTTAACGGATTTATTTAATTTTAAGGGAATTTTAGGGAATTAGTTAATTTTAAGGGAATTTTAGTGAAATTTAGTGAAATTTACCGGAATTAGTTAATTTTAAGGGAATTTTAGGGAATTAGTTAATTTTAAGGGAATTTTAGTGAATTTTAGTGAAATTTAAGGAAACTAGTTAATTTTAAGGGAATTAGTTAATTTTAAGGGAATTATTTAATTTTAAGGGAATTTTAGGGAATTAGTTAATTTAAAGGGAATTTTAGTGAAATTTAGTGAAATTTAAGGAAACTAGTTAATTTTAAGGGAATTAGTTAATTTTAAGGGAATTATTTAATTTTAAGGGAATTTTAGGGAATTAGTTAATTTTAAGGGAATTTTATTGAAATTTAGTGAAATTTACGGGAATTAGTTAATTTTAAGGGAATTTTAGGGAATTAGTTAATAATTCGGAAACCAATTTTTATGGTTTTCTGCATGAGATTCTCGAACTTCAAATGCCTTCTGGTATGCAAGGATCTACATGCGTTTTGTTCTGCTGCACATGGGTCGATCCTACACGTGGTGTGAGAAAAAATTCAAAGTATAATATTATTTACGTCAACCACTCTCGTGTGTATCGAAAAAATGAGCCTTTTATACTTGCTCAACAATCAACCCAGGTTTATTATGCAGAATATCCTTCAACCAAGCGCACACGAAGTCCTTGGGTGTGTGCATGTACTATCCGTCCGAGCAAAATTGTATCACGGACTCAACACAAGGACGTTGATTTTGATTCTTTTCAGCAAGATTTTTCCAACCTTTGTCTATTGCTGAGACGGCAACCATAGCCAGAGGTTGGAAAAAATCGTGCTGAAAAGCATCAAAATCAATGTCCTTGTGTTGAGTATGTGATACAATTTTGGTCGGACGGATAGTACATGCACACACCCAAGGATTCTGTGTGCGCTTGGCTGAAGGATATTCTGCATAAAAAACCTGGGTTGATTGTTGAGCAAGTATAAAAGGCTTATTTTTCCGATACGCGTGAGAGTGGTTGACGTCAATTATATTATACTTTGAATTTTTTCTCACACCACGTGTGGGATCGACCCATGTGCAGCCGAACAAAATGCCTGTCAATTCTTGCATACCAAAAGGCATTTGAAGTTCGAGAATCTCATGCAAGAAACCCTAAAAATTGGATTCCGAGTTATCATAACCGATGGTTGGGACATATAACTCCTTGTTCATAATCGACTGTGTGATATGTGTAACCATTTATCACATATGAATGCCAAACTTTAGCATGGGAAGAAGGCTCCACGATAATGATACTAACAGAGGGTCATCAATCCCACGGCTCCTGATCTATAAATTAAAACATGATAACATTGGATAATTATTAAAAATTATTAGATAATAGTAAATGTAATGTATATATATCTTTGATACTGGTATCATGTTGCAAAATCAGAGCCCATCAATTGCATCATCAGAAAATGTTGATAAAGACGCTCTAAATTCACTGTGCATTCAAACATAAAGATATACTATAACACTCTTGGTGAAAGTTATAGCTATATTACAAATATAACTATCAATTTAACTTACGTATAAAATAGTAAGATTTCTGAACAATTCATGAGGATGTAAGTATGTGTAATTTTAAATTCTCCACCCACGATGTAACGGTAAGTCGCAACTCCTTTACCTCTACCGGGGTAATTGAAAATGAAAACTACTTTGTCATATGAGTTCTCGCCAATGTCATCGTTTCGTTCAGGTCTCTTTCTTTTAGTGATGACTTCACACTCAAAATAAAAATGATGAAAACGTCGAGATTTCTTGTTGAATATATATGCTTGAAAAATTGAAGCCTCAACATGTGCCTTGTTGGTCACTTTCTTTTTCAACTCTCCTAGAAATCTGTCATGCAAAATATAAATTGTAAACAAACAAATGTTCTTATTAAATAAATATTGAAATATCAATGAAATTGAGACTATCCTTTCAAATCTGTACATCCAACGATAGAAAACAGGCCCTCCATTCAGCGCCTCATACGGAAGATGTATAATAAGATGTTCCATTCCACTTAAAAAGGATGTAGACAGTATTTTTTCTAAATTACACATCAGAATGAGAACAAGGCCTTCTAGTCTTCAAAGGGACTCAACGTAAAAAACGTTGGAACCTATCGACTGAAACTATAAACTGATTTCAGTAATACAACCCTATACGTCTGCGGGAATTTTCTCTTTCAGTGCAATCAGAAGAAGTCTTTTCATGATTACATGAGCATCATGACTTTTCATACTCGACGTCATTGTGAGGTTTTTCATGTCCACGCATCTGGACATGTTAGAGCAATAGTCATCTGGAAACTTTAGATACACAAGCCACTATAATATTGATTTCTTTTGTGTATTTATGAGTTGGTAGACTGCTTTTGGAATTTGACCCTCATGTTCTAGATCAACAGAAAGTTCGGGTCTATCACACCACATTGTCATGTCTTTTATAGATGCAAAATCGGCTTAAGTTTTGTCTTTGAAATTCATCACCGTGTTAAATATATTGTCAAAGACGTTTCTTAATGTGCATGACATCTAAATTGTGACGAATGAGAAGGTCTTTCCAATATGGCAACTCCCAAAATGTACTCTTCTTTGTCCACATATGGATATCACAATACCCGTTTGGATCCTTGTGTGGTTGTTGCATTGCCGTATGAATACGTTGAAACCGGCTAAAAATTTGTTCGCCTGTAAGTCTCGGGGGTGGTGGGTCTCGTACCACTCTTTGGTTAATTAAAGACTTTTTGTCCTTTCAATATCGATGGTTTGATGGGAGGAACTTGCGGTGACGATCAAAGTAACTTGGTTTCCCGTTGAATTTGAGCCAATTGGAACCTGACTTCTCCATACATATCGGACATCCCAGAAGACCGTGTGTGCTCCATCCCGATAGCATACCATAGGCAGGGAAGTCACTAATGATCCAAATGATGGCAGCTTTAATGATAAACATTTCATCCGTGGGACCTGGACAAATTAAAGTCAAAAAGATGAAATGACTTTTCATGCACATATCAGGAAGGAGATTATAAGGAGTTAACATGATTGGCCAACATGAAAATTTCCTCACAAACCTTCTAAAAGGAGAAAATCCATCTGAGCACAATCCGAGTCGCACATTATGTGGCTCCATTGTAAACCGAGGATGACAGCAATCAAAGTGTTTCCAAGATTCACAGTCCAAAGCGTGAGACATCAAACCCTCTTTGGTTTCGTGCTCAACATGTCATGCCATGTATTTCGCAGTAGCATTTGAAGCATATATCCTCTTTAGACATGGATCTAGTGGGAGGTAAAACAAATTAGACAATGCAGACCTTTTTGTGGTTTTTTTCTTTGGGGAACAGGTTTGTATCTTTCTCGACCATAGAACTTGCAGCTCTCAAGTGTCTCATCATCCATCCAGAACAACATACATCCTTTAGGACACGCATCAATTTCTATACAAGGAAGCCTTAACTGAGATATTAATTGATTCATGTTGTAATATGAATCAGGAAGACTGTGGTCACGCGGTAGCATTTCTCTTATTGACTGCAACATCCTAGACATGCAAGTTTCAGGGAGACTGTATTCAGCTTTAATGTTCATCAACTCTGAAACGGCGGAGAGCTGAGAGTATCCCTCACAATCAGCATACAAAGGTTGATCGGCAACTCTTAGAACATCTTGAAATCTTTTAGCTAAACCTTCAATATGAGGAACATGTGAATTCAAATCTTCATCCACATCAGGTTGATAAAAGATCGGATTTTCAACGGCATATGGTTGATACGATGTCGAGGCTTCCGGAGGAACGTTAAATGGTTGTGGAAGGTTAAACTGAGATGTCGAGGCACCGTGTACATCATATGCCATCATTAGGGACGTTACGAGACGAACCTACTGTTTGTGGTAAAAGTGATGGATCGACTCTCCCAGAAATCTGTCATGCAAAATTAAATTGTAAACAAACAAATGTTCTTATTAAATAAATCTTGAAATATCAATGAAATTTAGACTATCCTTTCAAATCTGTACATCCAACGATAGAAAACGGGCCCTCCATTCAGCACCTTATACGGAAGATGTATAAAAGATATTCCATTTCACTGAAAAAGGATGGAGACAGTATTTTATCCAAATTACACATCAAGAAAGGAACAATGTCTTCTAGTCTCCGAAGGGATAATTCAACGTAAAATATGGTGGAACATATCGACTGAAACAATAAACTGATTTCGATAATACAGCCCTATACGCCTGCAGGAATCATCTCTTTCAGTGCGATCAGAAGAAGTCTTTGCATGATTACATGATTATCATGACTTTTCATGCTCGACGTCATGGTGAGGTTTTTCATGTCCATGCATCTGGAAATGTTAGAGCAATAGCCATTTGGAAACTTTAGAGACACAAGCCACTATAATATTGATTTCTTTTGTGCATTTGTGAGTTGGTAGACTGTTTTTGGAATTTAACTCTCATGTTCTAGATCAACAAAAAATTCTGATCTATCACACCACATTGTCATGTATTTTATAGATGCAAGACCGTCTTTGGTTTTATCTTTGAAATCCATCATTGTGTTAAATATATAGTCAAAGTTCTTCTCAATGTGCATGACATCTAAATTGTGACGAATGAGAAGGTCTTTCCAATATGGCAACTCCCTAAATATACTCCTCTTTGTCCACTTAAGGGTATCACAATACTCATCTAAATCCTTGTGTGGTTGTTGCACTGCCGTAGGAATACGTCGAACCCGGTTAAAAATTTGTTCGCCTGTAAGTCTCGGGGGTGGGGGGTCTTGTACCACTCTTCCGTTAATTAAAAACTTTTTTCCCCTTCGATATCGATGGTTTGCCGGGAGGAACTTGCGGTGACAATCAACGTAACTTGGTTTCCCGCTGAATTTGAGCCAATTGGAACTTAACTTTTCCATACATATCGGACATTCCAGAAGATCGTGTGTGCTCCATCTCGATAGCATACCATATGCAGTGAAGTCGCTAATGATCAAAATGATGACACCTTTCATGATAAACATTTAATCTCTTGAAACATCATAAGTTGGTGTCTTGATGTCCCAAAGTTCTTTCGTCTCCTCGATAAGGGGATGGAGATAAATGTTTATCCTTTTTTAGGATTCGGGGGGGACCTGGACAAATTAAAGTCAAAACGATGAAATGACTTTTCATTCACATGTCAGGAGGGAGATTATAAGGAGTTAACATGATTAGTCAACATGAAAATTCCTCCCAAACCATCCAAAAGGAGAAAATTCATCTGAGCACAATCTGAGTCGCACATTATGTGGCTCCATTTCAAACTGAGGATGACAACGGTCAAAGTGTCTCCAAGCTTCACAGTCCAAAGGGTGAGACATCAAACCCTCTTTTGTTTCGTACTCAACATGCCATGTCATGTATTTCACAGTAGCATTTGAAGCATATATCCTTTTTTTTCTTTGAGAAACATGTTTGTATCTGTCTCGACCACAGAACTTGCAGCTCTCAAGTGTCTTATCATCCTTCCAGAACAACATACATCCTTCAGGGCACACATCAATTTCTATACAAGGAAGGCTTAACTGAGATATTAATTGCTTCATGTTGTAATATGAATCGGGAAGATTGTGGTCACGCGGTAGCATTCCTCCAATTGACTGCAACAGCCTAGACATGCAAGTTTCAGAGAGACTTTATTCAGCTTTAATGTTCATCAACTCTGAAACGGCGGATAGCTAAGAGTATCCCTCACAATCAGCATACAGAGGTTGATCGGCACCTTTTAGAACATCTTGAAATATCTCAGCTAAACCTTCAATATGAGGAACATGAGAATTCGGATCTTCATCCACATCAGGTTGATAAACGATCGGAATTTCATCTGCATATGGTTCATACGAGGTCGAGGCTTCCGGAGGATCTTTAAATTGTTGTGGAGGGTTAAATTGAGATGTCAAGGCACTGTATACATCATATACCATTTTTTGGTCCGAGTTCATTTGAGCATAGTCTCCCCACCCACTCATCTCGTTAGGGACATTACGAGACGAATCTACTGTTTGTGGTAAAAGTGATGTATCGAAAGTTCGCCGTGAGAAGTCCAATTATAATAATTGTCAACGAAACCTTGTTCGTACAAATGCTACACAACCTCGTCGGTGTCTTTAAATTTGAGATGTTTACACTTGGGTCGGGACTGTTTATTGAAGATGGCATGGAAAGTTGGGATTTTTAATGGATTTTCGATAACATGGACCGTTAAATGAAGACCGGGTAAAGTTTGGATTATTATTTTCCATTTCCCCTTTTGTCAATACAATATGCCTTAATATTATAATCAAAAAATTATGCTTGAATATTATAATCAAAAAATTATACTAGTATTGGTTAAAAACTAAATTATAAACATTAAAAACTAATTAATATTATAATAAAAAAATTATATTGGTTAAAAACTATAAATTATAAACATTAATAATAATTTTTTATGTTTAATATATTCACTAATTAATATTTAGGAACATTAATATATTAAATTTCACTAAAGTTCACTACAATTAAGTTACATTCAATTACTATTATTAATTAATTATTAATTAACTAAAAGCAATACACTTGTGGCATTAATTATTTCAATTAACTAACTTTTGAATCATAACTAATTAATATTTAGGAACATTAATATATTAAATTTCACTAAAATTAACTAATGTTAAATTGATATTATTAATTAACTAAAAGCAATACGTTTGTGGCATTAATCATTTCAATTAACTAACTTTTGAATCATAACTAATTAATATTTAGGAACATTAATATATTAAAGTTCACTAAAATTAACTAACGTTCAATTAATATTATTAGTTAACTAAAAGCAATATGTTAATGGCATTAATCATTTTAATTATTAACTAATTCACAATATTTAGGAACATTAATATATTAAATTTCACTAAAGTTTACTAAAATTAACTAACGTTCAATTAATATTATTAATTAACTAAAAACAATATGTTAATGGCATGAATCATTTAAATTATTAACTAATTCACAATATTAGGATTTTAACACTAAATACACTAAATTATTACGTTAATGACATTAATTCACAATACTAAAATTAAGAAAATCTAATAATACACAATAAATAATTAACTAACATTTAAATTAAATAGAATTCAAATAATTAACAATAATAATTCACACTAAAGTAATGTTTCAATCCTAACTTAAATCATTATAAATTCTAATCAACAATAATTGCTGATCAACAAACCTAATAATTTTATAAACCCATTTCAATTAACTAATATTTAAATTTAACTAATATTATCGATTCAAATCCTAAACTAATGGTATTAACAATAATTGAAAAATTAATATACATTTTCAAACGTATTTCCAATATATGCACAATAAATTATGATATCACTACATTTATAGTTAAATATATTGTAAATTAATTAACAGCCTTTCTACTTTAACAATTTTAATTATTTAAAACGATAAAATTTATACTTATTAAAAAAGTACATAATTCAAATGACACACCTTATCTGCATAAACAGGGGAAATGACATAAGATATATTACATCGTTCGATCTTTCAACAAATACTCTATTGTACTCAGATTGAATTTGAACTGGTATCAATTGAATGAAACTGCTCTGCCATATATAAAATAATTTCTCACGGATTTTGTCACGGATATATCCGTGACAAACACTTTTGCGTACAACATTAATATGGTGGCCGTTGAAATATCAATAATTGAGATTTGTCATGGATTTTGTCACGGATCCCGGAATTAAAAAAGTTATGCCGGAGTAAATTTTTGGTCGCCAAAAGCTATTTGTCACGGACACAATCCATGATGAATATGTGTCACGGATTTTGTCACGAAAAAATCCGTGAAAAAAGTTCTTGGTGAAAAATCAAACATATTCGTGACAACGGCCGTGACAAACTTGTCACGGTCCAAATCCGTGACAAAACAACTTTTTTTGTAGTGACAAAAGATCTATATGGATGATGATAAAATAAGATGACCAAGTACAAAGTGCAAAAATCTCTAATTTAGAGACAATGAGCAAATTGGATGACATTTGAACTCCCAAAGCGTTTGCACAAACAGTGGGTTCGTCTCGTAACGTTCCTACCGAGATGAGTGGGTGGGGAGACAGACTATGATCAAATGTCGTGGGATCGTAGAATGGTACATGACATTTGATCATAGTCTGTCTCCCCACCCATTCATCTCGGTAGGAACGTTACGAGACGAACACACAGCTTGTGGTAAAAGTGATGGATCGAAAGATTCGCCATGAGAAATCCAATTATAATAATTGTCAACAAAATCTTTGGAGTTCAAATATCATCCAATTCGTCATTGTCTCTAAATTCAAGTTTTTTTTACTTTGTACATGGAGTCATGGACATCTTATTTTATCACCATCCATATAATTCTTTTGTTGAAGTGCAAATTTAATAAACTCTTCAACTTCATCACGAACTCCTCTATTTTCGCCATGTCTATTATACATCTAACTTTTATTTTGTTTATACATTATACCTTAATATTATTATCAAAATATTATATTGATGTATTAATTTACAAACAATTCCAATTAACTACACTCTAATATATATTTTAAAATGCAGGGATGATCTATATTCACAATAATAATTCACACCCTTTTTAATTAAGGGAAAATTACTTTAAATAATACAAACTATCTTCCAAGAACTAAAAATAATACGTACTTTGAAAGTAACTTTTAATAATACCAATTACGTAAATATAGACCAAAAGTAATAGATCATTTTCACTAAAAATTCAGTCGTTTAATTCAAAAAAATAATAATATTAAAATATCAAATAAGGGATTGTATTTCCAATAAAACCCTAATCTCCTATTCCTTTTTTCCTAACCCTAGCTACAGCTGCTCGAGTCTAACCTCCGCCGCCTGCCCACGCAGCCGCAGCCGCTGTCGAGTCTCCGCCTGCTGTCCAGCGCCGCCGCCTTCAACAGATCTCTGGTCTGGGAGCACAACAGCTGCCTTCCTAAGATCGATCTCTGTCCTGGGAACAATTTCGCCGGACGTGACCTGGGTGCCAAGAGCCCAAGATGTAAGATGTTGGTGATGAAAAGCTTCAAACACCACGATGCCA
This sequence comes from Cuscuta europaea, assembly GCA_945859875.1. Lineage (NCBI taxonomy): Eukaryota > Viridiplantae > Streptophyta > Magnoliopsida > Solanales > Convolvulaceae > Cuscuta > Cuscuta europaea. The sequence continues at coordinate 42,429,250 of CAMAPE010000005.1, read as the reverse complement.
TGGTCTCAAATTAAAGATTGATTTGTCGGCAAGAGATATAGAACTTGTACAGATGTATATATATCTATGCATGAACTAATTAATTACCCTATAGAAATTGATCGAGGAGATCATTGTGGTAATTGAGGACACATTATTATTAACATTGGTTTGCCAATGTTGTTGGACTGTTGGAGGAACAATCTGTGGTTCCCAAAGAGTATACTCGAGCCCTGTGAACATTTATGCGCCATATTGTGGTTGACTGCCGGCATATTAGCGGCGGCTATTTAACTGGTTTCCATTCTCATTCTTAATTTTTCTATTTTTTGAGATTAGAGTTTGTTGAATTTAGGGTTTATGGGAGTTAAATATGGGCATTAAACATTGATGGTGAAACATGACAATAAGTGTTGAATATGGGCAGTGAATATGACGATAAATAATATGATAAATAATTTTGTAAATGGTAGTGAATGAGTGCATTGAGAAAGTTTGTTGTGCAGTGATTATGACCAATAAGGCAGTAACACAAAACAGTGCAGTGATTATTAAATCTAAAAAATAAAAAATAAAAACTATAAATAAATTCCTAAACAAAATGACGAGAATTAATTTTGGCAGAAGTGCAATGATTATTACCGTATGTGCAGTAATATCGTGCAGCAACGATAATATATAAAGTGTAGTAAATTTAATTGGACAAAAGTAGTGCAAAATGCACATATTTTAAAATAAAGGTATTTTCGTCATTCATCATTTAAATATGAACGTGATTTTGTTTTGGATTTTCGGTCATACAAATGTCAAAAAACTAAGTTAGTCATATTTAGAGAAATTCAATAAGTTTTAGTCATATCCTAGGAAATTTCCCAAACGACATTGTAAGAAATGTCACAGTGTTACACATTGTCATTATAAATAGAGAAAAGGCACAAACAAGCCCTCGAACTATTTGCAATTTTGAAATCAAGTCCATGAACCAGATACATCACTCAACTCATTGAAAATTAAGCAATCAAATCCTTTTTACCTGTGGGTGCCGGTAATTTCTCGTCTCCTTACCTGCACTAGCAGGTAGAAAACGGTCTAATTGCTTAATTTTCAATGAGTTGAAGGGTGTATTTGCAAGTCTTTCGGTTCAGGGGCCTGATTGTAGAACCACAAATAGTTTGAGGGCTCATTTGCCTCTTTTCTCTTATAAATATTATCATACCAAATAATGTCCCAATATTATAATTTATAAATATTGACAAAATGTAGATAAATGTAACAATGTCCAAATAATGACATGACGATGAAATGTTAGTGCTATAAATAATGACATTGTGAAATTAGCAATGCCAATGATGATGTTACTAACGGAATGTTATTGCCAAAATGTAGAAATATCTTACAATGTTAAAAATGACATAATGTCAAACATTGCCTTAACCAATCCAATAATCCCATAATTTTGTTAAAATCGTCAAAATATTAAAAAAGCTGTCACTGTCAAATAATGAAAAGGACAACAATGGTATAAATCTTGACATTGTAATAGTGACAATGTCACACCGGTGTCTATACAAGAGTAAGAGTTATCTTATATACTCAATTTCGAGAAGGTCCTTATACTCCTCAATGTCATTGTATTGTAAACATTGTTAAAGTGTAAATAAATGTCAAATAAGTACAATGGCAATCGGTGGTGGAGCCAGAAACCTATGGGTAAGGGGACCGCAGGTTTGAGAATTTTATATTGTAGGGGGTCAAAATTTAAAATATGCACATATTTCCTTTAAATTCAAAGTAATTATATATAATACATACTCAAGATTTTTTTCTTGCAGGGACCAAGGCCCCTTCTAGCCCCTCTCTGGCTCCACCTCTGATAATGATGTCAAAATTATAAAAAATGATATTTTAACACCGACATTAACAATGAAACTGAAGTTAAATAATTGTAACCAACCACTTTCAAATGGTAAGGTGTTGATATATTAAAAATATATTGATGTCACAAAAGTCAGTATATTAATATCTTCTCTACATTTTCATTATTAGCATCTAACAATGTGAATGTCATTATATTCACAGTCACATCTGGGATGACCTTGCCCTTGCCGCCATTAGAGTTACAATTGCAAAAACGAAATTAGAAGAAAAAAAATATTAATGAACAAAACAAAATGGAATCACACGGACATTCAAAACCAAAGACAGCTATGGAAAAATACAAGAGAAATAAAGAGCAGCGACGGGAGTAGAAGATAGAAAACACGCGTTGAACAAATAAAAGATGGGACAATTATGGAACAAAAAAAGATTAGGGACAATTATGGAACAAATAAAAGATTAGGGACAATTATGGAACAAATAAAAGATTAGGGACAATTATGGAACAAATAAAATATTAGGGACAATTATGGAACACACGAATGAATATTTTTAACAGATGCTATAATGATCAATAATAGCATGCATGGACCAAAAACATATTTAAGTCTAAAATCATTTAAGTTTTATTTGAGTAAACAAGCTCACTTTTAGTCCTGTATAGGTTTTTTTTACTCCAGGGGGTCTGGAGTAATCAAGGCTGAAACTCACTTTATTGAGTTTCAAACACTTATGTGTCTAGCGAGTTTTGAACTCGAGACCACCCACTAGGTACGGTAACCTCACAACCGGGTGAACTGTGATGCTTGGTTAGTCCTATATAGGTTTAAACCACACAACCCAAACTCATTAATTCGATCAAATTATATCAGTTTCAATTTTTATAAATAAGCACAAACCAAACTCGCACTTTATAAACTTATTATTCAAATTGATAAATCGGTTTCATTTTATAATTATGAAAATTTTAAAAGGGGAGCATTTAATTTGAACCATATAGTACGGAATTTCATTTAATATTTTGAAGTCCTCCGTATAACTCAGATACTATCACCATCGTACGGTCGTACATGTGGTGTATTGCAGGATTTGCAGGTATGCTACTCCGTACAAATTTAGTTTGCCTTAAATTTTTGCACGTATCTTTGCACACAACACATCCGGCAAAAGTATATGTAGGATTTAAAGAGTACATTAATACATGCTACGTACTATGATAGTATGTTGTTTGTAGTTCGGACAATTCATCATAAATGTCTCCGATTAAGAGTCGTCGGTTTGATAACACTAAAATTGAATGATTCGACTGAATCTGTTGAAATTGTGGTTGAAGTGGCTAAATCGAGTGATCTTAGGAATTATGAAAAAAATTATGTTTAAAACATTTTATGAATTAAAAAAATAAAAGCATACAAAAAATCACTAAAATGGTTCTCTACGGTAACGTCAGCTATTTCAGCCTGAAATGTAAGTCTAACCTTATTTCTTTTGATTATCATACAATTCATCGTGCAAAATTAATATTTACGTCTTTGGTAAAAAGTTGGCTGATGAGGTTGTTGATAAGCTAAGAATCAAAATTATCCAACGGGCCATTGACTCTTAGCAGCGGTTAAGCTAGAAAAATGACATGAGGTCGTAACTTAACTATATTCTTCCTTCAATCCTTAAAACTTTGTCAAATTTGACCGACACGAGAATTAATAAAATAAAAAATTGTGTGGTTTACGTTTATGCAGAGAAGAGAGAATTAAGTGCAACCACATTTTATGTTATTATATTTCTCATTGCTTTTCAAGTTAACTGAACTGGGAGAGAAAATGCATGTAGACAACAAAGGTAGGGTTCCGCAGTTCCACATTTATATAGAAAAGTACAATCCGAACACCACAGAAACCCGCACCATTTGGGTCACCGCAATGAAGTATGGATGACTCGGGACTAGCCTTTGGCTCACCGCATCACTCCCCAATACTAAAACAAAACATTTTCTAGGATAAAAACTTTGAGAAATGTAACTTTGATGAGAAAGGTTACAACTCATGTATTTCGGACTATAATTCTAGTTCGCACCGGTATAAGGTCTACTATCATTGAGTTGACTGAGTCATCGTAATTTATAACTTTTCATATATCTTGTTGGGTCGAGCATGGGGCGGAGTGCCCTTGAGATTTGGGGATTCAACCTTTGTGGAGAAACTAAAACAAAACATTTTAAAATACTCTCTTCATCCCAAAAAATACTTTCTAGTTTGACTTGCCACGCTTAAGATGTTTTTACTAGGACTAAAATTTGTTGGTCTAGTCTGTTTAAGTCAGGTCTGGTCTGGTAAATGTTTGGTATATGTGCATATTATAACTACGGAAGTCAGGCCGGGTCTAAATTGTTTATGTCTGTCCTGGTTTGTTTAAGTTTGGTCTGGTATGAGACTGAAAACCGTCCAAGTAAAAACATCATTATTAAAAAAGTGAGAATAAAATGAAAATGTATAATTATGGTTGAGTAAGAAAAATGTAAATGAATATTAGACACACACAAATTTTCAAGGGAAGAAATGAAAAAAGAAATTAGGACATCCCAAAATAGTAAGTGAGAAAAATTTTCTAAGAGAAATAAGTATATAAATAGGCCGATGGAGATTGTCTTTGGCTATACAAGAATTTTATACATTCATTTCGTTCTACAATTTCTCTTTTCACACTTCCATAGGTTTAAGTTGTTTTTAGTTTAAGTAAAGCTTTTGTGTTGGGTCGATCTTAATAAGAATCCAACATTTATTATGAATAAAGCTACTACTATATTCACTATAATTAAGAAGACATATTTTTGTAAATAACATTTATTTTAGTTACAAAAATTTAATTACTTCTTATTACGTATTTAAACAAGCACTACCTGAACGTAATGAGTCAATGACCCATCGGCCCCAAGTGTTTACTTGTAAGGGTTGGGTGCTTGAGGAATTGCTGGCCAAATGACCCGGCCTTCACCCACCAAATGCAAATACGGTTCTACACTTCTACCTCTTTCTTGTCCTTTCATTTGCCTTGGGATAATTATTAAAAGAGACACCTACAAAATAAACCCTCAAACTTTCATAAAAACTACAAATAAGCTCTTTTACAGAAGACTTTGTCCTGTCGCTGTCATTTGGGGCGATTTTCGGTGTAATTTTTTGATGAAATTGTTTGGACATCTTCTTCATTAATTCTAGTTTGCTCATACAAATTTCAACTAAAATTTCAATCAGGAAGGCAGTCAAATGAATTTTTAAAGATAATTACGTAGTTAAACAGCACGGTGTATTTCAGAAAATCATTTGACTACCTTCTCAATTGAATTTTTAGCTGTGATGGTGTATATGGGTCTGAGCCCCCGGACCCACATACTCAGAAGAGCAGAAAGCACAAGACACTGAGTGGCGCCCTCGTCGGCCAAGGGACCCCCGTCGGCCGAAAAGGTGTCAACTCAGATTATGGTCCTGAGCCCAAGGAACCCGGGTGCCCTCGTCGGCCACGCCCTCGTCGGCCACGAAGACCTCACAGAACCGGATTTTATACTTACTCATTTGTACAGCCCATTAGTGGCTTTGTATTCGGCCCAGTAGCGGTCCAGTTGTAAATGGGCCTCCCAAGCCCAAGGCTTGGGAGCCCAGCCCGTATTTTCTCTATAGGGATGACAAATTCATTCTATTGAAGCATATTAATGCACTTCTCTCTCTAGCTCTCACTTCCTTCTAGATATACTCTATCATTTGGTGCTCTCGTTGAGAGCTAGAACAATCAAGTTAGCACCCTTCGTCGCTACCAAGCACAGCTAACCACTGATCATGGGAAGAACCAAGTCAAACCGCAACCTCGTTAGCAAGGCCATCCCGGAGGACCAAGAGCCCAGGGAGCACGATGAGGACGCCACGGCCGACCAGGTCGGCGGAGGGGACCTCTTCCAGGAGGCCTTCAACCTCACGACGGACCTCCGCAACCAACTCAACGGTGGAGCCCCTGATGCCCGCCTCGGCCTGGACAAAAAGCGAGCTAAGAAGGCTGACCACGACCCGGCCCAGCCTATGGTCGCGGCCTCTCCGTCCGTGGATCCACAGGTCCAGGCCGCGCTGTCGGCCATCATCGCCAGTCTGGCTCAGAACCCCACCGTCCTCAGCGCACTCTTGCCAAGGACCGGGGGGAACGTCACTCAACCTCCTCAGCCCCAACCGTTGGCCGTCCAGATAGGCAACGATGAGGGGGTGGTGCCCCAGGACACGGCGTCGTCCCACTCCCACCCTGCTTCCCCTCTTCGGCCCGGGCAGACCCCAGCGCGTGGAAAAGCCTCTGCCTTCAACAGGCTAGGTGACACGCGCCGTCGTCCGGTTGCGGAGAGGATGGCGAGACGGATTGGCGAGCGTCGGCCTGGCTCGCCGAGGGAAAGCTTGGGGTCTGTGTCCCGGACAGCGGACCAGCCCCGCCCGGACAAGGGTAAGGGGAAGCTGCACGAAGACGACGTGCGCCACCAGATCAATGCGGCTCACGACGAGCGCATGAGGAACCAGCCGGGCGCCGCTGCGGCCGCCAGGGGTCCCCGGGACGAGGTCATCGCCCAGCTGGAAAGGAGGTTGGCACAGATGGAGGCCAAGCAGTCGACCAACATCCCTACGTCCGGCGCCTCCAATGACCCCGGCCTCAACGCGCTCATGAACAAGGTTAGCGCCCTGGAGAGGGAGCTGGCCGAGGGGCGAGGTGACCCCATCATCCAGGTCAGGACCAGGACCCCTTTCACCAACAGGGTCCTCTCGGCCCCCATCCCGGAGAAGTACAGGGGGAACGCCATCAAGTCCTACGATGGCTGATCAGACCCCCAGGAGCACTTCAGCCGCTATCAGAACAACATGTTGATGGTGAACGCGTCCGACGAGTACCTCTGCCGTTGGTTCCTCTCTACTCTCGAGGGGCCAGCGTACGAGTGGTTCAGCGCACTCCCCGAGGGGAGCATCGACTCATGGCAAGATCTTGCCCAACGCTTCCTCACTCACTTTGCCGGGAGGAAGCGTGCGAAGAAGTATTTCACCCACCTCCTCTCCGTCAAGCAGCAGCACGAGGAGTCCCTCCGGTCATTCATTGATCGGTGGACGAGGGAAACCGAGGAGGTCGAGGGGGGCGATGAGCGCACCCTCCTCGCTTTGTACCAGGGAGCCCTCCGCAGCTCCCCGTACGCTAGGAGCCTTATCACCGACCCTCCGTGGTCGTACGCCAAGGCGCTCCAGCGCGGAGGCTTGTACGCCGACGCCGACGAGCTCCATAATCACAAGAAAGAGGGGGGCCATCCCTCCAAGAAGACAAATCCTTCGCCGGCCCCGGGTCCGTCCCCGGTCGGCCAGGGTGCCCAGGGTTGTCACGGCTCTGGTGGACAGAGTAAGAAAGATCGCCACTGGCGGCCGAGGTTGGAACGGCCGGGGGTCTCCCTCACTCACCCGGTCGGCACCATCCTCGATTATGCCGAGAAGCACGGCCTCATCGAGCAGCCTCCTCGGCCGGCCGAGGAGATCCTTTCCATCCAACAGGGCGGCACATACTGCCGGTTCCACAAGAACTCGTCGCACAACACCGACGATTGCATCACACTGAAGAAGGCCATCGAGCGCCTTATTCGCCAGGGGGAACTCTCCCAGTTTGTTAAAGGTGGCCCACGCAAAAACACATGGGTTAACACCGGCAAACATGGGGGCGAACCCTCTGCGAAGAAGCGGAAGATTGGTAGGCTCAGCGACGACGAGGACTTCGAGGAGCCCCCGCCGAAGAAGAATCACATTCACCTCATCGTAGGTGGGAACACTGGGGGGGACTCCGCCACTCAGAGAAAGAAATGGGCCCAATTACATTGGGGAGGTGTCCCACGTCCCCCCCCCCCCCCCCCCCAGCCGAAGAAGCAGCGGACGGAGGCGATCACCTTCACCGACAAGGATTTGCCTCCGGGTACAGAATCACACAGGGACGCCCTCGTCATCCGGTGTGAGATCGGTGACTCCATCATCCACCGCACTTACATCGATACGGGGAGCTCCGTCAACGTGATGTACCTGGATACCTTCAGGCAGCTGAAGCTGGACAGAGCTTTGCTGAAGCCGATCAAGACACTGTTATCCGGCTTCACCGGGGACTCTATCGACGCCGAGGGCACGATAGTCCTCCCCGTGGAGGTCGGTGACGGCCCCCACCACGCCAGGATTGACATAGAGTTCATGGTGGTCAATCTCCAGTGCGCCCACAACCTGATTTTGGGCCGGCCAGCGCTGGAGGACTTGGAGGCCATCATCTCCATGAAGCACTTGTGCCTGAAGTTCCCCACCAGTGACGGCATCGGCTTCGCCAGGGGAAACCAGAGGATAGCCAGGGCGTGCTACCTCAAACTGACGAGGCCGGCCGAGAGGGAAGGACAGAGGATAGACACCATCACGGCCGCCGTCGCCACGGACGAGGAGAGGCCACATGCGGAGCCGGCCGAGGAGGTCGAGGAAATCCCTCTGGATACCTCCCGGCCGGAGCGGGTTCTCAGAGTCGGGAAGCAACTCCCTCAGGACCAACGAGACGCCATCCTCCTCGTCCTACGGTCGTACGCCATTGTCTTCGTTTTGGGCCCGGACGATATGCCAGGCATCAGCCGCCAGGTGATCACTCACCGGCTGACCGTCGATCCGGCCTCCGCGTCTGTCAAACAGAAGCGGCGTTACTTGTCCGCCGACAGGCGGGACTTCGTCAAGGGGGAGGTCGCCATGCTCCTCTCAATCAAACACATCAAAGAGGTGAAGTACCCGACATGGTTGGCCAACGTCGTCCTCGCCCAGAAACCGCCGACGTTCAGAATGTGTGTTGATTACACTGACCTGAACAAGGCATGCCCCATGGACCCGTTCCCTCTCCCCAACATTGATCAGCTGGTGGACGAGACGGCGGGGTGCGAGTTGATGTCGTTCCTCGACGCTTTCAGAGGGTACCACCAAATCTCCATGCATGAAGATGACGCTGAGAAGACGGCATTCATGACCCCAGAGGGAATCTTTTGCTACCTCGTCATGTCCTTCGGACTCAAAAACTACGGCGCCACCTACACTAGGATGGTGGCCAAGATCTTAAGAGCGGTCCTTGGCCGAACGATGGAGGCGTACGTCGATGACATGATCGTCAAGAGCAGGCAGGCTTCCTCCCACGCCGACGACCTCCGGGAAATCTTTGAAATCATGAAGGAGTCCAGGCAGGCGTCCAGGGTGGCAAGTTCCTCGGCTACATGGTCAGCCGGAGAGGCATCGAGATAAACCCGGAGAAGACGCAGGCTATCATCAACATGGAGCCGCCCCGTAACGTCAAGGAAGTACAACGACTGACGGGGCGCCTGGCGGCCCTGAACCGGTTCCTCTCCAGGTCAGCCGAGAGGGCACTCCCCTTCTTTCAGATCATGCGTAAAGCCAGCAGCTTCAAGTGGACGACGGAGTGCCAAGAAGCATTCGACGAATTGAAAAGGTACCTATCATCTCCACCCGTGCTCTCCAAGCCCAAAGCCGGCGAAACCCTCTTCTTGTACTTAGGGGTGAGCACGTCGGCCATCAGCTCCGTGCTCATCCGTGAGGACGAAGGGGTGCAGAAGGCCATCTTCTACATCAGCAAGACACTCAGGGAGGCCGAGCTCAGGTACTCCCCCATTGAGAAGACGGTGCTGGCCATCGTCCATACGGTGAAGAAGCTGGGACACTACTTCCAGGCCCATGTCGTCCATGTGCTGACCCAGCAGCCTCTCAGCGCACTCATGAGGAGTCCCACCAGCTCCTCAAGGATGGTGAAATGGGCGATCTTCCTCAGCCAGTTTCAAGTTGAGATCAAGCCAAGGCCATCTATCAAAGGGCAAGCCTTGGCCAATTTCGTCATTGAATGCACAGCAAGGGAGATGGCCGTCGCCAACCCCGGGCCAGAGCCGGACGATACGTGGACCCTGTTCACTGACGGCTCGTCGGCCGCAAAATCATGCGGCGGCGGCGTCGTCCTCATATCCCCTGAAGGATTCAGAGCTTACTATGCCATCCGCTTCAACTTCAGGGTATCCAACAACGAAGCCGAGTATGAGGCCCTCCTCAGCGGTCTCAGACTCGCCGCCGGCCTCAAGGCCAAGCACCTCAAAATCAAGTGTGACTCCAAACTGGTAGTGGGCCAGGTGGAGGGATCGTACGAAGCAAAGGAAGGCCGGATGAAGCAGTACAGACAAGCGGCGGAGGAGTTGCTGAAAGCGTTTGAAACCCACGAGATCACTCAGATCCCAAGGGCCGAGAACGCCGAAGCCGACATCCTCTCCAAGCTCAGCTCGGACACCCCGGAGCACATCTCCCAGTTGGCCAAGATCGAGGAGTTGAGCATGTCCAGCATCCATGCCAGCCCCGTCTTGTGCGTCCAACAGCGACCAGAGGACTGGATCTCCGACATCGCCACCTTCATCACAGCGGGGGAGCTACCCCCGGACGAGGAGAGGGCCAAACTTGCCAAACTCAGGGCCCCAAGCTACACCATCGAAAATGGCAAACTCTACAAACGGTCCTACAATGGCACTCTCCTCCGGTGCCTGCACCAGGACGAGGCCGACATAGCTATGGAAGAAGTTCATTGTGGCGTCTGCTCCTCGCACCAGGGTCCTTTCAGCATGTCCCGACGTCTCGTCGTCCAGGGCTTCTTCTGGCCGACGATGGCGCGGGACTGCGCGGATCTGGCCAGGAGGTGTACCACGTGCTAGGTGCTCCAGAAGGCCCCTGGTCGGCCAGCCGTCAACTACGCCCCCGTCAGCACCGCAATCCCATTCTCTAGATGAGGGATTGACCTGGTCGGCCCCCTACCCAGAGCCGCCGGGAACAACCGCTACATCGTCGTCGTCGTTGACTACTTCACCAAGTGGGTCGAGGCGGAACCCCTGGCCAGCATCACGGGGGCCAGATGCCAAAGATTTGTTTATAAGAACATCATCACACGCTTCGGCATCCCCCAGGAGATTATATCAGACAACGGCACCCAATTCGAGGCAGCCCCTTTCCAGGAGCTCCTCCGGGAGTTTGGGGTGAGGCATCGTTTCTCCTCTGTTGCCTACCCTCAGGGCAACGGGCAGGTCGAGAACGCCAACAGAACAATCATGGAGGGACTGAAGAAGAAACTCCAGGCCGCAGGAGGTAGTTGGGTCGACGAGCTCCCCAACATCCTGTGGTGCTACAGAACCACGCCGAGGAGGGCGACAGGTGAAACGCCTTTCGCCCTATGCTACGGCTTTGAGGCAAAGGCACCCACAGAAGTTGCCATCCCCAGCCGACAGGTGGAACAGTACGAGCCTGACGCCAACGAAGAAAGCATGAAGATTGACCTACACCTGGTCGATGAGAGGCGTGAGCAAGCTTACGTCCGAGCAGAGAACTACCGGCGTCAAGTAAAATCATACTATGACGCCAAGGTACGTTCCCGGGAATTTCAGGTGGGGGACTACGTTCTCCGCCGGAGGGAAGCAAGCCAGCCAACAGAGGGTGGCAAGCTAGCATTGAAGTACGAAGGGCCCTACATCGTCAGTGTCGTGGTCAGACCCGGCACCTACAAGCTTAAACGCCCGAATGGGTCCAATGTACCACGAACGTGGAATGTACACCATCTGGTGAAGTTTTATCAGTAATCCGAAGGAGGTGCAGACGGCGAAGCCCTCACCCCTTAACGGGTTACTGATTGAACGCCACCCTCGGCCTCGAGCCACTTATGAATAAAATCATGTTCTGATTTTTTCTCTGGAACTTAAAGTAAAACATTAGCAGGTGCCCCTGTCGGCCACCTTAGAGCGAAAGGCTCAGGTATGGCCGACGTGGCCCCTTGCATTTGCAGCCTACGAGCGACAAGCTCAGGCACTCCATTGTATTTTGTATCAGCGAAGGGCTCAGGCCTAGCTGAGAGAGCACATCGTCCTGGCCCCGTAAGCCTAGAAGTGAAACGCTCAGGTATGGCCGACAATGTCCCCAGGACGAAGGGCCCGCAAACGGCCCACGTCTTGAAACGGGAAGCTCACCGCGTCGTCCACGCGCCAGAACGCAGGACGACAGGCCTGAAATCATGGTCGAGGTGACAAAATCCCAAAACTCAGGGATGGGCAACAACAGCCATTGGAAACCGACCAAAAGTCTAGTCCGCGTCATAAATAGGCGACGGGACCCGCCCTGAGATCACGGACGTTATAAACGAAGTCCGAACCGGCCGAAGGACGAGCACACCCTTCGGCCGAAGCCTGAAAGAAGGATACTCCCCGGAAACAAACAAAAAAAAATATACAAGGGAAAAAGAGGGAAGCCGACGGCCGTGCACACTAGCCGGCCTCGAGCAAAGAAAAATAAAATCCCCACAATTCAGGCCCAACTAGGCCAAGTACATATCAGTTGAACACAAGTGTAGTACCACTGACAGGTAACATGGACGACACGTCCACGCACTACAAGGGAATGATCAAGGCCGAAACACACGCCTATAAAACCCTAACCGCATCGGTTGGGTGACACGCGAGAGGTGACCTTCATCGGCCACAGTCCTTTGAAGCACCAACGCTTGGTATGAAACAAAGAATCACAATCCTGAGGATGACCAGGACGAAGCGGGCACTTATCACACCCGCGGAAGAATCAAGCAATCAGGAAACAATCCTTGCTTGCCACAGCATCCCGGATAGCCGTTACAGGCACTGGAATCCAGGCCGTTGGACAAGCGAAAGCTCTTTGGGAATTTGTTCAAGTGTCTACTAAACACTTAGAGAAAATTCTGAAGAAAAAGTTCCTCAAGAAGGAACTATACCCTGGCCGATGATGGTAGGGCCACCTCCTAGCCGGCGGCGGTACCACAAAGACGGAACTATGCCTTACATTTATACTTAGAAAATTCTCTAAGTACTTAGATGGAGGAACTCTGGACGAAGCGGGTACCTGTATACTCCAAAGCCGTTAGCTACCTACGCCTTGCATATGTACCCAGAAAAAATTCAAAGTCCAAAAGAGTAAGGTAAGGTGCCCTTATCGGCCACAACACAAGGATGCAGGCCGACAACGACACTGGTTCAAACACTTGGGAAATCTCCCAAAGCATTTGTCAACGATGAGAAATCCAGTGCCAGGACGATGAGAACACTCATCCACTTGAAGTTAGACACTTAGAAAAATTCTAACAAAAAAGAAGAATGGGACAACGCCAGGACGGAGCGGACACCACGGTCCAGGCCGGAAGGGAAAGCACCTAAGTAGTGAATCCAAAACACTTAGGAAATTTTTGAATAAATCCTAAGTGTTATGATACTAAGGAAGCACCGGACAGGCCGACCAAGCCAACAGGCCGGAAGGGAAGCAACTACAAGAATCCAAAACACTTAGGAAATTTTTGAAAAAAAATCCTAAATGTTATGATACTACATCAACACCGGTCAGGCCGACAAAGCCACCAGGCCGGAAAGAAAGCACCTAAGTGGATCCAAAGCACTTAGGAAATTTTCGAAAAAAATCCTAAGTGTTATGATAGTACAGAAATAACGGTCAGGCCGACCAAGCCACCAGACCGGGAAGAAAGCAGCTCAGTGGACCCAAAACACTTAGGAAATTTTTGAAAAAAATCCTAAGTGTTATGACAGTAAAGCAACAGCGAACAAGCCGACCAGGCCACCGGATAGGGGGGACTACCCCATGGACGTAGCGGCCACTCGCGGGTGACCCAAGTTGTGACCTTGACACTTAGACAAATTTCAGAATTGAAATGGCAAAGGGAAATAAGCATACAAGGAATTCACAGCCGAACAAGACACCAAAAATTTTTCATTCATAGTCAGTTCATTACAATTGGGGGCGCTTCGGCCATTACATCAGTTCGGCAAAAAAATGAAAAGCTAATTACAAGGGAGCAGGGAGTAGCCGATCAAGCCTCTTGGGCACCTCCATCTGTGGCTGGCTCTTCGACCTCGTCGACTCCCTCCTCGGCCTCAGTCCCTTGGCCGACGACAGCTGCAGCACTGGTGGCATCGTCCAGGAAATCAAATTCGGTGTAATCCGGCTCGCCGAGGCCGGAGCTTTCAATAGGGGACTCCCGCTCCGACAGAGGAAGCTTGGCCTGCTCTTCGGGATCTTTCATCAGCTTTGGGAGCTTCAAGTTCCGTCTAGCCCACCCAGAAGTGTAATTCATGGCCTTCAGAGCACGAGACAGCCGCCGACACAGGAGCCTCTACATCCGCTCCTGGCCCATGTTATAGTAAATGGCCATCTCCCTACTGAAATATTCCTGGCCGGCGGGGGAGTTCATCCCCCAATTTTCAAGCCTGGCGGCCACCACTTCATAGCACCAGGGGAGCCTCTCATCGGCCTTCCACCCCTCGGCCAGGAACTGCTCTACGGCCTTATCAGCAGCCTGCACAGCGGCAGCCTCGGCCTCAGCTCTCGCCTTTACGGCTTCCTCGTTCTTGCGCCGCTCGGCCTCCAGCGCCATTTGGGTCTCCTCGAGCTTGGCCAGGGCATCGTCCCTGGCTGCAGCGGCTTCATCGGCCCTTTGCTGCAAAGCCTTGGCATCCTCCCGGAGCCGATCCAGGCAAGGTACCGCCTCGTCGGCCGAGGCAGCCTTCTGCTCCAGCTCTTTCAAACGAGCTATCTCCCGGTACTGCCTCTTATGGCTCTCCATGAGCATAAAGGCACTCTGCAAAAAAAGGAGGGCAAACCAAGACTCAGACAACTAACTCTACATGGACGACGAGAAAAATTACACACTACAAGGCAGAGCACTTACTTGGACGAGGAGGTCCATGCCGCCCTCGTACACCTTCACGTCCCCGAGCTTCTTAAGATAAGCCCGATCTTTGGCCGGCATGGCCTGGGCCAGCACGTCGTGGCCGAGGACGGCGTCGTCAAACACACCCTCGCCGACGGGGTATTCCACCACCTTCTGGTAGGTGGCAGCGGCGATCTCCTTGCCAGCCCTCCTCGTCCGTGGCTCCTGGATGATAGGGAGCGATTGAGCGGCATCACTTGGAGCAGCAGTAAGGTCCACGAGGGGACCACTATCGTCCACGCTCGGGACAGTCAGCGTACCGGCCTCGGTAGCAGGGGAAGGAGACGGTGCCCTCTTCGTCTTCTTGGCGACGTTCAGGCCGGTCTCAGTCAATTTTTTCTGGCCGTCAGTGGCCGGCCTCTTCTTCTTCGATTGGGCAGGCTTTGGGGCCGCACCAGCAGTAGCCCTGCTTCCCTCGGCCGCGGCACGTCTGGCCGCCTCGGCCGCCTTGGCGGCCAACTCTTCGGCCGCTTTGGCCTTTGCTATAGCCATGATGGAGCGACGGTCCATGACAAAATCTACAAAGGAAAAACACAACAGATTAGCAAGGCAAAAGAACAAAGCATAAAGACAGAAAGCCGAAGAAATAATTACCATCGGCCTCAGCAGGAATGCCCAAGTCCGGGCCGTCGGCCTCTTCAAAGGTGGTGGTCATCCTCGGCCAGAGTTGGATGTCATCCTCCTTATCTCCATACACATGGTATCTCAAGAAGCCGAGGGCGGTCATCTTGTATTCCGTGATGTAATCCTTCACGCTCCTCGGCCCCCCTTCTAAGAAAGCCTCCACCTGAGCATCCAAGATAGAGCTCTTCGGCGGGTCATGCAGATTAAACCTCCCGGTATGGCCGAGGGAGGGAAACTCGGTGCCACTCTCACCAAGGGACACAAAAACGAACTTGCTCTTCCACCCATGAATGGACGTAGGCAAGTCCGTGAAGCTCCTCTTCTTCGGCAGCTGTTGAAGAGTAGCATAGGCCGCACAGTTTTTGTGGCTTCCTCGGCCGATCTGATACAGATTCATGAAAAGGGCCGTCGTCGGCCTGTAGCCCAGCTCCTCACACCGGAGCAAAAACCCCACCATCAAAGAATAGCTGTTCGGCGTCAGCAAGGCCGGAGGGAGCCCTACCATATCCAGGTATTCAGTGATGAAGGGGTGAAGGGGGAACCTCAGCCCCTTGGCAAAACTCATCGGGTATACTCCAAAGTATCCCGGTGGCGGAAGAAGAACATGGTCCGTCAGCCTGGGTGCCCTAACACGCCCGAACGGCCCCACGTACATCTGGGCAACAAGGTAGTCGGCCGCGCTGCTCTCCGGCTTGATCAAGAAGATGTTTGTGAGATCCAGGTAGGAGATGCCCGGCCCACTCTTCGGCCTCCTCACTCTTTTCGGCTTGCCGGCTCCCTTAACGGTGGACACCGGCCTCGGGCACGGAATAACAGCTGAAGTGGACGCCCCGTCCACCACTCTGGACGCAGCTGCGTCCTCACCTTTTGAAGATGAGACGGACTCCTCGTCCTCGACCTCGTCGTCCACCGGCTCTTCGGATTTGTAGGGACTTAGGTGTTGTATCTCCTCCTCGAACTCCTCGAGCACCTCATAGTCGAGTGACCTAGTGGAGGGCTGGTCGTCGTACGGGTAGTAGTCTTCGTTCAAGCTCTTCATAACTACTACTACGGGCCTAAGGAGATTAACTTAGGATCTAAGGGTGTTCAAACGCCTAACACTAGATCACTAGCCTAGGAAGCAAAGTATGAAAAGTGCAGAAGAGTGCGATGAACACTAACCTTGAACACGAAGAACACGAAGAACAAGCTTGGGAGTTTATCTCTCTAGAAAATTGGCCAACACTTCGACAATTCAGAATGCAAATGAGATTTTTGGTCGGAGGGGGAGGGGTATTTATAGAACCCCCCACCCAACGGTCACTACACGTGGCACCCTCCCAATGGCCACATCAACGGCCACCAATGGGAGGCCACCACGTCACCAACGGGCCAAGCTACATATCAAGAGCCCAATGCCGGATCAGACTCTACGGCCTACACGCTTGCCGGCTTTACAAATGCCAGCAAGCGCCCACAACGTCCCATTTGCTTGCCAGGTTCACAAACGCCAACAATAAGGAGACGGCAACGGCCAGGAGCGTAATGAACGCCCGTAACGGCCACAAAACCAAAGGAACAAAGAACCCACAGTCATCGGCTCCTCATAATGACCCTTGATGATATCTCTCTACAAGCGATCTGCGCACAAGGGTTCTCCCACAGGGTTACCTTGGCCAGAAAATCGCCATGAGGGTTGGATTCAGGGGGTCTACGGAGAGGCCGCTTCGGCCAGGGACTCAAGCAACTCCTTCACCCCTCACACTCTTCGGCCTGAAGCAGTGGGGGACTGGGGGACTACACCGGCCTCAACAAAACAAAAAGGAACAATACAAAGAACATGAATGTAACCACAAAGCATGGCCACATCGTCCACGCACCACAACGGCTCCTCATCGGCCAGAGGCACATAACATCATCAACAACGGCCAACAAGCCACTTAAGGCAAGGACACTCATCGTCCTCCGCCAACAGTTAATCATGATGGACTCTTCGGCCAAGAACACGAAGGCCAATCAGCGACGGCCAAAAGGAGTGCGCAAACACCCTCATCGGCCACCCAAAGGAAAGGACGCCATCGTCCTCAAAAGCAAGGTTCAACCTCAGTGGCCTCATCGGCCCAAACATAAACTTCAACCATCAACGTCCAGGAAAGGGAAAGCGTACCTTCAACGGCCACCATTGAAGCAGGACACTCGTCGTCCTCAAACGAACACATTAAGGAAACAACGGCCTCCCCGCCCACAGCGAGGAACGGGAAACAGCTAACGGCCCGGGAATGCCCGCATCGGCCAAAAGCACTAAAGCACGGGAATCTACTCTCCTTCACTTCGTCTACGTCTCAGCTTAGAGAGTGGGGGACTCCTGATGGAGTATATGGGTCTGAGCCCCCGGACCCACATACTCAGAAGAGCAGAAAGCACAAGACACTGAGTGGCGCCCTCGTCGGCCAAGGGACCCCCGTCGGCCGAAAAGGTGCCAACTCAGATTATGGTCCTGAGCCCAAGGAACCCGGGTGCCCTCGTCGGCCGTGCCCTCGTCGGCCGTGCCCTCGTCGGCCACGCCCTCGTCGGCCACGAAGACCTCACAGAACCGGATTTTATACTTACTCATTTGTACAGCCCATTAGTGGCTTTGTATTCGGCCCAGTAGCGGTCTAGTTGTAAATGGGCCTCCCAAGCCCAAGGCTTGGGAGCCCAGCCCGTATTTTCTCTATAAATACTCCCCTTGGGAGTAGTTATAGGGGTGACAATTTCATTCTATTGAAGCATATTATTGCACTTCTCTCTCTAGCTCTCACTTCTCTCTAGATATACTCTATCAAGCTGAAAATTGGTATGGGTAAACTAGACTTAATGAAGAAGGTGCTTAAAAAAATTCATCAAAAAATTCTACCATAAACCGCCCCAAATGGCGATAGCCTGACTAAGCTTCCTGTAAAAAGGCTTATTTGCATTTTTTATGAAAGTTCGAGGGTTTATTTGATAGTTCTCTCTTATTAAAAACTTGATAGGAGATTATTATGGCCAATAGAGTTAGTTGCATTGAAAAAGTGCATTATTGGAAGTAATGAATCCGAGTTTGGGATTATGTATATGTTTATCTTCTAATTTTTATGTATATTGTTTAAAAAGTATCTAAACTTTTTGAGACAACAAAATTTTAAGTTTTTTTAGGATTTTTTTAGAAACTACAGTAAATAGCTTGTAAGATCGAGAAAGTCTACAACTTTTTGCATTGATTAGTCACATTAACTTATTATATCAAATAAAACTAAATTGAACATTCAACTTTTATCAAATAGTTAAAACGTTATATTTTTTCTCTTAACACCTTTTTTATCACTAAAAACTACTAGTAACAATTACTAAAAACTATTAAATTATTTATTCAACTAGTTATGTCAAATATAGTCTATGATTTAACCAACTCAATAGTAGGCCACAAATTTTTTAATCACACAAGGAAGCCATTTGTAAATTTCATTTGTAACAATAGGAATAACCCTCACCACCAAAAACCCAACCATGTAGGTTGCTTGAAAATATATAAATGATTATCAATACATTAGTAGTAAAATAAGATGTTATGTTTGTTATTCGTTGTGTTTTTGAGTCCATGAATTAGCTTCTTGCAAAATAAGATCTAGCTACATCACTTTGTTATTGCTTTTTATCAAGTAAAATGTGTTAAAAGTCCTCGTGTTATAATTAATTATGTGCATAAAACAAATTTTATTGTCCAATAAAAAATGATTAGTATCTTTATTCATATAATTTAGAGATCTTAACAAATTTAATTGCATCTTCAAAGATAATTGATTTTTAAATTGCTAAATTTAATGCTTCAAGTGTTATGTGCATGGTTAATTATAACACAAGAAGGTCTAACGCACAGTTTTTAAAACACAAGAGACTGCACATAATTTATTAAACATATAAAATACAAGGATATATCACAAGGTGGGGTGGTTCTGTACTAAACGGTAAAGGTTACCATGCCTTGTACGGTTGTACCAAAATTTTGATATAAAAAATTGAAATATGGTGTTAACAACATAGCATGTCATACTAAAGCTTTCAATACAACATATTATTATATGCCGGGAAAAGGGTTAGATAAGGCTTCGAACTTACAAAAAAATGTCAAATAAGGCCTTATATAGGAGGTTTTGTTTGGCCGACGCCATTTGGGGGGGGGGGGGGGGGGGGGGGGGGGTCGATGGAAATTTTGAATGAAACTTCTTGAGCATCGTATTCATTAAGTCTAGTTTACTCATACCAATTTTCAGCTAAAACTTCAATCGGGAAGACATTCAAATAAATTCTTGAAGATAAGTGCGCAGTTTTTAAAAACGCAGTTATCTTCAAGAATTTTTTTGAATGCCTTCTCGATTGAAGTTTTAGCTGAAATTTAGTATGAGTAAACTAGATTTAATGAATAAGATTTTCACATAATTTCATCGAAAAATTCCACCGAGAACCGCCCCAAATGGTGCCGTCCGGACAGAACCTCCTATATAAGGCCTTATTTAACGTTTTTTTGTAAGTTCGAGACCCTATCTAACCTTTTTCTCTTATATGCCAAATGAAATATATAAGAATGACATTGAGTGAGATGCTTAAACTATGGAAAAAGGACAAGAATATCACCTCTACCCTTTCAAAACAAAAAAGTTACTAGTTTTCCTTTTCCCAAAAGTATGACTGAACTTTTATTTTAATTATCCATTTTTTCTTCTTGTAATTTATATTCAGTCTCTACCACCAGTCTAGACCTGTCCACCCGCTGCCAAAAACCGCCATCGAAAACCGCACCCGGAAAAGTTAGTGATAGAAAAATTTGGGAGTCACATAAAATAAGACAATGGCATCATGTTTTTCCAATACACTATCTTATATTCTTATTAATCACATTATTATCCATATGTTAAAGTTGTCACTAAAAACATTTAAAACAATACTATTAATGACTTATCGTCTTGTTCATTTTTAAGCAAGAATAATTATGATTTTGTTTCAACATTTTAACGCTCACGCTCTCCAAAAAAATTAAACAACTTAGACATAAATCGCAATAGGGATATGTATTAAAAAAAGTAAAAAAAAAATCAAACATCATGAATATAAAATCCTATATCATTATAGTGATGTTTTGTTTCATCTAATCATTTTTATATCGAGGACCAACTCTTCCACACCAGGATACTACTAAAGGTCGACTCATTTGGGAAGGCAGTAATGGTCTACCAATATAGATAGCAGATATTAATTTAAGACTTTTGTTTCATAACTTGTTCACAGATACCATACCGAAAAGAAAGCATGGTTTGAATTTGATTGTAAATTTGCCTTTTTCATCATATAATGTCCATATTATGGTGCATCAGTTTACCAGTTTTTATCAAAGTATATATCAATACCATTTCGAAACAGATCGGTATCATATTGTATCATAAATGTAGGTATGCAAAAAAGTTGGTAAGTTCAATATTTTTTGGTATGGTAACTAGTAAGTAGCAACTACGATATAACGCAGTTTCATTATTTGCCCCCCCCCCCCCCCCCCCCCCCCCACCTTAGGCTTATTCACCCAATCAAGATAGGAAAAATGATCCTTGGAAAAGAGATTTAGGTCCAAATCGGTCCAAGGCAAAAAATATCGACCACAACCGATTAGAATACAACAAAGAACACATTCTGTTTTTTTTTAATATGCTTATATTTAATTGAAGAATGGGGTATGTTAACGTAAAACTAATGATTATATGAGATGTTTTTTATAACTTATAAATAGCTTGTGGATATTGTCCACTTTGATAATTCAAGACCTCACATCTTTAAAATGTGTCCATACACGAAAACTTCAGGCCCTGCGTATAAGAACACACAACTTCGTGTGCGAGCGATGTGAGAACTTCATGTTCACAACACACCCTCCCATCTCGAACATCATGCTGATAATGTGTTATAAACAACTTGTGGATATTGTCCGCTTTAGTACTTCATGACAATGTAGAGTTTCCTTTTAATTTGTCTTTTTAATACACAATTGAATATGTGATTAAAATAAAACTAGTGGATAAAAACATGACTTTGTCCATTTTAATATCTATAATAGTAATTTTACAACATGATTATGTTCAATTTTACATTATAGTAATTCTAACGTTTTGTTTTCTTTTTATTTTTTTCCCTAACGGTATACACACAGTAACTTTATTCATGTTTTGTCCATAAATTTAATAACGGTCAAGGTTTTATTCAACCCTGTCCTGTCCAGGATATCAGGACTGGGTATTCTTCAGTCCATGCTGTGATTCAAGATTTTGGGTTCTGGACTGGCCTGGTCTCCGACAGAACACCCTAGATGGTTGCCTTTTACTGATGATAGCTTTGATATTCAAGAAGATGGTAGCTTTGGAGAGTAAATACTCTCCACGCTCACTGGTGCTTTCATCTCAAAACACAGATCTCCACCATCACAGCAAACATGTCAAGGAAGTGCAGGAAGCTCCACTCTGTCAAAGGAGAAGAAACTGACACGCCCATGCTCAATGTTACATATTTTTAAAGGAATGCCATGGCAGCGTCTCTCAAGATCTTCGATCTCTTGTTGGGATGGTGGGGATCCTCTACAAAAAATAGATGCCTCACTTTCATCAGAATAATATAAACACAGGGATACAAGTTTGTAAATTCTAAACTCTCAAGATGTGCACATTGAATCAAGATTTTTATAGTTCAAGCAATCCTCAAGTCAATGTTTTCAACGTAACCAAAAGTTAGTCAACAGTGATCACATCCCATCCCCACCTCCCATATTATATGTGGGATTAGACTAATGTAGCATGCGGAAACTATCAGCACTTAATGCTTAATGTTGCTCACTATCAATACTATCAACTCCTCAATTTTCTCCTCCTGTGAAAATGCCAACACCACCACTCAATACATAATTGAAAATTTTCACTTAACAAAATCAACAAACAGGGGCGTAGCCAGGACCGATGAGGACCAATGTTTACTCTGGACCAACTATACACTAAAAACATTATATAAAAATTTTAAAAGCGTAAATAATGTGAACATAATGATTAAAATCCTTTAAAATTCATAATAATATTTTTAAACAGTACATACAACATTTGAAACTAAAATGTTAACTGAACACGACGTTCTTTGACCTTAGCAAACTCATATATGACAGACTCAATGTCGATTAGCCAGAAGAGCTAAAAGTTCCTTTTGAATATCCGGGGAGGTATACTTGGCATTTTGTGGAGCATTACTCAAGACAATATCATTCACTTCAGTATTCCATTCTCGGTATATTTAATCAATTCAATACCATTTCCACGATTGAGAGATGTTCCGGACTCATCATGACCCCTAAATGCACAACCTTGTAAAGTTAACCACAGAATACTTTTATTGGTTGTCCAGTTGTCCTTACACGCAAACGATTTTTCACCACTTCTTCTTTACCGATCCTAGCAATGACTTTGTCAATATGTAGACTTGGTTTCATTAAGGACTCAGCAGAAATCACACTCCTATTATGAGGTGATAAAGATGATGTATGAAGATGCATAAGAAACACGCATTCTTTACCTTGAGAAACTTGTTTCCAATTATCAAAATCAATAGTCACTAAAGCCGAAACACAAGAGGAATGCACAACATCACTGAAGAGAAAGCATGGAAAACAATACGCCTTATGTGTTGTTGGAGAGTATTCCAATCAATTAAATTCATTGAACCAAGTGGCTCGATGTATCTTATCTTTGTATACTCGGCCTTTCTAAAAGTTCAATTTCGGTTGATAAGGTCCAAACATCAAATAAGATCATCTAATTTCATCTCTTTTCTCTAACGGCCAATAACTTATCGTTTTGCGTTTTCCCGAATCTCACTCAATTACAAGTGCATCAGAAACTACTTCCTCTTGAGCGGATGAGATATTAGGAGTTTCAATTGAGACATTCAACTCTTCTTATTTTGTGTGCTTGTACTAGGCTTATAAAACGAACACAATGTGATTTTTGCCTTTTTGGAAGCAGATTGAGTAGTCATACCTACTAAAATTAGCAAAAAATAAAAAACTATTCAATAATTTATTTGAATTCATATAATTCATATTAATATTTTAAGAAATTCACAAATCACATTTGACATTCCTAACTTTCTATTTCACAATTCAAAGCACACAAATCAATTGTGACACCCTAAGCGACTAACACAAACTAAATTAACAAATAAAATACTTAAACTAAACTAAAAATTGTAAAACCTTGGCGTAGCAGAGGAGCAGCCGGGCATACGAGCAGAAGCAGACTGGAGTCCTCAAGGCTCGAGAGAAGAAGACAGCAGTCTTGATACGAGCTGGAGCAGACGGCGAGCAGCAGAGGGGCGTCCGTGCGTTTCCGGAGTCCAGCGATGAGAGCGGAGGAGCGCTGGAGCGGGCGAGCAGCGGGCGACGTCCGGCGATGAAGTCTCTGTGCGTCAGGTGCCAAGGTGCGTGATGCGTCGGAACGGTTGGATGACGTCTCCGTGACTGTCGATTGGGTGCTGGGGTTCTTTGCTTTGGATTAGGGCCGGGCAGTTTTTTTACGGGCCAGTTGCACTGGGTCAATTCCAAAAACTAATTTACAGTAATAAATATACATAATACAATAAAAAATTGCCCTGGGCCGGCCCAGCCAGGCCACCCCTCCCTCAATACTGATCAAAGTTAAGAGTATAAACTAAACATTTATTAACACTCATTATAAACATTAAAAAACTGTGAATGAAATTAATTAATAAAGTAATCACATGATGGGGGGTGTTTGGTTAAGCGCCTATCAGCCAATTTTTGGGCTGATTTGACTATTATTAGTCTTTTGACCAGATAAAACAGCTAATTGACGTGTTTGATAAAACAGCTTTTTCATTTGACTTTTCGTCTTAAACAGCCAAAAATCAAAATGCCAAAAACATCAGCGTTTAGGACTGGCCGCTCATATTTTTCCCTGTTTTTCTTCATCTACCCACTGCCCACATAAATCGCAACCTTTCTCTCACCATATTTTCCATTACTATTTTTTATTCTTCTTTTTTATACCTGCTATATAGCTCTACGTACACACGGAGTACTCTTTTAATTCTTCTCTATCGAACTTTCTATTTGCTACTCCCTCCGTCCCATTGTACTTTGTCATCTTTCCTTTTTTGGTTGACATCTGTGAGTAGATGTTCACAGACAAAAAAAACTTTCACAAACATAGGTGTGTACAAAAGTGTGTATAAGAGTGTGTACAAAAGGTTTTTTTTGTTTTTACTATTCTTATTTCTCATCTAACTTAAGTAGTGCAAAGTCCATTGGGACGGAGGTAATATTTTGTATTATTTGGCTATGGATATATATGCGGTAGAGAGCAATTGCAGGGATGGTCCGTTTGGTAACTTTGGTTTACTTTTTCAAAAATTCTATGACTTTCTTCCATTTTAGATTTGAAGGATACAGGACGTCATGATATGGTGCAGCTGTGATTATAAATTGTTGTAGAGAATGATTAATCGTAGTATTTTTTCAATTAATAAAAATGGTTTTTGTCAAAAAAGATTTAAGAAATGGTTAGATTAATTTTTACTGTTAAAATTGATTTTAAAATGTATGATACGTGTATACAAAAAAATAATTGATGTCCTTAAAAGTCATTTTAACAAGTTATTAGCTAATTGTAAACAGTCATTTAACCAAACATCATTTTACAAACAGTTAATAATATCGGCTAATCAAAACAGCCAATAGAATCTGCTATCATCAATCAGCTAATACAATCAGCCAATCGCCAATCGCCAATTGCCAAACACCCCGAGTAATCATATTAATCGATAAAAGAAAAGTCTAAAACTCAAACAGTTAAGCTCTTAAGGAGTTTTTTTTTTGGAAGAAGCTCTTAAGGAGTTAAGGAATAAGGAAGGAAGTTGGAGGAGTACCTGAAGGCAGATAGGTGAAGCCGTGATTCCGGCGAAGGAGTGAACTATGTGAGAGCCTGAAGGTAAGCACAGCGCACCAGAAGGCAGAAGGCTGAGGAAGTGAGGAGTGAGGCTGGCAGGCTGCTGCCTGTTGGGTCCGTCGGGAAACTTGGACACCTGGACTGTGAAGCCGAGAAGGGGGAGGGAGGGCGGCCGGCCAAGCGTCGGTGGTAGGGCGGTTAGACTGGTTAGTGGTCAACGATCGAGTCAGCGACGTTGGCATTTGGGCCTGCTCCTTTGTTCGTTCCACTGAAGTCTGAAGACTGGTTAGTCCCAACTCTTGCAGTTGCAAATCAATCACAGCACAAAAATAGATCATAGCGATAGTGATGCAAATTAGTAAGAGTTGGTCCTTTACGTACGGGGCGACCTCGAGAATCAAAACGGATGAATACTTACTACACGAATATTAATTAACTTAATAAATAGATTAATTAGAACAACTACAAGTCACAAGCAAATACATACTACAAATGATAATTACAATTTACAAGTTCACAATTAATAATCAAATTCACAATTTCACATCAAGCAAAGTTTAAAATTCACAATTTACAAGTTCACAAATAATAATCAAATTCACAATTTTACACAAAGTTCACAATTTCACAATTTACAATTTCACAATTAAAAGTTTAAAAAAATACCTGAAGCAGTCAACTAGTCAAGCAGAGGCGAGAGCTGCAGAGCTACTTCTCGGTCTTCTCCTGTTCAGCTGTTCTCGAGTTAGGCAGACCGCAGACCGCAGCAGCCAGCAGACAGCAGACTCAGCAGTGCAGGCGGGCAGGCGGTGCAGCACCGGGCCACCGGCGCACCGTGCACCGTCCAGTGGCCGTCCGGCAGGCGGCAGGTGAGAGTCGCAGAAAGCCAGAGACTGAAGACTGAAGTCGACGGCGTCACTCGTTTGGGGTTTTGCCCGTTTGCGCAGATCCTGGATTCCTGGGAGCTGGTTTTGACGTTTTTCTTTTTTGGGCCGACCAGCAAAGAAAGAAACGGACTTTTTGTTTTTTGGACTTCAAAATTCAGGTTGGGCCTAATTTTTTAAAAATTGAGACTGGGTCTAATTTTTAAACACCTATACTAGTTAAAAAAAAATCAGCATGGGTCTAGGCCTTGCCTGGCCTAAGGCCCCAATCCGCCCCTGCGGTTAGTGGTCGACGATGAGTCAGCGACGTTGGCACTTGGGGCCTGCTCCTTTGTTCGTTCCACTGAAGTCTGAAGACTGGAATCTTTTGTATCCCTTTCCTTGGTCCCTAATACTACGTAGAATAATCTTAGACTTGCATGTTGTTTGAAAATTGAGACTTCACTGTTGTAGGTTCCAATTTTAAACTTTGTGCGGATGGAACATAAAGTCTTGAACTGCATGCCATGTATGATCGATTGACCTTATGCATGTCATAATATGAAATGTTATTTCTTGGTCA